>CM074501.1:26095140-26721829 GCA_037389245.1 Oryzias sinensis
ATATATATATATATATATATATATATATATATATATATATATATATATATATATATATTTATATATATATATATATATATACACACACACACATAAATAATAATTCACCAAGGTCACCAAAATACCTTCCATGAAAGCTTACACACTATACAAGACAGTAAAACTAGTTATTCATTCATACATTTCTATTTTAAACACCTCCAATATTTAATAAGTTAAGCTATTAAGGAAAAGATAAAAAAAATCACTATTATGAGCTAAATGTTGGCAAAAAACAAAAACACATTAGCCGCGGTTACATGGGCAGAATATCTTGATCGGATCAATGGTCAGGTTAAAATTCACCCGTGCACATGGGATCAGAAAACCTTTTTCCGATTAGAACAAGCGTTCCCATGGCTCACACCTTTGGTCGGAGTAAATCGTTTGGGCATGCGCAGTAGTGGTAAAAAAAACGGAAGAAGAGATGCGCCTCGTTGTAAACAGACCGCTGCCACAGACTTTTGTGCAGCAGCTCCGTAACATGAGGCGATCTTCCAAACGTGCTTTTATTAATGTTATGAATAGTATGAAGCGCTTGCTCGCTCATCGTTTATTTAATCCGTGTGGTCATTGATTTTTATGTTGAAGAACGGAGCTGGAAGAGTTAGGAGGACAGGCTATAAACACGCGCTAACAACATTAGCCTTGGTTGTGGACACAAAATCCAGGACCGTGCGAGAGACGCAGCAATCTACATCTGCTGTCGGGGCTCTCGATCTTGGGCACGGCGCTCACACGTAACTAAGCATTCCTCCCTCCCTTCACACACAAAGTTATCTGGCTCCTCTGCTCACTTGGTCCACTGGCGAACAAAGCGCTGCTGCCCCGCATACCCCTCTTGAAGGAGGGAGAGGCAGAGAGCTAGAGGGGTGAGAGCGGAGCGGCCCTTTTCACGGGGCGTCTGCAGAGCATTCAGTCGGTCCCGTATGCGCTTCAAAGCTTTCTCACAGCCAAACACCGTCTATGCATGACGTAACCCAGAGCAGTAGTGACACAGGATCGGAATGACCGTTTACATGCTCCACGATCGGATAAACGATCGGTATAACCCACCTATCTCGATCGGAAAGAAATTCTGATCCGTATGAGTCTGATCGGGGCAGAGTATTCCGAACGGCGCGTTTACATGACGCATTTTCTTTCTGATCAGGCGTTCTTTCCGATTACTTTTGCCCATGTAAACGCGGCTAATGACTGCAGTTACATGATTTTGCACTAAACTGTTACACACTTTTTTTTTAATCAAATTTGGCAAATGGTTTGAATTTCATGCGAAGAATCTTACGTTCTGCATGTTTCCAGAGAAACGCTCAGCCGTGGAGGAAATGGCGTTCTTCACTTTCCTCAACAAGTCCTTTTTCGTCTCTGGACAGCCTACATCTTTCTTAACCATAAGGTGCGCAAAACGCCTGCGGGGAGTAGAAATTCAACTCAGTCAAGAACCTTCACTATGAAATAGGACCAAAAACTCAATCATTATTCGGTTATAACTGTACTGTGAAGAGTACCTTAGCAATGCATTTATTGGCAAGTTCTTCCAAAAGGTGCTTTGCTTGAGCAAGTCATTAGAAAAAGAGGGGAGACTGAAGAGGGACTGCAGTATGGCATTCATGTAACAGGTATTTCCAAGGTTAGAAAATCTGTAATGTTAAAAACACATTTGTGGTAAATGTAGTTTTTATTGATATTTAAAAAAATGAATATTTTTTATTTGAGCCTTTAGTGGAAATCATCGATTTAACACTTACCCTTGCAAGGGTGGCTGAGGTTGGGCTAAGGCAGATGGCCTCTGTTTGTTCCAGCCACCGTACTCCAGAGAGGGTCGCACCTTCTTAAAGGGAGTGGAGTGGTTGGGGAGAATGAGACTCCTCTTGGCTGGGGTGGTCTGAGAAGTACTGACAGGCCTATCAATGACAAAATCGAAAGTGTTGGTTCAACTTGTGCTTCAAGAGGAACTTCATAAACTGTTTTGTGAGTGATTTCACAACATCACATTTAAATGTGAGTTTTGGTTTCAATACAGAGCAACACTGATTAGAAAGCATATGAGTGAATCGACAGTGAGAAGCCAGATGTTCACCTGTCCACAAAGGAGTGGCTCTGACTGTAGTCTTTGGTTACAGATCTGCTGCCATAGAATGAGGTTGGCTGAAGCGGAGATGCACCCAAAGGGCCTACAAGAGTCACAGCACAAAAAAGATGGATGTTAAAAAAAAACCTAATCACATCTTTACATTACTGATAGTTGACATGAATTCCTTCGATTACTTTCAAATAAATAGAGAAGACACTACAAGACAGCCATCTTTATAAAACACATGAAGTCTTTAGTGATCCGTGGACATGGCAGTTTACCTGCGCTCCTGTTCTCCTCTGAAAGTTTCAGCTTTTCCTTGCAGCTCAGAAGAAACTTCCTGGGTGTTTCTGAAGTTGCCTTGTTGTTGCTACAAATGTGTGAGGGGAAAATCTAAATGATTCTGGATTGTAGAAAGTCAGACTTCTAAAAGGACCATGATTCTGAGGATTGTGTCAGTTGCAACACACATTACTGGGCTCACCTGGAGGAGTCATTTTCCTTGGGGTAGTCTTCATTAAGGTCACTTTCAGAAGTGAGGAGTCTCTTTCTTTTCTCACCTCTGAAACAAAAATCACACAACGTTTTTCCAAACCAAATTAAAAAGAAGAAAAAAAGTAGAACCACGTGTTAAAAGTCTATCACACCTGTTTTCCAGCAGTCCAATGCGAGTTGGAGTGGTGGCTGCCCTACTAGGGCTGCTCAGAGGCTTTCTTGGTGTTGTATCTTCCCGGCCCTCTATACTCTGTCGCCTTGGTGTTGTCTAAAACAATTTTGGCTGAAATGCTGAGTCTGCATTATTATTTAAACCTCAACTTGTATAAGAGAACTGGACAGAGCGAGTGTGACGTCACTCATAGAAAACGGTCTTAATCAACCTGTCTATAGCAACTGCTGTCACCAATCAGGAGTGAGATTATTAGAACTCCACACCCCTTCCACTGAAAGTGGACTTGGGAGACTCTGTCAAGTATTAATTTCGAACGATCAAGGTGGGGGCCTGCAGGTACTTCTTGTTTGGAATTTGAGGGGCGGAGGGATCGCTCAGTCCAGTTCTATTATACATTCAGTGTCATCAAAGTCAAAGTTGTTTTGCTCACCTGTCTCTCTCCTGATACGTTGGTCTCATTTTTCATAGAGCGGTTGCCAAGTACACTTAGGTTTGCACTTCCATAGGAGGACTTTAAAACTACATGAAAAAATAGAAAAATTATAATGAATGACGAAAATCAGTTACTTAAAGAATGAAGGTTTTCTGCAAAAATGCACTGAAGAGACAATAGCATATTGATTACATTTAATTATTATGACTGATTTGCAACTGGTTTTTATTCAGCAATGATAGCTTAAAAAAGTACAGAACAACTTTTAACTTGGAAACATAACTAAATATATATTCATATTCAAACAAAAATGTTTTTGGCATGGACATTTTAAAAAGTGGACCAAACCTTTCTGAATTTTGAACTTGTGAATCTAAATAAAATTATATTGAGTATTTTAGCAGTTATACAGTTCTTGGAAAAAATAAAAAGGGGTTTTGACAGCCAAATTAAATTTCAATCTAGGCAGTCAATATTTTAAGGAATATGTTACATAAAGTTCGTATTGGGTTAAAAAAGAGAAGTAGTGTAATTACCAGATTTTCCCTGTTTCAGTTTTTCCAGATACTCCTTTGTCCTCTGAACCAATGGCTGAGGCATCTTATCCAAGTAGATGACAACATTGTCCTTCAGAGTCAACATGATCCGATTCGGATTCTGAGAAATGCTTTTCACATTATGGTTCAGCTGAAAAAAACAAACACTCTTTAAAAAAAAAACATGTAAATAGACACCAAAGCACTTCAAAAACAATGTTAACTTTTCATCTGCTGATTTCCTTTTTAACAGATAGCATATTTATGTCAGTATCACCTGATTAACATAGAAAGGGGTAAAGCGATGTCGATAAAACAACTCAAAAAAGTTACATTTTACTTCTGCTTTTCTACAACACTAAAGGCTCTGTGAAAGACAATTATGTTTTACATATGTTTATTTTTTTATTATTTTCTTATTTTAGCTGCGAAGACTAACATAAAACTGAATGACATTACAGCACAAGCTGATTCCTCGCACAGAGGTGAATATTTTGATTTGTTACACAACAAAAGTAGAAAATATTAGAAACTTTACTCTAAAGCAATTAAAGTTGAGGGCTTGGTACTTTCAACTGTGAATTATTCTTATTATTTTTACAAGTGTTCAACAGAATAAAGGCTCTGGACTTTCCTATGGTGAAACTACATTGTTTTAAAGATGTAAATGATGTGCTAAATTAGTTTTACGTTTTGTATCAGATTTTTGCTGATGTGAAAATACACCACTTAGTGGCAGTAAGTAAACAAGCAAGGTGTTCACCTGAATTTATGGAAATTTAACTTCCTCCAGCAACAGATGATGTGCTTGAAAGTTTTAATTGAGATAGGTGAGATAATAGGTGTAGTTCTATCCAAAATGGAATAAATGACATTAATTTAAAAAAATGTCTAAGTAAAGATGACAGAAACATCAGGCCTAATGCTAAATATCTGTCATGTCCCAACACCAACAAGCATACAAATAAAATACATTAAAGAGAAATTACCTGGAAAGTTTTGGCAGCGCCACCACAGCTGAACCTTAAACAGAGATTAACTCTGTTGTCCTTTTCCAAAATTTCAAAGGTTCCCTCTTTCCACTTGGTGCCGCCCAGCTCAATGGTGTTAAAGCGAATCTTGACAGTGCTACCACTGGAGAGTTTGGGCACAAAAGTTGACATGGCTTGCTATCCTGGTGGTCCACTTGTAAGGTCTGAATTTAAGATGTACAAAAGAAATAAACATGTCAAGAAATAGTCACACGGGTGCCCTATAATGGTAATAACAACCTCACTTTTATGACTGCTATTACTATTTAACCAAATAAACGGTTTAAATGAATATTTTTAGTGTTGCTAAATGTCACATAACAAGAAGGTAGTATTTTTGTAACTGGTTAGCTATATTGTTTGTTTGTTTACATAACATGCAGCACCGACGTGCCATTCTGAAGAGATTACGTGATTTAATTTGTAGACAACAATAATAACATTTGCTAAAAACTGCTAAAATGAGTTATTCAAAATAATAATAATAATAAATAAATAAAAGATACAGAAACTAAACAAAACTCATATGAGATACGTAGCCGACATGGCAAATGCGGTTCGAAGTAAAGGAAAAAAGTACTAGGACTTCATAATCCAAGTGACAAGTTAGCATAACAGTACAACAACAGCAACACAAAAATCACAAAATATCTAAAAATACAACAAACTGTATATCTCTAAGGGTCATTCGATTTTAGTTTTAAACATGTTTGTGTAGAGCCTGAATTTAACAACAAACACTGACAACTCCAATGTTGCAGAGATGAACGAGAAGCAACACATTTTGAGCTGCGTTGTGATGCTCGTGGCGCGGCCAGAACCAAAGATTCAAACGATATAAACAAAAATATCAGTCTATCGACGAACTAGTCAAATAACACGAATCTAAGATTAAATGCGAGGCATGCAGTGGCATTTTTGTTTCTTTAACAGACACTTAATATGATGGAAGAGGCCCACATTAGCAACACTGCTTCCTAAGCTAGCGGGAGCTAGCTAACACAGTAATTTGGTGATGAAAACAGCCACATTCAGTGCCATCGTCATTACATTACCTGTCTAGGATCACGGTGGTGGTTCCAACCCTATAGAGTGTGGACTTGACTTTGCAGATCCTTCGAGAGCATAAAAAAGGTTTTGCCGGCATTCACCTGCTCTTCTGTATGTTTGCTGCAAGTAGAGCAGCACACTACGCCTCACAGCAACGGGCGATGATGGCGGGAATGGGAACATTTACAACGGAAATGATGAACGAGATTGCGCTCCGTTCTCCTCTCGCGATATTTGAGACGTTGTTTGTAGCGAAGTTGTCCCTGCCGAGAAAAAATCAAACGCGAGATTGAAAAAATTGCCAGTGTAAACTAGGTTTATTGATACTATAACGACAATAATTTCTTTTTGTGCTTCTCTAGTTTTCAGTGTGGTGATATCGATTGAAGTTATGTGAAGTTACGCATGTGGTGGATCCCATTTGTTAGAGCACCTAGCAACTAGCTAAGCTAGCAGTTCGTAAGCATATGTCCATGGTTCTTACGGTGAGATTTCAGGGTCGAGTATTGCGAAGAGGTGCAAACTGACGAACTTTCTATTTAAAGAGTATTTTGAGATCCCGAAAAGCTTTCCAAAATGTTGGCAACGGGAGCGGTGAGTATCAAACTATTGCATTGCTCTCACGGTGACGTTCCCTCCAATTTCTCCTAAAGATCATAGATCGAAAATCTTTTTTTTCCTCCCAAATTTCAGCTTTCTTTATTGAATTAATTTGAAAGCAGAACTTCTCTTTGCAGTTTTCGAATGAAGACTGCATGATATTAATGAAAGCCTCGTACAAATGTAGTACAGTATGGTTTTGGTTATATTGGCAGTTGGCAAATCATGAGACGTTTTTGTAGTTAAATTGACAAATAATTTGATTTTGCCCCAATTTGTCATAACAGACATTTAACAAATCTAAACGCTGTAATTTCCTCTTCATGATTTGGGTTTGGACCAGGGGGAAATTAAACGTAGGTTACATATGTCTAAATTAGCATAATGTTTTCGTTCTTGAGTGTTTCGTTTGTTTGCTTGTTTAAAGAATTGATTGCAAATGGATTGATATTTTCTTCCTATCAAAGGCTGTAACCAACGTCACAGCCCTGGCCCAAGTAGACCGTGAGAAGATTTACCAGTGGATCAATGAGTTGTCCAGTCCAGAGACTAGAGAGAATGCTTTGCTGGAGCTCAGCAAGAAGCGAGAATCCGTGCCAGACTTGGCCCCAATGCTCTGGCATTCATGTGGCACCATTGCTGCCCTGTTGCAGGTATTGGTCCACCTGTTTATTTGACACAGGTCATCCCATTGGGACTGTTTGTGTATCTGTCCCTCTTGTATGGTCTTGATTTTTGTTTTGGTGTTGTTAAACAACTCCTTTTGTTTATTAAATTGTCCTCTTTTTTTTTTTTTTTTTTTAGGAAATCGTAAACATCTATCCGTCTATTAACCCACCAACCCTTACAGCCCACCAGTCAAATAGAGTGTGTAATGCCCTGGCACTTTTGCAGTGTGTTGCCTCACATCCAGAAACACGGTAACCAGATAGTTATTGTTACTGAAAAATCAGATTTTTATTTTTAGTAATTCTAATAATTAACAGCTCTTATAATGTTTTAAAGGTGTAAGAGACCAAAATTTCTTTTATTTATGTGTTATTTGTTTAAAAAGTAACACTTATCAGTCACTTTTAATACATACATCATACAGAACAGTGGATTTTTCCAGCATTTAGCCTTTGCAGATCTTCAGCTTAAAGTGGTTAAAAGATAATAAATATATTATTTTCATTTTATTAAGGCCATGGTCTGAATAAATTGTTTAATATTAAGGTTTTGTTATGTAATTCCTCAATTCACTATAATTCAAAAAATACAGAACTTATTTCCATTTGCAAGGTTTAATGTGTTACATTGATTAATATGATTTTATTTGTTTTTTCCACACCAGGTCAGCATTTCTAGCTGCCCATATTCCTCTTTTCCTTTACCCTTTTCTGCACACTGTGAGTAAAACGCGTCCATTTGAGTACCTGCGACTTACCAGTCTAGGAGTCATAGGTAATTTCTCCTGCTGAGATCATGTTTTTGTTGATTTTACTTTTAATTTCAAAAGTCTTCTTTTTTAGGTATTGCTCTGATCATTCTGTTTATGACAGATCTTGATTTGTTTGTGTGTTCTTGACAGGTGCATTGGTGAAAACCGATGAACAAGAAGTGATAAACTTCCTTCTTACTACGGAAATCATCCCACTCTGTCTTCGCATCATGGAATCTGGAAGTGAACTCTCCAAGACGGTAATCACCAATAAAATCAAAAGCAGTTTTTATCAAGCAGGAAGAAAAAAACTGGATTTTGGAGTCAAACATTCAAAATATGTGTTAACAGATTTGGGTTTTGGTTTTCTAAAACCTACTCTCATGCATTTATCTATGGTATGAATTTAACTCATGTTTCTACCGTTGACTATAATTCTTTTTTTTTATCAGGTTGCTACTTTCATACTGCAAAAGATCCTGCTGGATGACACTGGGTTGGCTTACATATGTCAGACTTATGAGCGTTTTTCCCATGTCGCCATGATTCTTGTAAGTATTTTAGGATTTTTGTGTTGTGCACCTATAGCATTGTTGTGATAAAGATGTACAGTCAGGACCATAAATATTTGGACAGAGACACGTTTTTCTAATTTAGTTTCTGTACATTACCACAGTGAATTTTTAAACAAAACAACTCAGATGCCATTGAAGTGCAGACTTTCAGCTTTTATTCTATGGGTTGAACAAAAAGATTGTATAAATATCTGAAAAACTAAAGCATTTTTTAAACAATCCCTTCATTTCATGGACTCCTAAGTAATTGGACAAATGAAATAACTGAAAACAAAATGGTCATTACTAATATTTGGTTGAAAACCCTTTGTTTGCAATGACAGCGTGAAGTCTTGAACTCATGGACATCACAGATGCTGGGTTTTCTCCTTCTGGATGCTCTGCCAGGCCTTTACTGCAGCGGCTTTCTGTTGCTGTTTGTTTGTTGGCCTTTCTGTCTGAAGTTTAGTCTTCAACAAGTTAAATGCTGCTCAGTTGGGTTAAGATCAGGTGACTGACTTGGCCATTAAAGAATATTCCACTTCTTTGCTTTGTTAAACTCCTGAGTTGCTTTGGCTGGATGTTTTGGGTCGTTGTCCATCTGTATTATGAAACGCCGCCCTATCAGTTTGGCTGCATTCACCTGAATCTGCGCAGACAGTCTGTCAGAATTCATTGGGCTGCTTCTGTCCTGTGTCACGTCATCAATAAACACTATAGTGTCCCAGTGCAACTAGCAGCCATGCACGCCCAGACCATCACACTGCCTCCACAGTGTTTTACTGATGATGTAGTGTGCTTTGGATCATGAGCTTCTCCACGCCTTCTCCATACTTTTCTCTTGCCATCATTCTGGTAGAGGTTAATTTTGGTTTCATCTGTCCAAAGAATGTTATTCCAGAACACTGTTGGCTTTTTGAGATGCTTTTTAGCAAATTCCAATCTAGCCTTCCTATTCTTGGGGCTTATGAGTGGCTTGCATCTTGCAGTGTACCCTCTGTATCTACTTTTATGCAGTCTTCTTTTTATGGTAGACTTGGATATTGATACGCCTACCTCCTGGAGAGTGTTGTTCACATGGTTGGCTGTTGTGAACGGGTTCCTCTTCACCATGGAAATGATTCTGCGATCATCCACCACTGTTGTCTTCCGTGGACGTCCAGGTCTTTTTGCGTTGCTGAGTTCACCAGTGCTTTCTGTCTTTCTCAGGATGTACCACACTGTTAATTTTGCCACTCCTAATACTGTAGCAATTTCTCACATTTTTTTTGTTGTTTTCTCAGCTTAATGATGGCTCCTTTCACCTGCATGGAGAGCTCCTCTGACCGCATGTTGTCTGTTCACAGTAAAATTTTCAAAGTGCAAGCACTAGTCCTCTAATCAACTCCAGGCCTTTTATCTGCTTCACTCATAATGACATAACAAGGGAATTGCCCACACCTGCCCATGCAATAGCATGGAAGTCAATTGTCCAATTACTTAGGAGCCCATGAAATGAAGGACAATAGGCGAGAGGCTGCATTAATTAAGTGAAAATTACATTTACGTCGAGCGAGGATTTTGTGACCTCGACTCGATGTATTGTCATTTCCCCATACGTTTTTGTTTGAGGTTACCGTTTTTCGTTGCAGTCAATCACATATATAAAATGAAAACAACATTAGGTCTTGCTATGTAGATGTTTCATATGTCAAATATATTTATACTTCATTTTTAGCTGCTGCCATGTTCTTTTACTTCCTGCATGATTGCATCTACATGAAAATGAAATCAGGGACATTGAATTAGGTTAATGTAACAATTACTTTTTGGAAACACAATTTGCTAGCACTGCTTACTTTCTTAATCCCATATAAACCTATACCACTTGATCAATACAAGGGTAGTGTTGCAGTGTGTGTGTGCTGAGCGGGGTCGCGATCCCACGAGAGACAAAGGGGAGAGCGAGTGGAGTGCAGATGGGAGAGAGTGAGCACGGATGAGGAGGGCGGAGAAAGTGTCATTCCCAGAATAACTGTTTGAGTCATTCTTATTCGCTCTGGAGGTTCGAGGAGTTTCGAGCGGGTGAACGAAGGAAAATTCCCTTTGGTCCTGAAGAAATCTCCCCTGCGCTTTTGACCACTGTCGGAAAAGGCGAAAAGAAGGAAGTCTTTGCGTGTGAGTTCAACAGTAGACAAAGTTCACCTTTAAAAACACAATTGCATGTATTAATGACAAACGACCAGCGTTTGCAAGAGGAAGGATTAGCAAAAAGTCCTCTAAACATTACCGGCGTTAAATGCATTTCCCCCAGATTGGTTCTGTGTACACTGTGCAGCATTTCATGCATTTACCAGGAATAACACTTCAAAAGTACACCTAAAAATCGCCATTTTTTAGTTCACTCCTTACGCTATTTAAAAAGTTATTACAGCCAATATTTATAACAGTTAAATGCAAACTTAGGCATTAACAAGGCAGCTATGTTTTCCACGTAACTGTCTCTGTTTGCAGATGCAGTGTTGCTTTTCTTCTGGAATATGTGCTCAAATTCTGTAACTCCTGCAGCAGCAAGTCAAGTTCAGCTGGTAGAAAAATCATGAACCTCTCTTTTTCCACGGTTGCCATGGTGACTCAAGTGATATCTGCGCTCCATTGATAATGGCTTCTTATAGTCGCGATTAAGCGCAGCTCACCTCGAATCAGTCACTCAGAGTTGATTGATGCAGCGGATCAGCTGCTCTGAAACTGAAAAGCCTCAGGTTATGGATCTGTGATTCAGTAACTCCAGAGTTCGAGTTGACCTCAGAAGTTGGTTGAACCTCAGCGCTTTGTGACCCAGGTCTTTTTGCGTTGTTGAGTTTACCAGTGCTTTCTTTCTTTCTCAGGATGCACCACACTGTTGATTTTGCCACTCCCAATACTGTAGCAATTTCTCACGTTTTTCCCTTTTCAGCTTAATGATGTCCTTTCACCTGCATGGAAAGCTCCTTTGACCGCATGTTGTCTGTTCACAGCAATCAACTCCAGGCCTTTTATCTGCTTCACTCATAATGACATAACAAGGGAATTGCCTATACCTGCCCATGCAATAGCATGGAAGTCAATTGTCCAATTACTTAGGAGCCCATGAAATGAAGGGATTGTGTTTAAAAAATGCTTTAGTTTTTCACATTTTTATGCAATCTTTTTGTTCAACCCATGGAATAAAAGCTGAAAGTCTGCACTTCAACGGCATCTGAGTTTTATTTTAAATTAATTAATTAATGTACAGAAACAAAATTATAAAGAATGTGTCTCTATCCAAATATTTATGGTCCTGACTGTATGCTACACACCACAATAATACGATCATTTTATCTGTGCAGGGAAAGATGGTGCTGCAGCTCTCCAAAGAGCCATCAGCTCGTCTGCTAAAACACGTTGTCCGCTGCTATCTTCGCCTCTCTGATAACCTAAGGTAAAACAGTCTCCGTGACTAAATTTGCCTTTTTTTAATTTATCCTGAAGTTCCTGGAAAACAACTGTTTTGATGGCAAAAAAAATAGAATTTGATCTGTATTTTTTGCAACTATTATTACTTTTTTGTTTCTACTGGTTAAAACTGCTGCAAAAACAAGCATATAGCAACTTGCCGGTAAATGGGAATTCCACATAATGCCTTCAAATATTTATTTATTTCCTATTTTGGATAAAACATGCATTTTTGGGATAATGAAACTCGGAAAAGAAGGGTAACAGTTGTCTGAATTAATCACAAGTGATAAAAGATTTACAGTGATCAGCCTATTATTATTATTTTTTTTGAACATTTAAAAATGCTGTATAAACAAATGTTTATTTTCTGATAGGCTTTTACGAGCCTGATGTATGAGAAGTTACTTATGGTGGTACAGTGATTTGACATTTGGTCTTCTTTTCTCAGAGCCAGAGAGGCCCTTCGTCAGTGTCTACCAGACCAGTTAAAGGACAACACCTTTGCACAGGTGCTGAAGGACGACACCACCACCAAGCGCTGGCTCGCACAACTAGTGAAGAACTTGCAGGAAGGCCAAGTTACCGATGCTAGAGGCATCCCACTTGCTCCACAGTGATGGAGCTTCAATCCACAGTGAGGGGGTGTGGTTCCACAATGGACACAAATGGACTCACTTGGTGTTTTTTGCCAAATTTGGTGCTAAAGCTATGCACTGGAGAGGCTTAAAATAAGAGATTTTCTTTTGCTTTAGTTAATTTGTTTTTCTTAAGATAGGGTTGTTGTCAAAACTGTAAACTTTTATAAAAAACCTTAAAAATCTGATTTTCAAGCTGGACTCATTTGGACGCCTAGTACATTACTTCATTTTATATGAGCAACTGGCTCAAATATTGACTGAGACAAATTTCTTTCTTGCTATCCTTTTTTTTTGTCAAAGATGTTTGTGAAATGTTGAGGTACATTATGTTGCATTTAAGGGACAACTTGCAACTTCAGCCCGTTTCAGCTTTAAATTTTTCTGAAAGAAACAACATATGAAAGTTAGGAAACTACATCCAAGATTTTTCTCAAACAGCATTTTTCTGCAAGTCAACCTGAAAACTGTTCTTAAATCTGATGCTGGTGCTTTTTATTGTTACCACTTGATCTTTCTGTAACTTCCAATAAAAGCTGGTTTTGCTTCTAAAATGAGCATTTTAATTTGCATTAGTTTTATTATAATAGTAAGCAGGAAATCACAAATATTCTACAGTTAGTGGTTGTTAAGGATTAACAGTCATTCTCTGATATTTTGTATATTTACAGCTACACTTTTTTGGATACACAATTGTAAACATTTTTAAAAAGTTACCATTTGTTTGTTTGACCTTTAAGACTTTTCCAGAGGATTATCAAACTCAGGATGTTGTGTACAATGAGAAGTGCAATTAGAGGAACTCCTCCCTTTAGTCTTGGAAAGACGGCTGTCCCAAGTGGCTATTTTTTTAAAGGATATTTATCTGGATGGATTATGGGATAACCCACTGGAATAATAAGCACATTTTCTCTTAAAATATTCCTGTCAAAATATTTCCAAACAAGAAAACTACTTGTACTGTCATGTAAAGTATTCTTAGAAAGTAATCTTGGAGATGTTTATTGATAATTGATTAGGCATCTGTCTATTTAAGGGTCTATTGTTTTTGCATTATAAAGGCTTCAATTGTTAGCAGAGGAGCATTAATTCTCTGGTTGTGTAATGTCTGCTCTAATAATCTGACAATTTCTCATGCTCTTAAGTATTGGCAATCCTTTAGACACATTTTTTGTTTTTTAAATCAAATATTTATTTTTCAAAGATGTATCTTTTACGGAATAGTTTCTTTAAAACATTGCTCATGCTCTGCAACACCACCTGAAAATTAAAAGTATCAAAGATCCACCATCTAACAGAAGGTGAGGTCACACCCATGTATGAAAAGCACCAATGTGGTCTCATCAAACTAAGGGAAAGACCTCCATATCATCTTCATGTCGCAAGTTATTAAAGCATAGGATAGTTGGCATATATCTTGGTGATTTTCTTGGATTAAGGTTGTCATAAGACTTTTATAAGATAAACAGAGATTGGTTCACCAACTATTTTAGCAGACTCCTTGACAGAATTGGCAAAATATTTTAAAACCCTTTTTCTTTAAACAATAATACACATTAAATGTGTTTTAGATACAGTGAAGTTGCATTACAGCCTTCAACCAAATAAGAGCAACCACATTTGAGGCCGATTTCTTTTTTCTTTGGCTTTTAGATAACTTCTCTAAACCCCTTTAGACACATTTTGAAGAACCTCATATGTGTAGCCACCTTAGAACGCCATACAAAGAAACTGAGGCTCATCTTTCCTCACTGTGTCCTCTATCTTTCATGTCTGCTCGCTCCACTAATGAACCTTCATTTCCCTTTACCGGTCCATTAACAGATTGTTGTCCACATGGGCTCCATTAGCCACGTGGACTCAGACATAAATCATGCATCATGGATTTACCTGCGCTCAAGCCTTCCATTTGAGAGAAAATCTGATCCCAGTGGGACAAGTTTCCTAAGTATCCACTACCTGTTTTTGTCTTCTCTTTATCAGCTATTGTGCATAAAGTTATTACACGAGAGCCATTACTTTGTAGATGGAAACTATGCATTAGCAAGACTATGTCTAGAAAGGCTAAAGCAACTTTTCCATTTTTAAGCTGTTTGTTTTCCAGAGGTCCAGGATTCTGCTGCACTTTAGCGCAAGAAATATAATAAAAGCAAACTGCCAATCTATGTCGTTCAGTTTTCAATCTTTGCTCTAATTCACGTGTCAAACTAAAGGCCGCAGGTCAAATGAGGCCCACGAGAGCATAAAAGCTTTCCATTTCTTAATTTTTTTGTTGATTAAATATTATTTATGTGTAGCTACTGTTGTAAATATTCAGTGTTTGCAGGTCTTATGTGTGAATGTAGACAAATTGTTGTCATCCAACCATCAGTTGGATGCAACATCATCATAATACTTGTAGTGCAGGTCCAGAGTCGCTGTGAGCTCTGCAGAGCATCAATGATCATCAGGGAAATGCTAGTACAGGCAGAGGGAGCTGAATCAGACTGAGGGGAGGGACATCAGCACATGCAGTGAAAGTCCTTCGGATGGTGGCGTGATGGAGTAACGGGACAGGAGAAAAGACTGGTGTGGACGAGGATGTGGAGGATAAGGAGTGGCGGGGGAAGTGGACCAGAGCAGTGCGTGATGAATCAACTGTCGGATGCTGTGCTGAGACTGAAGGCAGCAGGAGGGAGGAGCAAGGTCAGGCCAGATCTGCCTTCTGACGCTTGCGCTCTAAAAGACTCTCAGATGCCTGCCAGCCAAGATTTCTGAGTGCAGAGCCAGATTTCTATACAGCACACACCACCTTAAGACCTCTTTCTGCTAAGAGTGTTTTTTCCCTCAACAACAATTGTAGACCATCCCTTTCTCCTGTGAAATCAGCAGTTTGGGTGAGTATTATTCAATATTTCATCAAACTGAAACACAGACCATTATTTATCTGAGTCATTCTTTGTTTCTTCAACTGCAGTTCTATGTAGAGTTCTATGTAGAGATTAAGCAATGCTTTCATGGCTCACATTTCTGCATCTGGTTCTCATTTACTTGGAAACATCTAACCTCCAGCTGCTGAACCTTTAAGTTTAAACAGCTGGCTGTTTTTTTCACTGAATTTGTCACACTTTTCCCGCATGAGCCGTTATCAAGACACATTTCCATAATGAAACAAAGTTAGGACGCTTCAAACAAAATGACAGGTTTTCATGTAAATGTTATTCTCTGCTCTGTTTCCTGAGTCATGGTGTCTAAATAAACTTGACAGTAAACTCCCTGATGATGTGGCCATGTGTGACTCATTGCTCCCCGAATAAAGGATTTAATTTATCATTTATGTTTGAAGCTTCATATGATGCTTTTTGGTCGCAGCTGAAAAATTGGGACAAGTTAAAAATAAAAAAATAAAAAAACTTGTGGCCATTCATACACAAAAAAAAACAGGTAATGGAGCAAACAGGAGTGGAAAACAATTTTCACTTGCATCAGATGTCTGGCTTCTTAGTAGGACTATAAAATTGGGAGTGTCGCTCACGCTGTGGTGGGAACTCTGATGAACGTGCCAAGGGAAGCTGATGCAGGGAGGAAAAAAATCACAATGAAAGGAAAGGATAGTTATTACACAGGAACACAGCTATAACAACTGCAGAAAAGCTTTGCTTCTCTGAGGTTCTGATCTGTAGATATCACTGCACAACAGACACAAGAGAAAGTATCTCTAGTTTGTTTTTATTTTCTTTCATTCTCAGCATCAAGGGTGTCTTTTATATACACATTTAAGCG
Organism: Oryzias sinensis; assembly: GCA_037389245.1. NCBI lineage: Eukaryota > Metazoa > Chordata > Actinopteri > Beloniformes > Adrianichthyidae > Oryzias > Oryzias sinensis. Next base: position 26,111,404 of record CM074501.1, read on the forward strand.
CTTGACAAGTTTCATAAAACTTGATTTGAACACATTTTTGTAATCTAATCTTTCAATTGAGGTTTTGATTTTACAGCCAAAAATATGTATTAGAATTGGGACTTCCAGCTAAGTTTTCCCTTGATGCCTACTGATGCAAATATATATCAAACCAATCAGCTCCCAAATTACCTTAATTAAGGATATACACAAAGGCAAAAACATAAATGATTTATTTTCTTTCATAGATGGAAAAAAATTCTGGCCTCAAGGGGTTAATATTTACCTTTTTATAATCTTCATTGTTAAATTTACTTATTTTCCTGATGCATCAAATTCCAAATGCACCTTTCTTTTATGTATCACTTTGGTTAGCTGCATGTCATTTTTGGAGATCCACTTAAAAAAAGAAAAAATATTCATTAGTTGGATTAAAGAATTAAATTTCTGCAGCCATGCTGCTTTCAAATCATGAAGAATTTTTAAAGCTCAAATTCAAATTGGAAGAGTTCCTTGTCTGGGAATTTTAAGTGCATGTGTCAATTAAGATCTGGGGAAAGAGTCATGCATTTGGTTGGGAAAAATCAGTCTTGTTTTAAAGCCAACTTGATTGATTTCTGCAGACCTCTGAGTGCACAAGTTTTCTAGGTCAGCAAATAGGATCCAACTTCTCTGTTTAATACAAATGCCAGACTTCAAAAATAAATCTTTTTTAAGATACAAAAAAGCAACCCCATGCTCCTTGAAAATTCTCAGGTTTAAGTTCAATAATTGTCTTCTGCACAGCATTTGGTCAACGACCAAAGCAAACAGCCAATACTGTTTTTTTGCACCCCTATAAGAACAAAAGACTACTTATACTCCAACACAGGGGAAAGGTCAGATTCCTAACAATTTCTACATTACATACATATAGCAGCAGGAAAGTCCAGGGTGCAGTGAAGCAAGGACCCTCACTGACAACAGCCCCCAGTGTTCCTCCCTGTGAAGTACTAAAAGAAACAGTTCTCTGCTGAAGAGACACAAAGCTGGGGTGAGATTTTGTAACCACTGTGTGAAAGACAGAAGAAAAGCCTTGAGCAAGCAAAGATCAATGCAAGTTTTGTTATTTCTGTATATAAGATATGTAGGTCAGAAAGTTTTTGTTTTTAAGAAATGTATTTAGTTTGGATTCAGCTAGATGCATGTGGATTGAATCACTAACATCTGTTTCTCCTATAGCAGTAAATTTCCACTGGCGTATGTAAGGGCGCAGGGATGAATCCTGAAGGTGTATGTGAGTAGACTGATGTTCTTTAATCACCAATAATGATTGGGCTTGTTTAAAGACTCATTTGAACCCTGTAAATCCCACTTAATTAAAAAATTGACAGAAAATGAAATACATTTTTTAGAAATAAGATGATGTTTTTAAATTCTTTGATTAAAACCAACAAAATAAATTTGCAAAACAATTTTTAAATAGATAAAGATAGCATCAATTTTGATATGTTGGGTAATTTGGTAAATTATTGTTCCCAACAATGTTAGTTTAAGATGCAAAAATATTGACATGAGTGTTCAGGAAAATAAATCCCCTCATTTACCCACTGTCTCACATGTGAAACAAACATTTTTAACATAGTCTAACTGTGTTTTAAAGAATTACCGTAATTTCCGGACTATAGAGCGCACCTGATTATAAGTCGCACCCATTACATTTTCAAAGGATAAACCATTTTGTACATACATAAGCCGCATCTGTCTAAGCCGCACGTGCCGACATTGAAACGTGTTCTAGAATGAGGATGTGTATGTGCTGAAACCTGCACAGTGTAAGAAAGAGGGGGGAGCAGAAGGAGGGGAGAGCTCACTCACTCTTGCACTGCTGCTCCTTCTTCTTACACATGCAGCGTGCTGATACACATTCACATTCTCATTCTATAACACCCTTAGTTCATTAATTAGATAGTTAGTTCTTACTGTTATTTCTTAATAAAGAATAGTGCGATGTAATTACGGTACCTGTATTCATTTGCGACGCTGCCACCGGGGGATTTTGTGTTGGGTGGGTGGGGGACCGTGACACCCCAACTCCTGCTGCTTCATCACCTCGGTGATCAAAAATCCCACAGCATCACAGTTCTATTCCAAACAATACTTCCATGGTGAAACCATGGAAGTCTTCCTCCTCAGTGTCGGATTGGAATAGCCTCAGATATTCTTCGCCACACTCTCTCTCAGTTTCTACTTTGTTGTCGATGTCAGTTTCACTCTCACCCTGAGGCAAATTCTCAGGAAGACGTAAGTTTAGACATAAGTTTAATGTAAATTCCCGCTTTGTAAATGTCCTCTCCGTCATGCAGCGTCTCCGTCATTCCAAACCCGTTGGTGATGGTGGATTTTTTCACACTGCTTTTAACGATTGCTTTTAACTTGAAAGCTGCGTCATATGCATTTCTTCTTGCAATATCAATGATGAGGGTCTGTTGGTGCTATTCATTTACAAAGCGGGAATTTACATTAAACTTACGTCTTCCTCGACACATATACTGTATTCCCCCTGTCTCACTCTATCCCTTTTCTGCTTGAGCGCCTCAAGCCGATGTTAGAAAAATTTCATATAAAAAAAAGACAAAAATGCATAAATTAGCCACATCATTGAATAAGCTGCAGGGTTGAAAGCATGTGACAAAAGTAGCAGTTTATAATCTGGAAATTACAGTAATAATTAACAAATTTTGCATTATTTTCATACAGCAAGTAGTCATTTAAATAAGCGAATAACAATAGATGAGATTTTCTCACCATGACTTTCTACTGCCTGCAGAAAACATGAATCAAGTTATATACAATGGATTTTTAAGAAAAGTTAGGATCATGCTAATGGGAGAGGAGTCTCTGAAATGCATGTGTCAAATATGATACAAAAATGTTTTTTATGGGATAGGTTGATGTCCCATCTCTGCAGTTTTTCTGAATAATGCAGTTGAGTCTCTGACAGATCCGTTGATATATACATGTACATAAATATAAATCCATGCAGGCATCCAAGATGATCCAGATATCAAACGGATGATGGCGGGATCAACTCTGAGAAAAGTTAAGTCTCGGTCGTGGAAGAAGCAGCGCCATTTCCGTCTGTTAGAGGATGGCCTCACGATCTGGTACAAGTCAAAATGGGCTGGGAAAGGACACTCAACCTGTAAGTTTGAAAGTCTGTGCCAATTGACATTATTTACTTTTGTAAGTATTATGGTGACAATTGAAAGCCTGATTTTTGGGGTAAATGTGACCTTTTTTCCTCAACATTTCAAAATTCACAATATTTGAAATTTATTATTATTATTGTTATTATTATTATTATTATTTTACCATGTCATGTTTGTTGTTTTACAAAGGAAACAAAGGAAAATTAGTGCAAAAGTATTAACGAACCACATTTGGGAAATTCTTTGAAACAACAATTTATTAATATGATATAGTCTCTTTGGGCATCATAGGAATATTAGTTTCAAATTGTTTTCAATATAATTTTATTTAATCAATTTTAGAGTAATCCAAACATGCCAAGTTATGTCATGAAACTATATAAATTATATAACACTATAGGAAAAATTGCAAAACCATGTTTACCTGTAATATGTTAGTAATAATTTTACCTATCATTGCAACAAATGAAGTAACAAGAAAATAGGCTGAGAGAGATAGGGTCCAATCTTATCTGTCAACCCACTCTATGACTACACATGACACAGTAAGGAACCTCGGTGTGATTTTAGATGCAGATCTTAGCTTTGACCAACATGTGAATCAACTAACTAAATCTGCATTTTACCATCTAAGGAATATCGCCCGAGTGAGACCCTTTCTCTCTAGAGCCAGTGCTGAAATCCTAATTCATGCTTTTATTACATCAAGAATAGATTATTGTAATGCCCTCCTTTCTGGTGTAAAGAAAGCCACTCTCAATCGCGTGCAGCTAGTCCAGAACTCTGCTGCACGCCTTTTAACGAGAACCAGGAAGAGGGAGCACATTACACCACTCTTAAAATCTCTGCACTGGCTCCCCGTCAGCTTCAGAATTGATTTTAAGATTCTTTTAATAGTTTTTAAGAGTGTCCATGGTGTTGGTCCTTCTTTTATATCCGACTTGCTTTTAACGTACGAACCTCCTAGAGCCCTTAGGTCCTCGGGTGCAGGCCTGCTGAAGGTCCCCATGGTCAGGACAAAAAACCACGGCGAGGCCTCGTTTAGAAACTACGGGCCTCGTCTGTGGAATAGTCTGCCTGAAGATGTGAGGGCTTCATCAACTGTGGAGGTTTTTAAAAAGAAACTAAAGACACACCTTTTTAAATTAGCTTTTAATTAGATTTTATGCCTTTTTATGTTTTATGATGTTTTACTACATCATTTTTAGCATTTTACTTGTTTAATCCAGTATTTTATATTCTTATATTTTATGATATTTTATCACATATATATTTATTCTTCATTCTTTTTACGTTTTATGTTTTATTACATCATTTTTAGCATTTTACTTGTTTAATCTACTATTTTCTATTTTTATATTTTCTGATATTTTATCACATATATATTTATTCTTCGTTCTTTTTTACGTTTTATGATGTTTTTGCACATCATTTTATTATTTTATTTGCTTAATCAAGATTAATGATATTTTACCACATATTCTTTTTATTTCAAATTAGACTGTTTTCGAGTGTTTTCTCACCCTCAGCTGGGGTGTTTGGGTCTATACTGACACCCCTGCCGAGAGGAGGACAGGGCAGACGGCGCTTTCTGGTTTCTCTCCTTTCTGGTTTCTCTAAATTTTGGTTTCTCTTTATTTTGATCACTTATTTATTATCCACTGGTGTTTGTCTTTGTGTATTTTATTGCGCGGGGCTAATTGAATGTATTTTATTGTATTTTATTGCATTTGTTTTTGTTTTTATGTACAGCACCTTGAGCTGTCTTCTGGTCATGAAAGGTGCTATATAAATAAAAATAAATTAAATTAAATTAAATTAAAATATCACTGATCTCTTTTAGTTGCTGTAGTTTTTCCAATTAAGGTTGATAGTTGAGACAATTCAGTCAAAGATATTTCCCAGACCACCGTGGCTCACAAGTATTTATGAACTTCATTGAAAAAACAGGCTCCTTAGAAATAAGTCAACAATTCTTGCCTCATTAGCAGAATTTCTTAAAAATGAACATACATTTATGTATATATGTCAATGAAGAAAGAAAAATATTCTCGTCACTAAGACACGTTTTCTCAAACTAAGATTATTTTACTTTTAATAAACTTTCTTGACAAGATTATTTTTCTTGCAAGTCAGAAAATAAGACCTTTTTTCTTGAAATACAGGTCATTTTACTTCTTAAGTTTCTGTTTTTGCAGTGTGCAGCAACCCTGAAAGAACTTTGGAAAGCCAAAGAAAGGAAAATTTTCATTTTCATTTAAAAAATGAAAGATTTGGTTCATCCAGGACTTTGTGCTTGTAAACTAGGGGATTTCTGTGGTTGCTGAGACTTTGAAGTCATACAGTTTTCTCTGCAATAAGGGGAACTCTCAAAGATTCTGCTATCAACCAGCACAAAATGTGTAAACTGGGCTGCTGCTAGACTTTCTTTAGTAGTTGCTAAATACTTTCATGTTTTAATTTGTGTGGAAGAAAATCAAAGGATATAGAAAAAAAGTAATGAAAGTGATTTCTGTAACATTTTGCCATATGTGGCAAAGGGTTTCCCACAGTGGGATAAAAGTTCTCATCCAGTCATGAATTTCAAACTGTTAAAGTTTGACTTCAAGAAGCTCATCCTGGTACAATGAATCGTGGGATGAACTAATATGAGATTTTAGATTATACGATTACAGAGAAGCAGGTTATTGTCTTTACCATCCAAACATCCCAAAATTCACCAAATTCAATGAATAAGAAACAAATGCTTTATGACCGTATCTATGCCAATGGCAACTGTTGATGAAGTCGCCCTACAATCAGAAATGAAGTTCAGTCAAAAACCGTGCTATGGTTAAACAGACGGATCGAGATGGCGGACGCCAAAACTACAAGGTCAAGAGGAAGAGGTTCATAAAATAATAATGATGACAACAATGATGACAGATGAAACAGAAGGAACAGGAGAGCTGCATAGCGCCAGACAGCCGACAGGCGGGCACCTGTTAAAGTGGATTCACAGGTTAAGGCTGAGTAAGGATGCAAGGATAGAAATACAAATAGTTCAGATCAACCAGGAAACTTGCTACCTTTGACAGTACTCATCATTCTGTGCCAAGATGATTGGATGGAAAATTTTACACTACTGCTGTTTATTTGAAGAAAAAATGTTTTACTGCAATGAGCCTTTAAGTAGTCTTCCATCTGTGATGTGTTTCTTTCTTGTGATCCTCGATGTCCCATGCAGTCTCGGTGACGGAGGTGGAAGCGGTGCGCGAAGGCCATCAGTCAGAAATCTTGCTGAGCACTGCCGAGGAGTTTCCTGCTGACCTCTGCTTCACTCTGGTGTTTCATGGTCGCCAAGGCAACCTGGACCTTGTGGCTGAGTCTTTAGAGGAGGCCCAAGCATGGATCCAGGGAGTCCGCAAGCTAATTCACAAAGCTGAAACCATGGATGAGCAGGAGAGGCTGGACCAGTATCCTTTAGAGTGCAGCCCTTCACAGTGTTAGGAATTCCTCAAAAACAGCTGTTTATTCTTTGTTTAATCGGGCATTCAGCTTCAGTACAAAGCTCTCAACGGCTTGGTTATAAGAAGATTTTTTTTTTACTTCAAAGGTTTGAAGAAAGCTCCTTCATAGATGGAATCCAACAAAACTAACCAGAACTGGAGTTTTCCTCAGTATGGTTTCAGATGGGTCAGGGACTGGTTTCAGAAAGCTGACAAAAACAAAGATGGGAAGATGAATTTCAAAGAGGTGAAAAAGTTGCTCAAGATGATGAACGTGGAGATGAATGAAGAACATGCGTACCATCTCTTTAAGGTAGGACCTGATCCAATGTAGAGATAAGCAATCATTCATGCAAACACAGAGAACTGTTGACATTTTTTAAAAAATGTGATTCAATTTCTTGATAAGCTCACATATAAACCATTTTATAATAATAAACATTGCATGATGCAGATGGTAACAGATTCAATACAAGTCTTATGTCTTTTTTTTAACTTTGTTTCTACAGATGGCTGACAAGTCACAGAGTGACTCTTTGGAAATTGAGCAGTTTGTTCACTTCTATAAAATCCTGACCCAGAGAAATGAGGTATGGAAGGTCTTCCAGGATTATTCTGGAGATGGAGAGAAGTTGATGCTGGAGGAGCTGGAAAATTTCCTAAGAACAGAGCAGCAGGAGGAAGAGCAAAGCACCCAGCATGCCAAGCAGCTGATTGAAAGCTATGAACCATCTGAGACAGGTGCTGGTGGAGATGCTGTCTTTACATGTAGCCTCATCCGTAGTGTTACTAACTACAACTCATTGTTTATTTAGTAACAGGGGCACCTGTAAGCTTGCTGTAACTAAACACTGTGTATTTATGGTTAATATGAGAACAAGTAAAGCTTGAGGTGCTATTATGAAGGCGTGTTTAAGGGCAGTAATGATGACCAAGGCTTTCTTTAAAGAATTTGAATGAAAATGCATTTGTATTCATTTCCATTTTGTATGGTTTTGTTAGTATGACAGCAAAGAAACTCTGTCAAAACACTTTTCCCCCATCAGTAGGTTGCATTGAAGGATTGAGCAATATGAAAAAGATGAGGAAAAAACTATAAATACACGTTGAGAAGTGGTAAAAAAAATGTGTGTTCCAAGTAAAAGTCAGCGACAGGTTGGTCCAAAAAAACAACCAACTATCACGTTTTTGTTGGATGTAAAATTAGAAAATGAAGACACCATAGCAGAACAAGCAAAACAATTATCTTTTTTAGTAACCACCCTCTTCCTACCTCCAGCTGTGAAGAGTGCTGCAACACCTTAACGTGCACTACCTTACTTGCTTCCCAACATCTCTTTTCTGATAACTGTCATCAAAACCTGGAACTCAACATCTACTATGTTGTTCTCATTCCTGCATCCATCATCTAAAACATAGACAGTAACTAATTATTATGCAGAAGAGTAAAAGAAGTAAACTGCTTATTTTTGGAGCTACATTTTGGAGCGCGGGTGTTAAAAAAAACACCTTGAGTAATAATTATGAAATGCCAATTTTCTCGCAACCTACATTATAAATCAATTTTTCATTAAAGTCCTACTCCGATCATCTTTTGATCTATCGCAAAATTGTTCCTAGTGATCTTTTAATTGTGATTATGCCGTTTTTAGCCAATTTTGTGTTTTTGAAGTTGTTTTCTTAGATACAGTTTTTGCAGAGCAGCAGGATTTCATCAGGAATTTACCTCTGAGTTGTGGGCAGAACCATTGGCATGGAGTAAGCCTTTCCCCATTTCCCATCATCCCTTTGTTTTCATTTTCACCCGTTAGCATAGAGCCCCTCAAACCTCCAACTTAACATTTGCAGTGTACCCAAAGTGGCAAGAAATATTGGAGCTTTGAGCCAGATGCTAGCTTGGAGGAGAAAAACCAGGACGTGCATGAGTCTAGGCATTTACAAGCCGTTGCGTCAGAATAGAGCAGAGCGGGGAGCTTGTGGTTTGCCAGTAGGTCCTACATCCCAGCTACAAACTTTTTAAAAACCCCATTTTCCTGCTTCACAACAATTTGAATAAAAAACACTCAAAATTGAGATATTTTTCTTAATACATGTCCTCCATTAGAAAAATGCTACAGAAATATCTTAAAAACAACAAAAACAAAGTTTACATTGGAGTGAGTCTAAATAAAACAAAACACTTTAAAGTACTGATAATTACTGAAAGTATTAGCCTTGGTATTTTCCCATTCAAGAAGACATGTACCCGGTAATATTTCCACCTTTTTATGACTTGAATAAACTTTCACATCTAGTCACTTTAACTGGCTTAGTGGTTGAAAGAAGGAAATCTGATAGCAACATTAATATTTATGTCAACTGAGAAAAGCTATTAGCTGTTGTGCTAGTCTGCATTGAGTCTGTACTTTGATTTCTATTCAGTCAAGAAGCAAGGTGCCATGTCCTTGGAGGGCTTCCAGATGTACCTGTGTTCACAGGATGGCTCCATATTCAAGCCGGGGCTCCTGGAACTTTATCAGGACATGAGCCAGCCACTCAGTCACTACTTCATCTCCTCTTCACACAACACTTATCTCCTGGAGGATCAGCTGCGGGGACAGAGCAGCTTGGAGGCATACATCCAGTAAGACAGGAATTATAATAGAAGACGGTGACCTTGGCAAGAGTTTAAATGGGATTTTAGGATGCACTGTAAAAAAAGTATTATAAATGTCATGGTATAATACTAGCAGCCTGTTGCCAAAAATTTACAGTAAAAAAAGAAGGTGTCACTTTTAACAATATTACAGTAAAACTGTTTTTTTACGCTTTTTCTTGAGTAATATTTTCCATTTTTTCTTGTAAATAGCAATATATTTACCCTTAAAATGCAATGTAACACCATGAAAGACATACATTAAATTTTATGGTAAAAAAAACGAGATGGAGTTTAAATGGGATTTTAGGATGTACTGTAAAAAAGTATTCTAAATGTTATGGTAAAATGCTGGCAGCTGAGGTTGCCAGAATTTCACTGAAAAATATAGTGTGGGAAAGCATTAGAATGTTTCCCTTGAGTTTAAAGACAAAACTGTTTTACTTTTATCCTCAATGTTAATAGTTCATAGTTTTAAATGCTGGATTCCTTTCTCAGTAAATGTCTTGATTTGTGTTTGTTTTATGCTCAGGGCTCTGAAAAGAGGCTGCCGCTGTGTAGAGGTGGACTGCTGGGACGGCAGTGACGGGGAGCCTGTTGTGTATCACGGCCACACACTGACCTCAAAAATCCTCTTCAAAGATGTCATTTCAACAATCAAAGAATATGGGTTCAGAGTGAGTAATCATTTAAAGTTCCTGCACTGAAAAAGCATTAAGCCCAATCATGCTATTACTACCCCATCCTGCCAGGCAGCTTTGTCTTAAGTTAAATCCTTCTTTTAATTATTAATGGGGTTCTGTGCACGGTCTCAGCAAAACTCATTTTGTGTAGTGACAGTTAACTAAATTGTTGACAAATCACAGAGTTACAATGAAATTTATGAAACCACTGAGTAGCTGGGCAAACATCTGACACTTATCTGCCAACACAGGCAAGTAAATCCCATCAAGATAACTGAAAACATTGATTACAGCTCTAAATCACACCAAAAGGGCCGTGCAGTGCTCTAAGAGGATAACAAGTTAGATCAGAGTTAGAGTTTTGTTTTGCATTGATAATATCATGAAAATATCTCATCCTAAAAATTCTGTTTCCCCTTTCCAACAGGCTTCAGACTTTCCTATCATTGTGTCCCTTGAAAATCACTGTGGTTTGGAGCAGCAGACGCTCATGGCTCAGCATCTTACCCAGATCCTGGGTGACTTGCTACAGACCAGCACTCTCGATGGACAGGTTCCTCAACAGCTCCCCTCCCCTCAGGTCAGAATCTGTTAAAGTTGAGTGACATTTTCTTTCAGTGTCCGCCATTCATTTTCACTAAAACAAGAGAAACACTACAAAAAAAACAAACAAACAAGAAACACAAGATTGTTTTGCATAATTTTCAATTTTTTTTAAGTTCCATGAAAAAAAGGTGTAGTTCTGGTTCTTTTAAATATAATATTACATATGTACATTTTAAAAAAGTAACTAAACCAGTCTTGTGGCCTTGACTTTAGTCATTTCTGACTTCATTTTAAACCGCCTCAGGTTGCATTTTGTTGTCCATTAGACACTGAGCTTAAAATCAGTTTCTTTTTCCTTTAGAGCACTTGGAACAATCAATGCTAAACAAAAATAAAGACAAATTCTTACAGTTAAACGACATCGGAAGTACTTTGATTACTCACTGCGTTCAGTTGCAAGAAGCAATAGATGCCTACAAGAAGAAAAAAAATAATTTTGTAAAGCATCACATTGTTGTTTCTTTGCTTCTCAATTTCAGGAACTTAAAGGGAAGATTTTGCTAAAAGCCAAGAAGATCGGAGGCCTCGAAAAATGTGTGGATGAAACTCTGACAGATGAAGTTAGTGATGAAGAAGAAATGGCCAATGGTGATGAAGAGAGTCCTACTGAGGAACCACAAGCTGAGAAGAAGAACAAGGTAGATGGATGGAGTGATGCTTTCCTAAGAGCAATCACTTAAAGATTGTAGATACTCTAGTCGTGGAGCTTGTGGTATTCTTAATGATCTTTTACTCACACTCAACAGACCTGTTGGGTTAAAGCAGGGATTCAGTTATTTACACTTTTATATCAGGACAGAAATGCATAATTCATAATAATATAATAACTGAGAGATCTTCACCAGGACTTAATATTTGTCACAAACAAATTTAGGTAAAAAACATGAATAGCATTATTTATCTTAGAAAAACAAATGGTTTTCGTGCTCTCTGATTAATGGAACTAATCCAGTGAATAATTTATATTGCTTGGTGAGATAAAAGCAGTATCATAAAAAGGTTGCCCTTTAAATTTAAGTCATTTATTGTGGGGGTCAACTACTCCTCTAATGGTATTTCTTGAGAAATAATAAAGGTGCAAGCCGGAATATGGTGTAACTTGCTGGAATTTAATCAGAGAAGGAAACTCATATGAATAGTCTGTTGATTTAAAGGTAACAAAAGTACTCTGACAACTTTTTCATGTTTGCAAACTTGGGCAAGTCTTTGTCAAAATTCCTCTAGTTAGGTAAACGTGTGTATGCAGGAAAAGACAATGTATCTTTTCCAACAAAGCCAGAAAGCCTTACTAATGTATTATTTGGGCTGTTAACATTGACAAATTCTTCACAAACTGGAAATCCAAGATTAAAGATGAAAGTTTCCTTATCTGAGACCTCTTTGCAAACATGGCTTTTGTTTATTGTTTTTTTCTGGATCTTGCCCAGAACAACTGTAGTCCACCAGTCTCTAAAAATCTGGATACAATTAAGAATAAAAGATGTTTATAAAATCCATGTTTGTGCTCTAGAATCCCATCATCAAATTTTCAAACTATCCAGACTCATAACAGACTCATGATTGGTCTGTGAGAGGTTTTGTGACTGATATTGATCTTTCTGACAGTGGCACGTTTATGTCCTTTCAGGACCTGGCAACCAAATTTGATCTCCTCTCCCCTCAAATTTTGTTTAAATCAGAAAATTTGTCTTACAACCATCCTGACTTTCAGAACATCTCTCCTCCCCAGATAGACCTTATTAATAAAGAAAAAATAGAAAACAATATTTGTTTCCTTTAATGCCATGGATTCTTTTTCCATTTTTCAACAATGAACAAATAATTAATTAAGTGGAACAAGGAGTCCCTGCATATTCTTAATTCAATTAACAACTCCTAGTTACATAAATGTAAACCAATAATAGAATAAGCTGTGTATAAACGAATTACTAAACTGTCATACACTCTTATAAAATCATAGACTCTCATAAATGCATCAAAATGTTGCAGATGTTTGTAATAGATTCAAATGGTTTGCTCCTGACTACATGCGCATTTTTACAGCATGTTCAAACTTGACAGGTTAACATTTTTACATACATCCACATTTTTGATACCCTTTTTACTGCCTTTGGCTGAGCCTCAATCAATCCATGCTTTCTTTGGTATTCCAGGCATTACATAAATATATGAGGATCCCATATAAATATGAGTAAAAAGTATTTATTAAATATCTGCCAAAACATACAAAAAGGCTTCTGCCAATGTTCACTCTGGGCATGAGTAACATTCTACATGTTGCCCAGTCTTTCTGTCATTTTTCCTTCCTTCTTTGCAGAAATCTAAACTTTCCAGGGAGCTTTCAGACTTGGTGGTTTACTGCAAGAGTGTGCACTTCCATGGATTCGAGCATGCCCACTGCCATGCAAAGTGTTACGAGATGTCCTCATTTTCTGAATCCAAAGCAAAAAAGCTTGGCAAGGAAGCAGGTACCAATAAGAGAAAATATATATATATATATTTTTGCTGTCAAATAATATAATATCACATACTTTTATGATTAAAAACGACACATTAAAGATGTTGATAAATGATAATCAGATGTAAATTGCATGTTTGGTTTTTCATTTTTACCTTAAGGGACAGAATTTGTGCAGTACAATACACGACAATTGAGCAGGACCTATCCCAGCGGCCTGAGGACGGACTCCTCCAACTATAATCCACAGGATATGTGGAATGTGGGTTGCCAAATAGGTATGGAGAATGTTGCCATTTGTTGGTTGAGCATAATATTTTATATGAAAGATTTTAGCTTTGGTGACATCTTATGAGAACTCTTAAAAAATTAGACACAGCTCTCAAGTCATTCGGTATTTACAGTTTATCTTAACATAAAACTCCATCACCCAGCTGTCAGAGAAGTTTAACATGACAGATGTTTCCTACCACACAATCTTAATTTGGCAGCATGATGACAGGAAGGGGCCTTAATAGATGAAGATCAACTAACTCAGCTAAAGCTATTTACCACAACTAATGTGTGCTAAAAAGATATTTTTACTACAGTCATTTAACAAAAACGTTTAGATTATAAGAACAGAAAAGAAGCAAATAGTAATTTAATTGGATTATTTTCTGTGTCTCACTCAAAGTGGCTCTGAACTTCCAGACAGCCGGTCTTGAAATGGATCTGAATGATGGGCTCTTTAAGCAAAACGGCGGCTGTGGTTACATCCTGAAGCCGGATTTCATGAGAGATGGCAACACTCACTTCTGTCCCGAGAAGCCTGAGGAGCGTCGAGACTATAAACCACGTCGTTTATCTATACAGGTTTTGCAAAACAAAGCAATATTTCACACCAAGATACAATCGAAGAGTCAACTCCTCTCAAATAAGTGAATATTTCTATTTGAATGTCTTTATCAGGTAATAAGTGGGCAGCAGCTACCAAAAGTGAATCAGAAAGAGGGATCTATTGTAGACCCACTTGTGAGAGTGGAGATTTATGGCGTACCACAGGACCAAGCCAAGGACGAGACCAGCCATATTAACAACAATGGTAAACAATAAACTTTAGCACAAAGATCAACATGTTTTTCTTATGCCATCTTTCTTTAGAGCAAACTTAAAATCAAAATCTGCAACAAAGATAATAGTCAGTCATGTGCTGTTTTCAGGTTTTAACCCAGTGTGGAATGCAACTTTAAATTTTGTCATCCATACCCCTGAACTGGCACTGGTTCGTTTTGTGGTGGAGGACTATGACAAGGCCTCCAGAAATGACTTTATTGGACAGTTCACTCTTCCCTTCACTTGCATCCAACCAGGTAAGAGCACAGCTATGACTGTTTTTTAGGAATAGCACTTGGTTGTGCTCACAGTGAAGTAAGGATTTGAAATGTCAAACTTCATTCCTTTTTGTTTCAGGATATCGTCACATACATCTGCTGTCTAAAGATGGAATGGCTATTCCCCCCTCTTCACTCTTTGTTAACATCAGTATTTCAGACTATGAATAAAGAAAAGGGTCAGAGGATCGGGGGCTGCACAGTGATGTATTGGTTAACACTCTGGCCTCTGAACAAGAAAGGCATTGGTTCAAATCCAGGCAGGTGTACGGAGTTTGCATGTTCCCCCTCTGCATGCGTGGGCTTTCTCCAGGCTTCAAAGGTTGATTGATGAATCTAAATTGTCAATTAGGTGTGGCTGAGAAGGTGTGGTTATCCAATCAGTAGCTGGAATAGGCCCCAGCAACCCTGTGACCCCTCAAAAGGGATTAAGTGGGTTCAGGACAGTGGATGGATGGATGGTCAGAGGACCACTTACACACAAAAGCCCCCTCTGGTAGAGACATTTCTCGTTTTATTGCATCAAGACAATATTTGAACCACTTTGGTCCACTTTATCAAATAGCATACCAACAAGATAGGAAGAAACTCACTTTTAAAACTAAAGTTAGCATTCCCGCATATATAATGTCATATTGAAATCCCAAGAAAACATTCCAGTATTTAAGTGTTCCAAGAAAACAGCATATAATTGCTTCAGAGCCTCGAGCTAGTAAACCAACAGTTTGAAAGGCAGATTCTAAATATACTTTCGTCAATAAAAATTATGCACATCCTGTCAATTTCAGGGTAGCGTCCTCTGAAGATGAGTGTGCGTAGTCACTGGTGTGGAAAGATCCCCAAAACATTGTTTCCCCACTTCGATATCAAGCCAGATTTGTAGTTTGCACCTTATTTATAAATCAGTTTATGCCTCATTTTGTTGTAATTGTGTTGAGGGGTGGGGATGATAACCCTTGTGCTATCTTAGATGGCCCCACCCTTACATTGACGTGTTCTCCCTACCATGACAAAGGTGGAAAGATTTCATGTAATCCATGGACACCAGTGAAGATCACAAATCATTGAAGAAAAAAGGTTCAACACACTGTCTAGTGGGTCTAGATGACCCAACTCCCAATGTTAAAGTGCCTAGGATAGCACAAGGGCTAATGATGCACTGTGTGGGGTTTTTTGTGTCTGTTGAAGGTCTTCTAAAGCACTTTGTGTTAATTGAGTATGAAAAGTGCTTTATACATAAAGTCTAATTTGATTCTACCAGAATTTTAATAAATTTAGTTTGTTCCAGGTGGATTTAGTATGACAGGGCAACACAAACATTTCTTCTGACACTTTTTGCAGGGATCTTTCATATCTTTGATCTTATGACCAATATTTTGACATAGAGTCCTCATAGTGATGAAGTCAGGCTTAATTTTAGTGGTTTAGTCTTTCCCAAGTGTCACAAATCAGCGGGGACTTCAGTGTGTCAGAGAGCTCCGACTAATTAACCTTTTGGTTGATTCACAAACCTGACAAGGAGTCAGAGGCAGTTATACTAAAGAACAGTTATACTTTAGAGGGGACATTCAACTGATAAATATACCAAAAAAGCAAAATAAACATGAAGTTCCCTGATTAGTTGTAGGTTTCATTTTACAGATTTTTTTGTTTGAATGTAAATCTAAAGTGCAATTTTACATTTTGGTCAATTTTCAGGATTTGTTAAAACAATAAGCCTATGGGAAACAAGGAGGAATGCATGTTGAATCTTAAATAATGGTGGTGTAAAACATACAGTTCTCTTTAATCAATGCACCATCTTTGTTTTGTAGAAAAAGCTGTCAAGTACTTGCTTGAATAAGATGTTCTTGTGCTCAATTGTTTGTCTTGCGGTTTTACAACAATATATAAAAATCAGTAAATTAAAACCTGTCTCGTTCTTATTGCTTCCTATTTTCACAAAAAGAAATGTCAAGCAGTAAAAGACCAACAGATTTATATCTTACGTGCCTCTCTATTGTGCATCATTGCTGTTTTCTCTTCCCCGATGACCGGAGAAGCAGCCTTTTCATCTAAAGTCCCCTGCAAAGCCTCCTTCAAAGTGAGGGTACCCGTTTCCAAGTCCTTAACTACGCCTTGCTCTGTTGGCATCTCCGGATGGTGGCGCTGAAGATGCTTCACCACCTGGAATCTCTGCTTAGCTCTGTAGGAGCAGTGGCAGCAGCGGAACGGCTGCTGTTTGGTGTGAGACAGGTAGTGATGCCTGAGCCCTGCTGGCCACCTGAAGGCCTTCTGGCAGACTCCGCACGTGTACGGCCGGCCGGCGATGTGCTTCCGTTGGTGGGTCTTCAATATGAAACTCGTTTTGAAGGCTTTGCCGCATTTCTCGCAGACATAGGAGCGTACGTCGCAGTGCTGGGTGTCGCGGTGCGCCCGGAGCGCATCTGCTCTGTTGGTGCGGTAATCGCACTGATCACAGGCGTACGGCTTCTCTCCTGCAAATAACAAGCAACCAAGGACTGTTCCCCCAAAGTCATTGTTTAAGCAAAGTGATCGCATTTGGTTTATTGATCCTACCTGTGTGCTTGGTCATGTGGTACTTCAGCTGGGTTGCCCACTTACACTTGTAGCCACATTCAGGACAAAGATACTTCTTCTCCTCTTGATGGACTCTCATGTGAAGCTGAAGGAATGAATCATTTATATGTTTATTTTAAAAGAAAATAACTAATTACTTATCAGAATAACTTATTTGTCATTGAAATGTTCACTTTCATAGACGTGCTAAAGCTCAGTGTGCTAAACGATGAAAATAGGAAAGCGTACGAGTGCTTTGGATCCAGTTTGACCCAAATAAGGTTACAGCAAATGTCTGCAAACTAATTATTTTAATCCAACTTTATTACTTAAAGGAAAGTACCAGTACTGCCATTATAGTGTCTTTTTAAACCCAGCAGTATAAAGACAGACATTAAATGGCGGAACTTTGTATTTAATCAATAAACGCATTCAAAAGGAAAAATGTTTTAAATTAAACACATGCCGTAAAATGAATGTTTGCAAACGTGACATCATCATCAACTCAAAGTCTAATGTAGCATAAATCCTGTTACTATAATGTGAACTTCTTGGCTCTGAAAATATTCATTTGGGATTTTTTCTGGATACTTTAGCATTTACAGGCACAAAGGAAAAAATTATCCAGAATATTTTTTTATCAAACTTTACATTATACTTCTTTTCCTGTCTTAAACGCAGACAATTTTAAAGACCCACTCTGGTGATAATTGTGTTTTTAACATGATCTCTACGCCACGCAGGCATAGAGCAGCTGCAGTTCTCAGCTCTATTTACCGCATAAAAGCGTAAATAATGAGAAAGCAATTCCTAAACATGCCGAGAAGAAACCCAGTGTCTGAGGAATATGAGGACTTGAGGAAGATGCTTGATTTCGTGCTGGAAGAGATCAAAGCTATAAAGATTGTTCACGGACAAATTCTGGATGCTATCAGAGAGGTGAAGCAGGTCCGGGCTCTGCAGGAGCAGTGTTTCAACAGGATGGATATAATTGAAAAACGAATGGATGACCAAGAGCAGATCTCCAGATCTAACGACGTGATAATCACCGGATTGAAAATCAAACCCCCGTCATACGCGCATGCAGTGACCGCTGGGAACGGTGAGGAATCCGACGAGCAGGAGACGAGCTCTGTGGAAAAACAGGTGGAGGAGTTCCTAAAGTCCAATGGAATTTCTCTGGACACCAACAATGTGGAGATCTGCAGACCGCTTCCCAGGAGAAGAGACACCGACAAACCAGCAATCCTCTTAAAGTTTGTCAATCAGAAACACAAAGCAGATTTATTGAAGCAAGGAAGAAATCTGAGGGGAACCAACGTTTTCATGAATGACAATCTCACGAAAAGGAATGCCAACATCGCCAGAAGAGCACGTTACTTGAAAAAGCAGGGGAAAATTCAGGGAACCTGGGTATAAGACTGTAAAATTTATGCCAAACTCTGTGGCTCCCCTGAGCAGTCCAAGGTTGTTCTTATCAGGAACCTGCAAGATTTGGAAAAATATTTACCCACTACAGTCTAAACAAGAGATACATGAAGATGCTGGTCTTACGAGATGAGGAGACAAAATTTACTATCCATGGCTTCTAAAAAAAACACTGTTTCTACAACAATCACCCGCAACCACAACTCTCAGAGAGATCTGAATGGTGAGCAAACCGACCTTAAAATATTCAGTGATAATGACAACAACCTTCAAGACATCGACCCTGATCAATTCTTTTCCACTGTTAATATGGACGGCAAATATTACAGCATAGATGACTTTAAAAACTCTGTTAACCCAGAAGAAAAACTGTCAATCATTCACTTTAACAGCAGAAGCATGTATACCAACTTTGAAGACATCAAGGACTATTTACAGAACATCGGGCATTCCTTTGATATCATAACCATATCTGAGACTTGGTTCAGCCGCGACAAGGACGCTGACTTTGAATTGGAAAACTACGAACTTAACTATGTGAACAGAGTAAACAAAAAAGGTGGAGGAGTTGCAATATATGTGGAAAAAAATATGAAGTTTAAGGTAATTGATAAATTGTCTGTCGCAGTGGATGGAATGCTGGAATGTCTTACAATTAAAATATGTAACAATTCAGGGAAAAATGTCATTATAAGCTGTGTTTATAGGTCGCCAGGGTCAAGCTTAGAGGTGTTCAGTGACTGGATGGAAAAGATGTTTACCTCTCTAAATAACAAAATATTATACATCTGTGGAGACTTCAATATGGATCTGATAAACCCCAGCAAACATAAAGCAACCGACGACTTTATCAGCAGAATGTATGCTATGAGTTTATATCCAACCATTACAAGACCCAGCAGAATCACTACTCAAAGTGCTACTCTTATTGATAATATTTTTACAAATAATATAGAATACACTCATATGAGTGGACTAATGATATGTGACATAACTGATCATTTACCATTTTTTGCACTATTTGACATCAAGGTGAAAACAAAGAAAATGATAAAAGAACCAGTCTACAAAAGGTTAAGAAATGAAAAAAACATGAATGCTCTGAATAATAACTTATCCAGACAAAACTGGAACTCTGTGTACAGAGAGAAAGATGTCGATATTGCTTCTAAATGTTTTTAAGAAATATTTAGCTCACTTTACAATAAGAACTGTCCAATTTATAAATTCAAGAACAAATTTGCCAAATGCCCTTGGTTAACCACCGGTCTACAAAATGCTTGTAAAAAGAAAAATAACCTCTATAAAAAATTCTTAAAATAGAGGACAAGAGAAACTGAACAAAGATATAAGTCATATAAAAATAAACTAACTGAAATAACACGTTTCAGTAAAAAAGTGTACTTCAATAATCTACTGAATGAAAATAAATACAACGTAAAACGAGTTTGGGAAATATTAAATAACATCATTAAAAATGGGACAAAAAAGCAAACTTATCCAGATTACTTTACAGATGAGAAGGGTCAAAGCTATGACATCAATGTAGCAGCAAACGGTCTCAATAACTACTTTGTAAACGTGGGTCCAGAGTTGGCAGCGGAAATTCCAAAATGCAAAACTAGCAAAGACAATAATCCACCCATCGACAGGATCCCACACTCAATCTTTCTCTCTGATGTGAATGAAAATGAGCTGATATCAATTGTGAATAATTTCAAGAGTAAAAACTCAAAAGATTGTGAGGATATAGATATGAAGGTGGTGAAAAAAGTCATTTATAGTGTATCTAAGCCTCTAACATACATATGTAACTTATTATTACGAACTGGGAGATTCCCAAACCAAATGAAAATAGCCAAAGTGATTCCTATCTATAAGAGTGGAGACAAACACCAATTTACAAACTATAGACCTGTTTCTCTTCGTCCACAATTCTCAAAAATTTTAGAAAAAATATTCAATGATAAATTAGCTTTATTTCTTGAAAAACATAACATTATAAATGAAAACCATATGGTTTTAGAGAAAATAGATCAACCTCATTGGCTATCATTGATGCTGTGGAGGAAATCACAAATGCTTTGGACAAAAAGAAATATGCAGCTGGAATTTTCATTGACTTAAAAAAAAGCATTTGATACTCTCAATCATGACATCCTACTTGACAAACTGGAAGTGTATGGGATAAGAGGACTAGCAATAACGTGGGTCAAAAGCTATTTAACGGGAAGAAAACAATTTGTCAAGATTGATGAATATACATCAGAAACCAAAGAGATAAGTTGTGGTGTCCCACAAGGATCAATTCTAGGCCCGCTGCTATTCAATATTTACATAAATGACATATTCAATGTTTCAAAGCTTATGAAACTCACATTATTTGCTGATGACACAAACATATTCTATTCTACAGACAATCATAAGGAACTTATCAAGGTGGTGAACACAGAGTTAAATAAAATAAAATTATGGATGGATTACAACAAATTATCTTTGAACCTAGATAAAACCAAAGTGATGTTTTTTTGGACACTACAATGCAAATAAAGAGCTCTCAATTGAAATAAATAATGTCTTAATCAAAAGTGTTACAGAAATAAATTTCTTAGGGGTTTTTATCGATGACAAACTAAGTTGGAAGCCACACATCAGACACATACAAACTAAAGTCTCAAAAAGTATTTCAATTGTAAATAAATCTAAACATATATTGGGATACAACAGTAGATATTTATTGTACTGCTCCTTAATACTACCATATTTCACCTACTGTATAGAAATTTGGGGGAATAATTACAAGAGCTCACTACATCCTCTTTTTACTTCAAAAACGAGCCGTCAGAATTGTACATAAAGCCGGATATCTTGATCATACAAACAATCTATTTTATCAATCTAGACTTTTAAAACTGCATAACCTTGTTGATTTTTACACTGCGCAACTTTTATACAGAGCCAGTGGGATATCCAAAAACAGTTCTTAGAAAATGAAGGAGGCTACAGACTGAGGGGATGTAGGAACTTCAAGATTAAACTGATAAGAACCACAAAGAAATGTTTCTGTGTGTCGCTGTGTGGCACTAAACTTTGGAACGGTTTGAGTAATGAGCTCAAAAAATGTTAAAATATTCAAGAAAATGTCAAAAGAAACTCAGGATATGAAGATAAGAGGATTTAAGGAAAAGAGGATAAGAGGATTTAAGGATCAACAGGTGTTTGAATGATTCCAAATCCACAACTTGACTGTGGTGAAATTATCAAAGCTCTTTTAATTACAACCACTGAGTGTTACATTGTAATGTGCAATAATGATTACTGAAATGTTTAAATCAATAAGCCATTGATTTTGTTTACTTGATCTGCAATGTGTAGCAATAATTACTTGTTTGACGTTATCATGTGTTCTAATGTTAATCAATTATTATTACATATCGGTATCATTACTGTTTACTGAAATCATGAATGAATGTTTTCTGAAGATCATCAATCATTTCTAGGCACTGGATTTTGTTACTTGAAGAGAATCTATCGGATCAGAACCAGATTTAAAACACTGTTAGACTATCAAATGACTGAACTTAGTAGGGGTGGGATTATATAAGCTTGCTTCTTCCCACTCCTTTTCAAGCAATAAATCAAACTCTACTTATACCTCAGTTAATGATCACTGTATTTAATTAAGCATATATAATTTAAGTGACATTTTTGTTTTGTTTTCTGTCTTTTTAATCAATGCATTTCATCATTTCTGTAATGAGTTTGATAAATATGTGTAAATTATTTATTGCTTTGACTACAATGCTTGAAATCAATCAATCAAATCAAATCTTGTGGCATTTTTCTCATGATGTAGGAGATATATAATGAAAATTAACCTTAAAACTTAATTTCTGAGTATTTCTTTATTCAAATTGCTGTGAATCAGGAGCAGATGAAAATAAGAGCTTATTAATGATGGAGAAAATATGATGGGCGGGTCACAGCTCTAAGCTGCAAGCAACAAAGAGGGAAAGCAGCACAATTCAGAGGTGAATTTCTAATGAATTCCTGTGAAACTATCCTGTCCTAGAAAACAAAATAGGTTTTTTATTTTGTAAAAAAAACCTGCATAATTATACTTAAAAGACGACTAGGAGTACTTTTAAAATAGATAAAAAGATGATTGGAGTGGCCCAAACAGATGAAAAGAGAAGTGCAACAGTTTTAACATGAAAACTTTCGAAAATACAATTGAATTTATTATTCTATGTTTATTTAAAAGTGAAATAGTTTAAAGTGATAAGTCATGTAGAAGCCTTAAGGTTACCTTTAACCTGGATGGATCAGCACAGGTGTACGTGCACTGCTCACAGCTGTAGGGCTTCTCTCCGGTGTGGATGCGAATATGCCATGTGATCTTCTGCTTGTTTCGAGTCGAGTACTGGCAGTCAGTGCATTTATACATCCGCTTACTGCCATGTGAGCGAAGATGCTGCTCTAACACCAGGTGATGGCGGCACCAAAATGGACAGATGCTGCACTTCAGAGGCTTGCTCTCAGGGGACCCCTCCTCGTGTTTACTCAGAAGGTGGTCGGCTAACAGTTGCTTTGTTTTTGAAGAAAAGGGGCACGATTGGCACCGATGCACATGGTGGGCTCTCTGGTGAATCTCCAGGCTTTTCTCTGTCTCAAAAGATTTCTGGCAGGTGGTGCATTTTACTGTGGGGTGCTTGCTCTGCTGGTGAGCTTTGAGTAAGCCATCATGGGCACATGTGAAGTCGCACTGTTTGCATGAAAAGCTGACCTGTAGGGAGTGCGAACGTTTGCAGTGTTTTCTCAAAGCCATATCAGAACTAAATGGAGCATCACAGTGAGTGCAAACATGTGGTAAATCCCTTGGGTGACACCTGTGGCTGTGCTGTCTTAGGCTGTGGGGTGTGTGGGCGCTGAAGTCACACATGTTGCAGCAGTAGCATCTAATCCCAGAGCGCAGAGACTCATCTTTCTTCGTTGTTGTGCGCCGAGCACCTTTATGTTTTAATAAAATGTGTCGTTCCATGATTCCTTTATGCCTACAACTGAAGGCGCAGTGCTGGCAACGTAAATGTTGCCACTTAGCATCAAAAAACACCATTTTCTTGTGAGTGTACAGGATGTGACGGGTCAAAGAAACTTTTGATGCAGCAACAAATGAACACTCGGTACACTGTACTTCACCCGCCTTCATGCAGCCTGTTTCTTCATGGCTGTCCAACAGATTTTTCTCAGAGCACCTAAAGGCACAATTTGGACACCTAAACACTTGACCCATCTGTGGGCCATCCATATTCTTCTCTGCGTGACCTTTTCTGCGTCTGGGCAAAAGATACTCACTGACCATTTCTGCGCTAGTTTGATTTTCTATTTTGTTGTACGTTTCTCGGTGAGTTAACATGTGCTGCCTAACTGTCAGTAACGTACCAGATGTAAACCTGCACAACCTGCAAATAAATGCTCCCTTCTTTTTAATGTGAGTGTTTTTTTCCTGCAGAAAAACATTCCTTTTGCTGTATTTTAATTTGTTGCTGAGTGAGAAGCTGGATGATCTTTTCAAAACCTCGAAGTTGGAACCTTTTTTTGCCTGATTTGTAATTTTCTGTTGCTGTGGTAACGAGGAGATGAGGGCTTCAGAGTTGGATTTTAAATTGATGAAAATCTCCTTTTGCTGCATCTCATTTGATCTTCGATGACCATCAATTCTTTTGGGTTCCTCATAACCTTCAGTAGAAACCACATTTGCATCCTGACATGGATTTGAATCTTGCAGAAATGCTTTGCGGGAGTGGGATGGACATGTCCTGCTCAGGTGGTTTTGGAGGCCCCGTCTTTGCTTGAACTGCACCCCACAGGTCTGGCACGCGTGCACCTTCATCTTTTTGTGGCACAATGCTTGGCGGTGGTCCCTCTCTTTACACGTCACATATGAACATTTATCACATTGATACGGAGTTTCTGATTGGACCACAAGCATTTTTACTTGTCCCTCTGGAACCATGGTTTCTGCTTGGTCCAAGTCGTGTTTCTTCATTGCTTTCAGATGCATGTTATGTTGTAGTGTACTATTTTCCTCTTCAGGTGTTGAAATCGGACACTCTGTATGCTTCACAGGAGGACTTGCGTCGATCAAATGTTCACAGGAGTCTTCTGAATCCTTCTGTTCACATGCTCCAGTCTGCACTGCTGCACTGTCTTCCTCTGATGAACTCATAAGTGTGGAAAAGTTGACATTTTCTTGCAGTGCATGTGATTTGTTATCATATAAAGTGGGGGTGCTCTCACAGTTTTCCTCTAAAGAAGAGCTTGTGGTGCTTGTTAGAGTGCTCAACACAAGTGTGCAGTAGCGCTCAGGTGGGCCATCTGACACATACTGATGACTATCTTCCTGTGGGACAACATCAATGACAGAATCCACAGGGAGAGGAGTAGCAGTACTTTCCCAGGTCTGATGATGTTCAGCAGATTCCCGTCTGTCAGGTGCACCAGGTGAGGCAGGCTCCATGAGACTTGACTCCTCAGACTGACCCTGATCGAGTGTTGGTTTCTTATAAAAATCCTGCAGGAGCTCTGCTGCGGCCCTCTCTTTTTCCTTGGCTGCATAGTTTTCCAGCCATTTTTTGTCACCAGGAACGTAGGCATGGGCTTTCTTCTTATGAAGGAAGAGGCTGATGCTGCTGAAAGATGAATACACACAGAGGGCACATTGAAACTCTTTCAGCTTGGTGTGCTTGCAGTTCTCGTGGTTTTGGAGTGCCTGTCGGTGGAGCGTGGAGTATGCACAGTATTTGCACTTGTGCACTGCCGGGTGCTTCTCCCCAACAGAATGTTTGGCCAACATGTGATTGCGAAGCTCAAATTTGCGCTTGCAGGCGTAAGCACAGACCTCACACATGAGGGATTTAGCCTGATGTCGTAATTTGTGGCTGCTGAGCTGGTCCGACCGATGACAACGATACTGGCATTGATCACATGAGTACCTGGAAAAGGAAGAAAGATATCTAAAGACCCACTCAGATGAAAATTGTGTTTTGGGAGGTTTCTGATGATGGAGGACATATAAAGAAAATTAAGCTTAAATTTGCATTTCTGAGTATTTCTTTATTCAAATTATGGTTAACCAGGAGCAGATGAAAAAAATTGCGTTCAACAAAGCTTGTAGCAGTGACGTAGGTGCTACACACAAAGGGTCACAAGCTCAATGCTGCACTCCATTTTGATGCATCCACTTGTAGATCCATGTATGTTTTTGTTTTCCTTGTCTGGGCTAACATCTGGCTCAAAGCTGTGCAGCTGGGAAAATCCAATATTGCTCACTATTTTTGTTTCACTGGTAATGTTAGTTTGGGGGTGTCGGTTAGTGGGGGAACGTGTAAACAGACGGATGATGGGAAGTGGGGGCGGGAATAATCCACACCAACACTCCCACCCACAACTCAGAGGTGAATTTCTAATGAACTACTTCCGCTCTGCAACTATGACCCAGAAAACAACCTTTTTTAATTTTTTTTTATTTTGACTAAAAATGGCATAGTCTTTATTAAAAGACTACTGGGAACACTTTTACAATAGATCAAAAGAAGATAGGAGGGGGACTTGCGCACAAAACAGAAACTTTTAAAAAGAACACTACAAAAAATAGGACAAGATGCCTTTGGGAATCATAAAAAGCTTTTTACATGACTTAAGTTGGGGAAAAAGTGTCCATGTTGCCAGAAGCAAATGTGAGAAAAAAATGTAACTTAAGAGTTTTTTAAGAAACATATTCGTACCTGAGATCTCCAGCGTGTTTCCTCATGTGGACAGTGAGGTAGTGCTTCCATTTGGTGACGTATCCACATTCAGAGCACATAAAGTTCTTGTCATCTGAGTGGGTGAGCATATGCTTGGAGAGGTAAGACTCGTCTCGACACCTGAAGTCACACAAAGTACACTTGTGTGGCTTCTCGCCTGAAGAAGAGAGTGAAATGTTTATTTTTTAAGTGTAGAAGCAACAGCTTCCATAATTCAGGTGTAAACGGTGAAAAGACTTGCAGGAATCGCAGGAAGAAATCCCCCTCACCGCTGTGCATCAGCATGTGTCGCTTCAAACCCCGTTTATGCGAAGTGGAGTAGCTGCACTGAGAGCAGTGGTGGATCTTCTCGTTGGCGTGTAAATGTCCAAGATGCTGCTCAAACTCCACAGGGTTAAAGGTCATAAATGAGCAAAAGCTGCAGCAAAGCTCTTCCTTTCCTGGGTGACCGTCCCGCTGGTGCCGAAGGAAGACTGTTTTATTGGAACATGAGAACTCACACTCTGTGCAATGATAGGCCAGATGTTTCTGATGATGAGCCTCCATGTGGGCCTCGCTTTGAAAGATGGCACCACAAGCGTGGTGACGACACTCCACTGCTTTGACCCCGTGCATTTCAGCGGCGTGTATTATAAGCTCTTTACGCAGAAAGGTTTGAAAGGAACAGCTCTCTTGGAAACAGGCCAATGACCTGCTGTCTGAGGGGATGTTGTGCGTCTTCATGTGTGCCTTCAGAGCACGAGCCTGGGTAAAGTTTTTGCCACAGCTTGGACAGACAAAACTGGGATTTTTTGCAACACGCTCCGCCTCATCGGTGTGCACACTGGCAAGATGGCGACGTATTGCGTTCCTCTCCACGGCAGTGTATTCACACATGTTGCAACACTGGGTCTTTTCCCCAGCCTCCCGGAGTCTGTGTATTCGCAGCTTGCTCCTGCTGGTGAAGAAACGCTCGCAGGTTGGACACTGGAGACTGGGGTCAGGGAAATGCAAACGCAGGTGCTCCTGCAGGTGAGAGCGCATCTTAAAGCAGCGACGACACTGGGGGCAGGTGTGGGTCCGATAGACACTTTCTGATCCCTCTGCAAGGTAGTCTAGAAGACATGACAAAATCGTTTTAGGTCCCACTCTGATCATTTCTTGATCTTCAAAGTGTTGCCAGTGGTCTTTTGATTATTATTATTATGTTTCAGCTTAAAAAGAACACAAAATAACTGTGTTGTTTTCGGGATTATAGTTTCTGCAGAGCGCAAGTAGTTCATTTGAAATTTGCTTCAGAGTTGTGGGCGGGACTGTAAGTGTGGAGTAAATCCTCCACTAATCCAAGGCATCAATTTTTTTAGACTCTCTCCTGCTATCTTACAGCCCCCTCACAACGAAGAGCTGGCTCTGTAATTGGTTGCAAAATGGACACGTTTGAATCTGTGATGGAGAGGAGGACTTTAAATAAACTGGAATCCATCATGGATAATCCTGAGCATCCTCTCCATCCTGTACTGGATGGTCAGCGGAGCTCCTTCTCCAACAGACTAAGGCAGCTTCGCTGTCACACAAACCGCTTCAGGAGATCTTTCATTCCTCACTCCATTGGACTCTATAACTTGTCATCCATGTGCAATAGATAAAGTCATTTATGGTCCGTCTATTTACACTGATGTTTCTTTCCTATTGATTGTTTTGGTTCTCTGTCATCTATTGTGTGTAAGTTTGTATCTTGAGCCTAACGCCGACGCTGCAACAACTGAATTTCCCAAGCTGGGATCAATAAAGTATCTTTATCTTTATCTTTATCTAACCCCAACCTAACATTAGTGGTGCAACAAAAATGGTGAGAAATATTGGAGCTATCCAGCTGTACAGTTTTGAGCCACATTCCAGTTCAGACGAGTAAAACAAAGTCGTACATGGATCTAGTCGTCAACAAGTGAATGCATCAGAATGGAGCGGAGCGGGGAGCTTGTGGCTCACTATTCTAATAATAATAATAATGGATTGGATTTATCTGCGCTTTTCAAGACACTCAAAGCGCTTACAGTGTGTCCATTATTCATTCACTCCTCATTCATACTTGGTGATGGTAAGCTACTGATGTAGCCACAGCTGACCTGGGGCAGACTGACAGAGGCGTGGCTGCCAGTTCGCGCCTACGGCCCCTCTGACCATCACCGGGATCATTCATGCACATTCACACACCAGTGGAGCCACACTGCAAGGCAAGGAGGGTGAAGTGTCTTGCCCAAGGACATAACGACATTTTGGCTGGTGGGAGCGGGGATCGAACCGCTGACCCCTTGGATCATTGGACGACCCGCTCAACCACCTGAGCCACTGTCGCCCCATTAAGTGCTCATTCTAGCTTCTACGTCAATAGTACAAGCTTATTCCCACAGCATTTATTCGTCTGCTCCTGATTCACACTGATCTGGATAAAGAGATACACGTCACGTCATCGGAGTGGGTTGCCTTTTAACCTCAAGAACAGGTAAAGGTAATCAATTGTGCATTGGAGCTTACCTAAAAACATAGCAGCTAAAAACATATATTTCTAAAATAGCTTTTTTATAATTCTTCTGATATTCTGTGTTTTACTGTGAAGCACTTTGGGATTTTTATCTTGAAAGGTGCTATACAAATACATTTTATTATTATTCTTTACCTTTGGATGGCAGAGGTGCCGCATCTGGTGCTGAAGATTTGTCTTTTTCCACTGTAATCCTTAGTCTTTTGTTGTTACTTATTTTCCTTTCGAGCACGTGCCCATCATGTAATGAGGATGAGACAGAAGGAGACTCAAGTTTTCTTTTAGATCTTTTTGGACCTTTGGGTGTCCGGGTGGATTTAGTTTGGCTACCTAAGAAAGAAGGCAGAATTTATAAACAGTTTTCCACATACTCAATTAAAAGAAAAGAAAAACTATTTGTAAATCTGTTTTGCGTACCGTCAGGGTTATTGTACAAACGGTTACAATCCACCAGGTGATCCCTCAAAGCTTTAGCAGTTTGAGCAACAAACGGGCAGCAAAAGCAGCCAAATGGCAAATGGCTCTCCCGATGGCCTTCCATCTCTTCACGTGTAGGAAATGCCCACGAACAGGATGGAGAAGTGCAGGGAATGAGGTCCAGACCATGCTTGGATGTCAGGTGGGATTGGTACTCCTGACGGTTGGTGCTGCTGCTGCTGAACTGACATCCTTGCTCCAAACAGGTGAAGCAGTCCTTGATGTGAGGCTCCCTGTGATTGACCTTAAAGTGGCGTTTCAAAGCAGCGGGCTTCCCAAACACTTGATTGCACTGGGAACATTTATACATGTCCCGCTTACCTTGACTGGATGAAGATGTTTGGGTTTGTGGGCGGGGCTGAGAATTCATTTCATGTCTGTTCCAGGAATTTTCCATGACAATTTAAAAGAGAACACTGTTGTAATACTTTAAGTTCATTTGTTTAGAATGAGGCGTTTTTAAAAGTAACTTAAAAAACCTTCAGCTACGCCTGTTTTGTTGTTTGTTTGTTGTTGTTGGTTTTTTTTTGGGGGGGGGGGGGTAAGAAAGGAGACAGAAGAATAGAACCACAGCAATAATGTTATAATCAAACGTATAAACACAATAAATGTTTTACGTTAAAAACTCTTAGTTAGCTTTTTCCGATTTCACATTATTAAGACTATTAAGACCGGGAGATTATTAGACTTACTTGTGAAGTCATCATGAGACGATTGTTAATAAAATAAAATCTATAAGCATCTTCGACGTCTTTCGACTTTTGTAGCTACGACGAGAAGCTAGCATTTTGTGCCGTCGTTAGTCCTAAAAAGTTTTAGTTTTCGCCAATTTTTAGTTTATTGCTTCCGCTTTCGAAATAAATACCATATACACTAAACTGCACACGATACATTTTCTACTCAAATGTATTTCTACGTATCATACGTCGCTAACCTTAAACATGTAAACATAGCACTACTGTTAGTAGGGTAGGAACTATTATTTATGAGTACTGGCGTCCGGTCGGAAGAAATTTCTTGAACACCACATGAGTTGTAGAGGTCGCTGCAGTAGGATTTATTGAAATTTGAACCTCCATTTTTTCAGTGTTTTAAACTTCTTCCTAATTATGACTATTCCTATTTAAATGGAAGCCAGTGTGCATGAATGACTGCATTTGGGAGAAATAGCGCGTGTTTTTTGTATTTCATGAGCGGATGTCGTTTCCAGAGACGAGGAGAGTGAACATTTGATTACGGATAGCATATGTTAAAAACCCAAAACAGAAAATGGTTATCTGTTCATAGTGACTGAAAAAGACTTCAATCAGAGCAGGAGATTCCGCGGTGTTCATCATCATGCCGCTGCCAGACTTTCTGGACGCGCTAAAGGACAACCCGTACTTCGGTGCCGGTTTTGGTCTGGTTGGCGTCGGGACAGCACTGGCATTGGCTAGGAAAAGCGCCCAGGTGGGGTCTATTTTCTTCCGCAGACATTACATGATCACTCTGGAGGTACCGAGCCGGGACAAGAGCTACCTCTGGCTGCTGAGCTGGATCACCAAGCACGCCAGGCACACGCAGCACCTCAGCGTGGAGACCTCCTACCTGGCGCACGAGAGTGGACGGGTTCAGACACAGTTTGATTTCCACCCAAGCCCTGGGAACCACATAATCTGGTGAGATTTTCTAAATCTTAGTTAATGTTTTGTTCACAAGAATAACGAAAAGTAGATCTTGTAACACTGTCATTGTTTGTGGGCCTCAGGTATGGGAGGAAGTTAATTATGGTGGAGCGCACCAGAGAGAAGCAAATGGTGGATCTTCACACTGGAACTCCATGGGAGTCAGTCACTTTCACAGCTTTAGGCAGAGACCGACAAATCTTCTTCAATATCTTACAAGAAGGTATAATTTTACAGTGAAATAACATTTTAAATTAAATTCTGTTTCTCGTAAAGCTGCAGTAGGTTTTTCTGGACAAAGGATTCAAATTCCACTCATGATTTTGCAGCAAGGGAACTAGCTCTGAAGCAGGAGGAAGGGAGAACAGTGATGTACTCAGCCATGGGAGCAGAATGGAGGCCCTTTGGGTTTCCAAGGCGACGCAGGCCCCTCAGCTCAGTGGTTCTGGAGGTTGGAGTGGCTGAGAAAATTGTGGATGACGTGAAGGATTTTATCGGAAACCCAAAATGGTACACGGATAGAGGTAAAACCTTCCAGGACTTGACTTCTTTTGCTTTCTGCACAAAGATAGGAGACTTGTCTCAAGGCTACATAATAGAGTACTAATCATTATTTGAGATATCATTGCTATTAAGTCTGATTTACATACAACAGTCTTGAATTCATCAAATAAATAAATTCTCAACTTTGCAAAGTCAAAATATTACAGAAAAGCTCAAATCCACATGTTGTACTGTCACATTTTAAACACACAACTCTGTCAAGCATTGTGGTAAATTTTAAATTTCATTGACCATCTTTATTTGATAAATTTAAAATAAAAAGGCTTAGGAGAATTTTTTATCTTAATGTCCTTTCTTTTTTCTATTTAAAAATGACAGTGTGATTGAATACTTTTTTGTGTGTCTGCAGGAATTCCTTATAGAAGAGGGTATTTGCTTTACGGTCCACCAGGATGTGGGAAGAGCAGTTTCATGTGAGTGTGGTACCGGTTTATCTGATCGCTCTTCATCCGTGGAACGTTCTTGTCAACTGCTCTAAATTGTACTGTAGCACGGCGTTGGCAGGAGAGCTCGGTTACAGCATCTGTCTGATGAGTCTGAGCGACAGAGCACTTTCAGATGACCGCCTAAACCATCTCCTGAGTGTGGCGCCGCAACAAAGCATCATTCTGCTGGAGGATGTGGATGCTGCGTTTGTGAGCCGGGAGATGCTTCCCACTGAAAGTGAGAACGGGAGCATTTATTTCTGTGTTTACTTTGTTCTATATCGAGTTTCACCTATTATTATTATTAGTGCTTGGATTCAGCCTCTATTTATCTAGCATAACTGTCCTGTTGATATATTAAAAAATTATTTGCCAGTCACTTATTTTGCACGTTTTACCACTTAAAAAGATGAGTTATGTAATGTTTATCTTATATACACCAAGACTGTGAGAGACAGAATATAAAAACGTTTCTTTAATAATCAAGCAATCGGATTTCTTGGATTTTTTTAAAACATTTTTTCTCTCTCATAGTTGAAGGGTTTCTATTATGGTGTAAAAGATCCCGACATGTATCTAAAAAATCTACCAAACACGGGGAGTTAAAGCAGTACCAGTTGAAAACCACAGATACAAACAACATTATGTTGATAAAAAGGTATAAAATCAGTAGTGAAGTAAATAATCAATTTCTGGTTCACTGTGTTAGTTTCTCTTCCTGTTGTGCGTCTCTACTGTCTTTGCCTTTTTATGTATATGTCATGCAAACATAAAGGCGTCCAATTGCAAGCTTACTTCTACCAGGTCAGGTCAATTACAATTGGCTGAAGGTGTCCCACAGGTGACCCTGGGCTGCGCGGTGGCGCAGTGGTTAGAGCTCTTGCCTCACAGCAAGAAGGCCCCTGGCTCAGAACAACAATGGGGGACCTTTCTGTGTGGAGTTTGCATGTTCTCCCCGTGCATGCTTGGGGTTTCTCCGGGGACTCCGGCTTCCTCCCACCGTCCAAAAACATTTGCCATAGGGTAATTGGTCACTCCAAATTGTCCATAGGTGTGAACCTGTGCATGGGTGTGTGCTATGTGTGACCCTGCAACAGACTGGCGACCTGTCCAGGGTGCCCCTGCCTTTGCCCATAAGTGGCTGGGATAGGCTCCAGCAGCCCAGTGACCCCCGAAAGGGCCAAACGGAAGAAGAAGATGAATGAATGAAAAATGAATGAATGACCCACAGTGATGGATGTGTTGATAACCCTTTTCTTCACAGCTTTTTACACAATACCTGAAATAATGATGCCATTTTTTAAACCACAAAGAACAAAATGGTCTAAAAGTACCAAAATACCAGGTTTTTACATTGGAAGCTGTTATGTTAAAATATTTTGTTTTTGTTGCTTAAAACAAATCATTTAAAAGGGAAAGATACACACCCCTAGTTTCCATAATAGACATTACAGACCTTTCTCATCTTTTTGAATATGACCATTCTTAGAATCAGTCTCTGCCTAATTTATATTTTGCCCCACTGTATTTATTTTTGCTTTGAGGATGTCCATTTGATCACTATGTTTTCATTTCCCATCAGATCCTCTGGCCTTCCAGGGAATGGGTAGACTGACCTTCAGTGGACTGCTTAACTCTCTGGACGGAGTAGCTTCATCTGAGGCCAGAATAGTTTTCATGACCACCAATTTCATAGACAGGTAGGAACCAGTTCATTTACTCACAGACACTGGCCCATGAGTCTGGCAAAGCACAGTTTTAGCTGATATTTCCTGTAGCTGCAGTATATTTCCTTCTAAATCATCCCTATATATTTCATTTTTTGTTCGGTCTGCATTTTGTTTGATGTGGTGGTTAAAATGGACAATGTATAGTTTATTTTAAGGATTTACAAAGTTTTATATTCCAACTTTTGTGTTGTAACAGATATATAAACACTGATTATTTTAAGCCTTTTTGAACACAAATGTATCTATCACTTGCAAGAACACTGTTGTGAGAACTGTTATTTCCGACCCACAGGTTAGACCCGGCGCTGATCCGACCGGGCCGGGTCGATATGAAGCAATACATCGGACATTGCACTCACTGGCAGCTCGCACAGATGTTCCGGCGCTTCTATCCAGACCAACCTCCTCTTGAAGGAGAGAGGTTTGCAAAACTGGCATTGGACGCCAACGCTGAGATCAGCGCCGCTCAAGTGCAAGGACACTTTCTGCTGCACAAAAAGGATCCTGCAGGTTCTATAGAGCATGTTGACCAAATCAAAAGATGACTGGAAAAAATGTTTGTTTTTATCAACCTCTTAAATAAACATAATTATTTCAAAAGGTGTTTTTTTTAATCATTTCTAACTTTACATTCTAAACGTTTTTTTTGTATTGATTAGTAGCTGTTCCCTTTCACATATTAAAGACCCACTCATTCAAAATGAACGACCCTGGGAGTATTTTCAAGCGGCAACTCGAGCAGTGCGTTTACCTGGTTACTCCTCCCTGCGGGCGGTTCAGTCTAATCAACTCACCTGTTCAGCGTCCTACTTAAGTTCTAGGTGTGCGGTCCAATCCTCTTCATCCATTTCTGCGAGCTCTGCGTTCTTCACCCCACCCTCCTCCACCTGTGAGCTGTTAGGGGTAGTTTAATACCCAAAGTTTTCTATGGAGATCTTTGTTTTATGGAGCCTTATGCCAAACTAAAGGAAATATGGAAATAAATCTTCTTTACTGCATGACTTGACTGCATGTCTGACTGAAATAGTATTTTCTGGTGTTTTTAACATGTTCTTGTGGCATTTTTCTGATGATGGAGGACAGATAAAGAAATGTATGGTAAGTGAAAAATGCATTTTTGAGTATTTCCTCTTTCAAATTGTTGTGAATCAGGAGCAATCCAAAAAATGATGTTGGTAGAAGAGTGTATTTTTAACGTAGAAAATACACTGGGCAGCCCACAAGCTCCCTGCCCCTGAGAACAGGAAGAGGAAGGGGGGCAGGGTTGCTATGCACAGGGTCCTGCCTAAAAGAGGCACATTTCTAAGGAACTACAGAAACTATGTCCTAGAAAACACAGTTTTTACATTTTTAAAATGTTGGCTAAAAATGACAAACATAATTAAAATCCTATTTGCGAATGCTTTTGCAAAAGATGATTGGAATGGGACTTGAAACTAAAATCAGTGATGTTGGCGGCTGTTTCTGCAGTCAAAATAGTTTAGGAAACAAAGAGCAGAACTGGGGTACCAGGAAGTGGAACCTTATAGTGGGACAAGCTGCTACAGCAGAAGATGACTGAGTGTTATTTGAGTCAATGAAGAACACCAAACTGATGCTCCAGCTTGCAAAGGTTTGCCAAAAGTTTACCACAGAAATTTTGAAAAAAAAAAAGTTGCCAGGTTTGACAAGGCTTTGATTTTTAGCTGTGTCATGGATTGAGTGGCCAAGGAGGACAACAGAAAATTAATCAATAAATGAAACTGTAATTTTTCTCAAAAAAAGTATATCATTTGCAAACTACGGCCTTACAAAAGGTCAACAGGAACAGAATGAACTCAGGCAACAAACTTAACTTTAACTTAACCAACAGACCAAGTAACAGAAATAAACTGACCTACCCAAAGGCACAACAGGAGGGAACATGTACAGTGGCTCATCCGACCACCTGAAAAAAAAAAAAAAAAGGGAGGGGGGGTAACTAACAACATTTGACAAAGACAACAGACAAGACTTACCACCATTTTACTGCCAGGACTCCCTTGGAAAAGAGGTTTTTAATCTCAATGGGACTTTCCTGGTTAAATAAAGGTTAAATTAAAAAAAAAAATTCTGCCATCCTACGCTGCAACATTTAGACGAAAAAGCATTTTACCACTGTGGCTTCATTGTATCAGTGGGTTGGTGGTGTAATATTTTCTTGACCCATTTTGCGGCTTTTATGAATTAAATGTGGTTTAAAAAAAGAAAAATCAGCATCACTGTAAAATATTTCCATCCTTTTACAACCACAATGTCTGCAGCCTCTCATCAAAATAGAGCACAGCTCAGTCTTGTCGTCTATGTACCTAGAACTGTCTTTCAAAGTCACCAGATCCCAGTCCAATAGAAGATCTTCAGGAATGTTAAAGGAAAATTGAGATTCACACCATGAGCATGCAGCCATTTGGTCATCAGCCAACATGGATCACCACTTTCGAGGAACATTTTTAATATTTGGGCCATCTAGATTAAATGCTGCTTCGTGAAAACTGAACTTGAAGCTTCGGTTATATAAAATGGGGCCTTTATCCAAATGGTTATATTTTGTATTGCCTGTAGGGGGTGCCAGTGTGCCAGTGTTCCTGAGAGAATTCATTGTCCCCAGTTGTGAAGCACAACACCATGAGCAACTATTTTTATACTGGCTTCATGGTGTAGCACTCATTTATGAATTGTCGACTAGTTATAACTCGACTTTTAATACGTTTTATTGTGAAGAATTTATATTTGGTTTAATTTTCCATGTTCTCATTTTTGCCTTGTGTTCTGTTTTTGATGTTTTTGATCCACAACTTTGATTAGATGTGAAGTCATTAAAAAATATTCTATTTTAATTTAGCCTTATAAAACCACTACAACAACCTTTCATGTCCTGTTGCCAGTGTAAAATAACAGAAAGTGATCAGAAACTGTAAAAAACTAAGTTTAGTTTGCCTAAAGGCTTTGGATGTTTTTGGAACATCATAAGGTATAACAGGGATATCTATTAAAGCAATCAAAATAAAGGTTTTGGTTTCATTAGTAATGTGCATTCTGTTCCTCATCATGTCAGTGATAAGATAGTGAGTGGAGAAATTGTTTACCTTCTGTTTTTTTTCTTTATCCTTAAATGCTCTAAGTATCTTTGCTTGTCGTTTTCTGTTAAAAAGGGTTAAAAATCCAATAAAAGAGAGAACATTTTGTTCTGTTTGTCATTCAGTCAACTAAACAAACAACATAACGTTACATTTTGTTTTTTCTAACAACTGGCCCACTTAAAAAAAGTACATTTTTAGCTGTTACCTTTGCAAAAAAGCATGCATAAATCAAACACAAGATAATGAATTTTACAACTGCATAAAAATGTCCTTACATGTAAGCACTTGTCCCAAATGGAAAATACCACCATGTCCCATTTTTGAAATATGAGCCTAAACAACTTCCCTGTCAGAATTACTCTTTCAGAACATAAACTCTGAAAATTAATCACTTTAGGATTATCAAATTGGTAATTTGACTGCATTAAATTGGCAAATGATAAAGAATGATAAAGGGCTACTATTGCAACTTCTTTCATATTTTGCATGGTTTTATATTAATTTATTCCTCCTTGTTTATTGATCCGAGTCAGGCATTTTCTGCAATATCGTTATTTTTTTTCAATATTAAAAGAAATAAGTACATGTAATGCTCTTTTGATGTAACTCCTCATAGTTTGAGTCAAATCTACATCTATTTAGCTATAAAACAACTTGGCCGCCTGCAACAGTTTCCACAACCTTTATCTGTTTACGTAACCTGGTCTATGTTTTATTTAATTGCAACATCGAACCTTTTTATCGCCAGCCTCCCAAAGTTACATAATGCAGAAAATAAGCAGAAGCATTGCTCCATTGTTTTGGGATTAGTGGTCGACAGTCTTAACACAAAGGCTAAGGACTTTGAATCCCAATAGTCCTTTATATTTTATTTCCCAAAACAAACATTTTTTACAAGAATATAAATGTTCTTGCCCTCAGAACATTTTAGATGAACATAAAAGAAAAAAGAGTCATTCTTTTCTTGATGGACAAAATATCTTGACATATTTTAGTTAAACGTAAGTCCTTAAAGACATGTAGTGAAATCTTGGGGAAATTACATGGAAGGGTTAAAATCCATAGGAAATGGCCCCTCCCTGTTCAACAAGTCTCTTGCTTGCAACAGGAATCCTGTTTACTTTCTATTCTACTCTTGCAATGGCTGCGTGGCTCTCCTCTGTGTCAGTGCCTCGGAATGGCGGTAGACTGCTGTCAGGCTCTGTCTTCAAGGCTCCTGTTTGCTTCAGGGGGTTAGGAAGGACTTCCTCTGCCTCGGGGGCTGTTTCTGCTTTTCAAGATCAGCCTCGGACACTAGACGACCTGCCCCGTGTCAGCCTCCTGGAAATGCTTTACAGGCTTGTGTTTCAGGGTTTTTATAACCGTATGCATGAGCTACAGGTATGCCAGGTTGTAGTTTGCTGATCCTCCTGATCTTTGGGTTCCTTAGACAGAAATGTTCAGTGGAAGAAAAGAACAGAGATCCTGGTTTTAGTTCCTCTGCATCCAAAATTTGTTAAATGCATTCCAGACAAGCATTTGGTTGCTCGGTTGAAATTATAATCAATTATTTGCTGACTTGGGTGTTGGGATTTTTCAATTTTCCTCCTGTAATAAAGCATAACTAATTTATTTTGCATTTTTTACACCAAATGCTCTAGAAAGGTATCAGTTTGTACCTAAAATAAAGTGTAGTGTTTTATTTAGAGTTGGATGCCATAATAACATTTACCACTCAGTGACTAGTGTGCTATGCTAGAAGTTTTATCTTTGTTTGTATACTAACCTCCAGATAACTGCTGGTCTCAGCTGAGTGTAAACCATTACTTTTCTTGGAATTTTCAAAAGCACAGCAATTAATTATGTATTCTCACAGTCCTTACGCAGGGACTTCACAGCTAAACTGGTCATTTTGTCCTCCATCAGCTCTATGAGAAGCAGCGATATGGGCCCATATACTGGAATGGCTTAAAGGCAGTATCTGTGAACACCGCTAAGCTGCTGGAGGAGCTCATGAGGAAGGATGAGAAGTTTCCTTGCAGAGGAGACATGACCCTGTGGACAGAGTTCCGCGACATACGGGGATTAGGCTATGGGCCTTTCACAGAGTAAGGAACTCTGCTACCATTTCAATTCCTAAGAATTTATCTTATCCTGTCATCAACATTAAATGTAGATTTATTTCAAGGTTTCCAGAAAAAAAGTTATTATTCGTGAAATACCCTGACCCTGACCACGAGCTTAGAAAAAAAAATCCAAATAATTCCTATATACAGTATACATATAAATATATCTATTTTTATTTAACTCAATAGAAAAGTAGGGTTTTAATACCATTTAAAACACCAAATCTGCCTAATTTTACATCAGATTCTTCCTATTTGGATTTTTAATCATCCACTATGTCAATATCTTTCATTGTACTGTCGAGTCTCCAGTCTCCAATTTTGACTTTTCAAATGTTTTTTTTTAAATGTTTTTTTGTTTGTTGTGCTTCCACTTGTTTTGTGCTTTTAGGGAAGGGAAGAAGTGGTACGAACTGAGAACGGTGCTGAACAAGCGCATGCTTTCTCCAAAGGACTCAGCTCAGTATGATGGGGTTTTTAATGCCGTGGTAACAGACTTCATCAAACGGATTAACTATCTGCGCCAGGCCAGCCCAACAGGAGACCTTGCAACCAACATTGGCAATGAGCTTTACTTGTTCTCCCTGGAAGGTATGAAACAAACCTGAATGCAACAACTCTGTCTTCTAAAAGAGTAATAAAAAATTAGCTACAAATATACCATGCTGATAACGCATCTGATGAGTTTTAAGGGACAAATCAACTCTTGAAGGTGTCAAATGATTTATAGTTAACTACAAAGAGTGTTGTTCCAACTTTTTTAACATAGTGTTGGATTTTTATAGTGTTAATCTCAAAAATTAATGTTATAAACACTGTGTACTGAAGACTTCAGTCTCTACTATGGGTTCTGGATGTGGATGATCCCAGAGAGCACACTGGTCAAGTGTGTATATACTCCCCAAGCAATGACAGACCAGATGATTACCTTTTTCTGTTTCTTCTTTAATCTGGATTCGGATTTACAGTCTTGCATATTAGTATTTTTCAGTTTGTGTGTGGTTCTAAAACAGAATAAAGAAAACAAATAAATACAATTATAATAAACCAAATTAAATAACCAAACCCAAAATAAAAGGTCTTAATAATAACAACTTAGCCTGATATATCTGCACATTACAAACATTCCACAAACCTCTATAGCATTAATACTCAAAAGATTACACCCAAAAAACTTATGATATTAACTATAGGAGCTAAATAAAGCCAATAAACTTCTAACCAAAACTTGCTTATTTAAGTTAGCAGATAATGTCCACACCATAAACAAAGATATTTTACCCTGATATAAACACAAAACATTGATTCATCGCTCTCATGGACGCACACTCAAAATAATAAAACTGAACTGCTCTGCAAACATCGCCATTTGGTGCTTTGTTAACTTCTGTTTCTGAAGGAAACACATGAAAAAATAAGATTAAAATTCAATTTTTGAGTATTTCTTTATTCAAATGACTGTGAATCAGGAGCAGATGAAAAAGTGCAGTTGTAAAAAGGATGTAGTTGTTACGTAAAATCTGTAATTGGCAGGCCACAAGTTTTTGCTCTACTCCATTTTGATGCATCCACTAGCAGACGGTTAGTTCAAAAGGGGCCCAAGTCCACAATTTTTCAAAATAGAGATATATATGTTCTATGGTCTTCAAGGGACTGATTATGTGCAAAAATGTCCCAAGTCCGTTGTAATGTAGTGACTATGCTTGACATTTAAAATGCATTAAGTGCAAAATTCCAGGACTTGGGCCTCTCTTGCATGGGTTTTGCTTTATCCCATAGATGGCAGCACTAGTTATCCAAAATGGCAGCACCCCTGTTTATTTCAAGAAGGGCCCAAGTCCAGAGACTTTAGTTTGCTAGTCCTCTGAAATGATAAAAGTGAAGTGCTTCATATTATAGCATTTGTAAGCTATGAACTGGTGCTAAATCTGGGTAAAGTATTAATCATTTGGTGTAGCCTCCCTTTAAGCTACGGAATTAAAATCATTTCCTGGAAAACAAACATCTTGGACTTGAGCCTCATTTGAACGATTCAAATGATCCTTTGAAATCTTTGTTTTCCTCGTCAGACCTGGCTCAGAACTGTATAGTTGGAGCTTCCGCTATGTAGAAAGGGGTGTCACACTTAAATTCATAGTGGGCCAAAATTAAGCAAGTCACGGGCCAAACTCAATTGCAATTGATATGTAATGCTTAAGCTTTTCATATAGTGCCTTTTTTGTGTCATATCAGTGGTTCTCAACCTTTTTCTCTTGTCCCCCCCCCACCCAGAAAAAACTGTGACAAAATAAGCCAAATATGTTAAACTTTAATACCATATCAAAATCGTAAACGGCCCTGGTGCTAGAGACTAGAAAAAAATTAAATGAAGGATCATTTACTTTGGTAAATTTTAATTTGTGTTGGACATATTAGAAAGTGAGTTTGGTATTGCTGGATTTGTTTTTAAGTGGTTTGCCTCCTACTTAACTAACAGAACATTCTCTGTTTATATTAATGGGATTCTTCTGATACCTCTCCACTCCTGCATGGCGTGCCTCAGGGATCTGTTTTAGGTCCACTGTTGTTTTTAATGTACATCTGCCCACTTAGAAAGATTTATAATAACTTTAAAAATGTTTCATACCATTTCTATGCTGATGATATTCAACTGTTCCTTCAATGACTCAGAACTCCATAAACTCACGGAACAACTAGATTTCCTTACCTGTGTTAAATCATGGCGCACAATTAACAGTCTTCAGCTAAACTCAGAAAAGACTGAAACACTAATAGTTTCCCCAGAAAACACAATCCCAATTATTTCCTGGCACCTTGGTTCTTTGAGCTCCTCTGTCCAGCCCCGTACCAGAAATCTTGGTGTCTAGTTTGACCACTCAATGTCTCTGGACCGTCATTCCAGACTTTTAATTAGGAATTGTTTTTACCGTTCACGTAACATAGCCAAACTGTGGGCCTTTTTATTTAAATCAGTCTTAGAGATGGTTATCCATGGTTTTATTTCTTCTCGCTTAGATTATTGTAATTATCTTTTTACTTGTTTTAATAAATCTTTCTTAACCGTCTTCAGTTAGTCCAAAATCCTGCTGCAAGGCTTTTAACAGGATCTGACAAATGGGCACACATCACCCCCATCTTATCCTCTTTGCACTGGCTCCTGATCAAGTGGCGTATTGATTTTAAAATATTCATTTTGACCTACAGAGCTTTAAATGGACATACCCCAAAATACTTATTAGACTTAGTTTGTCCCTATACGCTTCTGGCCGTGCCCTCTGATCCTCGGATCAAAATCTTTTAAAGATCTTTAAGACCAAATACAAAAAACCAGAGGTGACTGGTCGTTCCAGGCAATAGCCCTCAGACTCTGGAATGCCCTTCTCTGTCCCTTCGTGTGGCCGACACTGTTGATTCTTTTAAGAGTAAACTAAAGACACTTTTATTCAAAAATGTTTTTAGCTGACTGTTATCTCTATTCTACGTGTATTTTCTTCTATTTAGTTTTGTTTTAAATCATTTTTAATTGTTTCTGTGTTTTTATTGTATTGTATTGTGTTGTTTTTATTGTTCAGCGCTTTGTGATTTTATTTATGAAAGGCGCTATATAAATAAAACGTACTCACTTACTTATTTACG
Source organism: Oryzias sinensis (assembly GCA_037389245.1). Classification (NCBI taxonomy): domain Eukaryota; kingdom Metazoa; phylum Chordata; class Actinopteri; order Beloniformes; family Adrianichthyidae; genus Oryzias; species Oryzias sinensis. The sequence goes on from CM074501.1 coordinate 26,153,832, forward strand.
TAGTTTATAAGAACAATATCATTGAACCTATGTGGAAAAAGAAACAAAAAGTTGTGTAAATGGCTGAGATGTCCCTGCTTTGTGCTACACATCTTCTCAAAACGTGGTTGCAGGTTTGTTACTGCAACTCTCAAGCCATGCTCAGCAGGTGCTGCTGCGTTAATGGATCTCTCAGCCAGTCAGATTGAGCTCTGTTGTCTGTGAAATATTTTAAAAAGAATCCTCACAGGGATGACATGTGCTCTTTGAGACATAGAATTATTGTGGTGGTGCAAGAATTATTCCTTTCACCAAGTTCTCTCAGATTCAGTGTCAGTTTTAAAATCAGTACTGAATGAAGTTATTTGAATTCAATTCTCAGGATTAAGATAAACTCCCTTTGAGGAATCACTCTCAGACAACTATATCTAAATTGGATAAGTATTGAATTGACTCTAAAACATCAACACTGAAATTCTAACACTTAAATTTGCTGTGCAGGCATTGCCTCCATACTTTTTGAGACCAGACTTGGATGTTTGGAGAAGGAAATCCCTCCTGGCACACAAGAGTTCATCAATTCCATATCTGCCATGTTCTCCAACAGTATGGCAGTGGTGCTTATTCCAAAGTGGGGCCGTAATATACTGCCCTATTGGAGGCGCTACATCTCTGGCTGGGATGGCATCTTCAGCTTTGGTAAAATGCTGAAACCTCATGACTCATGATTCTGCAATAAAATCCTACTCCATATCATGATTCATACACAACATTGTCGAGTCAATGTAGTCCCACACAAGTTATTGTGTTTTATCTAAGGATTAGATAACACATGCTTATTCTTTTATCTAGACCAGAAGCTATCTTGAATGTTCAGATAAATAAATAAGTTCACTTTCGCTTTGTTTGAAAGCACAAGCTAATTGCTGTAGTTTCTTGTGTTGAGCAACCTGTTTTTAATGGTTTGGTCAGGGATTTAAATCCTATGCTCAACAACAGTCATGAAGTCCTTGGGAAAGACAATTAACCTACATTGCCCCGATTCTTAAAAACAAAGTAATCCATTATTTTTTTTAAATTGTGTTAGCTGGATGCAACACAATATTCAACAATCTCATGGAAACAAAATAAAAAATTTCAATGAAAAATGGTTTAAAGAAATTAGAAAATTCCCTCTCTGAGATCATGTGGGCTCTTTGGCTTAGAGGATTTTAAAGAAGTATTCAGAGTAAGCTTTTTAGTAAATATGCAGCTTTTTGCTGCATTTATTGCAAAACATCTGAAATGTAGCATGCCTCAGTATCGTTATAGAGCCATCCAAGGAATAAATGCATGCTTTGGTTTTAAAACCAGCATGCTTTTTTATTTTATGTATTTTTGTAGAGAACCTCATCACACACTCCCCGATTGCAGTCTCAGAAATATGTCAGCTTTGCATTAAATTTTTTTTGAAGTAATTGCCTTTTTAAAATGTGTTTTTTTTACTTGTCCTGTCCAGCAGCTGAGCAAACATACTGTATAAGAGCTGAAGGCCTCTTGTGTTGGACAGATGAACTTTTTTTACTTTTGCATAAAAAAAAAATTCCCCATAAAATACGTTGAAAGAGAACTAAAAACTGAACACATTTAGGTTGAATTTACACTGTCTCCATTCACTTTTGTCTATGGTTTTGCTATTAACTAAATCATGACTTAACTTTAGTACTCATTAGAGAGAGTTTTCCACACAAAGAAACAATGTATTCTTACATTTTTGCTAATTTTTCAGCTAAAACACTGATTGACAAGAAGATGGAGATTATTAAACAGCGTGTGGACAATAACCAGGAGGTTGAGGGCGAGTATCTGACATACCTCCTGTCTAACACCCAGATGAGCACCAAAGATGTGTATGCCAGCATTGCCGAGCTTCTCTTGGCAGGAGTTGATACGGTAAATCTATTGCACCCAAACTAAGTCATTACCTACATAACAAGTTTCAACTGTATTTTTCCAACCCTCTACTTAATCATGTGTACAATGATTTACACTGCTTTTCTTTTCAGAATACAAAGTTCTTGTGAGAACATTGTCAGGCATAGTCGTGACATTTGTTATTTGCCAAAAAAACAATCATCTCAGGCTAGTCTGGCTGTGAGGTGAGGAAAGATAGATAAAATGTATTCCACACTAGTAGTCCAATCTACCATAAAAACTCAAACAAATGCAATTCAGTATTATTGCATTATAGGATTAAAAAAACAATTCACAAGTAAACTAGAGTTTATTTATTTTAAGATGAAACAACCTTTAACATCAGTTGGAGTCCCACCCAGTATCAAACTCAAACTATCTTTCCTTCAGAGTGGGACAAAGGTGAAACAGACTGAAAACAACAAGAAGCTATCACTCAGATATACAAGAGCAATTTGAAACTAGTCCAAAGTAATTAAAGTATGATGAAAGTGTTTTCACCCCATACATCCATCAACTTCCATACCTGATAAATATCTTTTGGGGTCACAGGGCTGCTGGAGTCTATCCCAGCTAATGTTGATCAAAGGGAGAATACACCCTGGGCAGGTTGCCATGCCCTATCCGTGCAATACATCCACACACCTTGGGATAATTCAGATTAAACCATGAGGCATAGTTTTGGACTGTTGGAGGAGGTCAGGGTGCCTGGGGACAGCCCATGCATGCATAAGAACATGAGAACATGCAAACTCCACATATAAAGAATCCTGATTTGAACCAGGGCCTTCTTACTGTGAGGAAAGAGTGCTAACCACCACACCCCAGCCCCCATTCTCCCCTCTTGTCAAATATTTTTGTTTATAGATAAAGTTTATGGTCATCATCGTGTGGTTTAGGGGATTGATGTCGTTTTGGGGATTCAGGATCCTGTATCCTAAATGGTTTCTTATCTATAGTATAAATATATGACTGGGATTGTTTAGCACAGTGTTACCAGCTGATGATGTCACAGTCCTGCCCACTACTACCTGTCTTTTTCCTTTTCTTTAAATTCTATCTGGGATTCTGAACGCTTCTGCAAGAATTGTAATTTTTCTACTTGCATGGGACAAATTCTGTGCCTAGGACAATTTTGTCAGGTTTTCTAAGCATATCCAAGCAAAAATAGATTATTTCCCAAATGCATTGCATCTTTTTTAAAACATGTTTTAGTCTTAAGTCTTTTTTTGTTCCCATGTCCTTCATCGTGAGAAAAATGGCAGATGCTGTGCAATGCATTGCTTTCGGTGTTAAAAACACCAAAAACATCGCAGTTGGTCTTTAAGTGATATTTTCATTAAAAAAAAGGGGTTAAAGAGAAATCTATAGATTTTTTTTTAACAGTGGTATCTCTGGGTTTCACATAAATGTTGACGTTGTATTGGACAATAACATATTCATGTTCTCTTTGCTGTTCTCTGTTTATCTGAACTAGTAAACAGAATAAAAGGCAGATATAAAAATCCAATTTGCTTTGTGAAAATATGATATTGGATTTAAATGACCATGTCTGGTAACAGTAGATTTGCTTTTGTTATATAGACCTCCAACACCCTCACATGGGCTTTGTACCAACTTTCCAAGGAGCCTGAAGTGCAAGAGAGACTTTATAAAGAAGTTTCTACATCAGTTCCAGCAAATCGCTTACCCACTGCTGCAGAGGTCACTCGCATGCAGTATTTACGGGCCGTTATCAAGGAAACACTCAGGTAAGACCAGTTGCAGAGGGTATAGTGTTTCAAGGAGAGTGGTCACTTTAGAATAAATTTGTCTTTTTTTCACTTGTTAGAAAATGTCATAGATCATCTGTCTATGCTTTCTATTATATTTTGTTTTACAGGATGTACCCTGTCGTTCCAGTAAATGCAAGGATTATAACAGAAAGAGACATTACTGTTGGTGGATATCAGTTTCCAAAGAATGTGGGTTGAATTTGTTTTCTAACTCAGTCTTCAACAATACCTCATATTTAAAAAAATGAATAACTTCTATTGTGTTTTATCGTTGAACTAAACAGTTTTTTTTATTAACTTCACATAAATTACACACTGTATTATAAGAGAATTTTGGAGTCCAATTACATTTTTTTTCCTTGTGACTCCTGTAGACACCTTTCAACTTCTGTCACTATGCCATCAGCCATGATGAGGAGATCTTCCCAGAGTCCTTTAAATTCAAACCTGAAAGGTGGCTTCGTGACGGTCGCGAGAGGCCAAACCCATTTGGCTCTGTTCCGTTTGGATATGGAGTCAGAGGTTGTGTTGGACGGCGAATTGCTGAACTTGAAATGTACTTACTTCTGTTTCAGGTATGTAGGGGGATATCTCTGAAAGGTTTTGACAATCGAATCGGTTAGTTTAAAAGGGGCCAAGTCCACAATTTTTCAAAATAGAGATATTATATGCTCTATGGTCTTCAAGGGAAAAGCTATCTGATTATGTGCAAAAATGTCCCAAGTTCGTTGTAATGTATTGATTATGCTTGACATTTAAAATGCATTAAGTGCAAAATTCCTGGACTTGGGCGTCTCTTGCATGGGTTTTGCTTAATCCCATAGATGGCAGCACTAGTTATCCAAAATGGCAGCACCCCTGTTTAATTCAAGAAGGGCCCAAGTCCAGAGACTTTAGTTTGCTAGTCCTCTGAAATGATAAAAGTGAGGTGCTTCATATAATAGCAAGCTATGAACTGGTGCTAAATCTGGGTAAAGTATTAATCATTTGGTGTAGCCTCCCTGTAAGCTATGCAATTAAAATCATTTCCTGGAAAAACAAACCTCTTGGACTTGGGCCCCTTTTGAACTACGGTAACCGATTCAATTAGAACTGTGAATCTGTAGCTGGGGATGGACTAAAAACATATAAATTATGGGAGATTTTAAAGTAAGCTTAGAGAAAGAAGATATTAACATATCTAAAATGTTCCTGTTAGCTTTGGATGTGAATCAGGAGCAGACAAAAAATGCAGGTTGAAAAAGCTTGCAGCTGCCCTGTACAAATTACAGTTGGTGAGCCACAAGCTCCTTGTTCAGCTCCATTCTGATGCATCCACTTGTAAACAAATAGATCCATTAACGTCTTCATTTTCCCCGTCTGAGTTGGCATCTTAAGTACACAGTTTACAGTACTAAACCAACTGCAACATTTATCATTTAATTAACTTTGGCTTTTTTTTTCTTTTCCTTAGCTCATAAGACACTTCGAAATAAAGCCAGATCCTGCAGTGGGAGAGTTGAAAAGCATCAACCGCACAGTTCTTGTTCCAGACAAGCCGCTCAGCCTTCACTTTGTGAACAGAGGATGAAAAGTTTGAGTTGCTTTTTCAGATCGGTTTGATTGAACCAAGGTTTATGTGCTTTTTGTTCAATGATAAATGTGTATCATACTGTGGGAACTCAAAAATAATTGAGCATAAGGCATACAATGCATGTGTAAATTTAGGTATAGCACATTTTATGCATTGCACATTTTATTTTTACATTTAAAACATATTTTTTCTAAATGTTACACATTAATTAACAAAGCAGCTGTTTTCATTTATCATTTAGAATCATTAAGTAACTCAGCACTTCTTGAAATATCACTTAGCTTTTCTTGCATCATGGTAATGAGAAGCAATTTTAAAAATAGGACACCATAGATGTGCAATAGATGCTCATCGGAGAGAATAATCTTTTGAAAACATTGGTTTTCTCATAATCTGTTTTCTTGTTTTGTTACAACTTCCTCTGCAAAAAAAAAGAAGCTAATTACTGGTAAAATTGTGCAATTACATCTGTAGAAGGGTTAGTTTAAAACTCTACAGGTTAAAAAAATAGGTATAGTTGACTAAGAAAAGTAATAGATGGGATGGCTTGGTTGAGGAAAAGATGTAAACATTTTTTCGAATTGCATCATTCACTTTAACAATTTATTGAAAATGCATAAAAAGCAGAAGAAGCAATAAATTTCCAATACTGGGGGTGGGAGCGGGGGGGGGGGTGAACCCTTTTGTTTCGGTTTCTGGAATGTTGTTATCATAAGACTCAGGATTTGGCAAAAGCATGCAAAGCTTCACCTGTGATATGAACTAAAATTAAGGTCACATTCCGTTTTTCCATTTAAGGAAGTAATCAAACACTCCACTGTCATGTTTTCAATTGCACTTTTTTCTTTAATGATCAAGAACACTGAGGCATGTGTAATTTTAATCAGCAGATTAATCCATTTCCAGTTGGAACTTTTCTGACTGAGCTGACTGAGCTCATATAAAGTAGCATAATCAAAGTGAACTGACGACGCAACTGCCCTCCTCTTGATCTTTAAAACATTGTCAAATCCTCCTTCAGCTTGTTATATTATTTTTTTGTCTACATAATTATTTTACTTTGACAAAGATTAACTAAAAGGCAAATTAGTTTGGTCATTGATGTGAATATACTCCTTAGAACTTCACCTCAGGGCTGCTGGGCAAGAACGGCGGCCAGGGGCCGTGCTGGGTGGCTGGCCGCTGAGGCATGGGTTGGGGGGGGGCTTGGAATTCTGGGGCCTGGGGGCCGGCTGCCCTCGGCCGGTGTTTTGCCCATGGCCGGCTGCTTGATGCATGGCCTGGCCCCCCGGGTCAACGATGCAGCCACAGCAGAGGGGTAAAGGGGTTAATTTATTGCATTTATTTTTGGGTTTCTCTGGGCAAAGGGCTTAATTTATTTATTTTCACTTTATTTAATTACTTTACGTTACCTTCAATTTTCTTTTATTTTTTCTTTAATTTATTATTTTCATTATTATTATTTTTTTGATTTATTGATTTCTGTCGAGCATTGTAGTCAAAGCAATAAAGAATTTACATATATTTATCAAACTCAATACAGAAATGATGAAATGCATAGATTAAAAAGACAGAGGGAAAAAACAAACAAAAACATCACTTAAATCACATTGTTAATTAACACAGTGATCATTAACTAAAGTATATAAGTAAAGTTTCTGATTTATTGCTTGAAAGAGTGGGAAGAAGCAAAGCTTCATATAACCCGCTCACATTATTAATTCTTTTTTCTTCTTTCTTTCTCTTTTCATTTTTTTTCTGAGGGGGAGGCCCTGGGAGAGGGGTGTGTGTTGGTGCTAGTTCCTCACGAAGGTCAGGGGCATGAGTAGGCTGACCTCCGTTCCTCAGGTGTGGTGCTGGGCCCTTCCATGATGACTGTCTCTCTGAGCTGTCGGTGTCCCGGTCTCTGTCTGTGGTTTCCCGGTCACCCTGGGAGGTGAGGCTCCTCCTGCGACTGGCTGGGGGGCCGGTCGCTCGGGGGGAGCCTTCTTCCCCCAGTTGTGCCCATTCGCCGGCTCTTTCCCGCTCCCACCCAAACAAATTTTGCACACATGCACATAGGGCTCCAGGATTTGGATGGGTGGGATATGCTGGCGGGGCTGCCTGGGGGTGACTCTCTTGGGTAACGCTGGCACCCACCCTCCTTTCCACTCGCATATTAGATCTAGGGTCTTGTGGGGATGGTCTGGTGGAGGGGGGCACGGTGAAACATCTGGGCTCACCTCTGATCCGCCCCCCAATTTTAACTCTCACTTTAGACACCACATACTGCATGTTGGCCACACACACAGCAAACGCACACTTACACAGAGGGGAACCCCGGTGGGGGCACTGCCCCACTGGACACCTCCCATTTTACCTGCAGCACACACACACTACACACCCACACCACAATACATAGGTAGGATCGGGGAGGGGCGGCTGGTCTTCACCCGCCTGGTCCTCTCGGGGCAGCCTGGCATGTGGGGATCCTGTTGGTTGGAGCGGTGGCCGGGCATGCGGTGCTAGGGGGTCAGTGGGCTGGAGGGGTTGGGGGGGGGGGGGGGGGCAACCAGAAGAATGCGTGTGTGAGAGTGTATGGGTGGGGACACGCCTGGGGGCTACCTCGCCAGTGCCCGCTGGGGCTCACCCTCCCTTTTGCAGAGTGTTGGGTGGGGGGGCTGTAGAGGGTAGTGTAGTTTAGGGGGAGGTAGGGGTGGAGCTGTGGTTGCATCATGATCTTTGGGTTGCTTGGGTCGGGCGCCGGGCTGGCCTGTGGTGACGAGGATCCGGCTGGGTGGTGTGCTGCTCCTGGGCCCTCTGGGCCCTGGCCTCGTCCTGGTCCTCGTCCTTGTCCAGCGCCCGGTGGCCCCAATGGCGGAGGGGCCCCTGTTGGTGGGGCCTCCTCTGCACCTGGGTGGGTGGGTGGGTGACACCCCACCCCCGCTCGCGCTGCGTGGGTCCCTTCCGTCGCTGGGGAAGCTTCTGGTCCGGGTGTCTCCCCGTCTCTCCTGTTCTGGCTGGGGGGGATCTGGTTCCCCTTATGATCATATGCTTCACTTTGGCAGCGTGCATGCATATCCAGCCCCACGTGCACACTGGCACACTGCTCCCTGACTGCCTTATCCCTTGCTCCTAACCCACAGTGTATTGATGGACAGACATCTTCAGCTTATCTTAGTATCAGAATTTCACGTTTGGATGTAATATTTGCCTTTCTGCAGATCTAACATAAATGTTTCACAGCTTAAAATACTCACAAATTCAGGGTGTAAATTCATACAAATTTACACCCTGGCTATCCGAAGATTCACAACCCCCTCTAAAAACAGAAAAAAGATGAAAAAAACAAACAAAAAAAACTTCACCTCAGACATGAGTAATGTCACAACATACACAAAATAATGTTCTGGTAGATTACAATAATAAAAATATATAAATAAATTTAAGCAAGTTGTGATCAAACCAAAGTTTTATCTCTTATAAACAATTTAAAATGGAGGAGGAAGAGTACCACATAAATTGTTTAGTTTAATCCACTTGAATTTGAAAGCATCACGCAGGAATGAAAATACAAACTAAATCATGTCTGGGAAGTGTCAGTTTTGAGGAGAACGGTCAGTCAAATTCTGCTGCTAGGTAATTACAGATGGTCAGCTTTAATGAAGCTTGTTCTTTATATTTTTCAATTCTGAGGGAGTTTCCACTCTCATTCTTTGCTTGTTAAGCACAAAGATCACATGAAATAAAACGTTTGATGTAAATATGTTGGTCACTTATGTTGGTCACAAATATGTTGGTTGGTAAATATGTTGGCGTACAATTAATTGTGCAATCTTAGGCACTTTGACATTGGGAGTGAAGTCATCTAGGCCCCACAAGACAGTGCACTGAACTTTTTCTTCAATACTTTGTGATCTTCACTGGTTTCCATGGACTACATGAAATCCTCTCTACCTTTATCCAACTCTGTCATGGTAGGGAGAACACGTCAATGGTCATCTTGACCCCATAGGATAGCACAAGGGTTAATAAATATGAATTCTTTTGCCCTTTGTGTTGTGATTTGAGACAACTTTAGTTGTAAGGACTCTTCGTATAAACTGAGCAAATACAATAAAGGAAATATAAAAAGAAACAAGATCTTTACACTGATGGATTATGGATGTTTCTCAGAACAGAACACAGGGTTAGTGCAAGGAAAGTGTTGTTTGACAGCAATTTGTTAGTAAATTATTTGCAGAATGCAGACAGACGAAGACATGTGTCTGAAAAAAAATGTTCTCAAATGAGTGGGCTGACAAACTAGAAATAATCTCATGGGGTAAAGTAAACTGCTCTGCTACATTTTCAAGGGTATATCAAGGAGCAACAGTTGCTTGTTGTTTTCACCAACACCGACAAATACTTCCCTTAGCTATTTTTTTAAATAGTCGGATTAGGACAGGTCCAGGACAACAACCTTGTTTTACTGTTTCTCTGTGAGACCCATAGACTTTTAAATGTAAAGGAAAAGCATCTGAGTGTGAAAAAGCTTAGAGAAGGTTCAAATATATATTCTAGGAAAGGTAGAACCAAGTCCACACTTGCTGTTCTAGATTTAATGCTAACCATGAAGTACCAAATATTGCCGTTCCTCAAAGAACCACTTGAGGGAGACTGCAGAGGAGGAATTGACCTTTAAAACCACCCCTAAGTTGTAATTACAACCATTTTTATGGTGACAATTCAGCGCCTATGTATTGCGTATCAAAACCATATAACCATGAATCAAAACCCCAAATCTGCGAATCAAAAAGATATAACGCAAAGCACAATCATATTTCTCAGCTGCCGATTTGTTTTCTCATCATTCTGAAATTGTCTTTTTGAGTTGCGCTTTTATTTTTGTTTTGATGCTAAAACCTGTTGGATGGCTTCCCTGCTGAATTTCAAAAGCACTTTTGGAATATTATATCTCCATTATTCATCAGAGCAATTACAGAAATAAAACAAACCTCAATACTTCCAAAATACACAAATACAGCAGTCATCTCTCTGCTCGCACACAGTGTTTAATTTATACTCATCATACTTTACAGCAAGAATACACCATCTTAGCTACCTTAGATGCAGAAAAAGCTTTTGATAAAGTCAATTGGACCTTTCTCTTTAGTGTCATGGAAAAATTTGGTTTTGGGGAGTCATTCATTAACTTTAAGACACATTAAGATTAAGACTCTCTACAATGCACCTTCACCCACAATAGCTACCATTATATCACAGAGCTTTACGTTGCATAGAGAAAATAGACAAGGATGTGCCGTTTTCTCCTTCCATATTTATTGTCTTTATTGAACCATTAGCAGCAGCTGTACGACAGAACTTCAACATAATCGAAATCCAGACATCTCTAGCCCACCATAAAATTTGTTTATATGCTGATGATGTTTTATTGTTTCTACAAAATCCTCAATCATCATCAAAAAAAGTTACACAATTAATTAATCAATTCTCAAAAATTGCAGATTACCCTGTTAATTGGAACAAATCAGCTATCATTCCGCTGAATAAAACTAAATGGGAAAATACAGCCCATACCTCAGCTATTCCGGTATGAATAAATCACATCCCCTATTTAGGTATTAAAATTTCTGCAGGGGCCTCAGAGCTGGTTAGCCTCAACCTTACCCCTCTCTTTAAAACACTAAAGGATGACCTGCAACGCTGGGTAAATTTACTTATCTCCATCATCAAGCAAATTTATATAATCCCAACCCTGCTTAGTTAAGTTGTTTTATAGTTTTACAGTTTTTGTAATCCGGTTATGATCCAATAGATCCTTTTCAAGTAACAAAATGATTGATTCTTGTCATGGTCGGACTACTAGGGAGACCCAGATGCTGGAACCCGGAAGAAACTCAGGAGACGAGGCAGAGTCAGAAGTTTTAATCTGAGAGGGGAGATGAGAGTTGAGATGAGAGTCGTGGACGAAGAGGAGCGCTGAGGACGGCGAGCACAGCTTTGAGTGAGTGGTGGAGCCGAGGACGGCGTAGACAGCCTGTGACGAGGTGAAGCGCCGAGGACGGCGAGCACAGCTTGGAGCGAGAGGTGGAGCCGAGGACGGCGTGACAGGAACGAGGCGAGGAACCAGCGTGACCAGTGGAGAGCTGACCGGAGAGAGTATAACGGACTGGCGCTGGATACTTGTGAGGATCTCCCTTATGAAGGCTGGCAGGGTGATGAGGAGATGAAGGTCAGCTGGTTCCAATCAGAAGAGCAGGAGAGCTGTGTGAGGGGGAGGTGAACTGACAGGCACCGTGACAATTCTGTTACTGTGTTGCATGAAGACTTACTGCAATCAGATGTCTATAAATCAATACAAATCAATGTTGCCTTTAAATTTATTGCACTACTTAATCTTTTTTGGAAGACACAACAACATTAACCAAGAAGAATTTTAAACCTCAGATACTTCAGCAATTTTGAAATGGTATACTGCTAATAGGTCACTATTAACTAGACAAGGATTTGGGTATTATTAACTACTATGCTGTCCCTTTTTCTCTCACCAATAATTAGTATAAATTTGCGCCCATAATTATTATTAATTAAACACCTGTTAACAAATGCCACCGATTCCATAGATAACTACTGATGGATCAATTAATAAGAAGTCTTTTTTTCTGTGCCTACAATTATGCTGCAAAATCACCACTAACTAGTCATTAGTTAACAGTGAACATGTTCCCAAGTTGACTGGTTTATTATGATTACCAGAAAGTATTTTAGCTGTGCATTTTTTGTGTACCTTATTGTACTTCCAGAAAAATGTTTCAGTTTTATCCTTGTCAAACAAAAAGTTGTTTTCCTCTAAATCCCTGTGTATGTGTTGTTAAACAGTTTAACAGTTTTGTTAACTTGACAACATCTATAATTAGCTACTGGTGAATCAAAGTTTTACAGTATCTCAAATCAGCTATGAGGGCGGTCTGTCAGAACTGGCATGTGCAGGTTTGGGAAGGACGGGGCATAACATAAAGAAAAGCTACAGTCAAAACAAACCTTATCATAAAATCCGCATGGCAGGACATTTCTGAATTATGTTAAGGAATTTAAGATAATAAACAATGAGAAGTCTGGCTTTGTGCATGCATGCTGAGTTTGGTATACAGTGATTACGTTGTACCTGTGGAAGCATTTGTGTAGCATAATTTAAAAAAAAGTCAAAACCAGAAATGCTTTTTTATTTTCAAAATGAGGCTATATTTTTGGACTCAAAATTAAAATGAAATAGCAATCCGCTAAAGTGCTTTTTCATTTTGTTCTTCAACACCGCTTATTCTGCCACTTAATTAAAATGATAATGAAAATGGTATTTGAAATTTCATTTTCAAAAAGTTCTCTGGTAAATGTGTAGCAAAATTCATTTAGAAATGTCTAATTTGACAATTAAAATGGATTAACAGAAATGCTTTTTAATTTTCAAAATGTAACAGTATCAAATGACTCAAAATTAAAATTAAAAACAACCTGCNTGAAAATGAAATGTCAAATACCATTTTCTTTATCATTTTAATTAAGTGACAGAATAAGCTGTGTTTAAGAAGAAAATGAAAAATCATTTTGAAGGTTTGATTTTTCTTTTAAATTTTGAGACATTTGATGCAGTTACATTTTGACAATTAAAAAGCATTTCTGTTAATCCATTTTAATTATCAAAGTAGACATTTCTAAATGAATTTAGCTACACATTTACAGAGAACTTTTTGAAAATGAAATGTCAAATACCATTTTCTTTTTCATTTTTATTAAGTGACAGAATAAGCGGTGTTTAAGAAGAAAATGAAAAAGCATTTTGGTAGATTGTTTTTTTCTTTTTTAATTTTGAGTAAAAAATGCAGCTACATTTTGAAAATGAATTAGCATTTCTGGTTTAACTTTTATTTTTAATTATGCTACAGAATTGCTTCCATAATTTACCAGAGAACTTTTTGAAAATGAAATGTCAAATACCATTTTCTTTATCATTTTAATTAAGAGACAGAATAAGCGCTGTTTAACCCTTATGTGGTGTTCGGGTCTGTGGGACCCGTTTTCATTTTTTATCAAAAGAAAAATGATACAATTAATTAATTTTTCAAACTCAGACTCACTGGCCTTGGCTCATTTTCTGTGAAGAACATATATCAGAATACATTTTTAATGACCACACACCGTATACCCCCCAACACATTTCTATTACATATAAGATGTTCGGGTCCACTGGACCCGGGGCTAATAGAAGTGTGGAAATTGATGTTTTATGTACCTACACTCTGTCCTCCACCTGTCTGGGCCTGCTGTGTGTTTGTGTGGGTGTGTGTAGGTGTGTGTGTGTGAGTGTGTGACCAGTGAGAAAGAGAGAGAGAGAGTGGTGGAGAGAGAAAGATTCACTGTAAATGTGAGTTCTGTTTCTGCACCTGCGGTTCCCGCACAAGGTTGCAACATTGTTAGAATAATTCTAGCTGTTGGACAGGACAAGTTGAAGAAAAAAAAAAAAAAAGAATAATTCAAGCATCAACTCTGTTTGCTCTCGTTCTCCCGCACATTTGACCATTTGACTTTCTTGCGGGAATCTTTAATATCTCAATCTTTATCAGCTACAAATTGGAGGCGGGATACTATAAATATAGCTTTGCCAGCGTGGTTTCTTATCACAACTGATCAAAATGGCCAAAAAACTTTCTGCGCAGAGGGCCCTGGAATTTATTTTAGAAGAGAAAGACGTTTTTGATGATGATGTAGAGGGAGACAATTCAGAAGAGGAGGTTTCAGAATTAGAGGATCACATTTCTGAAAATTCCGAGTCTGACAGTGACTCTGAGGAAGATGATTAGACTGGGGCGGCCGTGGTGCAGCGGTAGGGCGGTCGACCCATGATCGTAAGATTGCAGGTTCGATTCCTGGCTTGCACGCCCACGAAGTGTCCTTGGGCAAGACACTAAACCCCACCTTGCCTCTGGTGGTAGGCGGGCGCCTGTATTTGGCAGTAGACACGCCACCAGTGTGTGACTGGGTGAATGGGTCTGTGACTTTAAAGGGCTTTGTCCTTGTAGGAAGAAAGGCACTATATAAGTATTTACAATTTACCATTCAGATTGAGCATCAGCCAGTTCCAAAACGAAGCCATCAGCACCCAGCCAAAGGACCAGGCCGTCAGCAGCCAGGACCATGTGTTGTATAGGCTAGTGGCTAAAAGGCCATGTGTTCAATGGGGCTGATAGGTTTACTCTATGTGTTCAGCTTGTGTTGTGCACCTGAATGGATTCAGTTTCTGTGTTCAAATAAATAAAAGTCAGTAGTTTTAAAAACCCTTGCTTCACTTGAAAATTTGTTTCCACTCATATCTTGATTTTAATTGATTTTCTTTATCTCGTTTTAAATAATGAGTTGTGAATGTGATCTAACAAAGGTAAAGGGCAAATATTAACCAAATATACTGATTGTAATTGGATGAGGTAAACATCTGTCGAGTATTTTAACATCAAAGTGTTTGATTGTGAGGCATTAAAAACACAACATGCAACGGGTCCACCAGACCCACGAACACTGGCTGAGTAACAACAATATGAACACCACACAAGGGTTAAGAAGAAAATGAAAAAGCATTTTGGCAGATTGCTTTTTCTTTTTTAATTTTGAGTAAAAAATGCAGCTACATTTTGAAAATGAATTAGCATTTCTGGTTTGACTTTTATTTTTAATTATGCTACAGAATTGCCTCCATAATTTACCAGAGAACTTTTTGAAAATGTATTCATTCATTTTTTAAATCATTTTTTCCCCTTTTTGAAAATGAAATGACAAATACCATTTTTATTGTCATTTTAATTAAGTGGCAGAATGAGCAGTGTTGAAGAAGAAAAAGAAAGACATTTTGGTGGATTGCTTTTTCATTTTAATTTTGAGACAAAAAATGTAGCTTCATTTTGAAAGTGAAAAAGCATTTCTTGTTTTGACTTTTTTTAAATTATGCTACAGAATTGCTTCCATATGTACCAGTTACTTGTCTGGATTCTTAATAGACAATTTTTCTACCTTATGGAACATGATCTACCAGATTAGCATAGGATTATTATAGGTAAATTTCAATGTACCTAAAATCTGCAATTCCTGGGTTACTTTAACTAATTTTTATTTCATTTTATTTAACCCTTGTGCTATCTTAGATGACCCCACCCTTGTATTGACGTGTTCTCCCTACCATGACAAAGGTGGATAAAGGTGGAAAGATTTCTTGTAATCCATGGACACCAGTGAAGATCACAAATCATTGAAGAAAAAAGGTTCAGCACACTGTCAAGTGGGTCTAGATGACCCAACTCCCAACGTTAAAGTGCCTAGGATAGCAAAGGCTTAAATACATATTCAAATGTATCTCTAGAAAAACATCAAATATCCTTTGTGTCGAGACCAACTGGAATACACACGTTTACCAGCAGAGGGAAGCATGACTACACGAAAACGATCATTTTGACTTCCACGTAAATTGTGTGCACTTTGGTGAGATTTGACTTTTAAAATAAACGAATACATACCCAAAATAGTTTGTAAAATCGTTACAGTTAATACATTTGTTTCATTGAGGGAATTGATTTTACTGTTCTTAAAGTTACTTCGTCTGTCTATGTCATTGTTTTGAGTGACAGCTTGAACCGCCAATCAGTGAGCAACGCGAGGAAGGCAAATTCAGAGGTGAATGAATAAAGGACGTACATGCGCGCGTGCGCTAGACTCGTGAAAGGGAGTATGAAGGGAGAAAGATCAACACCTCCTCGTTAACTGGTTAACCTGTGCGTGCTTTCTTCGTGTGCTACAGCGGCTTGTAACCCCCCCCCCCAAAAAAAAAATAAATAAAAAAAATTTAAAACTGCGATAGATATTTCGAAAAATCCCATAAAAGATCATCTTAGAATAAAGTCATGGTGCCGCACGGGCTGCGACAACCTGTGGAGTGTGTAGCCGGAATGAAGTCGTAATTACGCCGTCTACACCTCGAGAGGAGGGCGACCGAGTGCTGTAAGTTCTGAATGGGACTGGAAGAGCGCGCGAATGGGATGCACGGTGAGCTTCATCTGCTGCGAGGAGGACTTTCTTCAAATGCCTGTTTACCAACAGGAGGATGAGAAGAGCAAAGGCAGCCTGAAGAAGGTAAGAGAGACATGCTGTCACGCATGGGAAACTGTTAATGTGGTGCAGCTATTATTATTTTTTCTTCCATGTAAAATAAACATGGATGGAAATTATGCTTCTGGTGTTTTTAACATGTTCTAATAATGAAGGAGAACTGTAAAGAAAATCAAGATTACAACTGCATTTCTTTTTTCAAAATAATTGTGAATCAGGAGCAGATGAAAAAAATGCAGTTGGAGGAAGCTTGTACTAGCAGTGACGTAGATGCCACAAGCTCCCTGCTTTGCTCCATTCTGATGCATCAACTTGTATACCAATGGCTCCAATATTGCTAATCATTTTGTCGCACCGGTAATGTTAGCTTGGGGTTGAGAGGGGCTGTAAACTAGCGGGAGAAAGTGTAAACAAAAGGATGATGGGAAATGCGGTAAGACTTACTCCATGTTTACAACAGGCCTATAACTCAGAAGTAAATTTCTGATCAACTGCTGCCGCTCTGCAGAAACAAGTCCTAGAATATAACACAGGTTTTTTGATATTGCCTAAAAGTGGCATAATCCTAATCAAAAGACAACTGGAAACACTTTTACAATAGATGAAAAGGTGTTTGAATGTATTTGAATACTTAATGTGTATTTAAATCAAAACATCCCAGCACTATCTTTACGTAAATAATAAGATAAGACTGCATGACCTTTGGTTTTGGCTGACAAACTCAAGTCAGGCAGACTCGACAGCAGTAAGAAGAACTCAGTCCTACATAAGGGCTGCTGCACAGGTCGTTAAATAAGCAGGAAACAGCCTGCACACAGCCATGAATCCAGGTATACTGGCTGTCTGTGCCTGCTTTGACTGAAGGTATTCCAACATGCTTCCTTAAGTAAATGAAGTAAACCATTCACCTTTATGAATGCCTAAGGCAACTTAAAAATAAAACAAAACAGAACAAAATAAACTCCCAAGTTTGGTCACGCTTGCAGTCCATAACATCAAAAGAATCAGAACACCCACCTATCCTGAGGTAACTGATAGAACTCACACTTTGTTTTTATGATGCCTGGTTTGTTATTAACACATGCATGCATTTTTTCTGCAGTCTCATGTGCTTTTTCTGACCTATTGACAGTGTCCACATTTAAATAAGTCAGTAATCTTCACACTTACATAAAAAAATCTCCCAGGATCCTCCAGTGATCCTCCACCTTCTTAGCTTGATTCCAATTTGAAGTCGTTAAATTCATCTGTAATAAATAGAGGTAGGTGAGCTTTTATTGTGACAGGTAGGGACGTGTATTGGCAAGAGTCTAGCAATACGACACATATCGTGATAGATCCAAAGGTTATACCGGAGCAATTTTTCAATCTCTTTTTTTAATAAGTATGTGTCATGTTAACGGAGAACGAAAACAGACCCAGATGCTGGAACCCGGAAAGATCACAGACACAAGAATGGATTTAGTCACTGTTTATTGTCCAGGAGGAAACTGTTATTCAGAAGAAGTGTTATTGTGCTGAAGGAGGAATCTGTGATGGAGTGTTGGGATGATAGAAGAGCGTGAGTCCCAGTCGAGGAGGAAGTGAGTGCTGGAATGCAGTCCAAGACGGTGAGTGGAGTATTCCTCGTTTCTGTTGTGATGCGTAGTCCACGTGTGGAGCAAACCGGGGGTACTTAAGGAATGATGATAGCGGCTGCGTGGCGAGAAGTCGTGGCGTGGCCGGAGGTCGAGTACTCAGGCGTAACCAGACAGTGAGTTGATGTGAAGACCCAGGTAGGCACAAGTGGTGATAGATACTGTAGACAAGGAGGTAGTCGTGAGTACACGAGAGAGTACAAAGATCTAGATATAACTTTAGGTTTCGAGATTAACCTGAGACCAAGTACTGCACCACAGAGGGCAAACGAACTGGCGATGAATACTGGAGCAGGCATATCTTAAATAGAGGTCAGAGTAGGAGTGCTGATGAAGTGAGTGCCATGGAATAGATTCTACCTGGAGCGGAAGAGCAGAGAAGGGAGGGGGGGGTAGATCCCCCGGGGCACCATGACAGTATTACTTAGATAAAAACTCTACCTAAATGTTAAAATTCATTTTATGTAATGATCACATTTGGCTTATACAAGTTGTTTTTACCCAAGCAAATTCAAACAGTTTTTTGTTGTTGTAAATTAAAATATATTTGTTCTTGAACGGAACAGTCAACATTGTCCGATTTGCGTAACAAAATATTTATCTCTATATGGAAAAAGATAGAATCAAAGTTCTTACACCAATGAGGTTCTGTAGGTAGTGCATGTTTCATAATAACAAAAACCACAAGACTGACTGAATATTTAACAACTAGCGGTCAGGGGTTTAAGAGGAAAACAAGAGTCAGACGCTGAAGGACGCTCATAAATAATTAAATAAATATTGTCTTGACAGCATTTTAAATTGATACAGTAAGTATTGTCAAATGAAATATCGTGATATATTGCTGGTAGTTGAGAGGTTTTAGCAAATATTAGGGCTTCCTATGTCTCAAAATGTTTAATACGGTTTGCATTATTCCATTGAATTCAACTATAGTTACATTGATATTTAAAGCCTTTACCTGACAGCTTGATTCTGCTGTTACTGCTGCTTTTTGATTGACTCCAGTGCTCTTTCATCTGCATCATACATTCTTTGGAAATTTTGTACCTACGCTTGGTCTGCTTTAACCTAACCAGAAATGTTTTGTAGTTGTAAGAATGGCTCATAAAGGGACAATATTGCCCAAGAAGCAGGCAGTTTAGAAAAACTGCACAAAAAACAAACAAACAGCTAGCCTCGTCTTCTTTTTACTACTATCATGTACTTAAAAGTGGCATGTTGACCTTCTAGACATTTTTTCAGAATTAGGTTATGTCCAAATTCCCTAACCCTAATCCCCAACAGACTACAATATGCAAGACTGTCCAGTTCCCAGGATTTAATGCAATTTGGAGACATGCTCACTACTTTTTTTATTTTTATTTTTTATTAAACATCAAAAATTATGTCACTCATTTGCTGAAGTCCATTTATAGATCATCTCCCTCATGTAATTAGCTTCTACCGTTTTAAAAATGACAATTCTTTCAAATGCAAAGCATTGTGGTCTATATTCGTCAGTCTAGTGAGTATTGATGCACACTGGTTTTCTTTGTCTGTGTTTTATTTGTATAAGCTGGCATCTGGCTCCAAACCAATGGCTCCAATATTGATAATCACTTTGTTGCACTGGTAATGTTAGCTTGGGGTTGTGAGGGGCTGTAATCTAGCTGGAGAGAACATGTAGCTACAAGGGGTCTCCTGTGCCAGTCCCCAGCCCATATAAAAGAAAGAATTGTGTCAGGAAGGGCATCCGAATCAAGTGCAGAGTAAAAGTCTCTGCCAAACCGCCTGTGCAAATCAGTGAAAGCTCATTTGCTGTGGTGACCCCAGAAGGGATATGCTGAAAGGTGAAGTAAAAACCTGACATTTTTCATGCCTGTAATGCACTTTGGTTTAACCCAGGGGTCGGCAACCGGCGGCTCCGGAGCCGCATGCAGCTCTTTCATGCCTGTGCTTCGGCTCTCTGTGTTTTTGTAAAATAACTATCATGCTTCAATATTGTCTTGGTGCCTTTAATACCGTCAGGTAGTGCGAGCTGGCAGGAGGAAGAGAGCAGGCATGTCTGTAGCTGTGAACGGCGACCAGAGTCTGTTATGGGATGGAAAGTTTTTCTGGAAAGACAGTCAGTAGGGATCTCGTAGGGGACACATGAACGCCCCCCCCCAAAAAAAACACGAACGCCCAAAAAAAGCCTTTT
Organism: Oryzias sinensis; assembly: GCA_037389245.1. Taxonomy (NCBI): domain Eukaryota; kingdom Metazoa; phylum Chordata; class Actinopteri; order Beloniformes; family Adrianichthyidae; genus Oryzias; species Oryzias sinensis. The sequence goes on from CM074501.1 coordinate 26,174,058, forward strand.
TTCCGCCTAGACTAAAACCACCCATTTCCGCATAAAATTAAATAAATTTGAGTTAGGTCACCCCTACTATCCTATCACCTTGCTGCTACGATGACTGTATGTTGCGCTGTCTGCGTAGAATACGCTGGAGCCCCCCTCCAGCGTGCACGCGGGGGAAAAAACAAACAGGTAGAGAGGTTGTCATCCATAAAATTAGTATAATTTATTGGGTTTATTGGATTTAAAGAAAAGAAAATAGAAACAAGTCTGCATCAAAGGGAGTTTGTTTTAAAAAACGGAAAATTCTATTCAATGTTATGGAAAATGGACAAAAGATCAAAGGAAAAATCATGCTAATAAAGAATAAAAATAATTAAAATAACTAATTAAATAAATATCCTAACAACATTTTGAATCAATACAAGCCCCTACTGTTGCGTCTCCCTGTGCTTTCATCTCAGTTGGAAACTGCTCCAAATGGCTCTTTGAGAGGTACAGGTTACTGACCCCTGGTTTAACCTCTGCTCTTCTGTTTGAAGTAAACAACTCCAGGGTTTGCTTTCAACCAAATCAGGAGTCCCACAGTTCAGGTGAGCAGTTCCTCCCACCTGTTAAAGAAAGCAAACTGCTGGGAAAACAAACTTTGGTGTGGACCAAACAGCAAACCAACTGTAGCTACTATTAAATAGCACATATTGCTAAAAATAATTGGTTGTGATATAACTATAACATTTCTCCGTAGTCTTTTTTTATTTTATATTATACACCTTTATATGATTGTTTCATTTTTTTTTCACCTCTCTCAATTAGCATTTTTATGAGCTTAAATATCACATTTAAATCTGCATTGGAAAATAATACACTAGTATTTTTTGCACACTGTTGTCCTGACTTACTGCGCTTTAATCAGGTTATTTATCCTGCTACTGGCAAGGGAGAGGTGCTTTGGTGTGTCTAAGCTCAAGCGACTTTATTTGGATATAATGAGCTTTTGGCAGCCACAGACACAGCTGGCACTTTCAGGGCTATGGGTACATGGAGATCTGTGGAAAGTGAGTGCCCGAGCACAGTCAGTTGAGCTGTGGTTCAAGTAATGAAGTGGTGCTTAAGTGTTGAAAATAGCCTCTTGAATGGAGCAGCCCAGACTCTGCCGGGCTGGAAGTCAACAATCAGCAACTGCTACAGGTTTTAGAGAAGCAACCTTAAGTGTTTTCTGGAGTTATTGCTCTGTAAGAAGTTATGTAAATGGAAGGTTGAAGTTGAACTCTTCAAATACAAATAGATCACATGCACAGAGGAAGGCCTGTAGTGTCAAACTTCAGAGAGTAAACAATAGCATAAAAAGTAAGAGCATCGTGTAAACACATGTTGCCTAATCTTTAAAGTGGAGAGAGTTTGATGGGATTAATGAAGAATGTGTGCTTTGTAGTTGTCTCAATTGTGGTGGAGAATGCGTCACAAAGGATTGACAAATGCACATTTTTTTGTTTTAGCAAACTTTTTTGTTTTTGCATATATGAACTTTGGTGTGTGGCATGAGCTCAGATTTTATTGTATGTTTCTTGCCTTCTGTGAAGAAACTATTGCCAGCAATGTATCCTTGTATAAATCATTGCAAGGACACTCCTCACTCAGAATAGCAGTTTGTAATCCTGGTGTCAAGTGTTGAGCAGCTGATGTTGAGAGAAACAAAAGGAAGTAAGAGGGAACTAGTAGGTCTTCTACTATACAGCTGTTTTGTCTAAATTAATTTATGATAAAGACTTTGGCAATGTTGTGTTTGTTTCTTTCTTTTAATTGCTCCCTTCAGGGGTTGTACATTTCGCACATGTGATTGGGCTCTGTGGTTTTTATGGTGGATGCACCTTAGCGACCCAACTCTGCATTTACCCACATTTGGGCTTCCCCATGTGGTTGCACTAACTTACACCAGCTAGTCCTAGGCGGTCTCCATTCAAGCACATGGCCCAGTGCTGCTTAGCCTGATTAGTCAAGACAGGGCATGTCCAGGGCAGCGCGGCTGTATTAACTTTACATAAAAGTGTTCTTGTAGACAATCACATTTTAGGGATATCTACATCTCTCTGTAGGATTTCTGCTTTGAGGGACATGTTAACATCTAGCTATGGTATATTGCTATGATGCTATATGTTTAACAAAACAGACTAAATCTGATTTTCTGAATAGGACTTGCTCTTTTCTTGGGAAATTATGTTTTTCTGATTTGGTACGTTCCTTCCAGAGGAGAACCCTTTATGTTAGCAACCGCAGAGAGATAAGCTGAGCATGACACAGGAGTAAGTTGGAACAGCAGCAAGCAGCAGGGTTGATTATATCAGTCAATGAAACTCATAATTGTGTTTTCTGTTGAATCACCATAATTTCCCCTATTCTATCAGAATGAACGAGAAGGGAGTTTCTTATTCCCAGAGACTTTTTATGCCAAACAGCAGTAAATGCGGTTTTAGTTGCACAGACAAAAACACAGCTGGGATTTTTTTAATCCAACCTAAGGGCTGCACTGTGGTGTAGTGGTTAGCAATTTTGCTTCACATTGAAAATATCCTGATTCAAATCCTGGCTTTTGCTCTAGTGCATTGCTCTAGTGCATGTGTGGATTTTCTCCAGGCACTGTGGTTTCCTCCCATAGTCCAAAAACATGCATTGTAGGTCAATTGGTGACTCTACATTGTCCCTTGGAGTGAATGTGAGTGTTTTTGATTGTATGGCCCTTTGACAGACTGGCAAACCAAATATGGGAGGGTTGGCTCAAAAAAGCATTGACGAGCCACTCCAATAAAAGTTGTGTTTTGGAGTTTTTAACATGTTCTTGTAACATTTTTTTCATGATGGAAGACACATTAAAAGGGATTTATTATTATTATTAAATCTGTGTTTTAGAGTATTTCTTTTTCCACATTTTTATGAATCAGGAGCAGAGGAACAAATGCAGTTTAAAAAAGCTCGTAGTTGTGACATAGAAACTGAGATGGGTGGGCCAAAGTCTTCCTGCTCTGCTCCATTCAGATGCATTGCTTTGTGGTTGTCAAGACTCAACTTCCAAACTTTAACAGCTCATATTTTTAGTTCTCAAACACAAATGAACTTAGGTCAAACTCACTGCTAAATATGTCTGTGAAGGCCAAAGGTATGGCAGGATAAATGTTAGTTATTTAAAAAAAAACTAAAAAAAACATGCTTTCTGAATGCATACGATGATGAATATCACCTTTGTTTGGTCTGCTGAAAGCCTGATAAAAATCAAATCTTTTCCTGCACAGAAATTTGCCATTGAATGTGTACTTTGGCTACACGCCACTTGACACCCGGCAGGTGGCAAATAGTTAGCTTGTTTAAGCTCCTGCTCGAGAAGCAGCTTTCTTCAGAGGGATTGGAACAACAGCACTGTGTGGTTGATTTGGAGGCGTTAGGATAAGTTTTGCAGACAGACCAAGGTAGCTAACTCTAGCTTAATTATGGTACTTTAAATGTAGTTATTTCCTTAAAACAATCACACACCAGCTCTTTTAAAGTGTTGCTAAAACAGGGAAGCTGTACATAGGCTGTGTCCAAATGTGTTCACTACTCCCTAACCCCTAAAAGATTATATTGTATGGGACATCGTGGGACATGCATTATGTTCTATATTTGGTAACTTCACTGCACACTAGACAGACTTAGCTGTTTGTAATTTAGTGTATTATGAACTCAGCTATTATAGGAAAAACATTTTACATATATTTAAAATTTTATCCAGTGTTTGTTGTCAGCAGAAGGCTGTAATATGGTTTGGTTAGAATAAGCTTTTAATTCAGTTTCTGGGGTGGGAGTAAATTTTTTAAAAAGAATTTAATGTTTCTTAGTAACAAAAAACTTTTTCAGATTAGTTGTGTTTGTGAAAAGAAAGACATTATTAAATCCAGAGATTTTTCCGGCTACACCTAAATAACACACACTTTTTGAAACATCGTAAACATTCTACCATACCTGATCAAGAAGGATCAGCTGATTCTGACTTATAGAAAAGCTGTTGTTCATATTGGCTTTGAACGATAGGAAACATTGTACGGACATAAAGTGTTTCCTATTGGCGCAAAGCCACTTTTCTGCGTCAGAATCAGCTGATTTACATGATTTACGTTAAATTTACGTAAGCACTTCACTACTGTAAAGTGTTGCATATCAGCGCAGAGTTGCTTTTCTCCACTTCAGAACCTGCTAAGATTATGTTAATTGCGTCAATGGTTAAAGAGTTACGGAAGTTGAAAAAGTTTAAACACTGGAGCTAAAACTTCGGTATAAAAGGGTTAAACACTTGTTGGTTCTAAAGTGAAAAGTGATTTTCTTCATTTACATAAAATCTGATCAATTTTTTCCACTTTTTCCAAATTCTTGCATTAGCAAGTGTTTTTTTTTTTTTACAAACAAGACTAAACTGTTAGTATAAATAATGTTACTTTTTAACAGAGCCAAAAAAATAAAGAAAGCTACTCTTGATTAAACTTTCAAGCCTGTTAAGTGAGTCTCTCTATTTTCCTTGTCCCCCTGTCTCTAAATTCCCACCAAAGTGTCAGACGGGGGGCTTTCCTGGGATTTGAAGACTTTTGATAAAGGTATGCAGTGAACTGAAAGTTACCGGCCACCCCATATAGCATTCCACTGGATGCTTTAGCTGTGGGAAACAGTGCGTCCTCTGTGCTGTGTCTCTTGGGAGGCCTATCATTTCACTTCAACCTGCCGACACCGACCAGCACATGGGCTGCAAAACAAGACCCTCTCTGTGTGTTCCTGTGCAGAGGTGTGTAGTGAGTGCTTGACCCCGCAGACTACTGGGTCCCCTCAGCATATTTAACCCGTCATCTTTTATAGTTCATCCATCTATGGCCTTTACCCTAACGAAGGGAATGTATTCCTAATTCTAGCTTCAATTTAAAACTACTGGAGCTATGTTAATCTCATATAGGAGGGATTCAGCAAATTAGATTTTGATTATCAACCAATCTATATACTGTAGACACTTTCAGTATTGGTTTCTTATGATTGGTTATTATTTAAAAAAAAACATATTATGTTTTTTTTTAATAATGTATATAGAACCCATGTCAAATGTTTTATGCAGTATTTGAATTTTTCTTAAATATGTAAACAAACAATTTGACAACTGGACTTTGTCTAACAGATTCTTTTAACTGAATGTTTTGAATTTTTTAAAATGTTGTTGCTCCGTTTTAAATAATTTAATGAAGATGAAAAAACAAAACTTTGACAGATTAAAACAACAATCTTGTCTTTTGTGAACCTTAATTGCTGAAATGCGCTTAAAACAGTTAAGATTTCACTGTCATATTAGTGAGAAGTTGCTATGGCTTTAGTTGACTGTGAGACATTCCCCTTGTTTGTTGTTGTTTTTATTGTTAAGCTTATTGCTAAACTGCTATTATTTACATTACAGTTCGATTATGAAAGCCTTAAAAGATTTTTAGCCATGTTTTCTCAAAAACTTAAAGGTCAGTATTAGGTACGAATATTTAAAAAAACTTTTGAAAACAATAGAAATCATTGTCTGAGTCAAGCCAACAGATAAATATAAAGCTCAACAAACAAAAGTCACATCAATCTTGTTTGATAAATTTTATAGGAATTTTATGACATTGGACACTGGTGTATAAGAACAAGTGGGAAGATTAAGATTTGAGAAGATTCAATATTTTGCACAAAATCGTTTATTTTATTTGCATGCCATAGAAGTGAAAACACATTTGTTTTTATAGGAGTAAAACTTTCTTCTAACATGTTACAGATAGATATCTAAATTATATGCACACATACTTTTTTTTCACATTGGATTTTGAGAGATTACCACATATGTGATGCATTACAATGCATTTGGATAAGGGAATACAATGCAAGTCTCCACTGATCGTCTTTAATTGACTATAATTCAATAGTATGTTAGACAGATGCAAAAGCCAATGTCTTCTCTTTAAAATGACAGTTATGTGTCCATTTTCTTGGAACATAAAAGCCTAAGACTTTGCAGATTCTCCCAAATACCATCTGATGGCTTTATGTAGGAGCAAAAGTGGCCTCAGTACTCTGGTTTTGTTGACATTTCTCAACATAGAGTTTTTTTTCCCCATCTTTTCCATAGCAATTGGCATGAATGATAAAGCATTTGCACTTTGCAACACTGAAATCTTACAGTCTCACTGTAGGGGTTTTGGTAGCCTTTCACAGCAGTTCTGAATGAAGGACAGAGAACTTAGCTCTCTGGAGTTTCATCTCTTTGGTTTCACGTTGTGTCTTTTGTTGATAGCTGCAGTCTCTGTCTTTATTTTTTTAGGGTCTTTTTAGCTAAAGTCAGATACCCCAGGGCTCAAAGGGTAATTACCATGACAGCGAGGCAGCAGTTAAGTTTGACGGCTACTAAGTCGCCCGACATGTTTTCATCATCAGGTGAATGTTTTTCTTTGGGGATGTCATAAATCTCTCCTTTGACATGCTGCATTTACTCTGAATATACACACAGGAAGAAAGACCCCAGGTTTTTTCTTTCTTTACCTTTTACTTTGCACTAAGGCTTGTAACAAGCTGAGGCAGATCATTGTTGCCAGTTCTCTCTTACTACTTTTTTAAAGGCTAGGTTTGCACGCTAGGACATTCCATTGTAAAGGAATTTCATAGGTATTCTCTCTGGAATTTTGCTTTTTAGTAAAAAGTAAGCAAAAGTTGTCTTGATTCCTTTATGTCTCATTTCAAAACCAAACCAATTCACGAGATTACTTAAATGGAAAAGAATTTACCAAATGAATTAACAGAACTGTGAAGACATTTCCAGTTCTTAATAAATTATATCAATAAAAAGCAGTATAAGTATCATATTATCTATCTATCTTTTCGTCTTAGTCTGCAGGGGGGAGGACTGTTTTTTACTCGATAAAAGAGTTTGTTGAGTTGTTATTATTAGACTGTGAGCTCAGGAAACTAAATAGCATTCCATAGAGGAAAAAAAGACTAGAAAAGACACTACATACTTCACGTTTCACATTTAATCCCCGTTAATGAAAGAAAATGTGTCCCGCCCTGTAAACCAGACTGAAGAATCTTTCATTAAAACACACTCTTGGATGCAATGCAACATGTGTTGCACACGCCTTAAGGCCAGCATGAACATGCCACACATATATGACATGCACAGTTTGTTTAACACCTTTGATACATTCCCTAAAGGGGAAGGTATTTTTTCGACTTTGTTCTTGTGTAAAGTCAGTACAATGAGTTATGTACATTTAAAATGGATATAATTTTTTATGCACATATTTTTTTATTATTTCTAGTTTATTTGTTACATCATGACGGTAGGATGAAGATCTTATTGAATATTATAAAAAATGTATTTCTCTGATAATTCAAAGCAATATTCAATTCTAAATTAACCCCGTGTGCTATCCTACAGGGTCAAGATGACCATTAACATGTTTTTCCTACCATGACAAAGGTGGAGATGATTTCATGTAATCCATGGACACCAGTGACATTCACAAATCATTGAAGAAAAAAGGTTCAGCGCACTGTCTTGTGGGGTCTAGATGACCCAACTCCCAATGTTTAAGTGCCTAGGATAGCACAAGGATTAAGAATGCATTATGTAGTTCAGGTTTGCAATTTGAAAATGCATTTTGCAAATTAAAATCTAGTGTGAAAATCAGTAAGTCAGTTTGCCTTTTTAAATAGTATTATAAATTGTTGTTGTTTAAATTGCTATTTATTTCCTTACACACTTTAGTCATGCACTGTAAAGCCTGCATTTAAACTCCTAGTCTGTTTTAACTTTATTTAAATAAATTTTTTATCTTGTGCATTTTAGTTTGCAGTGGTGTTTTTGTATCAAAATTTAAAAGAAATCGCAAAAAGACCCCCCCCCCCATGTAATACCTTTTTATTTTGCAGGTAATCATGCTTTTTTTGCTTCAAAATTCAAATTCGCAATGCAATCTGTCAGTCTCTCATCAAAGGTGAGATATATTTAACATTGACCTAAAAAGTAACCATAATAAAAGTTATTTATTGTGTTATAAACCATATAATAGACAATGTTTAGCTATTATTTCCCTAATTATATCTGCCGTGTAGCTTTAAATGAGAAACCATTGGAAGCATCATATAACTTCAACTTCACTTCCTTATATGTTTTGTGGGATAACACTAACATAAAGACAATATGGTAAATTCCTCAAATGCAGTTCTTTGAGCATAAAAATCCCTGAATAAAGGCTGATTTTATATAAGTGTCAGTCATTTTTAAATAAAAATTGCAACAGCAAACAACAATTTAGAAGAAATACTGCATGGCAGCAATTTGGTAGAAAGACATAAATGCCTTTGATGTTCCTGCAGAACCTTTTTTTTGTTCCACATTGACTTTCCCAGACAGGGAAAATCAGGTATTGGATTACCTCGATTGAGGGGTTTTACCCTTTAATCCCACATCATTTTACATCAGAGTATTCACAGGACTCCTGAGAAATCCGCCTCGTTGCCTCCTTCTACAGGCCTATCTGTCTTGGCAGCTTTGTGGCATAACTCTGAAAATAGCCTGAATACCTGCACATCATTCTATTGTGCTCTTAGGGACTGAGCATAAGCTGTGACTGGAGGCTTCTATTTCCTTGGGTATGCAAGTAATATAGTGCTTGCTGACATGGGATAACTGGCAGTTGCATCACAAGATATAATATTGGAGCTTCTGGAAAAATGTCATCCTTTTTGAACCATTGAAAGTGAAAGACAACCACACTAACTTGTTGAAAGTTACTGTTAAATGTTACTTAATTCTTAACCGGGCTGATCTATTTTTTACATTAAGCAACGGAAAAAGAAATAAGATTGATTGGGAATATTAAATATTTTACAGCTAATCTTTTACTTTATTTGCATTTATTTTACTCAGAAAAATGTACCCTTATCCTTAAAGGAAACACTGTAATGCATTTAACATATTTAGGTTCCTTTCAGCTACAAAAAAAAGCAGAACAAGATAGACTGTTTTATTAATAATCTGCCCATTATACTGCAACTCTGTTACTTATCATTGGACTGCATGACATTCCATATTTGCACTTGCTGCATTCCTGGAATGTCTTGTGTCATTTGGTGCAATTGTTTTGGATTAGTGCTAAACCCCAATGCAACCAGGCAGGTGACACATGTTCACGCTTAAGTTGAGATGTGTCCAGTTGTTTTTGGGGGTTTAAATAATGGAGTTGCCAAACAAATGCTCTAGGGCCTCATTTAAGTTGAAATATTTGAAAAATATGTAAGCTATATTCTATTTTGTAAAAAGTAACTGTAGTTTTATAATAAAGTTGTGGGACATTTGTTTTTATTTAAATTCCTTTGCAAAAATTGCCTAAGTTTTTAGGATGATAAGAAAAGATGCAGCAAGTTCTGCTAAATCAGATCTTAAAACTTGTCTGATGCTGTTTAGTAGATTCCAAATGTAAACATAATCACTCTATGTTAGCTCTAAAGTTTTGCTCAGATGCAATCTGTTTTATAGTTTGTCACTCAGAGTTTATGTAGTCATTAGTGAAAATTAAGATGCCACTAAAATCCTGTAAAAAAACAAATGTTGAAACATGCTAACTAGCTCTTACTTTTTTAAAGGCCCACTCCAATCACCCGATTTTTTCCCCCCCATACGTAAGGAAAGCAAGAAGTACAAATGGCGCACAACTTAAAGCAAATTTTGCTTTTATTTAATCAAACGCAAGACAAATGTAACCCCCATTTCTGGGATGAATAATAAATAAATGAACACACTCTTGGAATCAAAGTCCCAGCTGTATTTTAAGTCACACTTTTTAGTCTAGACTCAAAGGAGACTAACATTCACCTTGAGAGTAGCACCATTTTCTTAAAGGATTAACAATACAGCTCAAATCTGGGGTCTAAGGTTTTAATTTAAATAAAAAACCCCGTCTTCTCCAAGGTATATATGGGTACCATGTGTTTGGCCATATGCAAAGCGGTCGCTTTGCATATGGCCAAGGAATGTTTTGTATCACTGCGGCTTCTTTTAAACAACCTTTTGCTTCATCATTTGAACAAAAACAAGCGGTAAGAGGTGAACTTTTTCTCTGAACTAAAATGCTTTATTTAACCCATCGGAAAGACCAGCATAATTCTATCTATCTATCTATCTATCTATCTATCTATCTATCTATCTATCTATCTATCTATCTATACTGCTAAAGGTGGTTTTATCAGTCAAAGAATCTCTTTATGTAGTGATATTTTTCTCACACTCTAGTGGAGTTTCAAGCCTTTAACTCCACACTTCAAGATGGCAGAGGCTTGTTTGTGCTTGGTTATGTCAGAGGCTGGCCAAACATTTGAACTTTCATGACTTCTTTTATCTGCAGAAGGAAACCACATGACACTGTTTGCTCAGAGTCTGGGTGTGTCTGCCATTTTAGCCTCAGTTAAAATGAAAAAAAGGAAGACAACCAGTAAATAGCAAACGCATTCCTTCTTTTTCCCAACAGACACTGCCCCTGTAGTCAAAACAGTCCCCCAGAACTATGTTTTATCTGAGGACAGTTTTTAAAGTGGCTTTAAAGTAAAGGTTAGAGCCCACAACTTTAATGATATGGGTTTTTTGAAACCAGCAAATGGGGACATGGTCATTCAGTTTTTCTCAACCAAAATGTATTTCCCTCATAAATGTGCACATTGGCCATTGACAAAACAAAAGGGATGAATGAGTTGCTTTTTATCTACCCCATCAGGAGTGTGTTTACTAAGTTTAACAAAATTTGATGCAGTGATTTGACTTTAACACAACAATACATCACTGTAAGTCTGAGACTCTACTTGATGCAACAGAGAGACATTGCTGAATGTTCATCTGTAAACTGGAAATCAAACCCTGGTTTCCCATGTGCCAGTCCTGTGCTTAACCAACTGAACCATCTAGATGCTTTCAATTTTGTGAAAAGTTCCACATTAAAATATTAAACTTTACACAAAGAAAATCCTTTTTTTAAAGTTTATTGCACTATAAGTCATGACGACTCTGAAGGAGTGATTATTTTTTTCAAATCAGGGAGAGAGAGATCTTTAATACATCGTTGTCTCAAAAGTAGTTCGGATGCCAAAAAAGTATGTTGTTTTTTTTGATTGGCCATTGGGTTGTTCAATGGGTGAATCGAACATAGCTTCAACCTTGACTTTATTCCGTACCCTGTTTTTGTTAATCTGCGTAGTATTCTTCAATGTTCCCTTTCCATTTTGGGTTTATTTATGTTGTGCAGAAACAGGTGATTCATTCCCTCTATGTCTATAACCAAGACCAACATGTTTGAAAAATTTAGCATGAATTCATTTCACCGTAAAGAATCTACAAACACCTAATTTCAGGCTCATTAAAGGGATGTTTTTATTTGAAGGGACTGATTCGATTGGTTGGACAGTATGCAGCTTTTTTCTTTATTCTTGCAGATTAAAATCACAACATGGGGCCTGACAAAATTGGGACTGGGCTATTGAGGGATTATTTTGCATTTCCCAGTGTAGATATTGTGCCACGTCCCACTCCAATTAAAGTCAAAAGTTGCAAAGTTATAAAGTTTAATGAAAGATAGTCTTTTTGTTCCAAAGCTTTGGATGGTTCCAAAGTAAACAATCTAAACAACCACCTCTCTGCCACAAAGATGGCTGTTAAATGTGCCATGAATCTCCTTCAACACGGTCCGCCTCAGAGAAGTTAATTTAATTAAAAAAGACAAAAGGGCACTGGTACTAGTAAAGTTTAGGTGAAATGTGAAACCCTGCAGTTTACAGACACAGACAGTCATGTGGCCAGTTGAGTGTGATTTACATTTGCATAATTCCCGGCTTCTGGCCAGACTCACCATTGCCAAGGGTTACCGTGGGTGCTGTGGAAAAATGCAGCTCTGAGGTTTAACGGGTGTATCTCGTCTGAAACTGACAGGCGAAACGGCCACGCTGGTACCACACACAGGCAAACATACATACAATTCTGGGCTTAAAATACAGAGTTTGCTGTTTACTACGGAGCCCTCAAGGTGCCAGTGTTTAAAAAAAAATCTGATAAACTGTGCGCACAGTGCACGGATTGCTAAATGGTGCGCAGGGATTGATCAATTGTGCTCGTACTGTTGCGCAATTGTGTGCGCGCACATATTGCATGTGCATGTCTGATGTAACTGATGTAATTCCAGATCAGGTTCATCCATGGCTAAATGTTTTTAGCACGTATTAACCTACGGTAATTCTAACCCTTCTTTCATCAGTTCAGCCAAGAAAAATGCATTGGCCACACGGATTTAAAAAACTATAAGCGAACATGCACTTGAGATTAATCATAACAATAATAAAAGCCAGTTTAGAAGAGCATCTCACTCTCTGTCTGAGCTTTGTTTACAACGGAACTTCCAATGTCTTCTATGGTCGTACCATAGTTTGTCCAGACCAATCGCTATCTTGACCAACGTACAGCCAGTCAAAGAGTGAGACGTCATCATTAGGTTCAAGGACTTGAAAAAAAAATCAAAATACTCGAAACAGGGAAGAACATAACAGACTATGGACCAGCACAGGAGGAAGGGAAAGACAAAACTTAAATACATGCAAGGCAACAAGACACAGGTGGAAACACTCAGGACTGATGAGGAAAGGTAAAACCCGAAAACAACAAAACAGGAAATACTACAAAATAAAACAGGAAGTTGTCTCAAACCTACACAGAAACAACAAAGAACCAAACAAGGAAAAGAAACTGAAACCGTTACAGTTTTAGCCAAAATGGAAAACTTGTTGCTTGTTGTTTTCTAGGACATAGTTTCTGCAGAGCGGCAGTAGTTCATCAGAAATTCACCTCAAGTTGTGGGTGGGACTGAGACGCGGAGTGAGCCTGTGCTCACTTCCCATCATCCCTTTGTTTACATGCTCTCCCTGTAGCTTACAGCCCCTCAAACCCCCAATTTAACATTAGCGTTGCAACAAAAATGGCAAGCAATGTTGCAGCTATCCAGGCGAACAGTTTAGAGCCAGATTTAAGCTCAGATGAGAAAAACAAATACATACACAAATACTATTTGTCTGCAAGTGGATACATTGGACTGGAGTGGAGCAGGGAGCCTATGGCCTGTCGATTGTATTTTGAACGTCAACTCTTCAAGCTTTTTTAAACTGTATTTTTTTCGTCTGCTCCTGAATAACCGCAATTTATATAAAGAAATGCAGTTTTAATCTTAATTTTGTTTACATATGTACTCCATTATGAGAAAATCATGTTAAAAACACCAAAAATATGACTTTCATTGGAGTGGGTCTTAAAGAACCAAAGTCAATGCAAGATTGAGGTCAGAATATTAAAACATGCAAGGAACAAAAAGAGAACATCAGAAGGGTCGTGGGATATGAATGTAAGCTAGAAATAAACTGTGTTCCTGTTGAGAATGATTCGGTTGAAATGTAAAATATTTAATGACTTCACAGTTTGAAATTTGGGAATTTTTTAATGGGTTGAAATTGTGAATTAAAAAAAGTAGAGGAAGCTCAGTGCATCACCCTCAAAGATATTTTGCGGCAACTCTCCCCATAAAATTGATATAGTGAAATAAGTCTGAGGCATTTTTCTTTTTTTTACTTTTTTTAAATAAGTCTGAAAGTCATATAAATTAAGCGTTGAATCTAATTTAGTCCTTTCTAGTGAAAAAGTTAAACTCAAATTGCTGTTATATGGCTTAAATAAAAATTGGAAACTCTTGCAAACATGAGACTTTTGAAACGTCAACATCCTTTCTGTTTAAAAATGCTGACCTTTCTGTTTTTAGAAAAAAAAAATTAATGAGTAATGCTGTTGTATTAAAGTACATTCTTAACTACCTTTCCATTGACCGTGTGACTCTTTATTACTTAGATATAAAAAAAAAGAACAATCCTTGATTTGCAAAATTAAAAACAAAAACTAGTATTTTTATTATTTTTAAATTGTTGCTGTAAGAGACCAGCAGGGGGCAGTCCATGATGGGATTTGTCATTGCAGGAAAGCTTACAAAATCTTCTCTGCATTTAAAGTCTGACTAACTTTATTCGGTTCGAACGTAATTCAATCAGGAATGTCAAGGATGAGCTCATGCAGCATGTGTTTCCAAGTTAAAGCCGTGCCTCTGCGCTGTTGCTGACCTAAATGGCAGGGAAGACAACTCACACAACGCAAAGATCCGACACACCCCTTCACGCAGGCTTCACACATGGCTTTGTGCTTAAAGGAGCAATAACAATTGGCTAGAAAGTATCCTCCTATGTTAAAACCGAGTACACAATGCAGACTTTGATCTATCGGAGGAGGTATTAGAGAAGCTTTGAGGTGAATGATTCTTATTAAGGTTTAACGCAGCTAACAATGCAGACATGGTAATAGGACCCTATATCTACTTATATTTGCACAGATATGTTCTCAGTTACCTGTAGTAGAAAAACCCTTTTGCAATGCATTACTGCACATGGTACATTCTTACTATCACTGGTATGTTGTAGAAAGTTACCTTTTAATGGCTGATGAAGAATGTCCAAAGGAAGTGTTCTTCCTCTCAGAGTAGACCTCCACCGTTCTTCCATCAACAACAACTTTTGTCATTGAAACCTTTTAAAAGCCAAAAAGAAAAACAAGCTGGTGGATGTTAATGTCCCATGCAATTCCTGCTGCTCAGCACCTGCATGCTCTGCTTTAAAAAAAAAAAAATCCCCTTCTCAATCAAAGTTGACACATTTTCTCGAAAGTCTTAGTCAAACACATACTTCCTTTGTGAAGTTTATTTTTGGCAAAGGCATTCTTCATGTTTATTCATTTCATAGACTCAGCCTTGAAACACAAGCCAAAATGGTTGTATCTTTATATTGATTAGGAGAATAACTGCCTTAAGGCTACTTTTCTGTTAGTTCAAGTGTCCGAGAATATCCACAGAGTTGGCAGAGATGCTTTTTTTATTCCTGAGAACTTTTGTTCAGTTTTGACTTGACACATTTTATAAAGAATGTTTAAGATGTAAATTTTAAGGACGTACTTGAGTTTTCTAGCAAAGCACTTATACTAAGCTGTCTATGATATATTTGCATCCTAAAGGCATTTTGATTTCACACACCTATGAATATTGCACATCAGCACATCACTATCAGAAACTCACGGAAACATTAAATTTCCATTCTGATCATCGTGAAAGCGTTTCCAGTGTGATGATTCCATTTTTTGCAACCCCCCCCCCCACACACACACACAATTTTTTTTCTAGGACATAGTTTCTGCAGAGTGACAGTAGTTACATTAGAAATTAGCCCCTGAGTTGTGGGTGGAATTATTGGCGTGGAGCGACCCCACCCCCACTTTCTGTCACCCCTCTGTTTAAGTGCACTTCTGCTAGCTTACAGCCCCTCACACCCCAAACACCAACCATTAGTGGTGCAACAAAAATGCAGAGGAATATCGGCGCTATCTAGCTGTACAGTTTAGACCCAGATGCCACAATGAAGGCATATATGGATCTATTTGTCTGCAGGTGGATGCACTGGAAAGGAGCGTAGCAGGGAACTTGTGGCTCACTCAGTGTACTTTTTATGTAATAAATGTGATCTTTTTCAAGCGGCATTTTTTTCTTGTCTGCTCCCGAATCACAACGATTTGAAAAAAGAAACACTCAAAAATGCATTTTTAAGCTAAGTTTTCTTTTTATATCCTCCGTCATCAGAAAGTGCCCAAAGAACATGATTTTCATTGGAGTGGGTCTTTAAAGGAGCTCTATAGTATTTGGATTTTTCAAGAACGTTTGCTGGAAAACAGGTTCACTCTGGTTTTTAGTGTAGCTTAAATGCTGACTTTGCTGGGTAAAAGAACTTGGTTTAAGACAAACAAGCCTTTTGTTATTCTCACTTTCCATGTTATGATCTTTTGACACTTGCTTTCCATGGTGTGCGTGTTTCCTCTCTCCTCTCTAACAATGCAGCTCAGGAAGTGTGTCAGGATAAGGGCCAGACTGCTGGGCTCTGTTTTGTGAGTGCATCCAACTTTGAGGGACAGTCGCACAGTCTGGTTAATTCCAGAAATAAAAAGGTAACAGAGTGCTTAGCAGCGTTGTGAAAGGGAATTACGGCTCCAGGTGTCTTCAAAGAAAACTCTGCCATGTCCCTCTGGCTGGTGAGTTCTGCTCCAACACGTCATTTCTGAGCTGTGGGTGGTCAGAGTTGCACACACACCTCCCGGTCAGTCAGCTTGAACTGTTAAAACTTGCTCTTTTGCCTTTGAAACCTTTCCACAGGATGACGCAAACTTATTTGTAGATGTGGTTTGACTGACAGCTTTTTTTATTAAAGCACAATGCTATTTTGACTGAAATGTTAAAGTAAAATCCTTAATCTAATCTGTAGAGTTGTAGTTTTCATCATCTTCAGTTTATCGAATCCTTTGTAACAGCAAAAAACTGACATGAGATGTAATACAATACAAGTCAGGCTTTGTGGTCAAAGTTGTGAGCAGATGTGATGTTGACGGAATAATGACTCTGTTTTGAAGTTAAGTGTGAGCTGTTACAGACTTGGTGTTAATTAGGCACGGCTCATTTACTATGTGTGGGGTCCTAATCCCAACTACTGAAAACTGATCACCTCTGTAAAAAGGAAGGAAGGCATGTTCATGCAGGAGTTTAGCACAACTTGTTATTTACGTTAAAGTTTTTGTCAAACTCCAACTAATTTAACTATGTGAAATTGTTCTTATCTAAAATAATTGACTTCTTTACTATATCACTACATTGTTTTCTTCTGTAAATGTCATGAACTTTATTGTGTTTTTGACCTTGTTCAAATGTGGTGTGGTCTCTATCCATTTGCCTGCGTTCTCTCTGTTATGCTCCTCCCATCCTGCTCTCTGATATGGAAGCATCTGGACTGTTAATTGCTTTACAACTGTGTTGACTTTCACAATGATAGATGTGAGTGCACATGAGCCGTTTTTTTAAAACCCATTGCCCAGATGACCCCATATTAAAATGATAGACTACAAGGTTTACAGAAATAACTTGACATGTTTTCTTTGCTCCCGCATAAGAACGTGTCCATCATTATTTTGAGTTTCAACTTTTTCTATTAACATGTTCAGATTGTTTTCCTTTTTGAACTGGAGTTTGAGATGATTTATTTTCTCTGTATCACAGTTGAAATTGTCTGTTTCTTTTCAAAGTTTAATTCAGTTTATTTGTTAAGCTCTAAATCATAACCTCAGTTGCCATAAATCTTACCACAAAAGCCAAAAAAAATCAGATCTTAATTAATTCTGATTGTCCAACTGCATTCAGTCCAGTTGTTCTTTATGTATGAAAAATGCTTTTAAATTTGACAACTGGAAATTGAGGACCTCTCCCATTTTATATATTGTAATTTTATCTGCTACTGTAGCTTTTTCACATTGGTTAAGTCGTTGAAAAGATCATTTTTCATTTTTCAGAGTAGAGGTAGCTTTTTTTTTTTTTTTGCATAGTTTGCCTGAGTGTACGACTTATATTCAGGTGCGACTTATACGTGATTTGAAAAAAAAAAAGCAACAACCACTAGAGGGCACTGTTTGTATGTCTATCAGTATTTGTCTTATAGCAGAAGAGACGCCGCTCAGTCTTACACCTGGCTTGGCAGAGGAGGAAAAATTCAATGGAATTATTTATTTGACGCTCTATAAAGACTCTAGTTGATTTGTTAGCATGTTCTTAGTATGTTGTTATTTGAATAATTTTTCATATGTTATAATATACTAGTTTCCTCCTATGTTTCTATTACTGTTATCAATTTTGTTGTTATAATTTGTCATTCAATATGAAATGTTGGTTCTTGTTCCCGCATTTTGTTGAATTTTTCCTAAAAGTGCGACTTGTAAAGGCCTGCACAATAAATCGCAAATATATTGTTATAGCAATATCGAGCAGTGCAATATGCATATACTGTCCTCGCTGAAATGTGACATAGCTTTCAGCTAGACAGCTAGCTAAACTTTACTCCAACAAAAAACAAGACGTGTCCTCTTTGAAGGTGGTTTAATTAACACGCTTGTCATCTGGTGTACAAAAGTGAAACTGTAAAGAATACAGACAAAAAAACAGTAAAATAGCAGTCCTTTTAAATAACATTAAACAAATGAATTGAGCATTTTAGGCGTCATGAAACACACACAATATGCCAAACTAGAAACATCCAACAGCACAGCATTATGTTTAACTTTAAAACTTATAAGTTAGGTTCAGCGGGTATCGAATGCAAAAACAGGCGGGACATCAGCTCTCAGCATCAACCAGCGTTTTCTCCTCCACTGGCATACCTTCCAGCATGTCCAGTTGATGTGACTTCGCCAAAATAAAAGCGGCGGTTTCACAATAAAAGTCTCTGTACAAACATACCTGAAAAACGTGCCTGAAAGGCAGAACAATACATATCGCAAAAGACATAGAAAATTGCAATAAATGGTTACCCTGAATGTGCCAAAACAATCTTAAGTCGCCTTCAAGTATTTAACCAACCAAATAAATCCATTCATGTATCGCAAAATAGGTATATCCTCATCGCAATATTAATCAATAATGTCACATATCGCGAGTTTTCATCATATTGTGCTGCCCAAGACTTGTATATGATTCTTTCTTCTTTACTATGCATCTTTTGTTGCTGGGATTTATACTCCGGAGGGAGTTATAATTTGAAAATAGTCTTTTTAATATTTCAATATTTTCACACAATATGCGCATCAAATTAGCTTTCTGTTTTAAGATGGGTCAAATTTTCTCCTAGACGTGTGTCCAAAAGTGTGTTCATAAACCCCACGCCTCGATTTAATTGGCCCATTGCTACAACATGAAAGACATGGACGATGTCAATAGAGTAGTTCACTCTTTAATTTTAGAGACCTTTACAAATACGCCGTCAAACATGTTCCTATGTCTGGCTTTACAGGATCACCCAGAGATGCTGCTAGTAGTGTGCGTCCTGTGCAGGAGCTGCGTCTGAATGGCTGCCGCTTTCAGCTGTACTGCTGTCTCTCATTAGTCCAGAAAAGGAGAAAATAAGTGGAGAAAATAAATGGAGATGACAATGTTATTCTTGTTTTTAAAGAAATATGAAAAAACATCAAGAACTTCAGGCGGAGAACAAACGAGAATAAAACGAGCTTTTATCATCTCTACGAATGCTACAAGCATTGGTGCCACCATGCTTCCTCAAAACTGTGAGGATTCTGCAAATAATAGGAAGTTTGCATTTTTTTTAATTGCTTAAAGTCAGATATGATATATTTTTGGAAAGATATGATGGGTTTGGTCCTGGGTACAGATCAATCTAATGCTGATAACCTATCTGTTTTCTGTACTGATTGTTTCAGGACAGTTATTGCATTTGACTAATCAATCTACTGCACAGCTGCCAGCTGTGACCCAAACAATCCTCTATAAACAGCTAGACTGTCCATTTCATTTCATGCTCTCTAAGGAACAGTGACCTTTAACTCCCAATATCTCATCTAAATTCTTGAAACGGACAACAGAACAGAAATCAAGACTGGAAACCTATTTTGAAATCTAAAAAAAAAAAAAAATCTTTATGCATTTTGTTTTTTTTTTACACTTTAACCCCCAAATTAGCTCCATTAACAGACATTTTTCTTATTTACTCCACTCAACACATTGGCAATTGATTTTTTTTTTTTAATTTACAACAGAAAGCCTCCACCCACTCTTTTACATTAAATTGACAACCCTTTTTCTTCATCACTTTAAGTGCCTCTTCCATGCTAGAGTACTCTGGCTGACCCACAGCACCACCGCCCACTTCTGTCTTTCTCTGCTTCTAATCATGTCTCCTCCTCATGCTCTGAATGGCTGATCCTGGTGCATCCAGAGAATGGGAGAGGGCAGATGAAGGGTGGATGGATGCAAAGGGATGCCACACATGAAAAAAGGATGGATCTTTCTAAGGAAGACCCGAAAAATACTTTGTGAAAAACGACAGCCTGTAATACCTGTGGAAATGTGGCTGAGATAAAATTAATCTCAACAGGTTCTGAAGGAACAGCTGTTAGTGTGTTTGGATGTTTAACACGTTTAAAAGGAGAAGAAAGCTGGAGCTGACAGGTGATAGAGCAGAGCATCTAAGGAGACTTTTAGGAGAGGATGGGCATTCTTGGATGGTGTCTCACCACCGTCTTCCGCTGGACAAAATTATTTCTCTTCTGCATTTTCCCATTTTGGAAAGGCAAGAAAAAGGTATTTATATTTATTTCACTCAAACCAACATGACTCGAGTTTTTGTTGTTGTTGTTTTTTTCATTTGCTTTTTTCTTGAATGTATTTTAGTGAAGTTAATGATTGCAATTTCTTTTTGCAAATAAGCGGAACTAATTTATTCAACTTTTCATATCTCTATATTTGGGCTAGTAAGAAAACAGCATATATCCTACTAAAAACTTATAAACAGGTCTGGTCAATTAGAGGACAAGAAGTCATTTGAGATTAAAAAACTGAAATCTTCTTAAGAGTGTATAGTTGGTTAAAAAAGTGATTTTTATGTCTTTCCCAGACTTTGAATTATACTCGTCTTTATTACTTCAATCTTTATTATTGCTTATCTTCACTAATTCTTAGAAAGTTCTTGTGCCGTTTGTGTACATTCATGCAGTAATCTTAGCATTGTAAATTTATTGGACATTCGTCTATTCGTTTGGAACATTTCGGGAACATTAGAGAAAATGTTTTGACCCTTTATGCCATAGATAGGTGTTTTCTTGCTACAATGGTTACACAACGAATGATCTTCTCATCATTTTTCTACTTAAGATGTGATATTATGTGACATTAATATCATTTCATTCCCAATAGATGTAAGAAGTTAGTGCAGAAAGCTCATCTGTTCCCTTTGCAGACTCATCTCATTCACCTTGAAATTTCTTTATTAGTTGGACTGAAGACACTACGTCATCCTTCCTCTTGTGCTCCTTTATAAGCTTAATGACGTTCTGGAACATTCAGAGCACGAATGACAGACCGTCAGTGACATTGAAAAGCTTTGAAAACATAAGAGGCTTATGAAAACTAGTAGTTATGATCACCAATATCAAAATCTTTGTGTTTTATAATTTTCAAATGACTGTTAAAATGAAATAATAGTGCAGCTCACAATGAGAGCCCTGCCAAGGTGGACTTGGTTTTTTCTTCTTTTCTACATGAGGGTCTGTGTTAATTCATAGGCGCTGAAACTGTAAGTCTACCCACTGCTGGTTAGCTAGGTTCTTTAAACAGTGATATAGTAATTCTTTTAAAACTATCAACTCTATTTTTTTTTCTTGCACATATTTATGAAATGTCACATAATCTAACATTTTTACATCCCTGAAACTTGTGTTATGCATCACCCTTATTTATCATTTCTTAGACATTAAATAATCCATCACTTGACCTTTTCACTGTAACCTACTTCTTAATTGTTCTTTCTTAAGATCTCTAACTTTGTAGTCTCAATACTTTCATTTAGCTCTGTCTCTTAGGGGTTAATTGTGGGAATTTATTGCACACTTTAAAGAAGAAAAAAGTCCAGTATTTTTAAGCTCAGGACTTTTGTATTCTATTCAGATTTGCATGGAATATGCACAACCAAGGTGAATTCCTTTGATTTGTTCATCATCCATTGTTGCTCAAAGCTTGTTGTTGCATAGCATGTTCTGCTGTTATTGTATCTTTTATGGAGCTGTGTGCTCGAGCATTGGGCGGACAGTGCTTCCTCTTAGTTATGCAGCAGAACAGAGGAAAACGTGTTTGCACATGTGAGTGTTCTACAGGGGGAGGGCGCGGGGTCTATATTGTTTTCAACAGATGGGTGGGAAAGGGTGTGTGTGCCTGTGAGCTAGTGTATGTGGATTGGTGGCCCGCTGGGGTGTGTTCCTCCCCCAGCTTGTTGTTGACAAGTGAAGTCCCCCCTGCATCTAACAGGTTCTAGGATGTCAGCCAAGATGAGAATCCACCCCTCTGCTGTTTACACTCTCTCTTTATCTTGGTGGCGATCTATTACCTGCCTGTCAGTATCTGTCTACGTATCTCTAGAACAGCACATTTTATGTGTTTTGTTTTAATTGCTGATAGAAATCTCTGACTAAAACTTTGTCCTCCTTTTATTCTTTTTCTAAATATAATTTCTGCAGCATTTATGCCTCTCACCCGAAAAATTAAATGTTTCTAAGTCCAAGGACGATGATCCGCCTGAGGCTTCACTCCCCACTCATGAAAGTGTGTTTTTAGTCTCATAATCCACCACTAATCCACACAATGGAAGTTGGTCAGCCTAAAAAGACCAAAATGATACAAAAGTTGGAAAAATGCCCACTTTTTATTGCAACAACCGTTCTTTGTAGTGCCAGACATGCATTGATCCCATTTCACTTTTTACCTTTCAAATGAGCTAAATGAGCAGGTTGGTTGCAGTTTGAAAAGTGTCCATTAGTTGGTGCTGCATGTGCATTTGTGATCTTCACTGGTGTCCATGGATTACATGAAATCTTTCCACCTTTATCCACCTTTGTCATGGTAGGGAGAACACGTCAATGTAAGGGTGAGGTCATCTAAGATAGCACAAGGGTTAAAGCGGATGATAACGCAGTGGAATAATGTTTTTCAGGTCTAATTTGATGAAATAATAAAAGAAAATGTCTTCAAATGTGTCATCTTTGTATTGAAAAAAATTGTTTGCTAAGTATTATTCTGAAGACATTTTTATACAAACATCCTATTTACAACAAACACACTTGCTTCATGTTATGTTTTGCTACTGCATGTCTTTCTTTCTGTGTCTTAAACTACACAACAATCGTCTCTACTGGAGTTTAAGACATGATTCAAAGTACTTAAGACAAAGAGATATGCTTCCTTTCTGTGAGACACACATTGTTCCTCTGCTGTCTACAAGCTTCAGAGAGCTACAGCCCATCTATCCATTTTCCTGTTTGAGTCACAGGGCTGCTGGAGCCTATGTCCCAGCTACTCTCTGACAAAGGCAGGGTACACCTGGGACAGATGGCCAGTCTGTTGCAGGCTCGCACAAACACAAGATCAGATTCACAACTACAGTCTATGCCTATTTAAGAATTATTTTTCAAATGGCTGAGTCACAACTGATATAGCTATTTATCTTTGGTCTAGTTGGTAGTATTTTGTTTAATTGTTTTGGTGTCTATTTTTTTGAGTATTGTGCTGCAGACTGTGTGAGAATTCACATTAAACATGGAAAATCAACCTACAGCAGACAACAAACATCTGGATTGGAGTTTAATACCAGTGTTATGGGACTGAGGCTGCAGCTAAGTGGTGCCCACAAACAACTGCCATGGATTTCCTAACACACCCTCACTTTGAGTACTTACTCAGACTCATGATTTGATTAATAGAAATGAAGAGAATGGAAGTTTTGAATTTTTAAAAGCTCTCTGCAACAGTTCAGCCTAGGTTATTGAATTTAACTGAAGATTAAATCGCTTGTCTCAAGATGAATGATTATCACTCACGAGGTGCAGTATTGCATTGTTTATTGGTGCCAAGCGGATGTTTTTGTTGTCGCTTTGTCTTAAAATGCCTCATAAAGTCCTCAAGATCTACAGCTGGTATTTTAACGTAGTTGAAGTTGAAAATTCTAGTTTTTAAAAATCTGATTTCGACCTGTTGAAATAGAAAAATATGAAAACATTTTGTGTTCGTGGTTTTTAGTCTTTCACAACTAGCTGTATACATGTACACACAAAGTTTGACAAGATAAATATAGCCAGGCTGTGGGTGTGTGATTTTAGTCTTTGCTCCATTCTCGTAATTGGGATTTAGTTGAAATGTTTTTTCAATAACATTCTCTACTTCTGTGACTGTTTCTCTGGTGGAGCGACTTGCAGGAAATAGTAGGAAGATTAATCCGAAGCTTCTGGGTAATGGCGTTCGTGCATGTTTTAGTGCGGAGGTGAACACGTGTTTGCACAGTGTGAGAAAAAATGTGAATAGGTAAAAGAGTGGGAAACCAGCGACAGTTTGTTTCAGCGAATGTTTGTGTTTTGTGGAAGGATCAGGCCAAAATGATAGGTGTTTGTGTCTGTACATGTTTGTATGAGTGAGCACACAAAACTGTAAAACTTTTTGGGTGGGTTGTGTGATACAAGTTCAAAGCTTCTTTGACTCTTTAGTTTTATTTTAACTGAAGTCTGATAAATTATCATTGAAGTCTTATTCAGGGTTAGGTACGGCGTTAAATGACATTGCGTTTAGGTGAGTTTGTCAGAGGGGTATGTTTCTGCACAGCCCTGTGTGGGTGAGAAAGAGAAACCTGCACAAAGAGATAGTCAGACTTGGGGCCAACATGGTCATTGATGATCAGTGAGAACCTAATGAAGCAGCTTTTACTTCCTGGCCCCTGTGTGTTTTTTTTTCTTTGGAAAACAGGGACAATGGAGGTGGTCTGAGTTCCTCGTGAGGGGCTTTCATTCATGTTTTTATTCCTTCTTCTGAACCAAGAAAACCTGGGTCAGGATGAAGTTTATTTCTTTAGTGATGTTGATGGTGATGAAAAAAAGCTGTTTTCAGAGTCCCATACAAAGACAGCAAGTCTACCACATGAAAAAAAAAAACTTATTTTAACTGGTGACTCTAGCAGTTAGGTTTTTTTAGTTTTAAGCTTTAATAAAAAAAAAATATTTTTACAATTCTGAACACTTTTGGTTAGGTTTAGGGGTATGTTGTAAATTTCCGCTCTCAGGCGATGGTGTCAAGGTGCCATCTTGTCTGCAGCCAAGTTTGATTAAGTTTGATTTTGAAATAGAAGATTTGTAAAGCACAACAAAAGGATCAACGCACTATGTAGAGCGCTATGTAGTGAGTGGTGAAGGAATTCAGACACAACCCTAGTGAGTAGAAGTGTAAGAAAAGATCCATTCAGTGAAATATTGCAATTTTTCATTTTACAATACTTGATTTAAAATCCTGCCAGGACAATATTTAACTGTTTATTTATGAGCAAATGTAGTTCAGCCTCTTACTTCTGCTTTCCACTTAAATCCTTGACCACTAGTGGGCAACACACCACACTGAGCCTCTTTGAGCAGCTCTACACCACGCCAAAACAACAAGATCTTGCGAGAACTATCTTTTGTTAGATGTTCAGTTGCTACAAAGCTCAATGAGACATATACTGTACAATTTAGCTTTACCTTGGGATGGATAGTGAAGGGAAACTCAGTGCCAAGTTGTTACCTGCACCATATAAAAACACAGATTTTGGTGTTTTGGCTCATACAAGAACGAGTGAAGCTGCACAGATGTGCAGTGTCTGTCAAAAAATTACTGGGAAAGCAAGCAAAAGTTTCTCTATACTTCACAGCAAACGATTGTAATTCAGTGACCTGATGGATTAGACTTACTTGTAGAACGCTATGGAAAAAGCCCGTTGTGGTGGTGATCAGTGTTAACTTCCACGTTAGTGAAAACGGAGATATAGCGCTGTAGTGCAGACTGTCAAAAAGAATTCAATAAAGCATCTAAGCCACATTCAAGTGATCCCCCCTCTCACTCTGCGTCATCACACGTAAATGTTTATTGATATAATTGGTGAGTTTTTTTTCCCCCTTAAATTTTTAAGCACCCGTTGTAGTATCGTTCAGGCAAGTGAACTGTTTTAAAAGTACAGGTTTGGCTACATTTAGCAATGTTGAAAATAAACAATCATATCAGCACCCTAATTTTTCTCAACCATACTTATAGAACCTTATTAGTTAAGGCAGGTTTATTTATTTTTTTTTTTTCTCATACTTGTGAAAATAAGACAACATTGAGTGTTGAAATATATGTATTAATTTACGAAAAGAAAAGCACCATTTATTTTACGACATTATTCATGTGAAAGGTGTATTAATAATTAGACAAAGTTTTTTGTGAAAGTTGTGAAATATTGTTTCTGGTTCTGTCTGGGATGTATTGTGATATGTATTGTATCGTGACATGTGTATCGTGATATGTATCGCATCGCCAGACTTTTGCCAATACACAACCCTAGTGGTGGGTAGTAAACAGCCTTAGATAATGTGAGCTAATTGCAGAGATACAACTGACTAATATGTAAAAGAAAAAATATCTAAGAATCTACTTTATAGAAATATCAATTTGAGCCCTAAAATGAATTCCAGATATATAAACTATTTCTACAAATTTGTTTGCAGATATTTACAGGAAATGTGTGGAGAAGAGGGACTTAAAGGTATGGGGCTACCGAAGCTGGGCCGAGGGGGGGACAGGGAGAGGGCGGGATCATCGCATTGAATGAAATTAAAAGGAGTGCGACTTAAAGAGGGATAAGAAGGGAGGGAGACATGGGATAAGAGGAAGAGAGGAGGCGCGAAAAGAGATGGATAATAAGTGGACTTCCCCCTCCCCCTCCCCTTTGCTCCCCTGGAGAGGTAGGGGCAGCCTGCCCTCCAACCCCCATTTAGGAAGGAGGAAAAAAAAAACCTTTGTGAAACTTTTCTTGACAGAGGGGAGGAGAGGCAGAGTGAGCACAGAGGAGAGGCAGTTCAGAATCCAATTCAGAGAGACAGAGGAAGAGGCAAATTAGTCAGTCAGGGAAAAAAGTAAGGAATCTCGAAGGGGAAAGACGCCACTTGTGTCCAAGGAAGTCATGGATTTGCAGCATTGGGCAAAATTTCTCCTGCAAGGTTTAGACTTTAGGAAGCCCAGTAGTGTGTAGCATCATCGTTGTCATCACTCCTGTCCGTCACCATGCCGTCTGTCTCTCTCAGCCTGCCGACAGCTCTGGCAGGACCTGCACGCACCTGGGTCTGCCTGTCCTGCATGTTTTGGGTGAGAACACCTTTAATGCATTATTTTTGCACTGCACATCTATACCAGTGAACTTTTCCCAGAAAAAAGTGTGTGCAAAAAGTAATCATTTCTATGGGATCACAGATAAAATTGGATGTAGCTTTGCAAGATATGATAGTTTTTTTCACTTTTATCGTTGAGAAAGCCTGACTGAGTGAGGCTGGTCAGTGAATATGTTGGGTGGTCTGTGTGACGGGGGTTGGGTGGAGGTTCAGGACCATGGCTGTGTGGGGCCTTGGCATGGTGACACATGCAAAGGGGGCTGATTTTCTAAAAGACTGAATGAGGATGTGCAAATGCTGGACAAAGTCATGCCTGGAGAGCTGCACTTGAGATGTTTTCATAGTTTCATAGGCATCGATTTTGACACAGACTTGACTCCAATATCTCTCCTGGCAGCTGTTTGTCCATCTGTCCTCTCTTTTTGCCCACTCTCACTCATTCTGTTCCCCCCCCCACCCATCCTAAAAATCCCTTTTGGAGGTTGGGGCAAACAGCTATTTTTGCTTTCTCCTGTATAATTTAATCTCCTGTGCATTCCCGCTCCAAGTGAGGGGTTGTTTGTGTGCACTTCAAAGCAGAGATGTGGTCAGTGAGCCCATCGAAGTGTGTACATGTCTGCACGTAATGTGTGGTATTCAGTCTATGAACACAGACTTTGTTTCTTATTTACAGCACGTTTCATGTTTCAATGTGAGTAGAAAATAGAAGTTTCTGAATAGAACTTTGAGATCTGTTCATCTCTGTTTGGTTGTGGTCCTTTGGCACATGGTTGCACACCACTGGCAGAGCTACAGCTCCGAGTGAGAAGACTGGATAATCTTACTGAGCTCTTCATCAGTTAATTACCATTCTTTCTTTAGGAGGAGCGAGAGGCGAGGTACAAGGGGTGTGTCGTAAAAGAACCTCAAAGCCCCCCAGCTAAGCTCTGGGTCACTGATCAACTGCATCAGTGCATTGTATAACAAAGCAAGCTCACTTAAGGGGGCGAGGTTCAATTTGAACCGCTGTGTTAATGGCAGATCTTTCCTTGGTGCTAAAAGTTCTTTGGGGGACATTCATACTGGGGCAGTTTGATCTGGACCAGAGTTTGTTTCCTCAGATAATCTACTTCGAAAAAGTGTTCAAGCTCATCTAATTTGTGGTGTGGACCAAGCCCTTCTTACCATTCTCCAAGTTGATTCAGATGAGGAAGTACCAAATGTTGCATTTCCTCAAAAGACCTCCAGGCTTCAAAAGTGATCTATTCTTCATTGAGTTCCATGTTAAAAAGTTCAACTTTACACCTCAAATTAACCAGTGTGCATACTGGCTTCTGATATTTTTATTTTAATTATGTGGGTATATATATACACACACACACACACACACACACACACACACACACACACACACACACACACACACACACACACACACACACACACACACACACACACACACACACACACACACACACACATATATATATATATGTACTGGTGCCATGTCCAGGCTGGTGTACCCATAGGGCTAAGTGGTGGAACAGAGTAAAGTAAGACTTTTTTTGAGTCCACCCACCAACTAATCAAAGAAAACTCAGCAATCGTGCCTCAGAAAATACTCAAATTTTAGTTCTATTTAAATGATAGCAGTTGATAAAAGATAAAATCAAGTAAATGCTGTATAAAAATGTGGAATGATCATAAATCACCCGACCTCAAGTCGCAAGTTATTCACAGATTTTCCTTGTAATTCTTTCTTTTTAGCTGGTACCTTTGATGTGTTTGTTTACACAGGCATTAATACAGTATACTGTTGGTGTTACATACTACTTTAGTTACCACATTAAATATGCATTAAACACAATAAAATTGACAGCTCTGGTTGAAACCTGTCCTATTTTCCTCTTGGGATATTGAGACAAACCCTTCTAAAAAAGAAAAGTGTCTGTAAGGTCTGTGGTTTTCTTTTAACGGTGAAAATGAAGACAAACTAAGCCAATGCAAAGTCATACAATTACTCTGCATTTCACTCCCATCTTAGTCTTTTCCAATAGATTACTATTGGACTAATATTGTTGGCATTAAATTTTATATTGAAAACATTTTCTAATACGACCCTAGACTAGCCTGTGTTGGCTTTGCCCCACAGCCCACGCACTGAAGCCCTGAGGTGGCCACAGCTTTTTTCTATATAGGAGCTTTAGTGAAATTATTTTAATGCTCTTTTAACAGTACACATTTGCATCCTCTCCCTCAAATTATCTTAGATGAAATATCCATTACTTTGTACTGTTCTGTCATTTACTTTATGGCTTGAATTTCAAGTTCAAGGTGAAAATATGTTAAACTATTTTTTTGCATACTGTATTTTTGCAACCTTAAAAAAATCAGTTTGGGGGAAAAAGGGGACAATAAAACAATATCCTTTTCAAATTGCAACAAAGAAAGCCTGTAAAGATACAATCAGCATGTATTCCTGTCTGTTAGATCTTAGGTAGTAATCTTGTCAGTGTTAGAATATAATCCAAATGTAACCATCACAACAGCTGGCTTTTGTAGCCTTTTACTTATTTTTAAAATGCTTTGACCCACAGTGTCAACATTCATGTTGTACATCATAATTTCCCCAAAATTGAACAGAAATATTTGATGACACAACGACAGTCTCAAGGGCAATTGTGATCAATACTCATGGAACGTTCACTCTCCCAATAAGGTCTTAGGCTTTTCCTGTTGAATAAATTATAACTTTATTCTTACAACCTAACCGTTTTATAAGACAAGGCACAGAGAGGGTTAACCTGTTGGTTTTCTAATTCTAAAAAAAAGTTAAATAAACCTCATGTGTTTAGCCCATTTGGTGTACAAAGCAGGGACATATTGTAGACATTGTCCTTAGACATCGGCAAATGTTGTTGAGAAGAGGTTGGGCTTTTGAAGAGAAAGACTGATAGAGGAAGCTTACTGAAGAGACAGGAATATATTTAAGAAACGGTCTATTTTCAGAAACTAGCCAAGACCTTCATTCTCAACCCCGATTTAAAATACGACAGCATCCTCTTTCACTGCAGGATGCCTCTGAATGAAAAGAAGTCTGTATACTGCGTTTCCAGAATGGGTGCTGAAATAAAACATTAGGGTAAGTTTGGGGAATGGCAGAAATATCTTGAAGGACAAAATAAATGAAGAAAAGACGGTTTGAGCCAAAGAAAAAGATCAAGAACAAATGAATGATGGATTTCATGAGAGGCCTTGAAAGTGGAGTGCTGTCGCTGCTCTGAACACTGTGAATTATTGATGAAGGCCAAGAACACAAACCCCCTACACCAGAATAGATTTGATAAAAAGTTTTTCTTCCAACATTCTTAAACATCACACATGCTTTTCATAGTGGCTTTTTTAAAGTGATCACACAGCCCAATGCCCAGCATACATCACATCTGAGATGTTTCAAGATTATAAGATTTACCACATTCATCCAAATAATGAAAACATGTATGAGGTTTGTAGAAATGACTTTGACCAAAAACAACTTGGTGTAATGATATGGCCACATGCTATAGTTTTGAACACAAAGTGAAGATTTAAGGAGTTTCGAATGCAGAATGGGGTCAAACTGAACACCCCCAATCCACATTAATTATTAGCAGGTGATGCACTATCATTACAAGACCAGCAGGATGTTAGATCTTGTGGACTGAGCTTGAATAGCTTTGGTTTTAATGTGACATTATAATGTTCTTTACTAAGTGTATCTTTGTTAAATAAATACAATTTGGCAAAAAACTGAAACGAAGTTCAGCTAAATGTCAACAGTGTATATGAAGTATCATATATCACTGATTGTATCCTTTGCTACACCGACAGGGCTTATGTTAACTGAGGATGCTCGGAACTCCACACCCTGCATTAGAATTATTGGTTGCACCAAAACAACATCCTTTCTGTAGCACCACCAGCTAAAACTCTTGATGAAAGGGAGGATCGATCCACGCTTTTCACCCTTTTAAACCAGAGCTTTAGCTTGTTGATGTTTCTTGAAGTAACTCTTAGGCCGTTTGCGCATTTATTGTAATAACAATGAATTCTGAAGCTGAGAAAAGCAGTTTTGCTCTGATAGTACTACTGATTACTACTGTAAAGTAAGAGCAAGAAACTGCCAATTCCACTAATATTTTTATGCCATTTATGCCATATTTTGACCCCATCTGAATATCACAGATGTAATTGGGATTCATCCAACCAACCAATCAGTTTCCACTCTGCTAATTTTGCATTTTGATGAGTGTGTGCAAATTATAGCTTCCTGTTTTAGTTTTTTCATGACAAATGTAACACCTTGCTTTTTTATATGTAAATAAGGTCACCTGCCACAAGGTTTTACACTTTGAGTTCAGGTTCTGTCAAATTTGACTTTGTGTTTTTGACCCTATAACTTCTTTTTTGGATTATACTCTTTAAACACTTGACATGGATCTGTATAAAAGGTAGCTAACTAGCTAGCTAAGTAACTAGTAGATAAGCTTTCCCTTAAAGATTTAGATGGCACCAGCAACCATACATGTTCAGCTGAATCTTGTATTTCATTTTCACATGTCCACTTCTCTAAGTGGAGACAAGATGCAATCATACAAGTATCCCCAATGAAAATGAGCTTATTGAATGCCGCACACCTCTATTTTGATCCACATACAAAAGGGACATGTGACATTTCAATTCTGTGTATGAACTTTTTTTAAAGTTCTCTTTGTATTTTTTTAATCTCTAAAAACAAAAAGGGAAGTTTAAGTTGATTTATGAGAGTGGGTTAGCTTGGTCCAATACCCCCACCCGCCTCTTTTCTTCCCCAGCGAGACCCCCTGCTTTGTCCATGCTTCACTGGACACATTAGCCTTAACCTCTTCCAAAGTCTTTGGGGTTTTGCCAGAAAGAAAAAAGGAGCTCAGAATATGTCTGGCACTCAAGTCTTTTTTTCTTTTGCTCAAGTGAAATGACTTGTAGACTTGCGTCTGTCATCTCAGTCCCATATTGGTCTGTGGGGTTTAATAAAACCTTACTTTGGTAAAAATTAACACATGTCATATTATATGATTTGCATGGTAATATGCCAAAACTCAGTCATTCTTACATAGAATATTGCATTGCCAGAAGCAAAACAAGAATTTTCCATTTTTTAAAATTGGATTTATTAGTTGTTATTTTATGGAATTTATTGTTCGTCATTTTTATACATTGAATTTGAAGCTTTGACCAAATGGTCCATTACATGTATGTGTTTATCTGCACTTGTCAAAACCTGGCAAGAAGCAACTTAAGACGTTTAAGAAGGGAAAATTGTTTTCTAACATTTTTACCTTAAAGAAAAAGAAGACTAGACTAAAATGGAAATTTTACAAACTGTAAAACTCCAAAACAAGTTTTCCTCCCAGGTTTTAACACTGAACGCCACCTTAAATGGAATTGTTTGAGCACAGTACTGTCTGAAAGCCAAAACATTCTTAAAAGCACTCGTATGGTCAGAGCTTTAAGCATTTTCTCTCCCAGAAGAGAGTTTAGCTGCCAATTGAAACTTAACCATATCTATTTTAATCTGCAACAAGGTACATGAACTGATTAATGTGTTAAATATCTGTCACCTATTGTAATCTCTGATGCCAGAGCTGAAGCATGTGTGAACATTTTTTAGAGTACAAATGTGTTTTGGTTGTGATAAAACACTTAAACGCAAATGTTCATGTCAGATCTTTCAAAGTTGTTGATTCTGGTTCCTTTAAAAAGGGAATGGACCTCGGAGATGCTCTGAATTCCATTTTTGCAAGTCTAACTTGATGGTACAACTTACAGTTTAATAGTATTTTTGTTTCTGAATGTGTTGTCTTGTTTTTTAATGCTGAACTTTATAATGTCATATTTTTAAGCAATCAAGAGATTTTATCCAGTTCAGAAAAAGTAAATAAAGTCCCTCAATTGCAAATTATGAGATGTTGTCATCCAGATTTAATCTTACCAATTGTGACAATCCTATTCTAAAGAGAAAACCTCTTGTGATTATAATATTACTTACATCTGCTTTGACCCAGAGCCTTTGGCTCCTCTAACTCAGTTACAGTTTTCTTTTGGAGTTGATGAACTATGGATATCTTGGTAAATTTGTATTTTTCGCATAGTTTTGCTTTTTTTATTTGTTGCTTGTAGACATTTTCTATTTAAGTGACATTTATTTTGAAAAGGCTCATGGCTCCTATTACAGTGCAGGAAGGCCTTAACCTTTTTTTTCATAAGAAATCAAGCTTATCTTAGACAGTTTTGAGGGGGTTTCTTTCTGAAAACAGCAAAATAAGATTCAATAGGGATTTGTGAAAAATTTTGGAAATGCATACCTGAATTTGGGCCAAAAGCAAAAGAAAAAATATACGTTTGTTTTAAAATTAGAAAATGACTAGAAAAAGATAACATAAAATGACGTAGTCATTAAAGCGGTTTGTTGTTTTGTTTTTAGTACATCATTCTTTATGCCTGTTTGCATGCTCACTGAAAGACAACCATCACTATGAGCTGTCAACCAAAATTCTCAGTAGTTGATGTTTTTTCTGTTCATTTAGGGTTCATTGACAGTTTTTTTAATGAGTCTATACATGTTTGCTTAGTTAATGTTAAACTACCAAAAGATGCAGAGATTGTCTGAAAAAAGTTTTTATTAGCTGAGAGTAATGTTTTAGTCACATTTGCTTTTATGGGTAGATACAGGCTGTCTGTGAGCAAAAAATAGGCACATCTGCATAGAACAAACAGATGGCCCTCACAAAATATCAAGGTCATAGATCGCTCTGTGAGCCTGTAGAGGAAAATGTTCATGCACATTTTCTTCTATGGGCAATCTGCGGCTAACAGGCCATAGCAAACATTTAACCCTTGTGCTATCCTAGGTACTTTAACATTGGGAGTTGAGTCATCTAGACCCACTAGACAGTGCGCTGAGCTTTTTTCTTCAATGATTTGTGATCTTCACTGATGTCCATGGATTACATGAAATCCTCTTCACCTTTATCCACCTTTGTCATGGTAGGGAGAACATGTCAATGTAAGTGAGGGGTCATAGGATAGCACAAGGGTTAAACAACACATCAAGGTAGGTATGGGTGAAGCAGGTGAGATGGAGGCACGTCTTACAGATTTTTCCTTTTTTTAACCCACACAAATCCTGACATCTGTTTTTAAGAAATGAAAAAATACACCTTAAAATGTACAAGAAATCTAAAAATTGATTCAAACATTTTACATTTTTCTTTTAAGGCAATAAATTGAAGCCAAACGCATAGACAGAAATGTAAGCTGCTGTGACAGTGAAATACGGTTAACATATTGTTTTTAAAAATAGATTAACTGAATTATCCCAGCAATTCAGCATGGTTTAGGAATCATGTTGTGTTCTCATGTATATGTTGTGTTAAAATGTATGTTTCTGTTTTGAAATGTGTTAGAATCTTTCTGATTAAAAACAATGATTCTAAAAAGTGATACCCAGAAAATTGTATCCACTTTATCCACTTAGTGTTACACTAATTGTGTTTCTTTAGGAAGGAGGGGATCTTTCTTTTTTTTTTAACTACTGGAGGACGGACTAATTTCCTCCCTGGGATTCACTTCACCAAAATGAAATAGATGTGGAGAAGAGAGCTGGAGGGGTCTATAGGGTGGGGGTGGGGGGCAGAAGGAAAGGAAGGAAAGGCTGGAATGCCCGCGGTGCAGTTTTTTTCTTACCAAATGTGAAACAGGTGACTTCAAATTCAGTGCATTAGGTTTGTGGGAATGGCAGCAGAGAAGGAAAAAAAAAAAGGAAGTCAAGTTAAAAAAAGAGAAAAATATAGCAGCAGTTTTTTTTCTCTGTTATTTAGCTGTAATTGTTTCTTGTTGCACTTGTTGCACCACGCTGCTTCCAATTAAGGGATTTTCAGTGCTCCTTCATTTTCAGAAGGTATTCTAACATGTCATTCCCAATAGAGGGATTAATGTAAATGTCACGGGCTGGTCGGCGAGGACCCAGATACAGGAAAAGGCTCAGACACGGTTCAAACAGTCTAATGATTTATTAACAAAAAGAAAAAAAACCCTCACAGGAGGCAAAAAGCAAAACCAAGGGGAACTAGTTGAGCTTACTAACATGATGGAATACAAAATGAAATAACACTGAACACAGAAAGCAGTTAACTTAAATAGGGAGCAAACTAAATCAGCAATGTGCAGACAGTTGTGCACTCCTCCTCAGAGGTGAAGGTGTGAATCAGCTGGGAGGAGCCACAGTCAGCCTGCACAGAAAGAAAAGGTGAAACATCAACAAAACCCAGACACAAACATGCAAAACATAACAGGAAGGGCTGTAACCATTCATTTTAGCAACAATTTGATTCATATCATAATTTTTGGTTAACATAATTCAATTCACTGACCTAAAATAGATCCAGGACATCTTTAGCCAAATATTCAACCAGTGTGACTCAGAGGTAAAGGTAAGGCACCAGGTACTGAACAGAGCAGGTGAAGGTTTCCAGATTCCTTGTATTTCTTTCAAGATAATCGAGTGTAAATTAAATATGTATACAAACAAACAGGAAATAATGGCAAATCCATTCACATTTAATTTCCTAAAGTTCAGGCGACTGATGTTTTTCCACATCAAAATACTGGAAACGGAACATTATTAGAACATTCTACCACACTATGCGGTCACATTTTTGAAAAATTCAAAGTGTTTCCACACATCGGACAGTGGAACATCTATCTCATAATTGGCCATCACCCGTGTTGTCCGCCTGGTAGTTAAAAAGAGCTACCGCGCATCAATCCAAATGGTATTTTCCAGTATCGACACAATCAATCTACTTCATTTTAAAACAGTTTTATAATGGTATAGTTCGATTCGGTCATCAATTTGTCATAGACAGATCGATCTGGTTGGATCATAGGACTATGAATCAATTATGTCAGGTAATCCCTACACCCCTAATACCTTTTGAAACTGGTTAATTTAAAAGTAGCTTGCATGCTGAACAAGTGTGGGCTCCCCCGCTTCAGAGGATTTTTATTCATGACCTTTTTGATTACATATTAATTTGAAATTACATTTAGGATCCATGCTAGTTAAGAAAATTCTACTTTGCAATTTTGAAATTTACTTCCATGGAAGTATACATTTGGCTTCTGAACTAAAGAGACTCCTGGGTTTTAGGAGGAAAGCAGTGAAGGTGAACAGACAGGAGTGAACAGTAAAGATGCTTGGAGTGTCCAGCAGGTCTCAAGGAAAAATTTGAGTAGATTAAAATGGTTAAATAAATACATAAATAAAAAAGTCAGAAACATGGAACAATGGGGTTCAAAGGTGAGCTCTGCTTTGACACTTCCTGTGTAGCCAGACATATGAACATGTACAAACATTGTCACAGATGGAGACATGAAGTGATTGCCAGAGTGCGTCTGGATAAAATCTCTACTCATGCACATGGTGTTCCATATGACAGAAGGGGGCTTGTTGGTGGTCTGATTAACCCAGCTGACTTTAGAGGTCTCCTTAGTCTGCTGGCTCCAAAGGCAAGAACAATAGTGTCTGATTGTATTGTCGGGGGGGGGGGGGGGTGTCACTGCCTACTATGGATGTCTTTGCTTGCTTGTCTGCATGTTACTATCTACTCATTTCTTATTTTAGGTTCCAGCCTCTCACTCTTTTTTTTTAATCCTTGCGACTTAATTATTTCATTGTATCATGAGGATTAAAAAAACAATTTGTTACAGATGTTGTTGAAACAGAAATTTAGGTTCAATGTGTCATATTTTAAAATCCATGTAGATAGTTTTACCACATCAAGTCAAATCATTTTAAATATCTTTAAACTTCCTCTTTAAAACCTTATTAAAATACCTTTGTTCCATTACCACCTGCAGATTAAAAATTGTACCGTAATTTCAAAAGTCTGTATGGTCATTAGGTCAAATCATTCTCTTAAAATATAAGATGGATGAAGTTAATTCAAAGGGGTACAATGAGAAAACAAAATGCTAAGGCTAGAATCAGAATGTATTTCTGGCATAAATATTACACCGCCCTGCGACCTGTCCAGGGTGTCCCCTGCCTTCACCCACGAGCGGCCGGGATAGGCTACGGCAGCCCCGTGACCCCGAAAGGAACAAAACTGGTTTAGAAGATGAATGAGTTTGCAATTGGGTCATTTCCTTATAACCCTTAATAAACTCATGCCATGCTTGCAGATGCAGACAAACATAGCTCACGTTTACCATGAGGTAATGTTTGAAGCTTTGCCAGAGAGTGGCAGTAAGGTAAGGTAATGTAAGGTCAATTTTATTGTCCTCAAAGAGGAAATTTGTCCTGGGCCACAGAGCTACTTAGCTGTATAGCAGCATTCACACATCACATACATAAAGTGAGAATAATAAAAGTACACGAAACAAATACATAATAAAAAATTAAAAGCTGGAGTATACAAAATTTCCTCCAGACCTGACTCTCACAGTTAAGAAAAGGAATAATAAAATATCTACTGGTAATTGAAACTTTAAAACCATAGTGCTAAAATTAAATTCAGTAAAATGCATTATCAATTCATAAAGAAAAAAAAAGAACACTCAATTAATCTAAAATAACTATTAAAAACTTGGGACTAGTACCCAAAATAATAAACACACACATATAATTATTTTCCTTAAAGCAAGTAAGAAGAACGCAGAGCGTTGAAACTCTTCTCTATAAAGACGATGTTTATGGAAGCGATTCTGTAAAATAATTAAAAATAAAAGTCAAAACCAGAAATGCTTTTTCATTTTCAAAATGAAGCTGCATTTTGTGACTCAAAATTAAAATGAAAAAGCAATCCGCCAAAATGCTTTTTCATTTTCTTCTTAAACACTGCTTATCTGTCACTTAATTAAAATGATAAAGAAAATGGTATTTGACATTTCATTTTCAAAAAATTATCTGGTAAATGTGTAGCAAAATTCATTTAGAAATGTCTAATTTGACTGATGGAACTGATGTAGCATAATTACTGATGATGATTACTGAACTGATGTAAGAAATGTTTTAGCTGCGTGTGGTTAAAATCACCCATTAAAAACCCCAGGGCCCCAGGAGTGTGCTGAAGACGTCTTTTCACACAGTCTGCTAACTGACTGGTGGCCTCTGATGTGTTCACACGCGGGGGGATGTAAAGCACACAAACTATAATTTTACCAAACTCTCTTGGTAAATAAAATGGGTGTAATGAGATGGACAACATTTCCAAGTCTGGTCTTATCTCCCACTGTGATTTAGCTACACCCTTCATTCCAGACATATATGCAGATTCCCCCACCTTTGGATTTGCCAGAAGAAAGTTCTCTTGTCTGCTCTCACGCAGGTAAATCCATCTAGTTGGATGTAGCTGTCAGGTGTCTCCTCTCTGAGCCAAGTTTCCGTCAGCACAATCATACATGACTGCCTGTATTCATATAAATGCAGACTGTTAATCCTTAGTTCATCAACCTTTCTTGACAGTGCACACACTTTGCTAAAGAATCAATGAAGGCAGAGGTGGGCGATTTCCTTTTTTCCTGAGCCGCTGCCGCACGCCTCCTCAGCATCCTCCTTAACGCCGCGTTAGCCTTTGCGTCTGCGGCTTCCTTTTCAAGTCCGTGGGTAGATCACTTGTTGTGTTGATCCTTACCCTCACCTGATCTCTTTGGAAGAGTTCACGTGTGTCTGCACTTTGCTGATTTAGTTTGCCGCCCTATTTAAGTTAACTGATTTCTGTGTTCAATGTTGGGTTGTTTTGTATTCTACCATGTGTTTGTCAGCTTGGCTTGGTTCTTTGGTTTTGCATTTTTGCCTGGGTTTCTTTTTGCATTAAATCATTAGACTTTTTGACTCCCATCTGAGCCTTTCCCTGCATCTGGTTCCTCGCCGACCAGCTAACCTGTGATAACTGCATGAGTCACAAATCTGAAGTGTTACTTTGGCTTAAAAAGGAAAGAAAAACAGCATTTGATTATGTTTTTCAGGTGGAATGTGTGTTGCCAAGCACAGTCAAGGATACATTTGTCTCCACATAACAGATTACCTAATACAGTGCTGTGAAGTCTATCTGGATATTGTGATTAATCACTTTGTACCAAAGACCAAGAAAGAAACAATTTGACAGCAATTTCACATAAAGATGGTTTTCAAACTTTTTCTCTTGTTCTCCCCTTTGGTGGAGAACACACACCGCGAAAAAACTGTGACAAAATAAGCCAAATATATTAGACTTTAATACCATATCAAAATAAGCATTCCTGCTGCTAGAGAAAAGGATCATTCACTTTGTAAGAACATTAGCATTGAATCTATTTGCAAAAAGAATCAAAAAGTTGTATTAATGGCTGCAATGTGCCTGCTTTGTGCTACACATCTTTTCAAAATGAGGTTGTAGGTTTGTTTCTGCAACTCTCAAGTTGTGCTCAATATTGAGCTGAGCTCTGTTCTTTGTTTTTAAAGGGGCAACAGCAGGAAAGCCGATCTCACAAAGATAGGACGTAGAATGGAAGGAGAATGCCCACAGCCTTCTATCCCATGAGTGGATGCTCTCTCTCCACACCCAGCCAGAATTCAGGAAGTGTCTGTGCTGTACACCTCTTCCTCAGGGTGGAGTCTGACGTGATTTCAATGAACTGATCCTCCTCAGCAGAGCTCAAATCAGCAGGTGCTGCTGCTTTAAAGTGTGGATGCCATGCTTTGAACAACTTTGTCAAATAAAAAAGCCTTTTAAACGCTGATTCTATTGATACCAATAGTTAGCGTCGAAAAAAATCTGAAGCATATGAATAATAGACATCTTTCGAAGGAATCAGAGATTTGAATTTGCCGCTAAGAGCGCAGGCTGGAAGTGACCTCGATATGACCTGTGACGTCACGAAAGGCATTGACTTTCGCAGTTCCGCTTCGGACAGCATGTAAACAAAACAGGTAGTCTTCGTTTCTCTCGTGTTTAAATCTGTTAATCATCAACATGCCAAGTCGTTGTGTGGCAGCTGGATGTAGCAATACATCTAGTGAAAGTGTATCTGTGTATAAAATTCCCAAAACAAGAAACGCTGCTGAAAAGGGGAAAATTTAAGAAGGTGGACGGCGAAGGATTTTTCCCTCCAGATCTGCAGGAGAGAAGTCTGCGTTTTCGAAGGGACAAAA
The DNA here is from genome assembly GCA_037389245.1 of Oryzias sinensis. Lineage (NCBI taxonomy): Eukaryota > Metazoa > Chordata > Actinopteri > Beloniformes > Adrianichthyidae > Oryzias > Oryzias sinensis. The sequence goes on from CM074501.1 coordinate 26,214,176, forward strand.
ACCGGGACACAAACGAAGAATTTTGAACGGAGAGTTGGGAGGAGGATCTTGGCTTCTGAGTCGAGGAAAGGCGGGTGAGCTGGAAGCGAGCGAGCCGTTTTCTGGGTCGGAGAGGACGGCGCTGGAGTCGGGAGCGGAGGCTGCTAAGCTGGTGTGCATCACGATGGATCACATTGAGGCGAAGTAGTCGTGTTTTCTGTTATCCTTGGATCCAACTGGAGTATTTCAACGCACTCAATGTTTTGAAAGAGAAGCAACAGGCCTGCAACGTTTTTTTTTCTTTTGCTTTTGAGGTGCCGGTACCGTGAGTAAACTGAACTGTGTGTGTGTGTCTGTGTGTGAGCGCGCGCGGACGAGAAAAGGTTTCAAACTGGTTCAAACAGGTAAAACTGTTATAATTATAATTTATTAAACAAAGCTTTTGCAAAATTTGGCTAAATATTGAAAGATCTCTGGAGTCTCTTTATTTTCTTATTAGGAGACACGCTTTGATTTATCAGGTGCACCTTTTCTGGTATCCACCTGGACATTGTTCGAACCCAAGCACCCACCCCCCTACTCTAAACTAACAGGAGGGCTCCACGGGTGCTACATAAAATTGGCAACTAACCATGCCGTGTTCTGGAGTCTAGCCGAATCTTCATGCTGGCTATCGTCATCGGCATCACTAGACCTACTACTTTCTGCTATATCCTCCTCACTTTCGCAAAAGGGTTCGAATCGATACGGTTGCAAAAGTGACTCATCATCATGATAATCTCCGCAACTTTCCTCTTCATCTTTCTGTTCATCTGATGATAAATCGCTAATAGAGACGGTAGCATCACTCTGTGCTTCGCTATCGGTGCTAGCCATGTTGTCTTCCTTTCGTTACGTCACAAACATGGCGGCGCGATGTCGGCGGAATGCGTGAAGCCGGCGGCCGTCCTCGTTGTTTATATCGCGTTTTTCGCTATTTATTCTTTTTCGAAAAATATTAAAAACAATCGCAACATGAAATAGAGACTATTTACTATATTTTGGCTTATTAAAATAGGCCATGTCACCCACACTTTAAACCCTTGAGCTATCTTAGATGACCCCACCCTTACATTGGCGTGTTCTCCCTACTATGACAAAGGTGGATAAAGGTGGAAAGATTTCATGTAATCCATGGAACTCAGTGAGGTTCACAAATCATTGAAGAAAAAAGGTTCAGCACCCTGTCTAGTGGGTCTAGATGACCCAACTCCCAATGTTAAAGTGCCTAAGATAGCAGAAGGGTTATTGGATCTCTCAGCCAGTCCTATTGTACTACTGCGTTCTAGGGCCACGGTGAGAGAAACATTCTGGAGCATTATCTTTTTTGTTTGTGCCTCCTTACAGGAAAAAAAGTTGAAATTCATCTTTCAACGTTCAACTTTAAGATGAAAGATGTGGAGCATTTTGTAAAGCTTTATTACCGGATTGGTTTCAAAAACAAAAATTCGGAACCTTTTGGGGACTCAAAATTAAATTATTTTTAGTGTTGCCGACCTTCTGGGGTTCAGTGTCGGTAAAGCTGAGTTTCATATGTAAAATAAGGAGCTCAGAGACACGTTTGGGTGAAGAGGACTGCTAATTTATTCAGCCCTATTTATTCACATACCCAGAAGTCCATTTGTCACCTTACGTCAATAGCCTGTCATGCGCAGAACACCAATGCGGAAAGTAAACAGTGTTACATACGCCCTCTCCTCCAGATGATATGTCGCGTTTCAACATAAAACAACAAAGATGAATGAAAATAGTCTGTTATATTAGCATTAGAATGTTGAAAATGCCAAAAGTAGAGATCTTGTCTCTGGTGGAGGAGGCTAGAATTGAAGTGGACAGCTGCATGCATACTAATGTCTTCATCAACGGGCTGCAGAGATCCTGCAAGCCACCAATCGATAAATAAAACATTAATAACATTTGTAACGTTATCAATAAACATTCAGCTTACCTGTTCAAGTTAGTTTAGTTGGTCTGCTCTGCTGCTGCGTGGCGTTCACTTGCTGCTGCTCTGAATGCTAACTTCGACTTTAATCTCGTAAATCTACAATTTTATTTCTCATAAATTTACCATTTTTCCTCTCATCTTCCTTTTTTTTGTGGCCCTAAAACTCTGTCGTACTATTGAGCACTATTGTCTGGGAAATATTTGAGAAAGGGTTCTCGCAGAGAAGACATGTACAAAGTGAATGATCCTATAAACAAAGTATAAATAAATACATGAAATCATTCACTTTGTATGTTCTCAAACTCTGGAGCGCGGAGGCAATACCGTTAATGTCTGGGCGGCATTACCATTCTTTTAAGATGATAAAACTGCCGTTTACAACAATAATTACGCCTTCAAATGTCACGGTTAGGATTAGGTTCATGTAAGTGACGTAAGACCAGTGGATATGCAGTTCAGAAGTACGGATTGTTTATGTTCAGCAGCGAAAAAGATTCATAACATTTGTCCCCACCCCCCTCCCCTCCCAGCCTTGTCACACCAGGTGACTCGCGGCCCCCCAGGGAGCTTGATGAGCTTCATCCAGTGTGGGTCCTTGGCAAGATATTTGGCATGTTGCTTGACTGTGTAGCCACAAGGAAGCCCAAGTCTGGGGCTCCCTGTGCCGGTCCCCAGCCTGGATAAAATACAGGGTTTTGTCAGGAAGAGCATCCAGGGTGAAAATCTCTGCTGAACCACCTGTGTGAATCAGTGAAACTTAATTTGCTTTGGCGACCCCTAAAGGGATAAGCTGAAAGGTGAAGTAAGTAAGAGGGTTTTTGCAAACATACATAACTGTAGTCTTCTGAAAAGGAAAGGGATTTTATATTATGTAATACATTTATATATTGCACCTTTGCTCTGTACTTCCTTTGTTTGGTTTTCAAGATTAGTGTCAGTAAACTACATTTTATTGTACCTGAATTCCATATAAAGCTGAATTATAATATGAAGCACAGTGAGCTATGAGCTACTGGGGATATTTGTTTGAGCTAAACGCTGAACTTGATAAAATCTCCATCAACACCATCTGTGTCTGACTTCAGTTAATAGACAGTTACAAAAACTTAGTTTGTATAAAAGAATTCCTAGAAAGCACACCATAAATTTTAATTCTGCCTTAATGATTCACTGAATTTGGTCATTTTTGCACACAAATTTTGCACAAATTTGTTTCTGCATGGGTGACACACTTTGGCTCTTGCAAAGAGAACAAAGCAGCAGCACATTTAGAGGTTGTTTAGGCAAATTTGACCCCCCAAAAATAAAGGATGTAAAATAATGTGTTTATTAAAAAATGTAAGCCAAAACTGCATTTTATCAAATTGTTAATAATCTATAAATTAAGTGATAGCTGCAGTAATATGCATGATTTATATATAGACTGTAAATGCACAATAGAAATGTCACCGCTGCACAACACACTCCTGAAACACTAATAGTGTAAAAATGCTTCTTAAAAATGGTGTTTAACTTTCTACCTAAAGCCATGTTTGCAAATCATAGCAATGGTAATGGGCTTTAACTAATCAAAACAATATATAACTAAGTTTAGTTGTAAAGCTACAAAAATGACCTTCTTATATAGCATAATAAATTTGTCTGAAGTATGTCAATTGTGCAAATAGACCTTTGTGTCCATAAAAAATGTGCGCAAGATGGTTTTAATTGAGACAACAAAAATTCCAAACAGGACAGACAACAACATCTAACATTGGATATGTTGTTGTGCATAAAAAAATAAATAAAAAAAATTCTGCAACTATCCACAAATTTTCATTTTGTTACAAATGCACAAAAGAATGTATGCCAGTTAGAGATTTTTCTCTTTATGAGACTTTGTAACAGTGGGAAAAAGTTTCAAAGTGGAGTGGCTTGTGGGAGGGATTGTTGGGGATGCAAAAGTGTGTGTTTGTGTGTTAGCCAGTCTGTGTACATGCACAAAATCTAAGAATGAGCTCATCTGTGTGTGTGTGTGTTTGCACAGTACTATGCACAAGAGTGGCTGTTTTGCCCATGTGTGCTAATGAGTACTAGACCGGAGATTATGCGTGCGTCTCTAAGGGAACAGGAATCTTTTCCCAGGAGCTGTAATGCCTGAACTGAGGGGGGTACGTGTATACCCTGACCCCCCAGCTTTCGGGGTCTCTGCTGCCTGTCTGAAACCATTTCCTTTCTTTTGGTGGCCCATTTTGGATTCCGCGGGGTGATGTGAATGTGAAGGATGAGGAACATTTGCGTAAAGCTGTAATGCTCTGAAACAAACAGAAAAAGTCGCAATTCCTGGGAAGGGGTCCCAACCCCCACTGCTCCACTCGTTACCCCTGTCTCCCCAATCGACTTCTCATCCACTCCAGCCACCCACCCAAACAATCAACAGACTCTGTGGACTTTTTTTGAGGGGGGGATTTTAATAATCAGAGACAATTAGAAGCTCACAAAAGGGACTATTCTATTATGTTGCTCAGTATTGACATAGTCTTTTGGAGTTAAATGATTGGACCACAGATTTCTAGTAAGGTTGCAAAATTAAATTGTGGAAAAAGTTGTTTTCTTTTTTCTGTGTTAAGAACAACAGAGCAGACAGAGAGCCACTGGAAAGAAATCTTGAAATTGAAGGAAATTTTACAAAATTAAGTTCTGGTAGGCATCATTTCCATCAAACCTTTTATTGATTGTTAAAAAAAAGAATCTGGGAAAAGGGAGAAGCTAAAAGAATGACCAAGTAGAAGAATGAACTGACTTTTGTTTTACAAAGTTAGTTATAGTTAAGATATGTCTATGAAGACTCTGATTCATCCAGGTTGATTCCATCATAGTAGTAGGTTTAGGGGCTGTCATCTGGACTTAGTTTTTAAAGTCAGAAGACGTTTCACCTCTTATCCAAAAGGCTTTGTGTCACAAAGAGGTGAAATGTCTTCTGACTTTAAAAACTAAGTCCAGATGACAGCCCCTAAACCTACTACTATTAGAGTAAAAATGTATTTATTTATGGCGCCTTAACATAACCAAAGTCAACCAAGGCGTTGTACAGTAAAATCCTCTAAAAAAAATTTTTTAAAGTGAAAACAATTTAAAAGTTACATAGTCAAAAATAAAATGAATACAATAGTAAAACAAGAACACTAATAAAAGCAAGAACAATTAAAATAATAAAAAGCTTTAGCAGGGCAGAGTCTCATGCTGTGTCAAAATGTTTTTTAAAATGGACAGTGAAGATGCCTGCCGAATGCTCAGTGGTAACTCATTCCACATTTTCAGTGCACATATTGAAAACGCTCAGACTCCTCTGAGCTTGGTCTTGGACTGTGTTACCTCCAAGAGTAGCTGATCAGCCGACCTGAGGCACTGGGTTGGGGTGTAGGGAAGGGGAAGCTCAGAGAAGCACGGCGGTTTTTGAAGTGTGGGTATTTGTGGTCTTATCTGTAGGAGATTGCGGGGTCCAGAAACCAACATTACACTACCTTACAGGGACCTTCTTGCTAACATGTTACTGTGTTCTCCAACAAATTTTAGGTGGATGTGACTTTTAAAACTTGGTTTAAGGTCAGACTTAGAAGGAAGTTGGAGATAAGATCATGATAAGGGGGAGATTAAGCATGCAACCATTAGGGTCAAGGACAGAGTAAGGAAAAGGTAAATGTGTTGCAAATGTGAAATATCACTTAAATGCCATTAAGATAAGATTGTGTTTTGTTTATGTTAAGAGCCCTTTTTTTTCCATGGGATTACTAGTGATGGGCTTATGATTTTAGAGGCTTCTAAGGTTGTGTTGCTCTTCTTTAAGCGGAGTGTCTAAGCTTGTATCAAAATGTCAATGATGATCACGTGACCAATGACGTTCAAAGCTTTAATTATATTACTCAGTGACTTAATCAAAGTTTCAAACAAGGCTTTGAAAGTCATCGCTGTTTTGCCTCGTGCTTCATTCTAAACAAAGCTGCTGATTGTCTCATAGTCCTTCGGTGTGTCACTGTCTCATGGTATTGCAATGCATTTTTTTAGCCAATAACATCTTAACATATATGACAGATTTGAGTGGTTTGCCACCATACAAGCTAAATAACGTGTATTATTATGCATCATAACAGGGGGACTTTTAGTACAGTATTTAAATAAAGCTAAAATCTTGAAATGATTGATGATGGTTCAGAGCACTGTCTAGTGGGTCTAGATGACCCAACTCCAAATGTTAAAGTGCCTATGATAGCACAACGGTTACGGGTGCATCTCTTCTTTTTTTTTTACACAAATGTTTTGAAAGTCTCAGTGCTTTATGAAACTTCATATATAGATGACATAAAAAAAGTTTTAATAAATATGTAAAAGTAAAACAGATTTGAAAAACATACACAGCAGGAATTGTTGGTGTAAGACCTAAAATGCAGACCAGACTTGTGGTGGTAACCTAACCATTTAATAAATACATGTAATCATGATAAAACTACGAACTAATGGAGGAACTAAATTATGACAAAACAGATGACTTGAGACTTAAGGTCTACCTAAAGCCATGTTTGCAAATCATAGCAATGGTAATGGGCTTTAACTAATCAAAACAATATATAACTAAGTTTAGTTGTAATGCTACAAAAACAAGTCGAGTCTGCTTAATTTTGTCTGGATCGAGTACTGATCCTTGCGTTTTGATCTTGACTGGCATCAAGCGGACTGTTCTGTTACGGACCAAAGCTTGTAAACACGTAACTAAAAGTCTCGTCAACAAGAGAAAAGAGAAAGATGGACGTGCTACGCTTTACAATCCTTATCAGGCCAGTTAACTTATTAAAACTTTATGTTTTGATTACCAGTTTTTTACTTGTTATTTTGATACGGAGGAGGCCTGCTGCAAGGTGGTTACTGGCAAGGAGACGTGCTGTGTATGCTTTAACTCAGAGGATGCTAACAACTGCAGTGATGAGGAGACATCGGGTATGAAGGTATGCTGCTAAGAGTTTATGAGATATAGATTGCCAGGAAACCAGTGAGAAGCAATGTGTATCACGCTAAAAGTTGTTTTGGTGAACCTGCATTCATCCGACCACATTTCAACAAGTTGTTGTGTCTCAATCGTTGTGGTGTTATGGCATTGATTTGAAGAGAAATCTGTTGAGGAATCTATGAGGTAGCTTTTAGGATAACATCACAGCAGCGCCACCCGTGTGCCTCGTATCAAGACACAGAAAAAGATGCAAGATGTGTTTTCAGCAGTGTTAAAAATAAACGTTCGAACATGTAAGCAGTTGGACTCTTTTTTTCTCTTTGATAACACAACAATTGTTGCTTTACATTTGTCTGCGGCTCATCTGTTGCTTTATTTCTACTCTGTTTACGTTGGCTATGGTGGTCGTTTTGGTTCAGTGGTTCCGCTCCGAGGACAGATCGTAATCAGTCTCAGGAATCTCAGAGCGAACCGAAGCTCAGTCCGATTGGAAACGAATTGAGACCACCTCCAAAGATGGGTCAGAGAGCGAGTCCTGGTCCAGGACCAGGGTCCGCTTGAGTGTATTCAGACTTTAAAAATAATGTGCTCCGGATTATTGGGGTAAACGAACTGTGGTTCACTTTAAGCGAATCAAATGTGTCCAGCTTTACACCCTTAAAGACACTGAATATAATTAACTGAAATGAAGACAGCTGTTGATAAATATCAAATAAAAACAGTTGAGACTGTGACAGGAGAAAAACAAATACGCCTGAAAACAGAACATTAAGAGGCGGAGGCATTTTGAAGATAAAAACTATTATTTCACACTTGACATTGTGTGTTTTAGTATTTTTCATCACCATAATCCGCTTGGGTTTCCAGGGATAAGAGTGCTTACTATTCACAGTTAAATATAACTTGTAAATGTTGCATTATTAAACTGATAAAGTCATCATTCATCTAATTATGGAAAGAATTCAGTTTAGAATTAGGAAAACATCTTTTAACTTTATATATATTTTTTTTACATAAACACAACTAATCTAGATTTATACTAGTACTTATATTTATTGGTTTTATTGGATTTTAATAAAGAAAAAAAACTTTTGCACCTACTTATGATTTTTTTTAAAAAGGTCTGTAAAATAAAACAGACAGGAGGAAACCTCCATTCCCACAAACTTCTTAATTCTGCCATTGTTACTGACTTCTTCATGATAACATCTAAGCTGTTTGAGTTAAAAATATCCTTTATGTAAAAGGTACCCACTCTTTCCCCTTTTGTTGTCTCTCAAATATCCATAGGGGAATTCAAACACTGATTGCAAGTGCCAGTCAGGGCTATGGCATTGCTGTTTCTTGGATAACACTACGTGTGCACAGCAGGCTGGAACCTCGCACCTATGAAGAAAAGCCCTGTTGCCAGTGTGGTGCATCCTGCATAGTCATTATTTCAGCCTAAATAGATTAAGCTAATCCACTTATGTGGTAGTAAGGCGTATCTTGAAGATGAGCGAAAGGCCTGCTGTCCTGCTGTTGCCATGTGGTTTGAAACAAATATTGAGCTGGATTTTGATAAACAAAAGAAGTTGCACCTGTTTGTTTGAATATTCTTCTATGCAATTAAGTTTTTATATTAGAGAAAATCAGGAATATAAGATATGTTGAAATTACTTTTCCAACTATTCCAAAACTTCATTTGTCTGACAGATTTATTTGGAAACTTTCCCTTCCCTGCAATCTGTTAGGCTGACAGGATTTTGCTCTTTTATGAGTGTAGATTGGAATAATCTACTAATGCATCAAGCATGGAAAGACCCGATTGGTTTGTTTATTATTGTCTGGAACCAAACACCTGCTAGACTTTGGAGAAAGGGGTGTTGGAACTTGGAACCATGCCCTAGTGGTGATTAACTGAAAACCTGGGTTTTGCCTTTATGAGAAAACAATTTAAACAAATAATAGTTAAAAAAACAGGACATGTTTGCGGATTCTACTATTCTATTGTAAAGGAGCATAACAGTACAATAATTTTAAGTGTTATGAGTATTTCTACTTATGATTAGTTTAGGAGTTGGGAGATAATAAGTGGTTTTAGTTGTCTTTTTGTGACATTTAAAAGCTTTTACCATAAAAGGTATGTATTGGTTTTCATATGCCTGAACTCTTTAGTTGCTGTCGTTCTAGAATCGCAGTGTGAAATATATGTTACAATTATGTCAAAATAATGCAAGATAAAGATTGGAAATTTAAAAAAAGGAAAAAATGTTAAAGATTGACCCAGACAGGAATCACAAAGTTGGGAGTTTCCATGCTGACTCATGTCTGTATAACCTCACTCCATCTGTGTTTTTGTTTATAGCAAGGACTATACAGTACCAGAGAGATTTATTTATGCAGTAGCATGTTTATGAGTTACTGCTGCAGATGCATAACAGAAAATATGGAGCCTGTGGGCAAGAAAACTGACTAAACATTTTTTGAACAACACAAGTTTGTACTAAAATAAGTATTTTAAGTCTTTTGTGCAAGCTAAAATATTTAAAAAGATTGTGGCTTCTTTTTTTTAATGCTTTAATCTTACCTTCTAACCCTCCTTCTGTTTGTATGGTTTAACGTTTCCTCTTATGGAAAAAATAACAGGTAAATATTTTATAAGAATAAACCAATTAATTATTAAATGATTAAATAAACACATTATTTTTCTTTTTGTTTGTAAGAAAATTGGTTATAGTTCTGGACTTTTTTACCTTCTATGTTGGTCTATTTATTATTTCCATCGATCCTCCTGATTTACTAAATCCTATATCTGTTGCTCTATGAAAATTACTAAGTGAGGTGTTTTCGACTAGTAAACATTTTAACCTTTTTTGTGTCAATTGTTTGCTCTTTTGGTTATTTATAGGTTATGTTGAACGTTTTGAAAGATTCTTTTGTTGCCCGTGCAGTGTGGAAGTCACCAAAGGCATCACAGGACACCCACACTGGGTGAAATAAAAAAACAAGTAGGCTCCTGGAACTTTATATACATTAATTTTTGTCTTTTATTTACCTGAAACCAAAAGATTGTTACAGATATGACAAATATTGGATTCTTCCACTCCTTGACAAAAATGAAACCCTTTTTTTTCTGGATTATTTTGTTTATGAAGGACCATGTTTTTCACTTATTGGAGCCTGCAGGGTTATGCTAATCATTTCTTAGTGGGTTTCAGTGTAACAGTGATGAAGTTTGCTAGCTGACCTGGAGCTGCAGATGAGGATAAAAAGAAAAGGTTTTGGTGTTTAAAAACTCTTGCTCTCTCTTGCTGGGAAAATGAAATAATATGTCTACCGGATAAAGAGGAAACAGTTCTCATAGGGTAGATTGGAAATAGAATTAAAATTGTAAAAAATCAATATTTTATTCAATTTAAATATTTATACACAACACGTGATCATGATATCTATTTTTTTTATTTCAGTTTTTTGTATTTCTGAAGTAAAAAAAAAAGCTTCTCTCTTTGTAAAATTCAAAAAACTATTTTAGTAAAATGTTAAATATAAACAGGCAAAGCTGCTTTTGGAATGGAAATGAACCAATTAAAATTAAGTTTGAAATCAAATTATACACTTGTGAAATTGAACAAAACTGACAATTGTCAGTGAGATCTGAATCCTGAGAATCCTGAATGGTTGGATGTGTAAAAGGTGTTGTGTTTTGTGCAGACATATTTAGCTGTGGATGATTTTGAGTTACATTGTGATTTTTGTTTTTTTCCTCATCCGTCTGAACTGATAACAGCGTCCTAACAAAGTAATGCTTTTGTCTTTGACTTCCCGCCTACAGCCAGAGGAGTTGGAGGTTCTTCATTCCCACACGTTCCGGCTGAAGACTTTCAAGAAGTCCAAGCAGTGCAGTGTCTGCAAACAAACTATCATCCAGGATGGACTCATCTGCAGAGGTAACTGAGACCGATATTTAGGGTGTAACCTCTTAGCCTAACTACGTTTTTATATAGACTTGAAGTTCTTTATTGCCTATTTTCTGAGCATTACTGGATTATCTTACTGTGTTGCATTTGCTCTGAACAAACTAATAAAATGAGTGTTGTTAGTAATCTTATAGCCTGATCATCATTATTTTATAACGGGATTCTCAGCAGGACCATTTGTTTAAATATATAATTTATCCACTGATAGAAACCCTTACATGATGCATTTACTGTCAGGATTTGATCTGTCAAAAGACACTATGAAACTAGGAAATAGATTCACTCTCCAAACACTGCTCACTTGTATTTCCTCATATAGTTCAAAGCAGCAGAAGGATTCTCAAAATAACCACTAGGGCAATGAAAGCAATATCTGTTACAACATCCATCAGCGTTCTAAATAGGAGGTCATCAAAGTCAGCCTGGTGTCAGCTTAGTGATGGCCTTTATTCAGTTAAGTGACAGAGGAGGGCAAAAGATTCTCTAAGAAGGTTAAAGGTTAACAGCTTCTCAATTTCCTTAATGGTGTTTATTGGAAAGGATTTATGGGTAACTCTTGAGGGACATACTTTCATAAATGTTGTTAGGAACCCCAGAGAATAAAAGATGAAAATGAGGCCCTTTTTCTGTTTGGTTTCATTAAAATGTTAAATCAGAGGTAAAGTTCTCATGTTTACCAGTACTTTGTACTTGCATTGTTCTTTTGATCCGGTGCAGGTGGAACTTTGGGTCCTACCGAGTTTGATCTAAAGCGTTAAACAATCGTAGAAAAGCAACTGAGATTCCAAAATAGATTATAACACTGTTATTTAAAAATAAAAAAGTATTTTAACCTATTTTAAAGGGGTGATGATGTGATTTCCATGATAAAGTCCGTAGAAAAAGAACAAAATAGAAACGCATAACTTATGTATTGTGGTAGAGTGGTATTAGTTTCTCCCCAATGAAGGAATCTGCTCTCTTATGTTCTAATTTAAACCTACTGTTTAGCTTACTGCCTATTCCATAAAGCACATTTTGTTTTAGCTAATGCTGTAAAAACACATCATAAAAATTGCACTGCCTCATCCTTGATATATATTCAAATCTTTAAATGTTGTTTGTGTGGCTGCTGCTGTCAGTGATGGTCTTCCTACACGATCTGCAGCAGTAAAACCACACAGTCTCTCAGGTAGTGTCATAAACTGCTCGGCTCAGCAACTGGAACCGTCTTTTGGGAGTGATTTGTTGAAAAAGTAAGCTGTCATGACAAGACTGCACTGCACTATATGCTGATTTAATTTACTTCAGTGTAATTTTCCTTCCCCAGATGTATCATGGTTCTCTCACACAAGATTTATGATGAAAATGCTCTGCAAAGACGGCAACTTTGTTCTAAATGATTAATAAAGCAAACATTACTAACCATTTAGGAATAACAAGAGGAATGAATTAAAAGTAATAATACTTTAGTAATAGAACAATATTTTAAAAGCCATACATCTGCATAATAATGCAAACCTACAAAAGTAACTAAAAATATGAATACAGTGTGTTTCAGTTTATTCTAGCGTTAACATTTATTTAACAGATTAACACCATTGTTAGTCTAAGGATCTTTTTTAACTGCATGCATTTATTTAAGACACTCAGAAATGTGATTTTCTTCTTCCACTTCTTTTTGTGACCTGCTTGATGCAGGGAGCCCTTTGTTACAGTCTCTAGACTTAAGCCACCTGAAGGACAAACAGCTGATTAATGCCATTAACTCCAGCTCTGCTCTCTGCTCTTCTTCATTCTAATCCATTCTGTCGGCTCATATCTGTTAGCCCTGCCAATCCCATTCACTGACTTTAAATTGATCTAGGACAGGGGTACCCACACTTTTGTGGCGTGCAAAAGCTACTTTGAGGTGACGTGCTCCAAAGGATCTACCTATAGATCTATCAATACTTAGACAATATTTTTTAGAGTAAAATGCTAAATTAATCATGGCCTGGAATTATGCACCAAAGTCACTTTATTCACGTTCAAAGTTGACAGCTTCTACTAAATAGATTAAGCCTAAAAGGTGTGTGTGTGTGTGTGTGTGTGGGGGGGGGGGTGTAAAGTAAAAGGTAGTAAAACAAAAGAAGTAAAAACACAAGTTTTTTGGTTACATCTTGAACTTAGATTTTACTTGCATATTCTTTTACTCCCTGATGCACTACTTCTTTTTGTGCAAAAAAACAAACAAAGGTTTTGATCAAGTAATTTCATTTTTAATGAATAAACCCTTACATCATGAATGAGACAGGATCCTAGTACGATTCCCTCCTGTAACCTCTCCCTTCCCTCGCTCTTGTTTACTAACATTCTCTGGTCACATGCTCCTATAATGACAGGAGCCCTTGAACTTCCTCTCTCTTTAACAGTTGCCAGGATACAAGGTGTTTCTTTGACAAAAGCCTGTTGACGCAGGTCGGGACTACAGTTTTCCACAAAAAAAAAAACAGTCCTCCCTGTGGTTGTGTATTTTTGGAGAACGGGCCCTCAGGGTAGGGGCTGGCTTTCATTTCTATGTAGGACAGTTTGCAGACAAGGCCAGAACAATGGAGCACACAGAGCACTGATGTGCCCTTAAAGAGAAAAGTAAAAAAAAAGGTCAACATAGTAGAAAAAAACACGAGCACATGTTTTTGGTTTAGTAAAAATTGGCTCTGAGGTGAAGGTAAAAATCCTTCTGCTTTTCGCCTTATTTAGTACTCAACAGTAAAGACCCCCTTCACCTGAAATTATAATAATAAGGCTATAAAAATAACAGAGGGCCATGTTTTAAGTCAGACTACAAAGGTTTAGAGATTCTTTCATTACATGAGGGTTGGAGTTCTTTGTCCTGTGATCTTCAAAGTCTGCTAGAGACACTCCACAATAGCAGGTGTGTGACTTACAGAGAGAGAGTGAAGATTATCACGGCTCTGTTCTGGACCGCTTAGCTCAGGCTGGTGGTATGCAGCAAATCTCAACAAGGGGAAAACATACAGAAGAAAGAAAGAGTTGATAATAATTGACAAGAAGGTTTAAACATTCTTACAGTATGAAAACGTGTTCTGGCAGTAACGTCGTTGGCCAGAATTATACTAAATAAGGAGACGTTTTATTTCCTAATAAAAAATAGCCACAATTCTTTGTGGATGCTTGCTTAAAATTCAATTTGGTGAGTAGATAAAAGACCATTGGATTGCTGTGGATGATGTTTTGGAGACATACAATTTTTACTTATCAGAAAACTTTGAAAAAGCAATAAATATAAGTAGGAGTTTCAAACTATATAGAGGTTTATGTGCCTAATTCAACAAGTGCTTTAAGGCTTTTTTTCTTTTAAATTGACTTAAATGGGAAGCATGATAGTCTAAAGAGGAAACAGTTCTGGTAAGGAATCACCTGAACAGTTCTTGCAGCAAGACAGCCACCTGCTGGTAGGATTTTAAAACAGCAACACGTAAAGTTGGACCAACTTTTTCAAAAATTTTACAGCACTGTTAGAATTACTTACTTGTTTTCCAAAATTAATTTGCATTTATTTATTTTTAAATGTAATACAAATGTGATTTATAAACAAGTAAAAGCAGTTTGCAAAATACATATATTCTTCTTTTAGTCATTAGTTTACCTTTTTTTCAAAAGCTTTTTTGAAAAATGTTGATCCTGGAGGTGGTTTTGCTGTATTTCCTTTTTGAAATCTTTGCTTTAGTAAATTTGTGTTGTAGAAATATTAGTCTTACATACCAACAGTTTTTCCAATTTAAATGACATTTTAGAAATAACACAAATGTTACCAGAAAGTCTACGGTATTTAAAAAGTTAGTTTAAGTATGGATAAAAAAAATAGTCAAAAATGGCATTCTAATTTGAGAAATACATGTAATTTTTCTTATTTAATTGTCTTATTTAATAGGTTTTATATGAATATTGGAGTCTACCCTTAAACGGTTAGTCTGTACATAAACTGTTTTTCTTACCAATTACTTTTTTCTACTTTAAATTTAGCAACTTTTAAAATGAATATTTCTACTTTATTATTTTTCAGTAAACATATTTACAACCTCTAGCTACCAACATCTGGTTTCTACCTCTCTTTTTCCTTTTCTTTTCTGATACATTTAGAAATGTTGACATTTTTCTAAGCAAAGATGTTTTGCACATTTTTACACACATTTCTTTTTAAATGTAAAAAACAAAACAAAACGTCTAGTACATTCTAGGAAGAAGACATAAAAATATTGCCTAGCACAGCAAAACGTAAATGCATACATTATGACAGAAATATAAAGTAATTTATTTTAATTTTTAGATTTTCATTTTCATGGCAAACACGCAAGAATCTACAAGGACATCCTTGCATGACAAAGTTGTGAACCTTTGCAACCACCAGGTGTCAGTAGAGCTGCTTGTTTTCCATGCTTGACCTCAGTCCACGTGCAAAACATCTGATGCAGTATTTCTGGGCAACTCCACGCAAAACCCAAACCTGAACTTGGGCAGATTCAAATTCTTCTGTCAGAGGGGTTTGTTGTTTTCTAATGTATGTATGTGCAAATGCGCATGCTTGTAGCTACCCCCTTTGTGTTACAGGAAACAGCTGTTTCAACAAGCTGGCTCCACAGCCACAGTGACACACACACACGATCAGACTGAACAGTAAACAGAAGCGAACAGAAGTGATGTTTTTCCGGGCAGATGCAAACAGATGACACAGGTCTGAGTGTGCAAACAGTTCCATGAGAGTTTTCATGTGGAATCTCCTCAAACCCATGCAGCTCTTGTGGAGGATTTGCCATGTTAGGAAAAGCTGGATAAAGGTGGGGCTTTACCCACAGAAACCCAGCCCTGGTTGGGATTTGTGTTGAAGGGCGAAAAACGCGTGGGCTGAACGATGACATCCCTGCATGACTCAAATGATGGAGAAGAAAGACTTGTGTGCTGAACCCTATGAGCGTTAATGCTGCTGTACAAAGAGATGGAAAAAACAAAAGTGTGGGAAAAATTACAGACACCTGTGAAGATGTTTGCATTTTTATCACCATGTTTCCCGATCGTCATTGGTTACCCCTAGACTGTGTTGCCAGATTGGGCAGTTCCCTAACCCCATTGAACGATTTTGATCTAGAATTTGCTGACAAAAAGTGCTTTGTGCAGGTGGAGATCATTTGTGCAGGTTTAGGGGCAATTTCATTAGAGTAACTTTTTGAATGTTTTGGTTTTTTCTTTGTGGGGTCTGGCAGTTTTTAGATTAATTTTAGCCTGGAAAACCATGACTGTCAAACATCGTCCACAGAGGATGTGTCGGTGGAGAAACGATGAAATGGACCACATCATTTCAAG
Organism: Oryzias sinensis; assembly: GCA_037389245.1. NCBI lineage: Eukaryota > Metazoa > Chordata > Actinopteri > Beloniformes > Adrianichthyidae > Oryzias > Oryzias sinensis. The sequence continues at coordinate 26,230,422 of CM074501.1, forward strand.
TGTTTAAAACAACAAAACAATGTTTCCCTGCTTCTCTTCAGTGGATGAAGTCTGTGTGAAAGACGGGCGTGTGTTTGTACACTGGATGGCACATGTTTTTGCTCACGTGTTCGGGCCCGTGCGTGAACCGAGCGAACAAGGATGGAGAGAGTGTGACGGACGGAGGAAGAGGAAATTGCCCAGGCCCTGCCCTCTGATTGTATTCGACTTTCTAAAGGGGTCCAGCCCAGCCCGGTGGGAGCTTAAGCTCATTCCAAGGGACCAGAGGAAGGAAGTCACCCAGCCTCAGTCACACAGCCCCCACCTCTGCACGGTATATCAAAGGTGGAATCAGATGCCCCCTACTTCCATTCCTGCTGTGCTCGCAATAAGTGGTCTTTGCCCCCATTTTCATATTTATTCCACCTATATAAATGGGCTTTTATTTCCAATCTCTTCCCAGCTCACATCTTCCTCGTCTTCTATTCCTCTTCATCACTCCACAACTCTTTGCCCCCTCCTCCTCCTCCTCCCTTTCCCTCCACCGTTCTGTTTATTCCCTGAAGCTTCGACTTCCTAAAAAAGGTAAAGCCTAACCCGAGGTGGAGGCGCTACTCTTTCACACCCAATATGGAAGTCCAGCTTCTCTCACTGTAATGTTTTTATCCCAGGTCTCAGACTGAGGGAGGCTGTGATGCTGATGACTTCGCCACCTATCACTTGTATTCCAGACACACACAAAAGCAATCCGAGTGACTCTCATTACGTCTGTCTTGTTTATTCTTATTCATAAGTTATTTCATGCTAAGCTTTTAATACATTTCAGTTTAAGTCTTTAATTTATCTTTTTTTGTGTGTGGTTTTGGTGTCAATAACACATTTTTGAGAAAAAAAACTTTTATTTTACAGATTTTAAAAGTTTGTAAATGAATGTTTGGTTTACAGTTGCAGACTTCCTCCATATTATAGTTGGACATTGTTTAGTTTAACATCTTTATCTTTTTTACTCTAATATATTAAAATTAGGTTTTTTAAAGTTATTATTATTGTTATTATTGTTTTATAGACAAATAAGCAGTTCAGTTGTCTTCTTTTACCCTTCTTTGGAGCTGATCAGCCTCCTGTCTCCATCTGTGCTTATTTTATAATCAATCTGACATTAGGGATATACTCAGTCTGTGTAGTTTGGTTGTATTTGTTTTTCACTCATAACTTGGTCACTCATTTAACTGAGTTTATATGGGTTCTGATAAGACCCCATAGGTTTAATTTAAGGTAATCACCTGAATATGATATTTTGCACTGTAATTCCATTCTGCATTTTTCCATTAATAAGAAAAAAAATTGCTGAAATCTTTAATTCAACTGTGTAAAATATTTTAAATAGACAAAACTGTCTGATTGATGGGACGATGATTTTCACAACAAAAATATGCAAAGGAAATCCAAAGCATCTTTATGTATTCAGGAAATGTTTGCAAACATTGACACCTCTTTATAGGTTAAAGTAAAAGAATAAAAGGTTAGAAATAGTTAACAGAAAGAACTTTGGATTGCAGAAAAAAATAAATCTTTTGTTTCCTGTAGTGTCCAGACTGTTCCGTGTCCAAATTTTTATCAATTCTTATCAAGTTTTTTTAAGTAGACAATACAAGTGCTTGGAAAAGTCTGATTCAAGACAGGAAGAATAATACATTACATAAAGTTTAAAGCCTTCCAGGAAAAGCAAACAGTCATCTCCTTTATTTGGAAAGCCTATACCTCTCAGCTCACCGAGCTGTGTTTTTATTCTCAGTCCTCTGAGAGGATTTAACAATTTATGAATTGCTGGTCCAGGTGCTCTCTCCTCTTTTGACCCATATTTGTGGACGCGCTGGGAGTCCACATAGAGGACTTGACCAAAGAAAAGAAACTACAAAAAAGTTAAGTTAAAGTTCCTTGATAAATAAATTCCTTAATCACATTTAATTTTACTTTGTTCTTTTCATTTTATGATTGAATGACGTCCTTTGAAGTATTAAATCACCTCCAGGTAAAATAGCTTTAACTCTAATGAAAACAGACATGTTGAAAGTTTTGGATGCCTTTCATTTTTAACTTAGTTATTTACATTACTCTTCAAATAAATAATGACATTTTTTTGTGTAAGACACAAAAATAATCCAAAGAATAAAGGCCAGCTAAAAATGTTTTTCAAAAATAGCAAAATATTATTTCTTTAGGTTCGTTGTTTTTTCAAAAAGTACGGTAGGTATTCCTGCTGTATTAAATCTGGAAACTCCTTTATTATGTAGCTGTATACAAATTAAAAGTGTAATTTTATACATAAATATTTGAAGACCTCACCGCTGTTACATTAATGCCATATTTACCTGATTTTAAGTCATTATTGTCTTTTATTCTTAAATTTTACAGTTGGGATTAAAAAGACAAACAAACTAAAATAATAAGTGCTTTCAGCCTTATAGACGCACTCTGATCATCTTTGGATCTATTGTAAACTCGTTCCCTCTCATTGCTGAGAGCTCTCTGTTGACGTGCTCCGCTAGCTCACAGCCCCCCACAATCCCAGCCTAACATTAGCGGTGCAACAAAAATGGTGAGAAATATTGGAGCTATCCAGCTTTTGATCCAAAAGTTGTACATGGATCTAGTCATCTACAATTGAATGCACCAGAATGGAGCGGAGAAGAGAGCTTGTGGTCTGCTGATTGTAGTTTGTACTGTAGTGACAAAACAATCTTTTTCAAATTGCATTTTTTGTCTGCTTCTGATTCACGATTTAAATAAAGAAATATTGAGAAATGCAATTTTAAGCTTATATTATTTTATACATGTAGTCCATCAACAGAAAATTGCCACAAGAAAGTGTTAATAACAATTTTCATTGGAGTGGGTCTTTTACAGCTTCTCATTTCTAAAGACTAAAGACAGCATGTTGAATTATTTGCACAGGATGACTGTCAGGGAGAGCAGAAAAATAGTTAAGTGAGCCAAATACAAATGGAAAGAAGAAAAGATAAGAATGAAAATGAAAGTTTTGTTTAAAGTTTTGTTGAAATTTGATGCAAAGAGACACTTGGGCAGTCCAAGTCTAGAGTTTTTACTGGAAAACCAGATCAGTTTAAAGACAGCTAATTCAAACAATGCTAAAAATATGACAATCAGTTTTCAGATTAACACACACAAACAGGTAAAGCAGCAGAAAATAATAACTGTTTTTAAACAAGTGGATAGTAGGAAAAAAGGACAGGATTGACCTTATCTGATGAGAAGAAAGTTTCAGAGCGTATACTGGAACATTCAATCTACAAGTTTACATTCATAGCACTCACAGGGCTTTTACCTTTACTTGTGGCAGCAGCTGTTGTGTAAATGTTCCTATGCATTATTTGGATTTTTTTACTGTACAGTTTTGTGTTTCTTAGATGTTTTGGAAAAAAAAAAAAAAAACCTTCATGTGGGAATTAGTTGGACTGTATTATGTTGTCTGGACTTTTATTAGAATCTAAGTTTAACTGTATTTCCTCTGTTTCTTTTGTTTTTCTCTAGTGTGCCGAATAGTTTGCCACAAGAAATGCGAAGTCAAGGTAAGATATGAAAAATACTCGTAGGATCACATTAAATTACTATTGTGATAAGAAAGGTACACAGACATGATACTTTGAAGTTTGCTGTACTTTTTATTTACAGATCTTTCTAAAATGGGAGAATGTGTGTTAAAAGATGGAACACATAAATAGAATTTGACGATTTTTGCCGAACTCCCCCTTTAGGCTTTGCTTGTGAGTATACATGTACCGTAGATGAGGAGATAGATGGAGTTCAGGGAATTTATGTTGTCAAAAAATGTTAAGAATGTCCAAACAAGTGCTCAGTGTACCAGAATATGTTTACATTGGAAGAACTTGTGTGTCTTGGACATTGCCCCATGTCTAAAAATAACAGGTTTGAGCCTGATTCTTCCACTGATTTATATTATCATGGAACAGCAAAAAGCACTTAGAAGAAAGTGGGAAGAAAAACAGAGGCATGCTGACGTTTGTGCTCAGTTATTGGGTAGAGAAAGGTGCATGCGTGTGTGTATCATGAACACATTTTCAGTTTTTCAAACGATTTACAGCTGGAATCTTGGATATGAATGCACCTATACACACACCCTTCATCTGGTTGTGATTATTGAAATGCATATTAGTTGCCAGCGTTGCCCGCTTTCATTTTTACTGTCAGGAAATACCACGGGTGGAGAGCAGGCCAATGCTAAAAACCAGGCTGATGAGCGTTCATGTATGTTGTACCCCTCAAAAAAAGGTTACCATCACAACGTTGGAAATGATAAACTCAACCCATAAATACTTGATCATTGTCCATCGTTTAAAATTATGCAGTTTTTACCAATCATGTATGGTAGGATACATAATTGTTGTTCAGGTGCAAAGACTTTGTCTTGTTTCCATCTTTATTTAAAAAAACAAGATATCTCACAAATAAAAAAGTAATACACATGATTTTTTTTGGATAGCAAATGTAATGTTCATTAAACAATAAAAACAGTTATATACTGTGGTATCACTACACCAACCAGAATGCCTGGAGTGGCCAAGAGGCAAGCGATTGGTCAGACACGTTGATGAGAGTTTTTCAACTGAAGTGTGTTTTAATTGTCATTAGCAGCCTTTGCAGAGATAAGTCAAATTTTATTCACAATACCTTTCAACATTGTTCAGTTAGAACACATAAAATACAAAACAATACACTCACTTTTTCCATTCATGATGTTGAAAAACAGTGATGGAACAAGAATAAAAGTGATGGAACTAGCATTTCTGAGTATTCCATCATTAAAATTGTTGTAAATCAGGAACAGAAAAGAATTACTGTTTGAAAAAGATTTTTAACATGGAAAATACAAGGGGCAGCCCAAAAAGTCCCAACTGGACTTTATCCTGATGTACATCTTTGTTTTCCCCGTCTGCGCTTGTATCTGGCTCAAAACTACACAGCTGGATTGCTCCAATAATGCTCGTCATCTTTGTTGCACTGGTAATGTTAGGTAGGGGGTGTGAGGGGCTGTAAGCTAGCAGGAGAGCTTTTAAAAACAGAGCTCTCTGTTATGAGTGATGATAAGAGGGCTGGGGGGTTGCTCTAATGCAGGGGTCGGCAACCCAAAATGTTGAAAGAGCCAAATTGGACAAAAAAACAAAAAAAACAAATATGTCTGGAGCCGCAAAATGTTAAAAGCCCTATTTAAGCTTTATAATGAAGGCAACACATGCAATATGTATCGATATTAGCTATATTAGCCTACTGTCAAAATGACTAAGTTGGCTACAAATACATAATGAGCATTATTAACGATCAAATGTTTATTTGCCCTGCAGTGCATTCTGCGGAGAACAACGCGTCACGTGACTGCTCTGTTGTACAAGTTTAACTTCATTACAATATCAATACATTTTTATGTTTCATTACTTTGATAAAATTAAAGAAATATAATAAAGAAATCCGATTTTTGATGTCATTTTTATTTTGAGGATTCAAACAAAAACAATAAAATGTCTGCTCCTCCTGAGTGCCCCATGACAGTCAGCTTGCGCTCGAATGACTGAACAGCTTCATGCATTTGCGGCGCCTGCAGACTTTCATTCAGCTCGTTTAGGTGGTCTGTCAGTCATATCCACCAAAAAGTGCAGCTTTTTGGGCCACTCAGTTGTATCTTCCAGTTGCGGGTAGTTCAGGTCTTTGCTTTTCAGGAATGTTTTCACGTGTTCGAAACAGACGACAAAGTGATGCAAAACGTCACCCCTGGACAGCCATCGCACTGTTTTGTGTAGCAGGAGATCAGAATATTCACTTTCAACTTAATCAAGCAATGCACGGAACTGACGGTGGATCATTTACATCAGCCACCTGCCTAGCGGTCCGCTAAAAGCTTCCTCCTCTCTAAGACTAGTATTTCCCGCTGTAAGTGACGTACCTGCTGGGCGTTACAATATCTTTTCTACACATTCTTACAGTATTGGAAAATGTTAAGAATGTTTGTGTCATGTTTTTCCTCCTACAGAAACCATATTAAAACAAAAAATATATTTCTCTCCCCCATTTTTTTACATTTTCAAACATTTTTGAAAATGCTCCAGGGAGCCACCGGGGCAGCGCTAAAGAGCCACATGCAGCTCCTGAGCTGCAGGTTGCCAACCCCTGCTCTAATGGCTTCACCCACACCTCATAGGCAAATTTAGAATAAACTCTCATCCCTTAACAGAAATGATGCCCTAGAAAACGACACAGGTTTTTTGATTTTGGCTAAAATTGGCTTAATCATAGTTGAAATACCACTGGTATCTTTTCCAGCAGCGACTAGCAATAAATCTTGAAAACAGTGAATGCAGACAAAGGAAAAATGCACAAAGCTGCATTTCTCCTCATTCATATGGTGCATAGCTGCACTGAAGATCAACGTATAATGATTTGCAACGCTCTAAGCATTTGTATCATTTGAATTTCAGGAAGCTTGAGGTTAGAATTGTGGGAGGAGCGGTTGAAGGTATCTAGTCGGTTGCTGCATGCACGGTTGCAACTTTCTGTCAAAATCACAGCAGCATTTCCTTTTCTAAACATTTCAGCAGGAATTTGTCTTCGATTTGCCAGGAAGCAATTTGCTAACAAGCCTGAGATGAAAAATAAGGGAGTGTCTGTTGCAGGGTCAAGAATGATTACTATCAGCTCCCTAAAAGAAGCAGGATACCTTTTTTAAGTATTTTTCTCATTAAAAAGAAAAAAAAAGAAAAACGCATTTTCCTTTTTTGTCCTTTTTTTTTCGTCAGCTCCCCATAACTAATCCTAAAGACAAAGCTAGAACAGGTTTCTCAAGTAAACAGTTTAAAATCTGGAAACATGATTAATGTGCCCTAAATTTAACCTGTAACTGCAAATAAATTGTGTCCCCACCTTCATGCCTGTTTACTCGTAGATGGATGCGAAAAATGTGTTCGATCTTGTTGGTGAAATTTGTCATGTGGGTGAAGACACGAAGGATCCAATAACAGTAGATTAGATCATCAAAATAAAGAGAAGAATGACTTTATCTGTGTTTATCCTTTCAACTGTTTACACCTTTTTAGCTTGAATGTGCTCAAACTCATTGGGAAACATTCTTTGGATTTTAGAGCTTTTCACAATTGATTTAGCATAAATTATTTGTTAAATTGTTCCAAGTCCCAAGGAAAGTGAGAGTTTTGTGAGATTTTATGCATTCTCAGCTATATATTGTGTTGAAATTATATTTTATTTGCAATAGGCATTCTCTCAAAGTCAAGCATTAATTTTTTTTTTTTTTCAGTAGAAATTTGAAACAGTTTCTTCTGGTTTAACAAATACCTCTCTTAATTTGCCACATTTATCTAAAATAAAATCTTGCAATGCATAAAATATAATTTTTGAAATAGCAATATTTTACCCCCTCTTTAATTGCGGGACTTATGTTCAAAAAATAACCTTCAAAAGACAAAATCTCCACATGCAGAAACCTTTACAAATATTATAGATGTGTTGAAGATACACTTAGATGAAAATTGCGTTTTTGGTGTTTTTAACGTGTTCTTGTAGTATTTTTCTGATGATGAAGGACATATACAAAGAAAATTAAGATTAAAATGGCATTTCTGAGTTTTTCTTATTCAAGTTGTTGTAAATCAGAAGCAGATGAATTAATTCAATTTGAAAGAAGAGCTTATTGTTACGTAGAAATTACACTGGGTGGGCCACAAGCTCCCTTCTCTGAGATCTCAGTGTTACAACTGGCTCTGGATTGTAACAAATAAGAGGGAAGACGAAAGTGATTTTTGCACTCAATGTACTTTTATTAGATATATAAAGAGTAATAAACAACCAAAATAACAGAAAACCTGACAATGTGCTGTTGCATGAGTACAAGTGTTTGTTTGAAAAATGAAGCCAAACCAACAGATACCAAACAGATGAGTGCCTGCAGGGGAGCAGAGGATAGGCAGAGCTGCAGCGCCAGGCCTGGATATGGCATGCAGACCAGCACAAGAGTCTCTTTATGGTGGATCTTAATATCTGAGTCCTCCGATTATGAAACACCTGCACCTGTGCAGTAGGAGGAAAAAGGAGGCAGGCAGCAGGGACAGACTCATACAGCCCGGGGCCGTAACGCATCGGGGAGGGGAAGGGGGTGGGGGCGTTGCTCCACGCCAACAGTCCCATCCACAACTTAGAGGCAAAACTCTAGTCCACAAAACTTTTTTTTAATAGATTCAAACCTATTATGAAGGGGCTTCTTGTATTGATCTAGCCCTGCAGAGTTTCTTTGCAAGGAGATGGCAGAGGTCAAGCCTCAAAAACCTTAAGCCAGTTAAAAGACATCACTGGATAGCCTGGGAAGTTAACCAATCAAATGAAACCTGTGAGGGTGAGGCAACTTGTAGCAGACAAGGACAAGAAGTGATAAAGGGAAGGGGTCTTATCCAAAGAACTGTTTGAATTGGCACAAAAATGATTGCAAGCGCATTTTTAGATTAGATTGGATTAAAGGAGCATGCCAAAGTGTTTTTTGGCAGCATGCGGTTTTAGTTATAAGCTTCACACTTTGCATTTTTGCAAGCTAGCTATATTATTTTGTAAAAAAAAAGTATTCCAGTGACACAGGTAAAGGTAGAAAAGTTTGTTATGTTTAACATGAATGAAATAAGGTAAGTAAATAAGTGATTGCTGGTCTTTTCTAAAGTTTTATGAGGTGGAGGCACTGAAATTCAGAAATCCACTTAAACATGTTCTGTATAGTATTACACTGACTCCTCATATCTTTTCAAAAGTGTTTTTAGAGGGAAACTACTACGTCCCACCCTTAATGAGGAACGAGGTCTGAGAAAGTGGGCAGCACACCCAGGCTTCTCACCAGTTTCCTTCTCTGAAATGACAAAGCACTTGTTTTCACTCGAAGCAGCTCTTGCAATTCTCAGACTTCATGTTTTGAAAGCGTAGAGAAATCGCTGGCGTGTTTGTTTGTTTTGGCTCCTCTCCATGTCCTAGTCTGTTATTTCACATTTGCTGTTTGTGACCCCTTCAGTTCCTTTCTCCGAACACACCATGTTTGACTTACAGCAGGCTGTTTCACTGATGGATATAGTTCGGCTTAGGCCATCATGTTTGTTCATCTAAAAATGTTTCTCTCTTTTTGGAAAATATTTCTCAAATTTGATGTTTTGCTAACAAAAACATAAAGCTACTGGAAACTGTTAAATGAACATAAAAACAAGATAAAACTGCAACTTTACGGATTACCTCAAAAAAGAAACTCTAAAATAAATGTAGAAGTTATTCTGGCTTGTACGCATAGGTGCAGCTCTTCCAACATTTTCAACATGTCTGAGCGATCACCCAAAGATATAAATTATTTGATGTGGCAAAGAATAAGACCTTACGCCCTTCTTGGGTTATTTATTGCTCTCAAAGCTTTGGCACATTCAAACACCTGTATGCACAGATGCGAGGCGCATTTTTTCAGTAGTTCGTCAGGTTTGCAGCAGGCCTGCCCCTTGTCTGCTCAACAATATTTAGATCTGTAACTGCTGTAACTAACAACATATACAGATTTGACAGGGCACGTAAATTTTGGTTTTACAGTGTTTTTGCTCTTTTAAGGGCAAGTTTGGGGTTGTGTTTGAAAAAACCTGCATTCATGTAAAGCTTTCTTTTTGGATCTTTTTGTAGATTGCACCAATTAATGTACGTTAGTCGACATAGGTAAGATAAAACGCTGGAGAAAAACAGACTTGAATATATAACAACAGGAATTTTCCTGTCTTTACACCTCTACATAATTAATCATCCTAATGTTGTGATTTCTTCATTTTTCAGCATTAGATAGTTAAAGTGTTTAAGGTCATGCTAAATTGTTATCGCTCAGATGACAGACTTATCCTCTTACCTTGTCATTAGATCACATAGTGGTACATCTTTTTTTTCTCTTGGTAATATTTGTGTACACTGGCATTTCCATGGTCACTGGTGATTATATAAAAAATATTATAAGAAATATTTAACATGAAAAACTAACTTCTAGACCCACTAGACAGTGCTCTGAACCTTTTTTCTTTAATGATTTGTTATCTTTACTGGTGTCCATGGATTACATGAAATCTTTCCACCTTTATCCACCTTTGTCATAGTAGGGAGAACACATCCTTGTAAGGGTGGGTTCATCTAAGATAGCACAAGGGTTACGGACAATTAAAAAATGTTACACTTGGGTATTGTGGGAGAGTTGGTTTTCAGATAGTTGGGTATTTAAAGATTTCACACCTTCATTTGGTTTTGGTTGCCCTCTCATGGACAGACCAAACCACAAAGCAGCTGCTGGGCTGGGAGTGGTGTTGCACAAACAAGCTGTCAAGGACAGAAAAAGATGTAAATCCTTACTTAGTCCTGCTAGTTTCTTTGACTATCATACTATTTAATTAAACACATTTTAAACAAACTACTGCATCATGTTTATTGATGAGACATTTTCCAACGTTTTGGGGGTTTGAGCCACTTTAGGAGCATTTTAGTTCTTTTGCATTCACACCGTCGGTGAACTTAACTAAGATTCATTTGCAGGGGAACCCAGCTTCTCAATTTTAGGCAGACAAGAGTTTGATTGTCAGAGTTGAGTTGAGCGTTTTCTCAGGCCCAAATGAGCAGATTAGCTCAGGAAGCAACCTTTAGTCCAGACCAAAACAAATGACCAAAGTCAAGCAGAGGGAGAGTTTATTGTATTTTTGCTATAAAAATGTTGTGCATTTATCTGCAGTTTTGTTTTAGATGTACAGTAATGTTTGATAAAATTATGACTGTTGCTTCTTATCATGTCACTGGTTGGAATTCATTCATTTTCAACTTGTCCAAGCTGTGACCCTGCCAAGCACGTGTGCCTAGATTGACAGGGGAAGGGAACTGTTAAGATAACAAACAAAGAAAAATACCTAAATCATACTGGTGTAAAAATTGAAATGCAGTGAAAGATAAAAAAAAATACAGTGTGCACAAGATCCAAATGTGCCAAAGGACATACATACCCTGCTGCAACCAAATGCACTGTTTGCAAGAATAGCAGCTCCCGTTGATCAAATGCAGACCCTGCCAGCGACTTTCAGGCTAATTAAGTTAGCAGTCACAGGACAGACCACATGCCCGTTCCTCAGCCCTCCTTCTTTTGACACTGAGTATTTGTAGGAACATAACTAAATATTTTGATAGTTGTTTGAAAAGCCCTAATTTTGATATTTGGGCCTCTGGTTTCAACTTCTCCCTACCATGACAAAGGTGGATAAAGGTGGAAAGATTTCATGTAATCCATGGACGCCAGTGAAGATCACAGATCATTGAAGAAAAAAGGTTCAGCACACTGTCTTGTGGGTCTAGATGACCCAACTCCCGATGGTAAAGTGCCTAGGATAGCACAAGGGTTAATGTGACTACTGTTTTGATATGGTAGAACTGAGACATTCAAAATGATCACACTGCAAAAAGAGGAAGCCTCAAAATAGGAAAAAACACACAGCAGCAAGTCACTTTTACTTTACTGAAAACGAGGAGTTCCACACAATCATTTAAAAAAGAAAAATTAAGCTAAAAAAGCTAATTGTTAGATTTACTTCTAATTGAATGTCATACAATAATAACTTTTTTTTGCTAGTTCTTAGCAAATGATTTGTAATTTTTGAGTTTTAAGCACCAAATTGAAGTATTGCATTGACAAAAAACTAGTGTAACAAGTGGAAATGACTTGTTTTAGAAAAATATAAACAAAGTGCAAATATGATCTTAGAACAAGTTGAATCTGAATAAATCCTCATAAAATCTAAAACTAGCACTTATTCTGAGAACATAAATCCAAATATATGTGTCATGACAATCAATGCTAGTCTAACTCGTCAACATTTATTGAACTTTACAATAACATCCTACAAAGTGAACCAAAAATAGAAGTGCAATTTGAAATTTTTTTGTCCTACATCACGTTTTTTAATTGTGCAGGGTATGGATCAAAAAGATTTAGGCTCACTTTAGTAATATTTTCCTTATTTCTAGATCCTAGTTCCCAATGAGACAAACAAATATCAAACTGTGCTGATTTTAAGAAAAGCCTTGATAAGATGTAGAGCAGAGATAAGTTATGACTTAAAACCTGGTAAAATGTCTTAAATGTCTAAAAATAAGGTTTTAACCTTATCTGCCCTGGCCAGGTATCAACATCAGAATGCAGAAACTTGATTGACAAGTTAACAGTTTGATTTTTTCAATTCACTATGATTTGTGTAAATAAATACAAATTTTTCAAATTTCCATTCTAACACTAGTTTTAATGGGAATTTCAAAACTCATTTCACCGAAACAACCAAAAGGAGATTGGAACTCTCATTAGTATGAAAATTAATTTTCACAAGAAACTGCTTTTTTGCTTGAAAAACATGAACGAAATTTATTTTAAGAGAACAAATGACTTAATTTGATAAGTCAATATTATTCATTTTTTAAACCCCATGCTCATGCTCACCATGCCTCATGGATGTAGGAACTCACACATTCCCACCTCCCTTGCATCATTACCAGAATTCCAGACTACATTAGTAACACACAGATTTTAGACATGAGAAAAAAGGAGGAGGGGTGCCGTTTTGTGAAAAAGAGATGGAAATCTCAGACACATTACAAAGAGGGATCACTTAGTGTGTGAACCCGTGTAAATAATTACACCTACTTCAGTTTAGTTCAGTTATTTTCCCATCTAACACGTAAACATAGCTTTACTAATCTCATAGCTTTTTGAAGACCAAACACAACAGTCTGTCATCCCCGTGATGTGTAAGCAAGTTTGTGCAAGTAGCAGTGGCTTGCGGCCACGCATTCAGTAAGTGTATGGAGGTGAACAGCGCATAGATACAGCAGAGAAAACAAACAGGGACACCCACCCCTGAACATGATGGAGTAATCAAGAGCCGCTGCTGGAAGGAATGTCAGCAGGCAGCCAAGTTTAGGAAGGAGACAGTGATGGGAAAGCCAGGCTTTAATGAAGGGAAGAACCGGCTTGGGAATATTGTATATGTTAACTCATCATTTTCACAAAAATGCAAACGCTGTGCATGCTGTAAAACGTCACAGTGGGTCAACTGTTTCAGGTTGAGGGGCTGTAACTGTATTTAATTAATAAGAGAGGACATTTAGCCACTTTTTCCCAACATTAAATGACTCAGTTTGAAAATGTAGACCCCCCCTCCCCCTTTCTTCAGTCTGGTTGTTGGGTGTTGATGTAACGTTCCACTGATTCCAGGGGGACAGAGGTCGACTCAGTCCTGGTGTTTCTTGGGAAAGCCTGAGTCAGAATTATTAGACTCTTGAACTATTTTTTTTTCACGTTTCAGCCAGTTATTTTGTCATGTAACTTCACATGCTACAGTAAAATACAATAATAAAAGCCTGTATATTTAGTTTTCCACTTTATCTTGTTATTATAAAGGAGCATTTGTCTTCTTATTACACTGCAAAAAACTTTCCTTCTCAAAACAAGTTAGGAAATATAGAATAGAAGATGTTTTTCATCTGTAGGTAGTGAAAAAAGTCTGGCAATGTAACTTGACGAATTAGTTCAAGTAAGATTTCTTTAAATAAGTTGGGTTTTCCTGTTGTTTTCAATGGCGTATACTTATATAGCGCCTTTCTTCCTACAAGTACAAAGCGCTTTACAGTCACAGACCCATTCACCCAGCCACACACACGTTCACTCACACATTCACACACTGGTTTTTACGACAAAAACAAATCTTAAAATTAGCTATAAACACTTATATTTGGATATACTGCTCTGGTAATTTGAAGTACACATTTTATGATACATTTGTCTTAAGAATTAAGTAAGAGTAAAAAAAAACACCTTTCCAGTTTCCCCTAAATCAAACAAGTCCTCTTTCTTAAAACAAGCTCCCCATTAAACTTCCGCTTAAAGTTATAAAGTAAAAGCTGGTTTAATTTAGAGACAACACTTAAAATACAAGTTTTTTTTTTTAAATCTAAAGACATTCCAGGATTTTTAGTCTTAAAACAAGTTGTTACATCTTACTGGAAAGTTACTATTAAGTTATTTTTGCCATTAAAAGCCTTTTTTTTTTTTTACAAATGAGTGCGTGCTTCCTATAATCTGGAGTGCCATATATACAAATGAATTCTGATTTTGCTCACTGATGTCGAAGTGGTTTTAAGAGGTACATGGCACTTTTTGGATGGGTTCTTATTGTTGATAAGCTAATGTGGTCAGACAGTTTTTTTTTTCTTGTCTCTAACAATGTTAGGAGTTAGTGTAGTCACAGTAAGATACGTTTTAGCGGTATTTTTGCGTTTCAAACAACATTGGGAGTTAGAGTCAGCAGGATTTCTGCAGGTTTTAAGTAAAGGGATCCAGAGCTATCTTATCTGCTTGTAAAAATAAAATAAAAATAAAAATTATAGCATGACTATCTTGATAGTCATCTGTATGTGCCAATACAAAAAGCAACCAAGAAAAAGTGACAGGAATAAAAGCCGGAACACATAAAATGGACTAGTCCAAGAGAAACATGTTATTCATCTGTGTCTCTAATACAGATGAATAACATTCCCAAGCTTTATAATTTCAAAACTGTTAACTGTACGTCTGCACAGTTATGTCACAAAGAATGCTCTGCCTGTTAGACGAGGCTTCCAGGACATAAAATTGCAGACCAACAGACATAAAAAGAAAAATTAAGGGAATTCCCACGTCAACAGAGTTCAGCCTGCATGCTTGTTGCCAGTGTTGAAGTGCTAACCTGTTATAAACAAACATGTTGTTCTATTGCCACGAACCACACGGTGCCTCTCTACCTGCTCCGCCTTCCTTCCTGGCTCTTTGTCATTAACGGCGAATTAAATGGTGCTTACAGTGTCGACATCTGGAGACCAAAAATTTCAGTTAAAGGTGTTGCTTTAAAAGCTGCTCTTCATGGTATTACTTCCTTGCAACATCAAAGACGGTGGCTGTTTTTTTTACACTGTAAGGCACTTATTCTTAATGTGCTACAAATTTGTAACACACATTCCTCACTAATGCCCCTTTGTCTGCTACCGGATAATTGATGGGGAGGCTTTTGACTTCCTGATAGTGTTTTTGATTTTTAGAAGACCATTTAAGATGATATAATATAGCAATCATTTCCCAAAAAAGTAAAAACACAACTTTGATAGGGCAGCTTGATTTGCCAAAACCAATTCAAGCTGGTCTGCTTTGTAGTGTTTAGTTTTGTCTTGATGAATATGACAGCCCACAACATACTTGTTTTTCACCAGTGTGCCATTTACTTGTGATGTAGGTTGTATAATCAGCATGGAGCAACTTAGCGGACTATAATTAAACAGTTCCTCCTGTTTATTTTAGGCAATAACCATCATTTTTACTGATTAAAATACAGTCATTTTTGCAGATGACTAAACAGAGTATATAGAGCTAAAATGCTGTCAGATTTTAGGATTTTAATGACCAAAATTTCTTTTTTCTTTTAGTACAAAATTGGTTGTTTTTGTATTCCATTTATTTTCTACTGATTTGCAAAGTCTCTGAAGGATGATAGTAGCTCAAAAACAAATTACAATCCAAATTTTTCATTTTCTATTGACATTAGAGTGCACTTTAAGAGCTAAATAGATACAAAATAAATTCTGTTAAACATTAAACTCACCAATTAACTTGTAACCCATTATGGCCTGATGATTAATTTCAAATTAAAGCCAATTTATACAGCATTTGAACATCTTTTTTAATGCCTAATATTGTAATACTTCACACAAATTGCCACATTTTTACCTACTTTATGGATTTACTTCCTGGTTTAAATAGCGACTTGTCGCATTTCGGGCAGACACTCTGCAGAATTACAGGTTACTCCACTAGGGCGGGTCAGTCAATTAACTCACCTGGTCAGCGTCCTATTTAAGTCAGGTGTACAATTGTTCATTCTCTTTTACCTTCAGCGCTCATTCTTTGCCCTTCCCACCTCGCCCGCTTCCACCTGTGGGCTCCGTTACGGGGGTTTTTGTTACCCGAAAGTGAAAGGAAAAAGAATTATCTCAAGGAATTGAACGGAGCCTTATGCCAAAACGAAGTTGTGAATCAAGTTGTGAATGCCAACCTAAAGTTGTTGTGAAAACCTAAAGATGTTGTGAAATAAATATTCTTCTGCAAGAGTTGTCTGACTGAAAGGACAGTTTCAATCTTTAAGCAAAGCATTTTAAGTGGTTTTATAGTCTTTTTAAGCAAAGCTGTAACCCAGAACGGAGCATTTTAACAGACATAGATTTGAATAAATGCAAAACATGTTTGAATCTTGATGACTGCAGCTAAAGTCATGTTTTGATCTGTCATTCAAAGCTGTATCTCCAAATACTTTTAATAAAGGTTAATCCCAACTAAAATTCATAAAATGCAGCATTTTATACTTTGTGCTTTTCCTAGTTTCTTCTCCCTAATCTATTAATAGTATATTTGATTATTTGTTGATGTGTTACTACTAAAAATACTTTAAACACAACAGCATGTTTTTTTCTGGTTTTTAACTTAATAAAACAATCATGGAGAGCATTTTGATTACATGTGAATCATATTCAGCCAATGTGTGATTATTCCTTACTTGAAGCAAAATTTAAGAGCTTCTTTTGCTCTGATTCTGTTTTATTCCAATGAGGAGACTATCTTTGTTACATTTTGTTGGCATATACCGTCCAGCTCCTCTTTCTTGCTGGTCTTCCATCAGACCATCACATATGTTAATGAGAATGAGGTAATGGACATTATTTTGTTTCATAGCAACTGAACATTGAAATTCTTCCTTTTTCAGGTGTGCACTAGACATTCGTAGTGAGAATAATATGCACTCGTTACGAAGATGATGAGATGATTTGCTAAAAATCTATCCAAAAAACCTTAACCTTAACCAAGAGACCTTAACCCTTTAAAGTGCCCTTTAAAGTGGTCATCTTTTGATCTTTAAGTGAAAGCATTCCAGTATTAGTAGTCTTTTAAGTATGATTACTTTTTTAAAAAATGCCTGTGTCATTTTCTAGGACATAGTTTCTGCAGAGCGGTTGTTGTTGTTTAGAAATACACTTCTGAGGTGATGATGGGACTGTTGGCTTACAGCCCCTTATAGCCCCAATCTAACATTACCAGTGCAACAAAAATGGCAAGCAATATTGGAGCTATCCCGTTTTAAGCCACATACCAGCTCGGATGAGAAACACAAAGATGTACATGGATCTAGTCATCTACAAGTGGATGCATCAGAAGTGAGTGGACCAGGGAGCTTGTTGCCTCCTCATTGCAGTTTGTACAATGGATTCACCGCAATTTAAATAAAGAAAACTCAGACATGCAAATTAGAACTTTATTTTCTTAATATGTGTCCTCTATCATAAGAATAATACCACAAGAAACACGTTACACGAAAAATACAATTTTCATTGGAATGGGTCTTTAACATCAGAGATGTCTCAGACGACACCTAATGGGATAATGCAACTTATCAACCTAAATCTGCTGAGTCTGTCATGGAGAAAAGCAGCTCTATTAGCCTAAACCCTAAAACACCCCTTCACACACATATCCCCTTTGCACAGATATGCAACTTATTATTAACGTAAAGTGTTGTAATACCATCAAAAGCTGCTTTTCTCAGTGACAGAATCCGCTGATTTATGTTGATTACGTAGCCACTTCATTACTGAGAAGTGCTGCATATCGGCGCAAAGCCGATTTTCTCCGGAAATTGTAATTGTGTAAATTGTGTAAATGCCTGAAGAGTTTTGATAGTCGAAAGAGTTAAGAAAGGTGTTAAAGGGTTCCATAACCTGCAATTAGTTATGAATGTATGGATGGAAATGGTGGATGAGGTGTTTTTCAAACTTTAATAAAAATGATAAAAACAATACCACCATGCCTCATTAAACTTGACCTACCTGTAATATTTTGGAGTAGCATTGCCATATAAAAGTTATTATGGTTATTATGGTTATCATTATTTTT
This sequence comes from Oryzias sinensis, assembly GCA_037389245.1. Lineage (NCBI taxonomy): Eukaryota > Metazoa > Chordata > Actinopteri > Beloniformes > Adrianichthyidae > Oryzias > Oryzias sinensis. The sequence goes on from CM074501.1 coordinate 26,248,492, forward strand.
GGTGCATTTTGCTCTTATTACTGCAGCAAAGAAACCACATGACTGATCTGTGAGTGTGCCCAACAAAAGGGTAGGTGGTGGTATGGGGGGGGGGGGTCATATTTAACCTGTAACTTGAGAAGCTGATAACAAGATCAGAGTGAAAAATGAGCTGAGAGAAGAGAGTGTGTGAGAAAAAGACGGTGAAAGAAAAGAAAAACGTCTGCTTTAGTTTCTCGAGCTCATATCCTTTGAGCTTCCTAGGAATTTCACTCCAGTGTTTCATGCTCCTTTTCTCATTACATATGTGTCTCCTCATTTGGAGAGAGAGAGAGAGGGGGGGGGAAATGCTGTGAACGGGAGGGAGGAGAAAACTCAGGCAGTGGAAGAAAGGGGAACTTTGCCTGCTTGTTGAGTTGCACTGCGCCGTCTCCAGTCGTGGGATGTTAGGATTTGCCTTGGCCGCACTTCTCTCCGCTCACATTAAGACTATTTAGACTTTTTTTGTGCTCAATTTCTTGGAGGAGGGCTGAGAGTGTGGGAGAGACCAACCAGCTCTATTAGCCTAAATCCTGAAACACCCATTCACACACATCCAACTCTCTCCTTCTGACACACACTTGCGCACTCCTCCAGCTCCTCGCTGCGCCAAGGTAACAGTGAGTGGATTTTTGCTGTAAGCATCTGCTTTGAGCTCGGAGAAAAGCTCTTCGCCGCACAGAGAGGAGGGGAGGGGGGAGGCAGGCAAGGGACGATGCAGCAGTAAAACACTGTGAGAGAAGCCAAAGAGTGAGAGCGGCATACTGAATGAGAGAGGATGGCCACCGCTGTCTTTCAGGTAAGTGGCTGTTTGAGCCCAGTCTCTGCGTCGACCTTTTCTGGCACAGAAAAAGCCAAAGGTGCTGTCACATGTTACTTCACATTTTGCTGTGAGTAAGTGAGGCTCCTCTGCTCTTTGAGATGCCTTTTACTGCATACTCTGGTATCCCACAAGTCTCATTTACTAGAATGTAGGATTTTGCTGCCATATGCTTATAGTACAAGTTGTGCATGGCTGAGCATGTAATTAGACTTTGCATGCTGTATTTGTGCAGCACTTGCATGTGTTTACATAATCTAATGTAAGGACTGCTTGTGTTTATTGTGTATGTGTGTGGTCTCCGGCTTACTACGAGGTTGCCGGCCCTCGGTCATGTCAGCAGTGGCGGTTTCTCTTGGTTTGGTTTTAGCCTGCAGTTAGAATTTGCTGTTTGAAAAAGAAAATGACAAAAAGGAATTACCCTTTAAAAGCAAGCCTCACTTTAAGCATGCCGGCAGTCTCTAAAGGGATTCCTTGGTACAACCGTGTTTCAACAGAACGTATGGCAAAATTTGTTGCACAGAAAGCATCACCTCAGGCGTAAGAAAACCCCACAGCGGTTTAGGGAAAATTTGTACAGGGTGGTTCCCTCACGTTTACCTCAACCAGAAGGGCAAAAGAAAAAGGAATCAAAAGTGAGAACACATTTTTGAGCAGTTCTGCAAGGACAGCTGTGCTCTGGCAGCTGTCACTATGTAGGGGAGTGAGCTAACTCTCGCTAGATTCTTCCAGCTGCCAAAAAAACAGCACGGTCGGATTCCAGTAAGAACATTAGAGCACTAAAGTTAAGTGGTTCTCTTAGTATGCAGTGGCGGGGTGAATCTGCTGCTTCATTATCTTCACTGTAATACTCCAGATTAGCTTTGTGCATCAATTTTAATGCTTATTTAGTGTGTTATTTACAACATGTGAAGTGTTGTAAATGATGATGATCATTTTTGCCCCAGTGTTCCAGACTTTAGCTGTATTTCTGTCCCCTTTTTTTTCAATGACATATATTATCACTCAGGATAAACGCACCAAAGAAGAATACCGTAGCTTAAAATACTATGGTATTTTCTTAAAATTAGATGTAGATATGTGGATTAAAAGCATGTCAAGGATTGTCCTCTGTGAAACATTTGGGCTATAGCTGAGGTCATTGAATAAAAAACCTTTGACCCGTGGCCATGACTGAGCAAAGAAAAAGGAAAAAAAAACCTTATACACACCAGTGTTGCTGTAGTTACACAAGTAGTTTAATTACTCGTTTACTAATCACCAGCTGTTTGTGTTCAATTTTTAATAAAAACATAAAATAAATATTTTCAATTTTTAGTGTTCAAATCGAGACTTTTCTAAACTAATGGGACAGATATATGAGCCTTAAGAGTGAGTAACACACACACTTCCTGGTTTGGAATGGTGAACATCTCCAGACAGGGGATTCCATGCCAGACTGGATTTGAGAGGAGACATTTGTCATCATTATGAATACACTCCCACTGGTTAAAAGAAAAGGCGGGGGCAGAGGAGGGGCAGGGAGAATGGGGAAGGTGTGTGTTGAGCGACTGTGTGCGTGTGTGGGTTTATGAGATCAGGGGTTAGGCAACAGTCCATAGACCATTAAAAAAAATCACCACAATAAATTCTAATGCTCATCTACTGATGTCATTCTTCTTTAGAATAGTATACATTTATGTTTAAGTTTGTGTGTATGTAGTCCATATACAACTTAACCTCTTGAATTACCAGGTTAAAAAAAGAAAACATTTCTGACTAATAGAGTTATTGTGAAAAACCATATTGTACATGTGAAGATGGCTTTAACCCTTGTGCTATACTATGACCCCACCCTTACATTGACATGTTCTTCATACCATGACAAAGGTGGATAAAGGTGAAAAGATTTCATGTAATCCATGGACACCAGTGAAGATCACAAATCATTGAAGAAAAAAGGTTCAGAGCTCTGTGTAGTGGGTCTAGATGACCCAACTCCCAATGTTAAAGTGCCTAGGATAGCACAAGGGTTAAATGTGATCAATAGATGACTTACATTTAATCCACATGAGGCCTCTTATACTGAAGAGAACTGATGTATTCTTTTGAATGTCCGCTAAAGTCTGCAGAGCTGCAGTGTGAGCACAGCAGCATACACTCTTTGTCCTCTGGAGTCACTCTTGGCACAAACTGTAGATCTGTTCTACATTAGAAATGTAAATAATCTATAGCCGAGCCAGAGCAACCATGGCTTAACTTGGGCTTTTAGGATAATTAATTGTTTCCAGTCAAGGAGAACAGAAAGCTTTGCAGTTATCAGACGCGTTGTATATTTTGTCACCTCAAGCTTCTGTTTAAATCGCCCAGTATTCTTTTTAAGAATAATCTATGCATATAAAGATAAACAAAAGTATGAAAACCGAAATGTTGTTTACCATGCTCCTACAATCTGGTGTTATTATAGGACAGTCCACCACATGATAACAGCAGCTAGCACTCAAAGGGTAGCTAGGAGCTTATTTATCCTTTTTTAAGATTACTGAGGAGCCTCTATATTTAAACTGTCACACTGGTTTTTGTTAACGTAGCAATTCCCTTCTACCTGTCCACCAGGTGGTGTTAGAAATCGCTGTGGTGTCTGAGTGACCTTTTAATTCATGTCTATCTGCTTGCAGCTACTTATGAATTATGCTAATATTTTTATCTTATATTGTGCTTTATACGATGAATAAAGATTGATTTATCTGCCGTATTCCCCTCTCTGTACAGGTCGATCATCGTAGATAATAGAAGCAAACATGAAAAACTACATGGTTTCCTTGGAAAAACCTACCATCAACCCCTCTGACCAATTGTTTCAGTCTTGGCCACATTTACTGTTCACCAGCACAATCAATTGTCACGAATGTGCACCATGGTAACAACTTTTTTCTCTGGTCTAATGGATCTTGACAGTTGTTGGTTGTCTTAGTTTTCTTTGGTCCGTATCCTTTAGCTTTTCGATAATACACTGAAAACAAATAAAATAGGATATAACAAACACAGGTTTTGTTAGTATCTATATGTAGAACTCATGGTGAGCTAAGGCTGAAGGGTTTTTCTCTCAACTGGAAGGTTGCTGGTTTGAGCCTTGGACAACACACAGAACCCTACGTCAGCACTGACGGACTTATGTGTATCTTTGTATAATGGGGCATCTGTAGCTTAGCGAGTAGGGCAGACATCTGCCATCAGTGAGTCAGGGTTTCAAATCAGCCTTAACAGCAGTGACTGTGTCCTTGAGCAAGACATTGAACTTTAAGTGGCCCTAAATAGCAAGAAATCTGTAAGTGGCTTTGCATAAAAGTGTTTCATAAAGACGATGTAATGTAAGCTGTGAAAAAAAGGCTGATTATACATAATAAGAAGCTTTGTCTGATTGTTTTGGGTCAAAGAAATGCCCAATGTAAGGTTAAAATAAGCTGCACAAAGTCAATGTGGACCATTTATGCCTGATACTCTTAAAAATGCTCCTAATGTGACTTTCCAAAAGCAGAAAATTATTGTAAAGCATGTAATTATGGATAATCTTTTAAATGACTCCAAGCAATCAAGTTCCAGATTTAACATAATGGCCCATTCTTGAACATGCTTCTCTTTTGCATACGTGTGGAATTGAGACAGGAGTAGAGGGGGGGGGGAGGGGGTCCTGTCCTTCAGCTCTTCACAGTTGTTTGTTTGATTTGGACTTTGAATTTGACAAGCAGTTTTAGGTTTTTGATCAGAAAACGACACATCGTCATTTGTAAAGAGGCAAACCTTATCAGTAAATGCGATCCGTACTTCGTATAATCACATTCCGCCAAAGGCCTCGGCTGAAACACAGCTTTTTCTAGACAGCTTGACGCTTATTGAAAATGACTCCTATAACAAATCTCAGCTGAATGGGTATTATATTTTAGCTGTGTGGAGACCTTTAAAAGATTTATTTAGATTTTACATGTTCTTTAGCCTTCAGATGCTGAGGTTAGAAGGGTTTACAAAAATATATATGTATATATATATATAAATGCAGCCTTTATACGTCCAATATTAATTTATGTGAAACTGACATTTTGAAGGCTGTGGTTTCGAAAAGTCGTATTAAAAAGAACAGGCTAGGTAGAATGTGTGCAATTATTATGAAATATGCTTTTCATATTTTTTAAAACAGTGTGCCACTTTATGATGGTAGGTGGAACTTTGGTACTTTAATAAAAGATAGTATTTACCATTAACCTTCTCATATTTGCCTTCATTAAAAAAATAAACACTTATGATGCATCTAAAATGATAAAATCAAAAGAGGTTGCGAATGGATTTGAAGTTATTTGATCACCATCTTGATTTTGTTGTTGCACAGATCATTTTCATAATAAAAGGTCAATGTTTTTTCATCATAAAAGCAGATTTCTTTTAGATGTTTACACATAAAATCGGTTGGGTAATTTATAAAAGCTTTTTGGAATAATCACTTTTTCAAATAAATGCAGGTTACATCAAGATAATAGTCCCATATTAATGAGTTGAGTTCTCTTTAGTTTACAAAGTGTTTAAAAAAACTTTTTTAAATATAAATGTGTGACAAAATGTCCTTTTCAAGGTTCTTTTGTTTTTTTTATAACTGAAACCAGATTTTTGTGACTTTTTAAAGCAAACGTTTTTCAAGCATGACAGTGTTTTTTACAAGATGTTTTAAAAGGGAAAGTTTTGTTAAGCCCAGATTTCATTCTTTATCACATTTTTGCCATAAATAATTCAATGAATAACAATGAAAGTGAATATAATTTACACTCAACATTTGCCATTTTTGAAAATTTTTTAATTATTCCAACTTTTTGGTTCAGTGGTCTCCAACCCTTTTTTAGGCTACGGACCGGTTTAATGTCAGAGAATATCTGACGTGTCATAATTTTGCAAGGTTGATGGTCAGGGTGATTTTGTTGCCTACAGTTCCTAGAAAATCAGTTTTTCATGTAAAAAGCTTCCTACATCGTATCAAGTTATAAAAGACAGTTTGATATTGCCCGTGGATAGTTCACAGAGGATGACGATTCCATCAAACAAAGTTTTAAAATAATTTTTGGGGTGTTTTTATCCGCTAACACGGATCATTAGACCCAATTTTACTCCATGGTGTTTGTTCTGAGTGTGCTTTGAGCAGATCTCAGAGAAGAAAGCTTTATGACTTCATGCGTCCATAACCCCAACCCAGCAGGGGCTAAGAAGGGTGGAGAAGTTGTTTTCTTTCTTTCTTATCAAGTCTTTATTTCTGTGTGAGGAATGTTTAGAGAAGGCAGTCTGTTTCCTTGCTTTTACCAGGGACCCCTTGTATTGTTTGCTTTCCATGGCTAATTGATGGGGAGTAGGACTGGGTGTCAAACAGAAAGACAGGAAACTCTGGTTCCTGGTTTGACCCAGGCTGCTGTCTCACTTGGAAATTCACAGCTACAGTTTTTGTCCAAGATTTGTATCTCCATCCGTACAGTATCCTTCTGAAAGATATGAACTTGTCTATGGTTCCCTGTAATTAAAAGTGAAATTTTACTCTCCTGGTTTTCACGACCTGCGAATCGCAGCCGTGAACTTGCTTTCCGAAACGTAAATATTTATGACGTTAATATTTGTTCAGCAGTTTACGATAAACGTCTGAACCCATCGTGAGTGTTGCAGTGGAGAACAATTTTTTCCTCCCCTTCAATGTCCATGTTTGGTAAGCCTTGGGTAGTGTGAGCCTCTGCTCCAGATTCATGTTCTCAGCTGACACAAGTGCCGTTTGCTGTGGTTTTCTGCTGCTGTAGTTCATCTGCTGCGAGGATTTGGAGAGCTGGTTTGAGTGACTGCTGCTTTCTCGTCATCTTGAGCCAGTTTGCAAATCCTGCAAATCACATCTATCTTCATTAAACATCTAGAGCGGCTACTCATTTTTAAGACCATTGGTTTTAAACGAATATACTCCTGAAATACTCACATCTGCGCCTCACAACCCTGCAGTGTAAAAATGACTGAAAACACTTAAATGTTGGTGAAGGCATTTTATTTTCACATTAAAAAAGAATAAAAAAATACGTTTGTTTCTGTATATTTAATATCCATAACTACTCTGGAGGGAGTGAAATGATAAAGATTACTTCATTGACAGCTGTAGCTTAAAAATGTTAGACTTTTTTGTGATATCAGACAGTCAGACATTTTTTTTCATCTTTCTGAAATTGTAGGCATTTGGTGGCATTTTCTGTTAAACTGACAACAGCTAGAAGCAAAAAAACCGGTGTGACATTCCCTGTTGGCTTGTATCCGGCTCAGTATTTTTGGCTCTGAAGTACTTGGTTAGAACTGATGTCACCTTTTCCAAAAATGGGGGGGAAAGAGACAAACATGTAAGTTGTTAGAATCATTAACTGTATATAAGAACCGGACAGAGTGAGTCTTATGCCACCCATTGAAAATGGCTTACTTCCAGCTTCAACAAAATGAAGTCAAATCAATCACCATTTATTTTATCATCATGCTGAAATCACAAATCGTCAGTCAGTAGTCATTGGTCCGAGTAAGTCTGAGTCATTGTTTCTAAGGCAATCACTCTTGCCAATAAGGATTGAACTTGGTAGAATCTGTCAAATATTGTAACCCTTGTGCTACCTTGGGCACTTTAACATTGGGAGTTGGGTCATCTACACCCACTAGACAGTGCGCTGAACCATTTTTCTTCAATGATTTGTGAACCTCACTGGTGTCCATGGATTACATGAAATCTTTCCACCTTTATCCACCTTTGTCATGGTAGGGGGAACACGTCAATGTAAGGGTGGGGTCATCTAAGATAGCACAAGGGTTAAACATTCTATGAGAGACCTCATGAATGTATGGCGTCCTATTGACTTCTATTGAGAAATAAAGTCATTATAATTGTCAGAATAACCCTTCTTGCCCTGCGACCTGTATTTAACATGATCTTACTTATCCTATTTTTTTCATGACATTTTTTTTAAGTGCAAGTTATTCAAGTATAAACTGAGCAATCAGATGTCTCAATAAAAGTATGTGGCCCCCATGTCAAGGAACCGTTTTAAACGTTTGTGTAAGAACAGGAGAACTCCTGCCAATCTCACTCCTGATTGGCAAGAGTGATTGGCAAAGAAACGATGACTCAGACCGATTTGGACCAATCACTGACTACTGACATTGTCTGGCCCCAACAAGGTGATATCCATATCATAAAAAATGGCAATTTAATTGACTTCATTTCGCTGGAGCCAAAGGTAAGTTATTTTCTATGGGTGACATCACACTTCAGTTCTCTTATACAGTCAATAGTGGAAATTGACTTCACCTTTTCCAAGAATGGGTTAAAAATGGGAGAAATAAGTATACTAGTTGTTGGAACATGTCCAGCGACATACCAATCAAAAGGCCATATCCCTTTGAAAGTGCAATTTCAAGCATAAAGTAACATGATGACGGGTGGGTTGGATCTACGAATGTCTCCACACAGTAGAATGTACATAATAGCACGGAGGTCACTTGAAGGGGTGAATGGATTCCAGTCTGGTATCTGACTCTACTCTGGATAGCTGCAGCAGCAACTGTCAGGTCCGCCTCAGCTTGTCCCATTTTCTTACTACAAAACATTTTCCTTTGTTAGATTATGGCACTCAAACAAACAGAAGACCAAATCTTAATCTCCCCTCTGCATGTTTTTTTTACCAGCTAATCTTAGCACAAAAGCTTAAAGAAGTTTATTTGCTCTGTATTCACATAGTTGTGATAGGTTGGTCTGTGACTCAGTAAATACACACTTTTTCTATAAAGACCATTGCTTTCTCTTAAAAGCAGATAAGAAGAAAATTGAAAACCATGTCTACTAACCTCCCAACCCCGATTCTTCATGGCTGCCTCCTCCTTTTGCCCTTTCCCCTCCTTCTCCGCTCTTTGTCCTGGAGCGTTTGGCCTGCTGCCAGACAGAGATGGCTATGCTCAATGTGTAAATCAGCGTGCTGCTAAATGCTGGCTTTTGGCTGAAAGAGCCACTAAAGCGAACATGACCCTAAGTGTAACTCTGGAACAAAAGAAACAAGCCGTCAGTTCTCCCTTCGCCACGCCATCGGTTCCATCCAACAAAGAGAGGGATGAGAGTGAGCAGACACTCTGGTCGACTGAAGACCAAAGTGAGGCACAAACATGGCAGACGTTCAATTATCTTGTCTGGTTTCGTTGCAGGCTAGTTTGTTCCTACAGATGCAACACAAGGTACACTCCAATGAAAATTGTGTTTTTGGAGTTTTTAACATGTTCTTGTGGCATTTTTCTGATAATGGAGGAAATTTATAAAGAAAATTAAACTTTTGCTCACCATTTTCATTGCACCACTAATGTTAGGTTGGGGGTGTAAGGGGCTGTAAGATAGCAGGAAATTTTAAACATAATGATGTTGATAAGCAGGGTGCCAACAGTCCTGCCCACTAGTAAACAACACAAGTTTTTGATTTTGGCTAAAAATTGCATATGCATGATTAACAGGCCACTGTGCATGATTTTACAACAGATCCAAAGATGGCCTTCTGGGGACTTTAATGACATTTTCTGTGTCAGATATATGTGGGATGTATGTCTTTGCTACAATGTTGATTAAACAATTAACTTAATTCTAATTTAAATCCACTGTGAATAAAAACTTATCTGAAGAACCAATCCTTAAAAAATATATAATAATAAATAATCAATATACTGCACTTTAAAAAAAAAGAATAATACAAATAAAACATATTTAGTCATCAAGAATCAAGATGAAGAAAAAAATCAAAGTATGTAAAAAGCCTAGTTTGAAAATCATTCCACTTATACAACTTTTTGATCAAACAACTCATTTCAACACATTACAGCTAAATCATCGTTCAACAACCCTTACTTAGCTTTTAGTTTTTCAACTTCTAGTGCTAATCTGGACTAGAACCTACACCTAAGGCCTTAGGAGGTCCCCTTCCCCCAAGGCCAGGGGGACCCTTACCAAACCCTAAAATATGCTACCCTAACTAAACACTAAATTCCCACCAATAAAGTAAAAATAACATGGAATGGTCCCAGGTCAGCTCAAACTGAAGTAAACCTTTCCTCTAAAGCACAGCTAAATAACTGGTTAAAAAATAAATAATTGGGAAAATAAGGAAATAAACAAATAAATGTTAATTTTTGTCTTAGATGAACCATTTTCAGAATAGAAACACCAGCACTGGAAGATTTCTCCCACTGGATAAACATCCTCTTTTGTGCCAAGAAGCATAAATCACCTGCTCAGAGACACGGAAAAGCAGTTGGAGACTGACGTTCGCTCGATTACATGTCTTCCTCACTGTGTTTCTCCATTAATCTTACACTTTCCACAACTTTCTCTAAAGTTCCACTCTATCGTAAAGCATTTCAAGTAGGCATTTTAATTAGAATTATGTTTTTTTTTGCCAAAATAATAAAAAAAGCCTGTGTTGTGTTTTAGAACATAGTTTCTGCAAATCTGAAATTTGCCTTTAAAGTGTAAGTGGGATCCCTGAGGAGCAACCCCGTCCCCTATTCCTCTCCCCATTTAGCCGAATTTTGCATGTTCCATATACGCTCTTTTTCAAATAGCATTTTATTGTCTAAATTCATCTCAATTTGAATAAAGAAATACTCAGAAATGCATATTCAAACAATTTTCTTTAAATAGGTCCTCTATCATCAGCAAAAGGCCTAAAGAACAAACACCAAAAAAACACCAAACACCAAAAAATACAATTCTTAAAGAGTGGATCTTTAAAGAAAACAGAGAAGTTTGTTCTGGCCAAGAAGAAAAAAAATATATATGAACAACACATGGTTAAAGAAGCCAAACTCATATGTAACAAGACTGGTGCTGCAATGTTTATAGAAGTGTCATGACTTTTTAGTCTATAAAGACGAATCAGTTGCAGGTAAAAATGCAGAATAAAAACTGAAATGAATTTACTTCCCTGGAGCTCTCCCATCAATTTTTTTCCCCCTGACAATGTTCCAAAAAGTCCACGTAGATCCACCATAAGAAATGCAACAAAGCCTTTTGTTACACTTAAAATCATTCTACCTGGATCTACCAGATGCAAAAATCTGGAATATTTTAAAAGTACGGTACTAAGGGCAACCAGATGCTAGGTTCAATTATCCTGTACATTGCCAGATCCATTTCAGAGTGAAAACGGTTGCGTCTGCATGCCCTCCCCCCATTATACAGTTGATAGGGCTCTCTTTTGTTGTCCTGCTTTATGTTTAAAATTGCTTTTCTTACATGCATCTTCTAGCCAGTAATGTCAGGAGTGGGGTCATTACCATAATCCAGTTTTACAAAATGTGCCTGTCTGGAGTGTGTCAGTGGCCTGTAGGAAGCTGACAGCATGTGAATGCCGTCCGTGCAGCCACAGATGTCGAACATGGACTTTTTGTCCGGAGGAAATGGGCCCTCGTTTAATGCTGTTAACAGAAGTATGTATGGAATGCAACAACACAATTATCCTTTATTATATTACACTCATTTAAATACCCCCGATAGGATCAACATGCACTCTCGCCAGGCCGCCTCCCCACGCACGACAGCGTCCAGACAAAAGGCTTGGTGAAGCTTTTCATTGAAATTCAAATAATATTCAGAGGCCTGTGTTTACTTTGCACTTTGTGTTTTGACTGTTGAGTTATTATTTTTCCAAACTTTTAATACAATTTCCCTTTTAGAAATTGGTTCATAAACAGGTGAGCATTATTTGAAAATAATATGATAGGAATTCAATACATTTCCTGCTGTTAGGAAGAAAATATAGATTCCAATCAGAGTTAGAAATGAGTACATTTGTTGATTTTTTGAAAATATTTTTACAGTCAAAATATTATAAAGTTATAGGACAAGAACCACTTTTGCCCTCTCATAACTGTCAGTTGTTATTCAGTGGTGTCATCCAATTGCTTTTTCCAGCCCCTTCAGTTAATGTTCCTTTTTAAAAATCCCCCTTTTTGAAGTGCAGAAATATGTAGGTGATAGATCAAATAGGATTTGTGTGTGTCATGTCTCCCTGTCCTGCAAATTTGATCGTTCAAAGAATAACAGAAGCTAAGACAAATTCAGGATAATTGGAGTTTTCACGACTGATGTGGTCCTAAAAGTATCAGAAATGTTGTTTATAGGTTTCCCTGTTAAACTTTCTTTTGGCTGCTTGTCAAAAAATAAATCAAAAAGAAATCCTATTTTTCAAGTTTGTCTTTTTTTTATCTCACCTCCAAAAGTGCCAATTAAAGTCGCCACAAACCATCAAGAATGCCCTAAAATGATGGACAAAGCTCTGAAATGTGGACTCTGCTGCAACAGCAAACGTCAAACATTTAGGAAATATATAACATAAACACTTCTGAAAAAATGATTTCTTAATCTATGACAGAAAATGCACATAAATCTTCAGACAAAATCTTCTGAACCAAATAGGTGCACTGACAACTGTTCTCAAAGTCATGCTGCCGGCATGAACCATGAGCATGATCAGGAGTAACTCACATGCTTTGATTTAAGTCTATTTAGCTGTCTGAGAGCAGACTTTTCTTCTAGGATGCTTTTGTCTGGATTACTTTTAGCACTTCAGTTTCCCACCTGTTGGTCTGGGATTTAACCACATGGTTTACTCTGGATAAATATATATATATATATATATATTAAATGTTTTATTGGATAACCTACTATTAAGCCTTTGGACAAACTGTCTGGCTCCACTAAAAACAATACACAATTTACAATTTTAGGTAATTTTAATGTGACAAAACCCCCTTTTCTGATTGCCTACAGGTACAGGTTAAAATCCCGTTAGTTTTCCCACATTTATGTGTGTCATAGTTTCTTAAAGCAGGAGGCCTCAGAGCAGTTACTGCATTTTCTGCTCTATAGGGTGCACAGGAGTATAAGGCGCACCATAGTTGGTCTATTTTCCAATGTATGTCATATATAAGGCGGACCTAACTACTGGCGCATTAAGCCAGACAAAAGTGCCAGAGATAGGTCAGTCCGTCAGGCTTCAACTGTGTTGGTTGTGACTTTGGAACTTGTTTCTAACATGTACAAAAACAGACTGATACTGCTAAAACAGTATCAGTATCTGTGATTACGCTTCCAACCTTTATAAGAACACATTAAAAAACAAAAGTCAGACACTGCTACATGTTAGCCACGTTAGTGTACTGACAACATTACCCAAACTTGTTTGGAAGCTGCACAAAAACAGACTGACATTTTGATAGAATGCTGTGTACCCCCAGAATCGCTTATACATCGTTAAGCACAACCAGAATGCATCCATTTATAAGGTGCTCCAGATTATAAGACACACTGTTGTCTTTTGAAAATCATGAGGGCTTTTAAGTGCACCTTATAGTGCAGAAAATATGTTATTGGATATATGTTTACATACTCCGTTAAATGATGATTATTCTTGCCTATCTAAATGGCTCTCCTCCAACTGCACTATATCAATCCCCATTGTGGTGTCATGCACTTGGGGCTGTGTCTTTAAAATCAAGAGGAATAAAAACACCCTGTGGTTTCTTTTTTGGTTATATATTGTTTTATGATTCACATCCCAGCTCAAGTTGGACAGGTTCAGAAATAAATCCTGTAAAATAAATGCACAGCAGGACCTGGAAATCTCTCTCTTATCATATAACATATTATTTAAAGAGCCAAGAGCTCCACAAGGTTGAAACTGAGCAGAGAAGAATATGAGGTCACCCAACTCCATACACTTATAATAAAGTTCTCCTGCCTGTCATAGATAGACAGACCTGAAAGCAGACGAGTGAAATGTCAGTCATTCATCGGCTGAACACCAACGCTGTCCTGACATGAAATCTAATCATAAGAGAGGAAAAGTCAGCGCTCCCATATAGAAATAGACAGCAAATATTAAATGTCGACTTTGAAAAGATTCCAGTACTTGCAAAGATTAAATGGCCCAGTCATATCGTTGGGTGTTGGGTAAGAAATCTTTTTTTGGCATTGCAGACTATGACATAAAGTCTAAATATCCCATATATCTCGCTTTTCTTTACAGTAACCCTTGTTATATTTATTCAAAGTATGCCTCCATCTGAACTTGCTACGCACACATAATCATTCGCTGCAGGTGGTTCAGCTGTCAACAGCTTACAGTGCGCAGGTGAAAACACTCTCCAGGCCTAAGGAGTCCGGGCATCTGTAAGAGACGGGCCCCTGGCAGAAGAAGCGATAAGGACGGCGGCGGGGGCTTTGGTTGAAGCAGGGATATAGAGGGTGGGGGTGGGTGGGGGGTTAGAATAACTTGTTACGGGTGTGATTTAAAACAGACCTAGGCACTGTGTCTGTGGACTCCAGACCCAGTCCACGGTGCCAGATGAAATTCCTGAAACCAGAGGCACATTCCGCAGTAATGCCATCATTCAAGCCGTCGGCTGAGATGCTCTGGGCATCTGTGATAGACAGCAGTCATGGAGGAGCACTTTGTCTAAACTAAACATATAGACCAAAGTCTTCCTTGCTATTGCTTTCCATACAAAGTCATTTTTTTAAGCTGGGTCAAAGTAAAGACATCATAAGTCCAACAAGCCATTGTGTTGATGTTTCTGTATTGGAGCATTGAGGTACGGTATCTTTCACTGTCAGGTCAGCATCTGTTAATGCTACTGCTACAGGCGAAAGCATGTTTGTTGCAGGATTACATCCTTGTGTTCAATTTGAACAGGAAGCTATAAAATACGCTAATGACCAAAGGTGACTGCTACATCCTCAACGTTGTTCACTAAATCAGCTGGTGACAGTACTTGCGAGAGTTCTGATGGTGAGATAAGGGCTGTTTGGATTTCATGAAAGTCTGCCATTTGAGTGACTGGTAAGGAGGCTTTTTAGAGTCATCGGCGTTCATCTGTGATTGTGGTACAGAAGACGGACAAAGGTGGGAATGACAATATAAGATGTATAGAATAAGATGTAGATGCAAAAATAGAGATAATAGTAATGATCATTCTATTTGAAGAAATCTAAATGATCAGCTACAAGAAATTATAAATACCTTTGCGTTTAGTAATGATAGAAGAAAGCATTGTGGTGGAACACTAAAGGGACTTCTATTGCTTGGGACTGACATAAAACCCTAGATCATCGTCTGATCCAAAAGGATTCATAGCAGCCAGTGTAATGGGCGTGTCCTGCTTTTGACAAGCCCGTTAACACCTCACTTGTTCCTTTGCGTTTTGTACAAGTACGAAGGACATGATGACTTTTATTTGATCAATGGATTTAACCTGACATAAACAGAAAACAACAAATTCGTGATTGGAGGTCTCCAGAACAACTTCGCCTACAGGGTCACAAAAATGCCAAATTCACCACCCAGAAGCACAAAAGAAATAAAACTAAATACACACAGAGAAGAGAGTCACCTATACCTCTCACAACAGAAGGATGGCGTGAACCTGAGGTAAAACATGAATTATGTCCTAGTCTCGCGAGACTTCCAGAAGGGATGGGGAAACCAATACAAATAAAAACAACAAGGATGATAAACAAACCTCTTTATAAGCTGGAACTCAATGTTTTAGTAGAATTTAATTGATGAAAAACAACCAGTTTCCTCCTAAGTTACACCGGCAGGACTCCTAAGGATTTCTCATCCATCTTACAGATGAAATCACTAACAGTTGGAAATTAAATTTGCACTGTGCTCCTCATTAAAGCCGCATGTGAGCGATTATGAAGCAGCAGCAACAAGACAGAACACAGACATGCAGAGGAAGGAAGCATCTTGATTACATCCTATCTGTATTTGTTCTCATCAAACATGTCTATCTTTAATGTCTTCCTTTCTTTAAGAAAGCCTGAGTTTGAATCTTCCACAGAAGTCATGATCATTATACTGCCCCTGCTTATTAGCCCCTCAGTCTTCGGTATGCGCTGTAAGCTTGTGTAATGGGATTAGCCCAGACACTTGACAGATCATGAGTTTTGTTGGGCAGTCTAGTCTTTTTTCTTACCAGGCCATTGTAGTTTGTTAGAGTTAAGTAACATTTCACATAGTTAGAGATCCGAGGGCTCTCCATGTTAATGATGATTGTGGTTTTTCCGCCTCTTTTTTTGTTTAGGATGCTAATCTTGTAATTAGCACTGATATGTTCTAAAGTTGTTATTATAATGAGAAAGTACTGTCATTTTTGACAATAAAAACAAAGTTGTTCACCCAAACTGCTGGGATAATTCTCTGTTAATGGATGCATTTGGCCTCCCAACTCAAAATGTGGTAAAAACAACCTGGAACTAGAGTTTTTTTTCATGGCAGAGGTTGCCCAAAGTTTTTCCCCCCAGTTCATTCAGAGCAATTAGCATGAGGTATATCAGTAGCTAATCGCTCCAGCGTGTTTACAGCTCTGTGTAACTGGATCTGCTGTGTGGTCAACTAATATACATTGGAGGGAATTGAGATTTTATTTTGGCAAAATGGCCTTTTCCTCTTTTCAAGTAGGCACATAGCTGAGATTTAACCAAAGCTGTAAAGTTGCAGATTGTAAAAGCAAAATGAGATGAAATATGCTTAAGGGAAGACATTATGTTGTGACATACTAACTGGCCATCTTAATAGGCACATACATAAAATCCCATGTGATCCAATGTAACAGCTTTACCGTTAATTCTATGTATAGAGCTTTTACAAGGTGATAATTCTACCGTTGCTTTCAATGGAAGTCTCTGTGGGTGAAGTCATGTTAAAGTGCATGATTTTTTATGGGTGAGTTGAATGTTTTCCCACTTAAATCAATACTGAATGGAGGGGTCAAAATGTTGAAGCTTCCTGTGGTAAAATTCCAGCACTATTTATGACATTGATAAAAAATAAATGCTGTCGGCTGTTGATATGTAAAACAGGACTGACTGGGTAGAAAGCTGCAAAACGGATTCTGAATGGAGGTGAAGGAATTGTCAGAAAGATGTTTGTGAAAAGAAAAAGATCATAATAACACAAGTAACCAAATTTTTCCTTTTGTTTTGTTTTCAGGTATCTTCACCTTGTGTTCCAGCAGCAAACTATGAGTTGGTAAGTTACTATTTGAGTGTTTTTTTGTCCTGTTTCAGACTAATAAAAGACCCTCTCCGACCTTTTGATCTATTTTCAAAGCATTTTCAGTGATCTTTAAATAAGATCATGCAGGTTTTAGCCAAAATCAGAAATCCTGTGTTGTTCTCTATTGGACAGTTTCTGCAGAGTGGCAGTAGTTCATTAGAAAGTTTAGGCGGTACTGTTGCGGGGCAGAGCAGGGAGCTTGTGACCCACCCAGTGTATTTTCTACATCACAAATACGCTCTTTTTCAAGCAGTATGTTTTACATCTGCTCTTGATTGACATTTAATTCAATAAAGAAATGATCAAAAATACAATTTTGAGCCTAATTATCTTAATAAATGTCCTCCACCATCAAAAAAAATGCCACAAGAACACTAAAAACAAACACAATTTTCATCAGATTCAGTCTTCAAGAGAGGTTTTCCTTTAGAAATAAATTTAAACATTTTAGGAAAAAATCCAAACCGTTTCTATTGAACATCTTCCCCCTGATAGTGTGTAACTGCGGGATGTGGTGTTTTTATGCTGGAGATTGAGGTCAGTAATCGAAGCTTGTTGCATGGCCTTATTTGGTATCATAAGAAAAAACTTGCTCTCTGGCTTCGTCACATGTTGTGTGTTGAAATGGTTTCTGGTGCTTAAAAACCAAAATCCCCCCCGCCATCCTGCCCATTTGTGTGCTCACACAGAAAATATTCTGTTTTTCTTTTATGGACGCTGCCATAGTTAAACAAGAGCATGTTATTATCCTCCGAGGTTCTGTTACACTGGATGGTTTCTACATGAAGACATCTGTTTGAGATGTCAAAAGTGACTTTGGACGTTTAAAGAAGCACTCTCTTGAGTCCTCGGGTTTCTGTTATAAACACCTTTAGTTGCGAAATTTTGCTTTCAATTTACCAGTTTGAACTCGACTGCACAAAACTGGGTTCAAATTTAAAAAAAAAATATATGTTAACAAATAAATTACATGTTTTATACTTGCCTTATAAATTTAAATGCTTGAAAACACATCAGTTAAATTGCAGAGCTGCAGTTTAGCTACTGTTGGTACGAATAATCAAGATGGCAACAAGTGGTGAAACTAACCACACCGAATACACTAAAGAACCCATTTTAATGGCAAATGTCACACGATCGTGCGTTTGAAACTCCGTCCAAAACCTCATCATATCACTGGAAATATAATCATCTATTTAAAAAAAGGTGTCCTGTTGACAAAAATGAAAGAAAGAAAAAAGCATAGACTCTGTAAAATTGTGTCAAAATATACTTTAATTCCACCTTATAAATGTACAATTTTTGTTCATGAGTTGTTTTGCCACAATGTAATGAGAACTTAATTAATTTTGAACTGAATAAATTCAGGCGTTAAGTCACGTTTCACATTTTAGTGCTCCACAGCTTAACCTTCCAGATAATGACAGCAATGCAAAACGTCTCCATAGAGGCTTGTAGGCATCTAACAGGAGTCAGCCGTTCTCCTTACCTTCCACATTTTCCATATTTTGATCTGCTAGCAGACTTTATTCAAATTCTAGTGTGTTATCAATTCTTTTTTGCAGCTTTGAAGAGATGATGAGCTGAATTAGGTATGCTAGAACAGGAAAGCGGCTGAAATATGCAGGAGCAGGAGACCCAAGGCAGGAAAAAGAAAGACATTTTAGATGTGAATGGGGTGTGCATAAATTAGAAGATCAACCAGAGCCTTGTTTTTCTGATGTACCTGGGTTGACTTTTGGATGTGGAGGTGAAAATTTATGACAAGGCATGTTGGCATGAAAATGGACAAGCGTCTCCTCCTAAAGCATTTCTGTTTGTCATTATAGCACCTATTTCCCTTGTAAATTTTGATAAGCTGTGCTACAGATCATTTGCTAACTCATGTTAATTTGTAAAGATATGCGAGCTCTAACATAAGTACACCGGTACTTCTACCTTTTTTAGTACGCAGCTTCTTAGTACATAACTGTACATAAAATAATTTAAAAAAAGGAACAGTTTCTGAAATCAAACATTTATCCATAGGTTCATTCGTATTCTAGTTGTTACAAAAGAGGATCATATTTGGACCGTTGACTTGATAACATAACAGAACTGGACTGAGAGAGTGTGACTTCATCCATAGAAAATGGCTTACTTCTGGCTCCAACAAAATTAGGCCAAATCAGTCATCATTTTTTCAAGACACAAACGGCGCCATGTTGGAGCCAGATGTACTCAGTAAGCAGTGATTGGTGGAACACAATAAGGGAGGGGTCACTAAGTCCAATTCTCATATACAGTGAGTAGTTTTGACCAATTTGGTCCACTGGTAGATTAAGAAAATTATGTGGATTTATTTGACATCCTAGCACAATGGATTTGTTAACCTTTGTCAGTCTTAGCCAAGTCTCAGGATGTGTTCAGACTGGACACATTTGGTCTGCTTAAAGTGAACCAGAGATTGTTTCCTAATCCAGAACACATTTTCAGTCTGAATGCACCAGAACAGACCCTGGTCCAGGACCAGGACCTGCTCTCTAACCGCTCTCTTTAGAGGTGGTCTCAGTTCGTTTCCATTGGGACTGAGCTTTGGTTTGCTCTGAGATACAATCCGTCCTCGGAGCGGAACAACCAGACCAACACGGCCACCAAAGCTGACGTAAACAGAGTAGGAATGTAGCAACAGATGAGCCACAGACAAAAATAAAGCGACGGTTGTCGTGTTGTCAAACAGAAAAACAGAGTCCAACTGTTTACTTGTTAGAACATTTTCAGACGCGGCACACGCGTGGCACTGCTGTGACGTCATCCTAAAAGCTACCTTGTAGTTCCCTTAGCAGAATTCTCTTAAAATCAATGCCATAACACCACAACGGTGAGAGACAGCAACTCATTGAAATGTGGTCGGATGAATGCAGGTTCACCAAAACAACTTTTAACGTGATACACATTGCTTCTCACTGGTTTCCTGACAATCTATATCTCATAAACTCTTAGCAGCATACCTTCATACTCGTCTCCTCATCACTGCAGTTGTTAGCATCCTCTGAGTTAAAGCATACACAGCACGTCTCCTTGCCAGTAACCACCTTGCAGCAGGCCTCCTCCGTATCAAAATAACAAGTAATCAAAATATAACGTTTTAATAAGTTAACTGTCCCGATAAGGATTGTAAAGCACAGCACGTTCATCTTCCTCTTGTTGTTTTGACCCGCCCTCGTAGTTCCTGGTCAATGACTGACGAGATTTTTAGTTATTAGAGATGTACAATTATTTGTTCAGTGGAAGTGGCTGACATCTGGACAAGCAGTGTTATAGATCTAAAAAAATGTATTTATTCTGACTCTTGTAAACTTTAGTCAATGATAAATCGTGAAAGTTTTTCTGGTGTTTGTGGAGATTTTTCGTAAATTTGACATAAAGCCAGTGTCTCTTTTACTCTTGTTGAAGAGTATTTAAGGGTCCTGCTAGCAACAAGTAATTGTTATTCTGCTTCCCGTGTTCTCATTTAATCTTGGAGTCCACTCTGAAACTATCATGAACTGCACATTCATGTTGCTGCAGCTGGTTAGAGAAAATTGAAACTTAAAGATGCACAATTATAGCAAAAGTGATCTGACAATACTTACACGAATCATTGGTTAAAGTATTTCAATTCAATTCAATTCAATTCAATTTTATTTGTATAGCCCAAAATCACAACAAGAGTCGTCTCAATGGACTTCGAAGTAAACATGAACTCAGAAGGATCATGAATACAAAGAGTTCAATAGGAAAATACTAAAATGAACTAACAAACTGACTAAGCTATACTGGCATCCCTGCCCTTAGAGGGGGTCTAAGGGCGGTAAGGAAAAACTCCTTAAAAAACCGGATTCCGGAAAAAACGAAGAAACCTCAGGGGTGCCCACATGAAGGAGGGATCCTCCCCCAGGACGGACAGGCGATTTACCAGAACTCTTAGAGAAGAATTAACTTATCTAAATCTACAACTACATATATAAAGTCCAGCAGACGAGCTTCATCCAGCCGTGGTTGGGGGGACAGTCAAAGGCGCGAGTCAAGCTGGAGACAGGAACCACAGCCAGGTGTAGGAGCAGGAGCAGAGACGAGGTACTCGGTCAGGAACAGGAGCACGGATGAGCCAACTGGAGTCTGGAGTACTGAATCTATCCTGTTTTAAGTCAATAAATTAAAAACTTAACTTACAAAATAAAATAGTAGAAAATGAAGACTCTAAACGTAATTGAAGTCTGCATCCTAGAACATCCAGCAATTAAAATTTACCAAAAAAAATCCAAATGGACATAATCTGAATAGGTCAATAAAATTAGAATCAGTCCATCTTTCATTTGAATGCGCCGTAAATCAAGGATATGTCAATTTGAAAAGAATGGAAACGAGTGACAAATAGGTGGCGATAAAGCAGGTTCATTGTGTTTTTGTAATGTTAAGAGGAACAGGAAGTGTTAACGTCTTGTTCCTGTAACCGTTAAGATATTTAATTTTACTGGGAAACTTGTGTCATATAAGTGGTGTCATAAAATATTTCCTACCAAGATGAGCAAATCTCTTTATTTGGGAGAACAGCATGTGTCCCTTTCCATGTGTTTGACAGGCACTGGCTGAAGATGTTTGCTTTAGACATCGACATGCATGCTTGCAAGCATTCCCAGCAGCAGCGTTCCAGTCTAAGGGTCGATCTTGGACAGCTCAGCTCCTTGTTTGGCGAATTGCTTTGCTCACAGAAAGAGGCCAAAGTGATTTACAATCCTATTCAGGTGCAGACCAAGTACAACCCTGACCATAATTTAACAGAGAGGACGAAAAATGTTGGCCAGGAATAAGAGCCTTTTTTTTCCTTTCTCTGAATTCCAGTGAGATGGATGTGCTGCAAACTGGACAGAATACAACTCCAATACCAGAAGATCAGACTCCATCTGATTAAAACGAAAATCAAATATTTTCACAGGTGTTTTCCAAGCTCAACTGGTAAAAAAAAGTTGGGAGAGCATCTCATTCCTTTTTTTCAAAGTTTTTTTAGTTATGTTTTTTGACAAAAACAAAGTGTACTCATAAGTGTACTCAGATAATATTATTATTGTTTAATCAAATATTAGATTTGGACAGCCTGTCTCTAAATTGTTTTCCAAAATCTTTTTTTTTTTTTTTAGTTTGACCAAGAACAAAACTTCAATTCTTTGGAAATGAGAAATGAGTGAAACCACTAAAAAGTTGGAACCAAAAATGACATTTATTTACCATCCATATAAAAATTGAATAAATAATAATCTCAATAAATGTTCATACGTAATGTTCAAAAAATCCTAATTAAATCTGTGGCAGTGCTGGGTTCATTGTCAGGATAAGACTCTTGTGTGGTTGCTGTAAAGCATGGCAGAAAGAAGTGTTTTACTGCATAATGAGTTCATGGAGGTGGAAAATTGGTTGGGGTTTTCACAGGGGAGGCTGGCTAACTTCACCCCAAACCCAGACAAATGCATGTTCTCACAAGCAGACCATAAACAGCGAACACCTACGTCACCTCCATTCTTTTCCACAGGTGTTGTGTACAGGGGGCACAGGACCTTGGCACTGGTGTGAATGAGTAATCGTAAGCAAAGGCTGCAACGATGCAGTTCAATTAGCACCGTGTTTAGAACCACACACATTTCCCTCATGTAATTCGGGTCACGCCGTGCATTCAGGTGCCGTCCAGGATCCGGTTACAGTATGACCGCAGCTTCTCGGGAATGCAGGAACTCAAACAGAAAGTAGACACTGAGCTCTGGGGGAGCGCTCAGATAAGGGCATCCCATTCCCGCATAATGCAGTAATCCTGTTCACCGACTGGTATTTGTGTTACATGAAGGCGCTGTGCAAAGGTTCACGATTAAAGTTGGGTCCTTGTTTGAGTTGGCTTTTTGTTCAGAATATCTAATACAGCGTTCCCTCGCTATATTGCAGTTCATCTTTCGTGGTCTCAGATTTTTTTCAGCGCTATTTTACATGATTAAATTTTTTTTATTTTTTACGGTGCACTGTGATCTGCATACCAAATGGCTGGAGACCTTGTCAGTGAGTCTCCTCCATTCCGTGTCTCTTGTACAAAATACGTTCAGTTTGTCAAATCTACATGAATCTTCAATCGCGATCAGATCTTTGTTTTCATTCTATAATTACAGACTCATTTGTCTATGAAGGTTTGAACTTTGAGAGTTTAAACAAGAGAGAAATATCTGAAACTGTTAATGTCTGAGAAAGGTTTACAAAGAGTGTAGTGAGGAGTTTAAAAACTTTAAAGTTTTCTCCTATTTCGGGATTATTTTAAGAACCTAATGAGGAAATACTGTAATCATTAACAGAGAAGCAATGATAGATATTTAATGGTGGCCCTTCTAATTTTTGGACCATTTATTTAGCTACTTTTCCAATGGCATGATCAGTACAACAGTTTACATCAAACATTGAATTTGTTGTTCATTCATATTAGCTAATAATGCAATATAGTGGCATAAAACGGTTTAGTGGATTGATCTGGACTGAACTGTCTTAAATAGTTTATTTTATTTAGATATTTTTTCCCCTCTTTTATTGGTTTCTTATTAATAATTTGTGTTGTTTTAAATTGAATTGAAATCCATTGACTTTATGTTTTACTATACACCATTAAAAAACACATTATAATGAATGCTTAAAAAATACAGGCTCGTGGTTACACATAAGACAGCAGCCATGTCCCTATCAGAATCACCAGCAGGGTGAGGACCAGCGACATGTCAAAGGTGGTTTAGGTTCAGACCTGCTGAAGGGCTGTGGGAAAACACAGCACCGACCTCCACATGCCCCATGATCCATTGACATCCTTGGTACACTAAGACCCCCTTTCCCTACTGGGCTTAGACGGGAAGAAGAACACACACATCGGTTGTGTGTGATGCTCCTCCCTATTAAGTCAGTGTTTACATTTCTGGGATGTGGCTGTGAAAGCTGCAGATGAAGCAGCGTGGAGCCTGAGAGAGGAACAGGTGTGAGTGTTTGTGAGCCTTTTTCATGCCTTACTGAGGCGGAGTAAGCAGAGGTTCCTATGATGACAGAACTAAGATTTCAGTGGGGTGTTGTAACCAATTGTTATGAAGGCTTTGCACAATTCTGGTGTGAACTTGTTTTAAACCACTATGCATTTTTGTTTTTAAATCAGTCAGTGTCCTCTCAGATGGTGTAACTCTTTGTGTAAAAACCAGACCCCAGAATGACGACCTCTAATGTATGTGTTTGTGTTTGGGGTTTACATGGAAACCTATAAAGCAGTAATAAACATTTTTTCAACTTTATGTATAAAAGTTTGAATGCAAAAGAGAAAAAGTAACTTTAGAAAGATAAAAGATCTTAAAGCAACTTTTTAATCAATCAGTATTTAATTAATCAGTATTTTGCGTAAAAAAGGGAATTTTTTTAAATATACAATTACCATTTCTTTTCAAACTTTTGTCATTTTTTCTCTCCCCTTTTATTAATTTAATATTTTTATAGTTTTTTTTTTTGTTTAATTTACGATGTGTTACATATTACTCAATCAAGACCTCTTGCTTAGTCACAATTCAAATGAGAGTGGGCTTCTACTGTCAGGTCTCCACTAAGCTGATGAGTCAGGTGAATCACATGCAAAGAGATGCAAAATATTAACAAATCTTGCTTAGGGCTGGGCATCACTGGGTACCTTACGATACAATGCAATTTGCGATACATTGCTCACGATAATGATACTATCACGATACAGCGATAATTGTCATGGTTTGGGTTTGTTTGTATTGGTTTTTGCTTTCTGTTTTGTTTTTTGTTACGTTTTAGTTCTGTTTCCTGTTTTATTTTGAAAGGTTTACTTTTATGACCTGGTCTGGAGTTTTACCTCCCTGACTCCAGTCTCTCCTGATCATTGTCACCTGTGTCTTATCACTCCTGTCTGTATTTAAGTCTTGTTTCTGCCTTCCTCTTGTGCTGGTCCATTAACGTCTCTTCCCTGACTCCCTTCTGCCATGTGTTTATACTATGCCCACAGTTAGTTTTGGTTTTGTTGCCCTGCTCTGCAGCGCCTTTCGTTAAGAATAAACCCCTTGCTTTGGAACCGTGTGCCTCCTGTCTCCGCATTTTGGGTCCTTCACGCTCATCAGCCCTCCCAACCTGACAATAATGTGATAATCGATATGTATCGTCTCTAATAACTCACGATAAATCAAATCAAATCATCTTGTGGCATTTTTCTGATTTTGAAGGAAAATTTACCTCAACATTTCATTTCTGAGGGTTTGTGAATCAGAAGCAGAAAAAAAGAACATGTTGTTTAAAAAAGATTGCGAATCTGTGATGTAGAAAATACGATGGGTGAGCCACAAGCTCCTTGCTCTGCTTCATTCTGATCTATTTGCAGACAACTAGATCCATGTAAGTCTTCCTTTTCCTCGTCTGAGCTGGCATCTGATTCAAAACTGTACAGCTGGATAGCTTGGATATTGCTCGCTATTTATTTGCACGGTTAATGTTAGGTTGGAGGTGTGAAGGGCTGTAAACTGGAGCGCATGGAAACAGCTGGGAAATGGAAAGTGGTGGGGGGGGGGGGGGGATCCTGGCCACACCCCAGAGGTGATTTTCTAATGAACTACTGCCACTTTGCAGAAATTAAGTTCTCTAAGCTAAAAATTAAATAATCATAATAAAAAAGACCACTAGGAGCACTTTTTAAAAGATGGGATTTTAAAGATAATGATTGTTGTGGACAAGTGCACCCCCACCAACTGTTTTTCATGTATAGATCGAGCTGTCAAAAAACAGCTCGATCTATACATGTTTAACTTTTGTTAACCAAGAAATACTCATAGGTAAACTGCAGACTGAAAGGCAATATCAATAAAAGGAATATAACACATAACATTCTACCTTATTATTATAATGTAATAGATCTAAAATATAACCTTTTCTAGAGAATAAAAAATAGCCTTCTGTTAGTGAATTAATCTGGCTTTAAGTGAACCATCAGAGCAGCCATGCAGTTTGTGTTTCTTCCCATTAGAAGGCACTGCAGCACAGGACTGTCAAGGATGTCCAGTCCCAGTGCCCTCAACACAGAGGGCACATATAGACCAGAACTTACTTCGAAATAAACTTTTCAAGACATATTAGTCTATTCATTATAGATGCTCCCTAAAAATGTCTATCTTAAATCCACTTTCAAACATATTTTGTTGGTAGGATGGGTCAATTTTTGTGATTTAAGACACATACTTGCCTCAGTTTACAATAAAATGATGTGATTGTTTTTCCCTGAATATTTTAATTTCACAGCTCAGATTACCATGAATCATGTCTCTTAGAGAAGCCATCCACTGCCTTTCCCTCTTTCTGTCCATGTCACACACCCTTACACACCCAAAGTGGTAATTTTAACCACTCTTCTGTCCACACTGAGCTGGCTGGGCTGGGCTTAATGGGCTATGTCTCAAGCTCCAAAGATGCAGAACTGTATATTTAGCTCAAAGCTGTTTCCCTGAGAGGCTCCTGACTGTGTTTCTCCCTGCCATTCATGGGAGGAAACCTCCAGTTTGCTACCTACTCCTTTTCTTAAAAGAGTGGGCTATAATTTGGTAAAATGGTCAAATTGGTCTCTGTTCATGTGAAAGTGTCGGTGAGGAATAATAGCTGTGGGTGAGAGTTGTGTTGGGATGTGATGTCCTGGCAGAAGAAGGTGGGCACATGGCAGTCACTAGTTTTGCATCATCGCTGTGCTTTAGTTTGACAGATCAACAACAACAGGCGCACTGCTGCTAATTACAGAGTATGTGGCAAAACAGAGCATTGTATTTTTGGATTGATGTGTTGTCTTAGAAGGTATCAAGGAAACTGAACTTTTTGGTTTTGCTTGGCTTTGCTCTCAGGTTTAATCAAACTTTACCATCATTGCAAGATGGAAAAGCTGCTGACATGCCTAAAAGTATCTGGATCCTAAGTCATGACATGTTTTTTGATGGTATTAAGTAGGGGTGTAACAGTACACATAGTTGGACCAAACCGTTTCAGTACGGCAATTTCGGTTCAGATCACTTTTGCACTCTTTTCCCGTTTTCTTTTTTGTTTGTTTATCCCCCCCCACAAAAAAATAAAATAAAAACGGTTTTCTCTAAAAGAACGGAGACTGGTTCTTTTATTAACCCACTCTGGAGGCTCTGAGGGTCCGATCAGGGAAGGAAACCTAGAAGGAAGATCCACCTTCGGCGGAGAGGATCTCCCCTGCGTTTTCCAACCACAGTCAAAAACCTAATTGCAGGAGCTATTGGGTAAAGCAGAACAGCATTTAGGTGACGGAGGTGACAGTGAGCATGTCAACAGCCCCAGCTCTATTGAAGGGGTCGGGAACCCATGGCTCTTTCATCTATCATCTTTCATAACCTATGATCAAGTTTAACGGATGAAAGTCTCAGTGCCTGCACGGAGCTTAAACTCACCACGTATCAACCAGACAAGACCATCAGCAGAACCATGCAGCACCAGACGTATTAATGCTAAGAAATACTCAGCATTTATCAGCAACAGCACAACAATGTTATTGAAAATAATCCACAGACTTATTGTACTTTAAAGGTGTTGAAATTACATAAAATGCACACATTCACTTGTATTTTTAGTTTTAAACATATTGTAGCGGACTGAGTTGGACTGGGTGGGTGTTGGGTTGCGTTCTAAATTTCGGAGTTCATTGAACACATCAAGCAGAGATGCTGATTGGCCCTCAGGTCTGTCGCTCAGCCTGTTGTTGGATAGTTTGAACCAATGGGGTTCAGCTATGGGCTGAATAAGAGAAATAGGAGGGCTGTTACGGCAGTCAGGGAATAAAAAGTTGGGCAAAGTGCTCTCAGCGGGACAGATTTAGGAGTTACTGAACAAGTTGGAGGGCGTTGGTTACAGTCTACAGTAACCAGAAAAAATAACTTTAAAAGAGGTTAAGTCTCCATGCCTCAGTGTGGGAAAGGTATGCTAAAATATTGTATGGCTCTCACGAAATTACATTTAAAAATATGTGGTGTTCATGGCTCTCTCTGCCAAAATGTACCCGACCCTTGCTCTATTGTATGGGACACTTTGGATTTGTTTGGATGAAAGGAAAAGACAATTGGATAAGTCGAATACTGTGTTTCAACATATTATTGTTACACGTAGATAGTGTATGCCACAGATACCACATCTAATCTGTTGACGCACTTAAAACGGCATCACCCAACTGTAAAAATCGGGTCTACAAGTAAAAACATGTGCAAGTTAAAACATTTTTTTTTTCCGGCTAGTGTTAAGTTTCAAAAGTTTTTGGTTCCTGGAAGCTAATAGTTGTATTATTTAATATAGCAGATCACCTACATAGGTTAATTTTATTATTGCTCTATAAAACCAATAAATGCATTTTGCAAGAATTTTTTTTCTGCCTTTTTTGTACCAAAAATGTATCGAAGGGAGCCCTATGAAATTCTGAACCAAACCGAATTGAAATTTTAGTGTGTCGTTACACCGCTAGTAATAAGTAAATCGAGTAGAATTAAACTTATCACTATTCAAAATGTTTCCATGCTAAGTATTTAAAACCTTTTTCTTTCACTGTAAGCATGGACCACTATATGAAAATGATGATTAAGATCTTTTTACTTTTTATTTTATTGTTTTAAATGTATCAATGATTCATTCAGAATGAATCTAAAATAAAAAAATAAATGTTATTCATTTGTCAAGAGACATAAAAAAGAAAGAAAGAAGAAATTAAAGCCTACAACACAACATTTTTTTTTACTAAGTTGAATTAAATCCTGAGAGACAGTTGTTTGAAAAAACATTAGAGAGAAAATAAAATAAAAGACTAAAAAATATTGTGTGACATCTATCTATCTATCTATCTATCTATCTATCTATCTATCTATCTATCTATCTATCTATCTATATCTAGATATATATAGATATATATATACCTTTATCTTCTTTAAAAAAAAAATATGGCTAAATTATTTTATATGTTTTCTTTTCTTTTGAATTCAAAAGCAAATACAAGTCTTTCTTCCAATATGAGTCACACATCAACATTATAATGTAGCATTATAAAAGACCATTGCAAAAACAGAGAAAGTTTAGTACTGCCCAAACGTTTATTTGAGGAATAAACAAAAAAACTCAAGCAATGGTTAAGTCATTTTAAGTGAGAGAGATGAACAAGAACCCTGTTCTCTCTTAGTTTTGAAACAGGAAGTGGCTACTTTTTTCTGTCAAAGTAAAATTATAATCCGTTTTTTTTTGCCTGTTATTGTTTATGTTATTTCTTTGCCATCCCTCCAGCATAGCAACAGCCTATCTTTAGCTTCTCTCATGAGAACATTAAGGCCAACACGAAGCTCAGCTGACCTGGCTTAAGACGACAACACGCCTC
This sequence comes from Oryzias sinensis, assembly GCA_037389245.1. Taxonomy (NCBI): domain Eukaryota; kingdom Metazoa; phylum Chordata; class Actinopteri; order Beloniformes; family Adrianichthyidae; genus Oryzias; species Oryzias sinensis. The sequence goes on from CM074501.1 coordinate 26,277,893, forward strand.
TAAGCCAGAGATGAGTCAGGATGTCAGAAAACCAAGCTATCAATGTTAATAACAGTAAACTATTTAGAGAACAAAAAAAAAAAAAAATTTTATTTAAAAGCTTTGGTGGGTGCTGCATAGTAGTTGTTTTTTTTTTTTCAGTTGCTTCGGTTGCATCAAGAATGTTTAGCTAATTCTTTGAAAAAAGTAAGTTGCATGGGGGTCTAATGTTTGGATGTGTGCTTCTGGGTATACTACGTTCAAACATAACTAGACTGGGTTATTTACTGCAAATACAAAGTGTTTCGGCTGTAAATTATTTTCTTTTTGTTTTAGTTTTGTAAGCTTTACTTTATCAAATAAAAGACTTGATCAACTTTTTATGGGTTTAATGTTCAAATTATTCATAATAAAGCATATCAGAAGTTTGAAAGTTTGGAAAATCGTGGAAAAATAGTTCCTCAAAGGTGGAGAATGTGATCCTTACTCCATAAATTGTCCCTTCTTGTTTTCAATTTCTATCAGCCACACAAGTTGTTCCTGTAGTCAAATCACAAGAAAAGTAAACACTCTATATCCCATTTGGATTACTCCCCATCCTGTCAAGACTGCAAGCTCATCCATTCCATTTATCAGTGATCTCCCATTCTCAGTCTACTGAACTGTTTATAAGTATCTTCACCCCTTACCACTAGTTAGTTTCTGCCCTACATCCTAGACACCCTGCTGATCTTATCTTAACTCTAAGGTTTTATTTTAAGTATTAGTTGTTCTTTGTAAAGATAAGCCAACCACTTCAACATGTTAACAAATACTTTGTCATTCTTTTTCAAATATTTATGATAGAAGCATCAAAATTAAGACCCCTTTCATCAGCATATCATCAAATACTATGAAAAGGATTCTAGATCATATAATTTAAGAGGAAAACTGTAGGAAAAGGAGCCAACTCTTTCTCTCCACAAGAGGAACCAACAAGACTTTTTATTTGCAATACACTGACTGTATACAGATCTCTGCAGTTGCTGCAGTACACACAGCTAGAGAACGGCTGCATGACAGAAATTGTACATGCTTAGAATGTATTATTGTAAGAACTGGTTGTGTCTTAGCATGTTTTTCTGGGAAGTAACAAAATAGGCTGTGTTTGTGTGAAAGTGCTTGTGGCTGCAAACTCTGGCCTGGAAGCAAATCCGCAGTCTACATTTAGAGCCTCAAACACCAGTTTCTTGTTTCCTTTTTCCCTCACTACCAGATACAGCACTGGTCTGCAGCAGGTAGTGTTTTTTGGACTAGCAGAATGGCATTTCTGTGGTGAAGCAGCAGTTTGCAGTGGAGTTGGAGTGATTCGAGGATCTCTTGCAGCCACCCTGGTCGGTGGTTTAGTCTGGGCATTTAGAGGCCTTATTCTCAGGCCTGTAGGGTCAGACTATAATTTATTCTTTTGCCTTTTCTGTTTATACTTTAGCATAGTTATCTAGAGAAGCAGACCATGGTGTCACAGCCCAGAGCTTCAGCAGTCATTGCTAAGCAGAGTTCTCTAAGAGTTTGCCAGAGGACTTCATTAATGATGGGCTTTTCTACAGTTGTTGTGCTTTTTACTACAATTAGCATGCATTTGCATGGAGTTTGGCATTGTTTAGTGGTTAGCACTCTTGCCTCACAGCAAGAACGCCTTGTTCAAATTTCTCCGGGGTAATTTCTGTGTAGAGTTTGTATGTTTTCCCCATGCATGTGTAGATGTTACTCCATCTCCCTCTCACAGTCAAAAATTATGTTTCATAGGTTAATTGTTGTCTCTAAGATGGTCTCTTAATGTGTTGGTGTGTATGTGTCTGTTTTTGTTTGACCCTGAGATGGACTGACAAGCTGTCCAGAGGGTAGGCTCCAGCAGCCACATGACCCTGAACTGGAATAAGCGGGTATACAATGGATGAATAGATTCTCAGAGTATAGAGTTTCAGTGAAAACACAGGAGAATCAACGTTGGTTGATTGAAGAATATTTCTGAATGTACTCCAGGCGTTGTATGTTGAAGACATGTTCAGGAGTTCTCCAGCACCTCTTTAAGCTGATTCTAAGTCTGATGGCCATTGGTTAGAAAACATCCTACATGGTGCAACTGGCCATAAAAGGTCATCTACTGCACTGCAAGATTATAGGCCTATGGCACTGACCATTCACATTGTTCATATCATGAAAGACTTGTCCTGAAATACCACAGAGTATTGGTGTGCCCATCGCAAGAACAATTGTGCTTTACATATCAGCTCCCTGTTGGGGTGTATTATGTGATCATCTACCAGCTGCAGACCCAAGAACTCAATTAGCATCATTTTTTATTTTTACTCGCCAGCCCCTTTATCACCATCCTACCCAGCCTCCAGGAGCTAAAGGTGGAGAACATATGAGTGTGTGCTCCACCTGTTCTTTGGGTTGAGACTCTTAGACATCCGTTTGTGAGACTTCAAAACTATGCGTCTGATTGTCTCATGAGTAACATCAGGGCACTTCGAGGGAAAAGTGCTGTCTCCATCCCCTCTTCTTCTACTTCCAGAAACACATTCGGTTTTAGATATTGGACTGAGTTGTACCATTTTGCCTCACATTCTTGGATGATGTGGTTGTTTTAGGGCAGTGGTTCCCAAACATTTTCTGCAGGGCCCCCCTTTCTGAAGATTGGAATATTTTCGAGCCCCCCCACACTAACACAAACATACAAATCCTTTGTTTCTAAACTCCACTGGACTTTACTTAACATTGTTAGTCATACAAAATGGCAACTTCTTCCTGAACAAAGCTAAAAAAACAAAAACATTTACAATTATTAAAAGTGATGCTGCATCATGTATCATAACATTTTACCATGTAATGGTGTTCATGGCTTTCAACACATCTTCTTATAAACTCCATTCCTGCATGAAAGTGGCCTTTTACACTTTACCAGCTCTCTGAGGAAAATAACAAAATCCTGAACATTTAACTCTGCAAAAACTGCACCTTTAATGTCCACATCTTTTCATTGACTGGTGTGGGCTTGCTTCAAGCCGTAGCCTTCCCGCCGCCCCCCTGCAATACCTCTGTCCCCCCCTAGGGGGCATGCCCCCCAGTTTGGGAACCACTGTTTTAGGGTATGTAAAGGCACGGGTCATGGTGGTACAGGGACCTGATTCACTGTTTTGAGAAGTGGTGGTGGGGAACCACCCGCCGCTGAATGTTTGGAAGTCAAGGGAGGTGGTTATCCACTTTAGGGCTTACTTTTACTGTTCTGAATGGAGTGGGTGATACTGAGCATTATTCCTCCCGTTTATATGTCTCTGTATATTTTATTTCATTCATCGAGCGAGAATGAAATAAAATTCCGCAAAAAGCTTGAGAGTACACAATCTTGTCTTCAAGTAGTAAAACACGTCATTTTTGGGATGCCTTATTGACATTTCTTACATATTCTTAGAAAGTATGTTAGTGAAAATCACCTTGACATTGGCCTACCTCACACATGTTCACACTGCGACGGCTGGATATGCTCCTGACATGGCTCATGCACTTTACATCACATTCTTGCTTGTCTGCATGATATAGTTTTTGTTTTGTTTGTCTACCATGCATATTCATCCAGCCATTTGTTGTTAATATTTATTTTTTCCTTCCCACTTTGTCAAGCTCTGTCATGTCCTTGTTTGATCTTCCTCTAAGTCTCCCTCTTCTCTGTCCATAGCTGTATATGGCAGTAAAAAAGGAGGTCAAAGACTAGACCCTCTGGTCTTGGCTAATGGAAGCAGACTTCTCTCTTTGTGTAAATATTTGCAACAAGGGAATATAGATAATCCCACGCATCCAAGGTGGAGCCCTGCTCTGCTCTGAGCCACATTAGGGGAAAGAATGGAGCTGAGAATAGTTTTACAAAAAAAATTAAGAGATGCTGCAGCATACAGCATTATAAAGACACATTATTAAGACATAAAGTGTGTTTAGATATTGATTATTCTGTTTATTGTTGTGTTTTTGTATTTTTCAGGCACCAAGCAGTGACCTCTCTCTGAAACATGCTGACACTATGGTGAGTTTTATTTAAATTTACTTTTTTGCCCATTCATTGTCATCTAAATCTAAATTATTTCCTCTATTTTCATAATTGCATTAAAAGCTTAAAATGTTGTGCAGGCCACCTGCAGGTTTGCTCATTTTTTGCCTGCAAACAGCCGGTATACATCCATAAGGGCAGTTGTGCCAAAGACATAAGCACCTCTATTTCTTCAGTATGCCGCATTTACTTCTGCACTATATCTCTGACCTTTTTGTGATTTGCCCTTTTTAGGTTACTCAAAATTCATAGCAGTTCCATCTCTCTCTTTTGCACTTAACAGTCCATTCGCATTCACACTGTACTGAATTACACTAAGGTTCACTTGCAAGTGAACCTGGTAAAGCCTGCTTTTTGAGTCCGCAGATGAGTTACAATATGTTTTTTAACCTACCAAGCAGACTATCCAAAGAAACTGGTTCAGACGACTTCGTTAATTTAAAAGCTTCATAATAAAAAAGTATTTTTGAGCATGCTCCATTACCAAGACTTGAAGGTGTCTGGTTTTGTTTTGACAGACAAAGGGGGTTCCTCAAACAGCTCGTAATGAGTTCAAACCAACTCTGTCCAATTTAGATAAATCTTCTGAGTATTTTTTCTTCATTGTAGGTTTTGGTCATACACACTCAAGCAGGAGAGTACTGGTACATAATTGTTGTGGCTCACTGGGAACTACTTGTGTACGACAACTTCCTGTGAGCTGATTTTGTCTGGGAAAGGAAGTATACATAACCATTTTAGAGTCACTACTAAATGCCAAGTACCCACTTTTCTCAAAAGAACCAAAAATACACCAGTATGTATTTGTGTGTTCATTTGTGGTTGCTTTTATTGGCTTTTCTCTTGTTCTGTTTCATAGTGGCAGAACCCTTTTGACTTCCAACATGATGGTGTTTAGCTCGGCTTCTGATTTTTGTGTGTGTCATATTTTGTTCAAGTATAAATAGACACTGCCTGTGACTCTAGTTGCATAGGAAGCTGAGTTTTATGTTAGTTGGAATAATCACATGTTTGTACTGTAAGTGTGCGTAAAACCCTGAATATTTAAGTGTGTGTCCATGTACGAGTGGAGTTGTTGAATCTTGGGTGATGCGCATTTGCTTTGCGGTTACTCTGGGATGTCAGGCAGAGGTTTTAGCCTGCCTTATCACCCCAGAGCACAGAAGCGATCATCTTGTGACTGCACGAGCTTCCTGCACTCTGCAGCATCAGTCCACATTTTTCCATTCACTTTCACAATCCCTCTGTACTTGACGCTCGTTTCCTGAAAGATATACAGCGGAATGTTTAGAAAAATTACAGGAAGCGTGTCAAAAAAAAACAACTTTCAGTTGATCTGTCAAAGAAAACGACTCAATCAGATAAAACGTGAGCGTTCTTACTGAATGTGCTCAGCCTGTCGTTCCCACATGTTTGTCTGAAGAGAGCAGTCGCATCTTAGATGTGTGCACAGATGAGAAAAAAAGGGAGGGAAAATAAGGTTGAATATCAGGGGGGGAGATAAACTGATGGAAAGCAGAGTGGGAGGGAAGGCCTGGGGGGGGGGGGGGGGTAGAAGGCAGGAGAAAGCTGGGTCTTATCCAGAGGGACGAGAAGAGGAGTGCTGTGAAGGAGCCTGCTCTGAGCTGCAGTGGCCCGCTGCAACCAGCTGCTCAAAATAGAGCCCTTGTAGTTTTTTTTTTTCTTTCTACTCCTCCACTGTCAGGGGAAAGGGAGAGGTTCACTGAGAAGTTTTCACTGCCGCATACAAAGTGGCGAGACTCAGCAAGAGCTCTCCAGAGATGAACCGAGGAGGGTCTTTAAGGAGGCGGCTTTCCTCCCTGAGGGGGGCATGGCGATGGAGTACAGGGTACCTTTTCAGGAAGGTAGGGGAGAACTGAATGGATGGATGAATGGGTGGGTTTGGTGAATTTCCAGCACCCTTCCTTCTCCGTGTTCACGTTTTGGATCTGGTTATTCTCCTTGGCATAAAACTTTTCCTCCTCTTCAGATTTTCACCAACCCCCAACGTCTTTTTTGCCGCCCCCACCCCATTCACTCTCTTGCTCTTTCTCAGATGGTTAATTTGTATGGCCTGCTAGTAAAGTCAACCTCCCCAGATGGTTTTCATCTTGAAACAAGGCCTGCAGGACCCCCCACTTTTGGGCCCAACTCCTTCTGTGTCCTATTCCTCAAATTCAAGGCTTTAGGATGCACACTGGGTGACTTTCATTTTGCTGGAGTGGGAGGCTCAAATGAAAACAACAATGTTACATTCATGGCTACTGATCTGTTCTGGCTTAACTGCATCTTGTTTGTTAGGTTACTAAAAATAAAAAAGGAACGAAGCAAGGATTGGCTCAAGGTAATCTGGAAAATGCTTCCCTTTCACAGGAACATCAGTTGCCACTTCCAGATGGAAACAACAGCTTTAAAACAGTGAAAACTGCTGTCTTTTAACTGACCATGGCTTAATTGCAGTGCTTTTGTTTACCCAGATGTTTGCACTTTACTCTTGTGGCTCATAACATCCACTTGCACACCATCTCAGACTAATTTGAAACCAAACGTAGCAGTAGTCTTTGAAATGACAGCTTCTAAAGCTTGACTGAAACATCTAATTAAGACTTCTTTGTTTGTCTGTGACACCATGAATTGTGTTGGGCTTCGTTTCTTCGGTCATTCACCTCAAACTTTGGATGATGGTCGGATCCCACTGGATGAGTTTGTTTTTTTCTGCCACTGAGGAACAAACAAATCCCACAACTATGACCCTCAGCCATTTTCTTTTTGGTCGTTTCTTGCTTGTTAATCTTTGTCTGTTTTTTGATAAATCACTTCACATCACAGCTTCTTTCTACACGATGAAACAATTAGACCGCAGTGCAGACAAAGAAGGGGGGATTTGCTTCGGCAACTAAAGTCGGTGTGAAAGTCTTATGTGAACTCTGGGGAACTGAGCCAAGGGTTAAAGCATTGTTTTTTTTTAAACTGGCAAGATGTAAAAGTACAATATGCCTTTGTACTTTGACCACGTGAGTGATGAAGAGCATCCATGCAGTTCTTCTGAAATCTCAGTACCTAAAATACATGTTTGTGTTATCGGGATCTATAAGAATCTCTAGAATGCTCTTTGCTCAAATGCACCAAAACTGAGAAAGAACAAATGTGTTTTCTATTTATGACAATTGACCGAATTGTTTATTGTTTCTTTTTCAAATCAGTTGTTTCAATTTCATTAGATGTTGAATTTGTGCCATAGAGGCGTGTTTGTTTTGGTTGGCATGTGGGTGGAGCCATGGGTGGACACAAATAAACTCCGTCTTTATTTTGTCCCATCCAACTGCTCATTATTTAGAAGGACCGTTGTGGAGGTGAAGAAAACTTTAAGCTTTCCAAAACAGATGGACGTTTATCTTTGTTGTAAAACACAAACGGCATTGAAACATAGTCATCCAAATCCTTCAAATAGATTTTTGTGTTGATAGAATTTAGTTTTGTGGATAAAAGAGAAACTATGTTTATTAAAACCAGATTGGATCATTTAGATTGCTTATTTGTTAGTTTGAGGTTAAGTTTAATTTGTTAGTAAACTACTGTTTACTAAGTGAAGTTTATTTTATTCTTTTGAGATGGACAACAGATGAAATGTGTTTTTAACAGTTTGGTCATTTTGCCTTTTTTTGATCCTTCAGAAATGACTTCGAGATAAAAAAAAAGAAAAACATTTGGATATGTTTGGGCCCATGTGTGTTTGGCACACCTATCAACACTAAAGAGTTGCTATCATTTGCTTATATTTATGTTTTCATATCGTGACGTATTTTTCATGCACTGTCAACCTGCCTGTGCTGTACCTTGGTTTTGACCAAATATGGTTGGGATGAGCTCCAGCAACCCATGTGACCTCAATTTAAACAAATGACATTATTGGTAAATGGATGAGTTTGGTGTCCAGCTATTTTTTATTTATTTAATGTGGCTCAAGATACAGTTTCTTGCCAGCTGAGTTCTGCTTTGCTGTCCTGCCTGGTTGGTTGATTCCTGCAGGTAGATGCTCCAATTCATCAGCACATCTGTAAATGTAGCATTAATGAGATGTGGTGCTGTTTTACTTCATGAGTGTTTAGTTTGTGGTCAAGTCAACAAACCATTTTTCCGGTACATTAAATATGTGTAAATGGTCCCGCTCTGGAGCCCTGATCGAGATGCTTGAACTCAAACTTGTTTATTGCTTTGGAGCTACATCAGCATCTCTTTCTTGTGTGTGTCATTAAACAGCTCTCTCCTGTTACTTTTCACATGCCTTGAAAGGAGTTTATCTAAAGAAGGCTCAAAAGTTCCTCCAGAGAACACAGTGCTGTGGCCAACTGCTTAGCCAACCAGTCTGATCTAATGAATGATGATGGATGGTACCTCCATCTCCTCAGGTCCCATGTGACCCAAGCTTCACAGGAGTGGGCACACGCCTCCTTTCTAACTGGTTTTAAGGGGAAAAAAGATGATTGCATAAAAAAAGTCAAATATGTTTAGCAGTTAAATTTTTGTAACTTCTTCTCACCTTGACTAAAAGAAAAAGCTATGAATAGCTGTTCTCATGTTGTAGTAGTCACATTCACAGATTGTACAGTGTACTTAATGTGTGGTTTATTGTTGTCTTACATTTAAAAATAAATACATAAATAAAAACAGCATGTTAAAAAACATGATATATTGCTGCAGCAAATGGACCTACACTAGAATTAAGGTTTTTTTCATCAAACGGATAAAGATGGGCCAAAAAAGGGAATTAAAAATGAAATCCTGAAAAATCTAAAACCCTTTCAGAATAAAAAAATAAACCTAAATCTGTTCAGATTGAGTGAGGCTAAACTGTTGTTTTGGCTTGTATTAATTTTTTTTTAATGTCTAAAGGGTTGGACGAAAACATTTTCTGCTTAAAAAGTTGACTCTTTGAATCAACATACAATTATCTTGTTTTTGGTTGCACACCAAGTACTTGAAGCCAAAAATATAGACATATAATTTTTACTAGAATTTCAATACATTAATCAAGAGCCAAAATAAAAAATTACAATTATACACATTAATATAAAATATCCAGAAGGCTTAATTTATTTGTTTTGTTATGACAGTAATGTGGTTAACCATAAATGTCATTAATCATTTGTTATTAATCAGAAAGAATTTGTTCCATTAACTTTTATATCTATAATTTCTGGATCTTGATCAGCTGAGAAAAAGATGTCTGATAAAGAATTAGCAAATATTTGAACCTAATATTTTCCTGTTTTTTCAGGGTTCAACAAAATCTTCAAAGAGTATGGAGTCTCGACGTAGACCATCAAGGTAACATCTTAGATACCATTTCCTGTCATTCTCACCTCTTTATCGCCCATTTCCTTCTCTTTCCCCTGTGCTGCCTGTTTTTCTTTTCTTACATCTTGCTCATTTCCCACAAAAAATACCTTAATTCATTTATTTTTCTAAACTCTATTTTGTATTAGGCCTAAATCTCTTGTGTATTTGCCAGTAGATTAATTGTGAGGAAGACATAATACAAATATTGATGTCAGCTTTAAACATCCTCAATCATGCTCTCCATACACAAAGAATTTGAGAATGATAATTGTAAGTGCAACATGATATTGGAGTATTTTACCAGGGGACACAACAAAGCTATGTGCCCGTCAGTTGAACTGGGCCTCTCACTATTTTGTTGGACAAAAAGATACTTGGTGTCAAGCTCCTTCCCCTCGGTCCCTAATGGGTCACAGATGTTGTCAGTTGTGTAATCAGTGTGTTAAGGTTGACACAACAGTGGCTTGTGTTGATGCGCTCAGCCCAGACTCAATGACACTTCACCTTTTGAATTTGTGGTGTAGAAAATAATAGTTCAGCCACTTACAGACCCTCCCTTTTTAGTACAGCAAGAATTCTAATCTATAGAACCAAAACAATGACATATTGACCTAAAAAAGCAAAACACACAGGTATTTTTAACCCTGCATTGGTCCCTGGTCCCTCAGACTCATATCAGGCCGTAACCACACATGTTATGCTAATAAATTAAATTGCTACAATGTCTACAATGACTGTTTAAAAAAAAGCAAATCTTTAGTCTTAAGTACAGGCTGCTAAAAAGAAAGAAAACTTAGTTTGCACAATAAATCCCAACTTATATACAAAAAATGACTGGGAATTAGTGCACGAGGAAAACTTGCAATGCACAAAATTAATGATCATTATTGCAATGACAATATATCTTATAATATATGAACAAATACTATACCATTTTCATTCTACTGCCACAGTTTTGTTCAATTAAAAGTCAACATAAATTATACTGCAAGTCATCTCAATAGGAGACAGATAAGAACTTGTATGTCGGGAAACACGCCAAAGAACAATTACCTACAAAAAATATATATATATATATATTATATATATATATATATATATATATATATATATATATATATATATATAATATATATATATATATATGATGGTTCTCTGTTTCTGTATGTGTGTAAACATTTAAGGTGACCATTTATCGTAGTTTACACTGTCTTTTGCGATACAAATATGCACAAGTTGATATTGCAATGTCAATTAATTTTCAATTTATTGTGATGGCTTACTGGAAAAACAGCTAAGCCACATTTTTAAACTTAATTTATAAATATACAAAAAATATGAAGAGATATTGAACTTACTGAGATTCTCAAATTACTCTATGTAATACACAGTCTGTAAATATTGCTAATAACACGATAAATGTGTGATATTTTTGACATCTTATTATATACAATTCTTAACTGTTCTTTTAGTGCCCAATGCTGCTTTAACTGCCAGGATTCTATTATTCATGGTTCTCTTGATGATTTTTCTGGAAGTCAACTGGTAGAAATAACAAAGCAAATGCATCTAGTGTACCCCCAAAATGATCAAAATCTATGTGTAAATTCAGAAGATAAGAAGGTAAACACATTCAATAATAAAAGATTATTACACATCTAATTAGTGTTTGTAAAAAAAAAAAAAGCATGGTCCTCTTTATTTTAAATGTAGTAAAATCAACTATTGACTATTTAACTTTTTCTGGTAAGATATTGGTAAAATACGTAACCTAATACATTACCTAAAGTGTCTTAGGTTTTCCTGTATTCTTTGTCTTTGTCCAAATGGGATCACTGCAGTGCTTCAGCTGGATGTACAGAGTTATCATTCATCAAAGGCAGTATACCGAAAACAGTCACTTCATCTCTTTAACTGATGAGAAACCAGCTGGCGCAAGGCCGGCGAACACATGCCAGTGGATATGGAACAGCACCAAACCACAATCCTGCAAAGACTCTGAGCTCGGATAGAGGCTTTTGAAAAGCATTTCCAATCAAAAAAAGTGGGAAATATTAAAACAAACCAAAAAGAACCATAAAACAAGATCACACAAGTGAAAAACTTGTCTCTTTTGTGAACTTAAAAGATGGGACATCTCTGTTGGAATGGTGGAAATGTACACGTCATCATGGTCTCCTTGATCTTTTGGTGATGAATAATTTCTAGTAAGGATCCTTTGAGTGGCTCCAGATGTATGCAGCAGTGTCGGTTACAGTATTGGTACAGTAAAGCTGAGGTGATCCACAAGCAGTCCCCTCAGGACCCCACTCACAGCTGACAAATGTGGGAAATATGCTATGTAGTCTGGATTCAGATCCTAACCCCCACCCCATTTGTGCATTCCGTCAGTCCAACAACTTTATCTTTTCATGATCTCTGGCCCTTTTCTGCAGAGGCAACCCTCAGTTTGTCTAAGACTCGGCAACACTGAAAAGATCTCAAAAATTGAGGGGGAAAAAAGCAACTTATAAACCAGGAGTCGCTCATTTTCTGCCAAGAGTTAAACATTTTGTTTATTTGTACACAAAAAACACACAAGAAACAGCTGGATCCACAGCTGGATCCACACAGGCTTTTGTCTATTTAGAACCTATACAAGCCTAAAAACCATAAGAATCAAGATGTTGTGAATATTAAAGTTTTTAGTGCTCAGGATTATCCCTTTTAAGGAAAGGGTCAGAGTACATAGCACAAACAACCACGTGTCTTTGTGCTCTACTTTGAAATTAGTTCAAAGAAAATACATTAACATCCTGCCATGAAAGTACTCTGCATGTCTTGTGACATCCATGGAAGAACAATTTCTTTGATATTAATTACAGGGGGAAAAAAGTCATCCAACATTTCACAACTCGTTTTTCTGAACTTTTCCCCACGTTGAAAACATGTAAATCTTTCTCATTTAACTTTATCTAAAGTCAAGTAGTAAATATAATACAAGTTGAGTTTGAATGTCAAAGGTCCAAAGATGTATTTTAAAATTGTTCCCGCTGGTCTTTTAATTATGATTACGCCGTTTTTAGTCAAAATAAAAAAACCTGTGTGTCATTTTCTAGGACATATACCGTAGTTTCTGCAGAGCGACAAGAGTTCATTACAAATTCACCTTAGATGTGTGGGCAGGGCTTTTGCCACTGAGTAAGCTCCCCCCCCCTTACAGTCCCCCACACCCAAAACCTAACATTACCAGTGCAGCAAAAATGGCGAGTAATATTGGAGCCATCCAGCCTTACAGTTTCGAAGCTGTATGGTTTAGAGCCAGATGTCAGCTCAGGCGAGGAAAGACATACATGGATCTATTTGCTTACAAGTGGATGCATCAGAATGGAGTGGAGCTTGTTGCTTGGTAACTTGAATGCCATAAATGCACTTTTTTTTAAACTACATTTTTTATCATCTCCAAATTCACGACGATGTGATCAAAGAAATACTCAGAAACACAATTTTAGGACTTATTTTCTTTATATATGTTCTCCATCATGAGAAAAATGCAACAAGTACAAGTTAAAGACATGATTTTCATTGGAATGGGTCTTTAAATTGTGAAACTCTATAAATACTGTCTAAAGGACTTTGGGTTTTTTTAATGGACATTTTCTAGAAGAATTCTGTGAAAAATTACAATCAAACCCAAAAAAGTACTGTATTACTTCTCAGTATTTCTTGATTTGTGTGCAGGAGTACCAGTCTACTTCAGGCCCTGGAGGAGACCTATGAGCTGGACTTGGTGTACATCACAGAGCGGATCATCTCCGTTTCTTTCCCGGGCAGCGTGGAGGAACAGAGCTACGCCGTTAACCTGAGAGAGGTCGCCTCCATGCTGCGCTCCAAACATGGACACAACTACTTGGTAAAAATACGAATAAAAAATCCACAAATAATTTTTAAAAACCAAACATAACTCACAATGCCTGTCTTTATTATCAGTGTTATCTCAGCACCAGGCACACATTTATTCAACAGAAAGGTTATGTAACATGTGCATCTATTAACAGTTCATCTAAAAGTCTTATGTTGGAAGATTGCCAGAGACTGAAGTTTCCCACACACCCACATACTTTTTCCAAAATCAGCTCCTTCTGTTTGCTTCTAACTCCTTTTCTTTTACATTCCATATTTTACATATTGTGTTGTGGAGTGGAGAAACGCCTGCAGCAGCTACACTAAGCGACTATATCTCTTACAAAAGAAAGTTGTAAAAGTGATTAATGAGAGCACACAAATGGTTTAGATTTGAAATCCAAGCTAATATAAATCTAAAGACCTTTTTTGGTCAAAAATTATCCTTATGTGGAATATAAGCCTTAAATTAATATCAAAAGACATTCATGCATTTTTTTCTGTTATCACAGAGAAGTACAGTATAACGGAAATTTAGGGTGCCAGTTGTGTGTACCTCACTACAACAAATATGCATTCCTGCTGGAGGAATAAAACTTCGAACTAACTAGATAAAAAGCCTACGTAAAAGCCGGCTAGCTTGAAAACTGTTGCAAAATATCATCACAAGGTTATTTGTAATTTGGAATGTGGTGCCCCTGAATCAGCATTTGCAATTGTATTGATGTAAATGTCTATGGGATAGGGTGTCCCTTTGGGTTCCTCTCTTTTGGTTTGTTAAATGCAGCATGCTATTCATGAAATGGTGGTTCTAATGCTCCTGTTGAGAATTTTAACCATGCTAATATTTTACTCACATGTGTTTAAAGTCCCCCTATAGCAAGTGGTGGTTTTTTTAAGATTATGACGTTTTTAACCATAATTCTTCAACCTAAATGTCTTAAAAAGCCATATTCCAGGTCTATCTTTAGCCTCTATTTCCAAAATTTCCTGCACATGGGCGTGGCCGTTGGTGCTGAGCTGCGTATCCTCGCCCTTGATCCTCTCTTTCTGCAAACAGCGTCTTGCACGAGTAAAGAGCTAGACCTGGGAGGGGGAATGACAGTCTCTCTTCTCAAAAGTTCATCTTTAGCAAGAAAGAAACGGTGAAAAGTGACATATTTTTGGTTCTAAATCGAGACTTTTTGAACAGTGTCTGGACTGACAAATAAATGTGTGTACCAGAACCCTGCTGTTTTATAAAATTACACACAAAAAAGAACTTTGAGACGTCCATGAAAAATGCTTTGAATGACATTATGATTTAGGCTACATCGCACCAGCAAGCAGCACTGTCTGGGGCTCAGAACTCATTTGATGTTAGCACATACAGATTGTTATATTCACTGCACAGCAAATAAAATGAGATGCCATAAAGAAAATGACTATTCGCACATAATTTTGGGAATACGGGCCCAGAGGATGGGTTACGTTTAGGATGACATGATCACAACGCAATTTGTGCGGCAGAGATGGCCATTTTCAATGTTAAGTCAATGGTACAGACGTGATCTGAGGTCATGGGGCATGATTTGAGCAAAGGTCTGGCAGCATTGTGATTTTTAACAGTGTGGCGCAATTTAGTTTCCGTCTGAACCAAATGTCTATAAAAGTACTCTTATTGCAGCCATTAGGCCATTTATTTACAACATGTAGCTTTTACAGTTTTATAACATTTAAACTATAACACTATAACTATACCATTGTTATATATCTGAGATGGGTGCATTTTGGAGGATTGATAAAAGACATGAAGCCTCTTATGTTATTGTCATGTCAGGAGTGCTTATAAACAAGTTTATTGAACTATTAGAAGATCATCTAATTAAAAAAAATGTTTTTTAATGTAAACAGCAAATCCATTATTCATACACAATAAGAAACAAATCAGGCTTCTTTGAAGCTCCGTGACAAAATATCAGATGAGACATTTTACCCTATTAATACCTTAAACAATGATGTTAATTATATAATATTTATTGTACCGGAACTTTTCTTGACTTTAGGTCTTCAACCTCAGCGAGAAGCGTTATGACATCAACCAACTAAACCCAAAGGTAAAGTTGACAGACTTTCTCCTTTCCTGGGAGTCTAGCTCTGTCGACCTAAACTGCACCTTCTCCCCTCTTCTTGGCAGGTTTTGGACTTTGGTTGGCCTGACCACCATGCCCCTGCCCTGGACAAAATCTGCAGCATCTGCAAAGCAATGGACACGTGGCTGAGCGCGGACAGCCACAATGTTGTTGTAATACACAACAAGGTGAGACTAAAATTATGCTGACACGAAAAAGACGTGTTATTTAGACAGTAGATGGTGCTGTCAGGCTCTTTGGGGCCTCCAACTCCTCTGATGGCTGCAGCTTTTGTGCATTCATATCTAATGATCTATTTACTGTGAAATACTCTGGTGGAGTTCTTGTGGACAGAAGTATATCTTCTGGTGGGTACTTCTGATTAAGGTTATGTTCACAGAGGATTAAGAATGCAGAATTTGAGAAATTAAGACATTAATCGTTTAATTATGTTACTTAGATTTACTGTTAAAAATCTGTGAAAGTAAAGCTAAACAAGTGGGTTTTGATGCTGCCAAAAACTTATACTGTGACATACATTTTTTTGTGTCCAGCTAGATTTATCAAGTATGCTTCTAGAAAGGAGAAAAAACACATCAGCTGCTGTATCTTTAAATGCACACCAAACCATTTCACGCAAATGTGCTTTGCAACATAAGAATTAGCCAAGGGATCCTAAAACTTCGAGCCTCATTCCAAGTGTTTCCTGCAGGGAACTTACAAACAAGTCTGTTGCCATAACAACTGGTGTTGTTTTTTTTTCTGCCAGATGATGAGAGATTGAAAGTAGTGGGAAAGCAGTCCAATTTGAGCCTCACATGAGCAAGGCATCTCCACTGACCTTTATGCTTATATTTGCTATGTGGAACTTATTCTCCACAATGTTTAATGACGTGTACAATGAATGCACGGTGACACTGGCCTGAGGCTATAGCATATGCTTTAACTTGTCCCTGTCATTTTTTTAATGCTATTAAAACAATTATGTATTTTGTAAAGAAAAAAATAGTTTTGACACTAATGTATTATTCGTATCAGTTGATCGCGAATCACGTAAAGAGCTGCTCTAGTCATTGCTGTATTTGGGGTTATAATCGTTTTTTAGGTAAAGTATTATCAATGTATTGTTCTTATCACTAAAATTCTACACCTATTTTTATTTCTTTGTTTACTTTAGGCATATATTGAAGTCTTTTGTTAATTTAAACGTATTCTAAAGGACAAACTAGCATATTTCTTTTGGTCTATATGGTGTATTTTTGTATGTCTATCATTATTTGAGTTCGTAAAATACAACAGCAGGGCACAACATTTTTTCATTGTCTTTGAAGTGATATCAGGGCAGCTTTTTTTTTCTTTTTTGCATGACTGGAGGATTAAAAAGCTTTGCTTACTTTCCCTTGACTGATTTGTTTTCAGGGTAATCGAGGCAGAACTGGAGTGGTGGTGGCAGCCTACATGCATTACAGTAACATATCTGCCAGGTAGGTCCACACTCCCATAGTAATCTAGCTTCATCACAAGAGCTCCTTCATTCAAAAAGCTCCAAGTAGTTTTTCTAAAAATAAAACCAAAATAAAACAGTTTGTTTAAGACTGGAACAGCACTTTTATTTTGAAAAATCCACACAAAAAAGGGAGTTAGCTCCACCTAATCACAAGATTCAGATCATATGCAAGAGATTTTTTCCTTTTTTATTGGATTTGTTCTTAGTTTGGAGCAGATCTGGGGACATTCTGTAGCAAAAATAATCAGAGAAGCGCATGACTCTGTTGCTTGAAAAGAAACAATCTGCCAACCAACACAAACTTTTTTTCTGTCTTTTCTTAATCTTGTTATTAGTAAAGCAACGTAAATGGACATTTAGCATGATGCACATGATATACAACATACTATACAGTTTAAATACTATGTATCTGTACTGTAATACCCCTTAAGTATTAAAGCAAAAGTGATGAAAAATTTGTTTGGCAAACTTGTTTCTTTTAACCAAGACTTTCTATTGGCCTGCAGTGCTGACCAGGCTCTGGACAGGTTTGCCATGAAGCGTTTCTACGAAGACAAAGTGCTTCCTGTGGGTCAACCATCCCAGAAAAGGTCGGTCTTCTCTGACATCTTGTTTACAAAATGAACCCATGGTGACCTCTCCCTCAACTAAGTGTCTTTTTACAAGCTAAGACAGCTGTGCTAATTGAATTCTAGGTCCCCCTCAGTGGGCAATAGAATAAGCAAAAGTCTAAAAAGTCAGTAAACACTGAACATGCTTGTTTAATAGTAGTCTGCAGAAAATGGGGGTCATATTGAGTTTATTCTTCAATAATAAATTAATAAAAGGGTGTGTACGTTCACACTGGCCTTGATAACTTGGCAACCACTTCCAATGAAACATCTATGTAAATGCACATAAATGTGTGTTTCAGGCTTTTGCGTTCAAAACTCTTGTGTTCACATGACGCTACCCATGATTTAAAGTCAATTTTTGGGCCTATCCATTGAACATGCGTTGAAAGTTAAACCAGTTCCAACTTTGACCAATCAGGGACCCGCGTTTGGTAGTGATGTATGCATGGCGTCTTTTTTAATTTATGGAAGTGCCAACCATTTGAAAATTGATCATGGAGGACAAAAAATTGTTAGTTTGTGCCTGGCCGGAATTATAGGACACCAAGACTTTTATAAATCGCAAAGAAAAAACCAAGATGTGCAACATTTCACACTAAGCCTCTTCCAACTGTGAGTACATGCTCTAGCAACAGCCCAGTCTAAACACCATATGCTAAAAGCATGTTCTTATACGCACATCACTTGCCCAGTGTGTATGTAGCATGACCAATATTTCACTAGATTTGCTACCCTTCTTGGTTCCAGTATGTGCGATTGGCTTGAGAAAATTGTTCCCTGCTTGACCTCAAATCAGATTCCAGAGTGAAAGCTTGTCTTGCCAAAAACACTGGATTATAAGTTCATGCCTTTGTGGGTTAAGCTCTGAGAATCACGATTTAACATAAGCAACTCTCTGATCCTCTGTTCCCCTTCTCTTAGATATGTGGAGTACTTCAGTGGCTTGCTTTCTGGACACATCAAGATCAACAACAAACCCCTTTTCCTTCATCATGTCATCATGCATGGCATTCCAAACTTTGAGGCCAAGGGAGGTTTGTATCTGCTTCTGCACGTATTCGCCCACAAACAAGCATTTTCACCCCTACGTTTATTTTCGAGCAACTTCCTTTACATTTGTGTTCCAGGTTGCCGTCCTTTTCTCAAAATCTACCAGGCCATGCAGCCTGTCTACACATCTGGGATCTAGTAAGTCTTAAAATACGCTCACGCTCAAATGCTTTTACAAGATTCCAGGGATAGCGAGCTCATAATGGCTTGACAATAAAAACCCTGATTTTCCTTTATAGCCTCTCGTCTAATTCCTTTGCTCCCCAACATACATATGCACAGCCCCCCTACACCAGTTCATACTCCAGGCTGGACTCACGTTATTGTATTTAGCTAACCTCCCCAGCTGCAGGCTCTTGTTTCTCTACTTTAGATCCCGCAATCATGAGTAGTGTTATTTGTGAGTGGAGAGCCCATGAAAGTGGCAGTCAGGCATTTGTGTGGATGCATGCAGAGGTTTTGTTGCCAAAGGAGCCTTATGGTTCCTGAGCTCAGACAGGATACAATAGCTTCTATGGCTTTCTGTTGTTGTTTTTGGCAGTAGGGGAGCATTGCGCATGAGGACGGAAGGTGAGTGCAGAGCTGCGCTGAGATTTGTTAGGCCCACTTATACACACATAAAACATGCAGCATACATAAAAAAAACCCACTACCCGTCACATATCCCTGCAGAGTCTTTCCATTTTCAGTTAGCAGAACCACTAGTTGCTGTTATTGTTAACAGTAAAGTTAACTGTTGAAGACCCACTTAGATGAAAATTGTGTTTTTAACATTTTCTTGTCGCTTTTTTATGACGATGAAGGACATACAATATGAAGAAAATTAAGTTTAAAATTCACCAGGAGCAGATAAAAAAAAGGGAGTTTGAGAAAACAGCGTATTTGTGACGAAGACAATACACTGGGGGAGCCAAAAGCTCCCTGCTCTGCTCCATTCTTATGCATCAACTTGAAGTGAACTAGATTCATGTAAGTCTTCATTTTCCTTGTCTGAACTGACATCTGGCTCAAAACCATACAGCTGGATAGCTCTCCAATATTGCTCACTATTTTGTTGCACTGCTAATGTTAGGCCTGGGTTTTAAAGATTGGAAGGGGGCTAGGGTGCTCCACGCCAACAGTCCCGCCAACAAATCAGAGGTGAATGTCTAAAGAACTACTGCCACTGTTTTTTTTTTTTATTTTATTTTGGCGGAAAAGGACAGAGTTTTATTTAATTTGGGCTAAAAACAGCATAATCATAATTAAAAACCCTAGGGAACAATTTAAAAGTAGATATAAAGATGATCGTAGTGGGTCTTTAAAAAAAAAAGAAAATTGCACTAGAAAAGACAAGTCATCACACAACAAGATTTTCAACTCTTTAAGCCCTTTAAATAGCACTCTTCCTTATTCTCTATTATGCACTCCCAATTAGCGCTCTGGTCTTTGATCAGTCATGTTTGACACTAATGCCCACATTTAGCTCTGCAGTGTTCTGTATTCCCTTTTGACAGCTTCCGTTAAAGACCATCTTCTTAGCAGGTCATGTGTGCTTGTTTATATCCAGACACAGACTATCAAATACAAACAATCCGACAGTATGGAGTTTCTTCTTAAAATTAAAGATAATGTCTGATCTTTCATGTAATATGATGTTTTGTTTTTAATTTTTTAGTAACGTCCAAGGTGACAGCCAGACAAGCATTTGCATAACCATCGAACCTGGTCTTCTCCTAAAAGGAGACATCCTGGTAAGAATTTCACAGAACCGCTCTTGATGCACTTTTGTTAAATGAAGTTACATGTTTGAAACCCATAAAAAACCCTGATTATGAGCTTACTTTCTGCTGCGAGTTTCCCCTGGCAGGAGAACTGGCAAATAAAGCAGATGCTAATAGGCAAGGATTGTGTGCCAGTGACAACAGCTGTATAAATGAGGAGGAAACACAGAGGAAACACAGATTTTTTTATGGTTTGAAAATCAGAATGGAATCTCGTTGATTTTTCCAATCTGACACTGGCAGCTTGTACTGGGAAAATACTGCTGAACCCCAGTTTATAGGCACTCATTAGCACAACGTCTTTTTCTGGAAACTGTGATGTAAAACATCATTTTCAACACTTGAAAACCTAGTTTCATACTTTAATGCAGAATTTTAAAAGAGGGAGTTGAATTTTCTCTAATAGACTTTTCTTGATGAAAGTTTTCCATTTGTTTGATTAAAAATGAGTAATTTTGGAATAAAAATAAAGGGAAACAGCAGGGGTCAGCAAACTCCCTGCCTTTGCTGTCATTTAGACCATAAGTTATTCATGAGATAACCTCAGGTTCAAAACTTTATTGCAGATCATTTCAAAGGGAGGCACTTAGTATACGGCTTGAGGCTGTTTAGTTTTAGATGTTGTCAGAGTGAAAATCACATGTCCATCCTTACAGAAAACTAATGGATTCTGCCAAACACATTCTCTCATGGGGAGGTTGCTTACTGATGCCTGATGTTATTCAGATACTGTAAGTGGAGAAATGTAAATGGTTGTCTGAAAGCCAAATAGATGGGAATTAGTCATTAATGAGTTGGCTCCACATTTCAGCCTGGACTTACTTTGGACTCTATTACTTCCAATATAGGGAATGATTAGATACAAAGAAGTAAAAAAAAAAGGGTTACAAAAAAGTTAAACCTTGTAGAGATTTTGAAAAGTTTTAGTGTATTGTGTTTCTATCCTTCATTATTAGTTTTGGGCATTTTTGGAGACTTTTTGAGCGTTTTTGGTTGATCCGTGGCAAATGATGAGGTGACACGTACGTGAAGCTTTATTTATCCATATGCCAACAACTGAAATAAGCCGGGCAAATGATCATATATATTAACACAGAATCAGACCACGCCCATAGCAACTGCAAAACCTGCTGGGTGTGAGGCCCAAAGGCAAAGGTAACACCACAGATCCTGCATTAATGCAGATCAGGGTTCTGATACTTTTATATCCAAATTTTTTTTTTTAAGGAGTTAAACTTCTCCCGAAACAACCTATTTTTTTGTTTCAGCTGCAGAAACAGGAATTTGTTTTTACTCCTCTTAAAAAAACACTTTTCTTTCCAATTTTAGACTACATTTTTTTAATTTTACTGAAGAAAGGTGAAATTGTGCTACCACTTATAAATGCGATCATTCTGACTTTAGTCTCCTGATTTAAAGTGGGATCCTCACAAAATGAGCATCCTCTGCTTGCTGAATCTTATCCTTGTAACTCTGCAGCTCAAGTGCTACCACAAACGTTACCGCAACCCGTGCAGAGATGTCATATTCCGAGTCCAGTTCCACACGTGTGCTGTTCACGACCTAGGACTTGTCTTTGGGAAGGAAGAGCTTGATGAGACATACAAAGGTAAAAAATGTCAAGACCTCAGCTTTATTGTAATGTTCTGTATTAAAATATTTAAAAAGTTGTTAATATGTTGGAACCATGGAACGTTAGGAGGATTTTTTTAGTACAGTGACTGAAGATTAGTCTTTAAAATAAATTCGATCTAATTTATAATTGTCTAGAAGTATTTAAACACGATCATAGTTACCACAACATACTTTGTATTGCTATTTGTTAGACCAAATATATTAAAATACTTTGATTTTAACAAACAAGAAGCACACAATGGGTTGTAGTGTGGCAGCTATGTACTTTATTAAAAAGTTACTTTGTAACATTATTTTTCAAAAATATTTTTTCCCCCATTCAATTTGTTATTTTAAAACCTTTCAGGGAAATGTTTACCTTTAGGCCAATCTTTGACATCCCAGTTTTCTAAAGTAAAGAAAAATTTAACTGTTTCTGTTTCCCTGTGCAGATGAACGATTTCCAGAATATGGAAAAGTTGAGTTTATTTTCTCCTTTGGACCAGAAAAAATACATGGTAAGTATCAAAGTGTTCACTCTCATGGCTTCACTAGTTATCGTTACATATTTGGCTGTTATACCATAATTATATCATGATCTTTTGGTTTTAAACAAATAGCCATTTTGCTTTAAATTACAATAATACTATTTTGCAATTGTGACATTTAAACAAAGTTTGGGATTCGAAGATTCACATTTTCTGCTCTGTCTCTTTAAATTTCTGGTCAAGGTATGGACCACCTGGAGAACGGGCCGAGCGTCTCGGTGGACTACAACACACAAGATCCCCTGATTCGATGGGATTCCTATGAAAATTTCAATCAGAGCTGTGAGGACACCACAGAAGGTGAGAACAATAAAAAGAAACTTCTGAATGCATCTTGTTCTGTGCTGATGGTGGTTAAGCTAAATGCAAATGATGTCAGTGTTCCAATTCCCTCATTATTCCCAGACTATATAAAAAGACTATATAGTGTGGTACTATCAAGTGCCCTGGATATAAACAAATTTGGACAGCATGTTCACTACTTTCTCTTTTTTTTAACGCCAAATGTGGCATCCCCCATTTGCCAAAGTAAAAATCAAATAAATATAAAAAATGTTTTGGAGACTATTTAATTTTTTTCGAATGACAAATCTTTGAAACGCGACACATTGTGGTCTATATTAGCCAGTCTTCACCGCAGACAAAAGGCTCTTAGTGAGCATTAAGGCACTCTGTTTTTTCACATAGGATTTTAGAACTGTAGATTCAGATACCTCAACAAAATGGCGAACCCCCTATATGGTGCACTAAGTAGTGAGTAGTGTGGGAATTTGAGCACAACCCAGGACTTAATGTTAAAAAATGTTCTGATGCCTCTCAATAGCCAATCACACAAATCCTTGCAAACTTTGATACATCTATGGGAATTACAAAATACTTTTGAAAGGCTCTGCTCCTCATTCTACAGACAATCCTTTGACTCTTTTGGGAGTACTTTAGATTGGATTTAGGCAGGCTCTACTTGTGACTGCAGAAATTCTTTTTATTGGTGCTTAGGGAGAGTTTGGACTTTATTTTGGTCTCTCTTGAACTGGTTCTCTTTTGCATTCTCAACAACACATGCCAACCTTTGAAACAAGGCTGCCCTTGTTCTGCATGACGCAGGAAGCAGATTCTGATCTGGTCTTGATGGAGTTTAAAGACTCCTTTTTTTGTTTGACAGTTTCAACTCTAAAACTTACATCATGATGGGATCACACTGAAGTCCCACTGGACATGAGTACGAACATCAGAAGGTTTAATGAGGGCAGCAGCTGTGTGGACATATAATAAGTAATACTTTTTAACTTTTAAGCTCTGTTTCCATGACCCATTTAATTATTTTCATAAAGCAATGGATCCTAAATTTATAACCAAGAGGTTTGTATTTTTGCCATACTCTGGACAAAAAAAAGGTATTTTAAAAGAAAAAAAAAACATTTCTGTGGCTGTGCTCATTTGTGGTAAAATTATCACAGCAGAAGAAAGCCCCAGGAGACCTGTTGAACTGCCTTTTAGAGCGCAGTGCTCACATTCTTCATTTCAGCCACAGGCATGTTCAGAGGCTTCCTTTGGAGAGGGTGGTGGTCAGTCTGCAACCAAAATGTTACTTTTTACACCACCCAAAAGTAGAGACAATGTTGCGCACCCACGTCAGGGCAAAGAGACATTTCATTTGTTCTCCAAATACATTTTTGCACAATTGATAAAGATTTTTTTCTTTGTAAAATGTTGATATCTTTTCCTACATCAGTTTATCATTTGGCTTCAACAAGTGCTCATTTAAAAGTAACAGCTGTTGAATAAAAAAGTGATGGCTGTTTGGTGATTTAAAGTGCTTTTTCCTAAAATAAATCATGTAGATTCTTGCTGCCTATCTGATGTCTACAACTACCCTCATGTGTTTTTATTAGGTTCCCAAATAGTCAAAGGTCAGAGGTTACTTGGCCTCCCTCTATCACAGCCAATAAACTGTTCACCCTTCTTACACCCAGCTTAAAATAGGCTCTGCTAAAATAGAAAAGACACAAGTCTTCTATCTGTTTTAGTAGAGTGTGTCATAAATGAGTCAAATTTAATTTCGTCCAGGATGTCTGCTTCTTCTTGTCTACTGCTGTCTAAAAAGATGCTGAGCTCACAAACACCCGCTATCACATCATCAGTGAGCTTATAGAGACTTGAAAGCAACTGATCAGCCTTTGTGTAAAAAAGACCTTTACCAACGAGCAGACATTAAAATAAAGCTCAGAGGTAAGAGTTTCCAAAGAGCTAAAGTCTTTCCATTTGCCATTTGGCTTCACATTTGAGAGGTTTGTTCGTCTGACAGGGAAGCATTTCAAACCTGTCAGAAATGAGAAAGAGACAATTTTAAAAGAGATAAAAAGTAGATGTTTGATTAGTTTTTTGTCAGAATCAATATTTGTTTTTGTTTTTTTGAAGAGACAACACTTTGACTTTCAGTTACAGTCTATTATATTTTCCACACTTACAAGCCTCCTTTTAAATGAAAAACATAAACTACACTCTGCCTTATAACCTGGAGTGCCTTATTCATTGTGGTTGTGCTTACTAATGTTACAATGATTTTACAGTTTTGAGATGTACACGGCGCTTTCAAACAAAGTTGGGTGTTATTGTGAACACGCTAACACAGCTATAATTAACAGGCAGTGTCAGACTGTGTTTTTGTTTATGTGTTCCTTAACAAGGTTGGGAGTTAGCATAGTCACAGTAATGTTTATTTAGCTGTCTGTCAGTCTGTCTGTTTTTTTTTTTTACCAGTTGCAAACAAAGTTGTGAGTTACAGGTGTTGTGAATATGCTAACGCGGCTAACGTGTAGCATGTTACAAACAAGTTCTAGAGTTACTGTGAGCGCAGTTGATAAAGTCAGACAGTTTTATCTCTGACTGGTTTGTTTTATTTAATACGCCCTATATACATATGTCCTTTTGTTGGGTTTTTCCAATAATTATCAGGTTTGTCTGATCTATCAACAAATTTTCAGAATGAAGAACTGGCTTTAACCTTAACACTTAAGATGTTACTGGTGACACCGAAATAAAACGTGCTTTTACCTTTTAGGTGATCAACATGAATCAGCAGAGAAAAGCGACTTTTTCAGATCGGTTTTGAAACGTTATGGGTTACATGTGCTCGATACAAAGTCATAAGAGATGTCACGCAGCCACTATCCTTCTAAGTGTCGACAAATTTCGACACTAAAAAAAAAAAAAAAAAAAAAATCAGAGACAGGATGAAACGTTTTGACTGAATCAACTTTTTTTCTTCCCTTTGGAACAGTTATCAATTAAAGATTGAGACAGAATTCAATTTCTGTAAAATTTAGGTTCTTGACTACTATATTTGTGACATATAAATAGAATAATCTTTAATACCATATGTCATGGAATATAAAAGAACTTTTTTTTTTAATTTGTAATCTAGTCCTTAAATGTTAACCAAAATTGTCAAAAAGAAACTCTTCATCTTTATCACTTTAGTGCCACCTTACACAAGTCTGACCACAGAGATTGGAAAATGAATCATAAAATGAGAAAACTTGTATTAAATAAAAACTTCCTTTTTTTACCTGGCTCTTGTTGAGATTCCTTTTGTGTTTATAACAGCGTCGCCTGCAATCGAACCTTTTCTTGAAACAGCAGAGCTGCTGTAGAAGCAGACGGGAGAATCTGAATGATAGGCATCTACAAAGTCTGTGAAAGGTTACTTAAGGTTTTGTATGAGTAGACAATCCCTTGTGGTGGAACAATCCCTCGTATTAATCTTTAATTTTTGATTCCAACGATTACTTCAGCGGGCCAGCTGTGTCTGACAAACCAGGCAGAAGTGGGGAAATCTGAGAGGAAAAAAATTAAAAGTGAAAAGAAGTTGGAAAAAACTTTAGGATTAAAAAAGACAAATTTACATAATGTGTTTTTTCGTCTAAAGCTTTATTTTAGCAAAATGTGCTGTTTATGCATTGCTCTTTTACGGATACCTCATCCTGTTTAAGATAAGTTTAAGATCTGTTTTACTGGAACTTTTTCCCCCCCTGCTCTCTCTGCTGTCTGAGGAGCCGCAGGAGTTAAAGGCGCGCTCCTCTGCTCAACTGTGAAGCGTTTTTTGTGCGTTCACAAGAGGAGTGACGGGGAATGTCAGTGTGGGTCTGTGCACACTGCCACTCAGCAAACAGACGATTCCACGGTGTTACATTGGGAATTTGTGTTGAGTGTTTCTCCAGTTTCCCTTCGGCGAAATGCAGCCAATGCCTTTTGTTCCAGCTTTGATAGTTGTTGGAAAGTAGAGCTGTGACTGGACATCCACTCTGCGCCTTATGTAACGCTGAGGAGAAGAGATGAGCTGTCACAAACTCGGCAGCTGGCATCTTTCACAACATGTGAGTAGCATGCTCTGTAGTTGTGTAGGTTTTGAACAAAGCAAAAACTAGTTTTTTTCTCAGCTTTGGAGCTTAAAGTCTTATATTATTCATGCATTTTTTACGTTTTTGTATCTTTTATTGCCTTAAACAGCTAAATGTTTTACAAAAGATCTTTTATATCATTTACTGCAACATTAAGTCACGAACGGATAACTGTCAAAATTAATTTGGTCAAACTAGAACTTCTTAAAAATTTTTCTTAAAGATGCTGTATTTACCTAATGACCCACTCCAATCATGTTTTTGATGTTTTTAAAATGTTCTTGTAGCATTTTCCTGATGATGAAGGACATATATTAAGTACATTTAGCTCAAAATTGTATTCCTGAGTATTTTTTTATTCAAATTGTTTTGAATCAGTAGCTGATAAAAAAATTCTGTTTGCAAAAGAGCTTATTTGTGTCGTAGAAGATGCGCAGGCCATAATAGGGGGCGCATGTAAACAGAGAGCTCTCAGCAATGAGCAACTTTAAATGCTTTTTCTTTCTTATTTTTTTATACAACACATTAGGTTCTGCATCATGATTGATTGTTGACCAATGTCAGTCAACCTCCTTGCCGTGTCTGCTGTACAGACAGTGTGCAGTTTGCAAAGTTTGCATATATCTTTTATATCTTTTATCGCGAGCAGATCTTTGTTTTCTTTGTCTAATACTAGACTTTTTTTCTACAAAAGTTTGAACTATGAGAGTGTTTAAAAAACACTGAAAATGTTTTTATGTCTGAGAAAAGTGTATAAAGTGTGTAGAGAAGGATTTGACAGCCTTAAAACATCTATAATTCCACATATAATTCCATGTAGATTTCACCAATGCACGCCAACTCTTAATCTGCAATAAAAAGAGGAGGTGGAAGTTGAGGTGGGGGTGGGTCATTCCCATCACATCTTAGACACCAGGAGTCATGAACTAAAAATTCCTCTGTGCATGGTTGGAGCCAACGCAGGCAACAATGTCACTAAATCTGTCATCAAATTCAAAGGAGACTCATTTAAATGCGTAAAGCTTTAATTAAGTCAAACCCAATTTAAGTCTGTTTTATGATCATTTCAATGTAGTGAATAATTGTAAAGTCAGACCCTAGATTAGTAGTTCATGTTGGTTTATCTACCTTCTATGGTTGCAGAATAGCTTCTACATTTGTCCAGACTAATGAACTTTTTATTGATATATGGTAATGAAATGAAATGTCATGGAACTGTCTTCTTTCATCATCATGTCAGCTCAGCAGAGCGTTTTGTACAGTGTATGCATTCTATCCACTTGTGATATAAAAAAAGTCACATTCCTCCATATAAATGTGATTTCACTGAAACAAACACAGTGTTGGGCTGCAGCGTTTTTTCAGAAGGGTGCAGAGGTGAAACTCCCTAGTGTTGGCAACAAGCTTCCATGCCATCAATCCCTCTGTCTGGTCGCCGGCTTTGGGGAGGATCAGGCTGCTTTGACTCCAAACTCTGCACAATCAAGATTGCATAACAGCCAAGACAGAAAAACAAAGTCTTTCTGCTTAAGACTGCATTTAACACAAGATGAGAATAAGCTTGCTGTGTTGTGGACTGTCCTAGCTTGCTCCTTGGTTGTTGGGTCACACAAAGTTCTGTATGCATAATGCGGGGATTACATTGAGCAAGAAGCCTTTTTTAGGACATCCAGATGAGGCTTTTTTGTGCTGTCTGCACTGGACCACCAAGTTAAAATTAGCAAATCAAATTAGCATATTAAAAACTTTGTTTCTATTGTGTGAGCACTACTGCAGAAATTGCAGACAGCTGTTTATCTGCTTCTGATGATTTGTAGGAATGAATGAGTTGTTTGTTATCTCCTCATAGATGCAGCTGGTTCCCAGATTACAAACACTTTTTCCACTCCTTTCTCTCAATTCACCTATGTATAACTGACTTGTCCAAAAAAGTTGTATAGAGGAGATAGGACACATTTATTACTATTTTCAAAAAGATGTTCTCAAACTGGCCCTACAGGAGACTGGCCAACTGTCCAAGTTCTACCCTGCCTTTGTGCAACAGTTGCTGGGAAAGGCTGTATTAACCCTTTGAATCCATAAGGGATTAGGCCGCCTTAAAAGATGGTAGAGAGGCCATAATTCTCAGTTTAAAACCAAATCATATGGTTTACATTTGAACCTACTGGTGGGGAAAGTGAATCAGTCCCAATACATACCAGCATGATTACATTAAAAGGGTTTGCTCCATTTAAGAAAGATTTATTATTTATTTTATTATTACATATCATAAGTATTAGAATAGGACAACTGAAATATTTTTCTTCATTGTTACTTGCTTATAAGCAAATTATAAACCAAAAATCGAGGTTTAAACCGTGTTGTGGGTAAAGTGAATTGTTGCATCCGAAGAGGTTGGATGGATGGATGGATGGATGGATGGATGGATGGATGTTCTTACACTGTTTTTCCCAGAATGGTCTTGAAACGGTTTTCTAATGTATTACTAAGACCCTTTTATCTTGGTCCACTTATTTTCTTTAATCCCTGCATTAAATCTTGTCTTCCCAATTCTACAAGAGGCAGTTTTATGCGGTATTAAAGATATCTTCAAATAAATAGCATTAAGAATAGCAGTAGTATAAAACTACTTTTTTCTGCAAGATCTTTTGATCACATAACGCATTCCCTTGTTTCAAATGGTTTTAGGTGAGGACACCTTCTGATCACAAATAACATCTATTTAATGGTAACTTTAATGGCTTTTGTGTTTTTTGATATAAATAGAGTTTCTATGATGGGTTATTGGGAAATTTGGGTTACATGTTTAACCCTTGTGCTATCTTCGATGACCCCACCCTCACATTGACGTGTTCTCCCTACCATAACAAATGTGGATAAAGGTGGAAAGATTTAATGTAATCCATGGACACCAGTGAAGATCACAAATCATTGAAGAAAAAAGGTTCAGCGCACTGTCTTGTGGGGTCTAGATGACCCAACTCCCAATGTGAAAGTGCTTAAGATAGCACAAGGGTTAAGTTATGATGTTATAACATAGTAATCATTTGCTACAAGTACATGCTAAACTGTAGTTGCTACCATTCTGAGGTCTTTCATTTTAGTATTAAATAATCCTAACATGGTGGTGACATTATCAGAAGTAATCAATAGCATTTTCTGCTTCTTCCAAGCTTCCTTCCATTATGAAGCCTTTTATTCTGCAGCCCTAAAGAAAGAGCATTTGTTCTCATCGATTTAAAGTAACTTCTGATGTATATTTAATGAGTTCCTCAGCTGCATGCTTACTTAGCTTCTGCAAAGTTCTTTTGTTGAATTTGACCAAGAAATTTGGGTCCGTAAATGTTAACATTTGCCAACCTTTGAATGCACCAAAGAACATTTTGAAGTATCAAGTTTAAGCTCATGACATGGCATCTTTGTGTTGGCGGATCAAGTTTTGAACGTTTCTCTCGCCTTTTTCCACCAATCGTTAAAAGGTATCATCTATCCTCCTCCAAATAAGCAGCCATGTTTTTTAAACCTTGTTGTTGTTTTTGTGTATAAAAACTTCCCCTGAGCTCTAATTTACAGTAATGGCAAGTCACAAAATCAATAGTTTAGCCATTAGCTTAGCTGTCAAATATGGACCAGTCTATACTAACACACTTCAATACCAGAGGGTGCGGCTTACTTAGGCTCTTTAT
The DNA here is from genome assembly GCA_037389245.1 of Oryzias sinensis. Lineage (NCBI taxonomy): Eukaryota > Metazoa > Chordata > Actinopteri > Beloniformes > Adrianichthyidae > Oryzias > Oryzias sinensis. The sequence goes on from CM074501.1 coordinate 26,308,471, forward strand.
TCAGAACAACCTCTAAAATTCACATTGATGTGTGTTTAGTCTGCTGTTAGTGTTTCTGTCAATGCCCTATATGCACATTGACACAAAACCGAGTCCAGAGTGGTACATTTGCATGTTTTTGTATGCTAGCTTCAAAGGAAACACAGTATTTCTGCTCTAAAGGAGGGGGTCTATTGCTTGAGGGGTCGGAGCTCAAAGTTCAAAGATGAAGAAGTCATGCAGTTGCACCATCTGTCTTCCTGAACCTCAGAATATCTAGCTTCGCCCTCCCTCTGGGAACCCCATTTCTTTGCAGAGTAATGTTAAATGCGAAAAATCTATGAAACATTTCAAAGTTAGATCATCACCTTATACTTTTTTTAAAGTATTTTGAACCGCTACTCCTACTCCTGCCTTGGAAAAGTGATGCAACAACTCAAACCGTTTTTCATGGCAAACTGGTCAGACATAATTCACTGTCCCCTGCTGTTCTTTAATCACTTAAGGCTGTGAAGAGAGCATTGCTAACAGTCTTGCTTGAGTTATGCGCTATAGACTATTGACTATTGACTTTTCTTCACACAGATGCGCTACAGACCCTCACACATACTCCTGCCCTGTCTCATCTCATATATGAACACCGCCAGGGGTTATTTGTACTGGCTTACAAGGATTTGCTTTAAGCCAGTAAAGAGCAGAAGCAGGCATGGCACCACACACACACATGTGCTTTTGCAGGCACACACACTACTGAGAAGGAAAAAAAATTCACCTGTGAATTATAAAGACTAATATGGTAATTAGTCACCTTATGTTAAAAAAATAATCAAAATGTTCCTGGAATTGTCTAGATCGTTGTAATCATTGTTTACACTGTACAAACTGAATAAAACAAGAAGCCCTTAGTAAAGCTTAAAAATGTAGTCTGAGAAATGAAAATAAAGTACTTTGTGTGTCAATCTTTATTATATAAGAGAAAGTGTTTTTATCCATGCTCTCTAACCTTTGAATTTGCTTAAAGGCCGAGTCCAGTTATATATTGATATGTGTAAAAGCTTTTCCAGTGGTCTTTTAATTATGATTAAGCCGTTTTAATAAAAAAAAAAAAACAACACGAAAAAACACTCAAATGCTCTTCTGCTGGCTTACAGCCCCTCCCGAACCCAACCCAACATTACCGGTGCAACAAAAATGGCAAACAACATTGGAGCTATCCAGCCGTACAGTTTTGAGCCAGATACCAGCAGGGACAAGGAAAATGAAGACGTACATACATCTAGTCGTCTACAAGCAGATGCATCAGAATGGATGAAAAAAGTGAGCTTGTGGCCTGGCCAGCATATTTACTACATCAAAAATACAATCTTTTTCAAATTGCATTTTATTTGGTTTACTCCTTAGTCACTACAATTTGATGAAATACTCAAACTTGCATTTTGGAGCTTAATTTTCTTTATACATGTCTTCCATCATGAAAAACAAAAACACTATTATTTATCCGAGTGAGTCTTTAAACTGAACCAATAAATAAAAGATCAGACTATGGGAACATGCTCTTCATCATCAGAGTTATGTATGTGGTTGAGGTCTGCTGTTTTGCATTGAAAATGAGTTGTCTGTCCTGCATACTAATGCATACAGATGTTTAGATGACTTAAACCTGACCATGACCCTAAAGATCTTCTGTATAGGGATGTGCAATAGGTGCCTGACAATACAATATGTATTGCAATACATCAAACAACTGATCAGGAATAATTTTTCAATATTTTTTTATGGCTTAAGCAAAACTCTATCTCAATATTAAAACACCTTTTAATGTAATAAAATGGTTGCATTTATTTTATTTAATGATCATAATGTTAATTACTGCAACTGTATCTCATATGCAGGTTGCTTTTACCCAAGTAAATTTTTAGCGCTTTTCTTCTGGTAAATTAAGATGTATTTGTTCTTAAAGGGAACAGTCAATAGTGTCCGATTTACAAATACCAATAAACCAATACAATAATAATTATATTAATATTAATACCAATACCATAACATTGTGTAGGTTGTGCATGTCTTATAACAACGAAAATGGCGAGGCTGACTGAATATTTTACACAAGCTGGTTCTCGCTAGATCTTGTTGTTTTGGTGCAGTGTAGACCTGGTCAAAGAGGTTCAGTGAGCTGTGCTGCCAACTAGCGGTTGGGGGTTTGAGGAGAAAACACGACATTAAAGAACGCTCATAAATAATTAAATAAATATCGTCTTGAAAGCATTTTAAACTGATACAAATATTGCCAAATTAGATTGCAATATATCAGCGAATCAATTTTTTTTCTTAATCCCTACTTCTGTATGTGGGTTTAAAACAAGTAGCTACCAAAAACCATATCAACCTCCCTCTAGACTTTCCTGTTGAACAATGAAAGTTGATATTTTTTTTATTGGTTTCTGTTCAAATCACATCAGCAGTCACGTTTCACGCTCGAAGCTTTTCTATTTTCTCCATCTGGCTGCAGAAGGGTGGAGTTTTTCCTCTGCTTTTAGGCTAGGAAAGAGAGCTTGTTAAAGAAGTTGTTGGAAGACATACCTCTTTCCATTTAACAGGCTCAGCAAAACCAGACGCATCTGTATTGATTTGTGTTTTATTGATTTGTGTTTACACATTTTTGTTTTAGTTTACTTCATAAAAGATAATAAGACATTTAGGGGAAAAAAAGTTTTTGCCATCTGTAGTATGTGTTTTAAAGAAGCACTTGAGTATTAGAGAGACTGGACTACTAGTCCCCCCAACAGCACAGTGCTTTGAAACTCAGTGGCTTCTTAGGTCCCGCCTCCTACCTACACATAACCCTGGCTGTTGTGATAAATATCCCACATGCACACTCATAGCAGGGGATGTCTTTAGACCAGAATGAGCTCTGAAGCAGCCTGGAAGGACAGCAATTCTCTGGCCACACAGTAAGCTATTCTGGAGAGGAAAGGGATCAGGGGAAGCTGCCAAAACCAACGCCCCAACCGCTGCTGTAATCCCTCCTGGCGCTACCCTGGGAGTTCCTCTTCAGGGTTTCTCCCAGGATAGATTGAGACCGTACTGTCTTCTATTAGGCAAACAGGTAGAGTTTTCATAGTTTTTTTTCCTGCTGTATCCCTAAAAAGACTGGAACCTGTTGTAAAGCAGCCTGTTGAAGTGTTGTTTTCCTATCTAGTGAGCTCTCAGCTGTATGCCTAATCAGTGTGGAGTCACATGTGGCCACAGGGCAGGTGATAAAAAAGGTGCTGAAGTTAGTTCACAAGGCTCTTCTTTCACGACTAACATCTGTTTATTGGTGTGACTGCTATATTAGATGTATGTGTTAGTGGGTATGCATGCACAGTGTGATACGTTCTTGATACTTGAGTGTTGTCTATATATGAGTCCTGATGACTTCATTTTGAGCTTCTGAAACAACAACTACTAAGTCATTGACCATTTAAAGCTTTTCTAGACTTGTTCTTGCAGTTACACGTTGCTATTTCAATAACTGTCATTTTAGGCAGTTAAGGTCACAGGAATCCAGAATCGCACTTATTTTTCCAATATGTCATCTACAAAACAATTTTCATTTGATATTTATTTATATATATATTGAATGTTTTTGAAACCTACCAGCACTGAGAGTGGAACAGCGACAGTGGCCCATTCCTTTGGCAAGTTGCCCTCGGTCATCCTTGGAGATATTGTAGTACCTAACGTGTACGCCCACTGTGCTCCATTACAGAAGCCTGTATTCACTCAAGTCAAGATAAAGTTATCTGTAAGCACAGACAGCACCTTTGTGCAGCTTCTGTCCGGGCTATAGAGCTGATTTGGTCCTACAGTAAGTGAGAGGCTCGTCTCAGAGGTTTATTAGAGCAGTATCAAAGGAACAGACTACCAGCGGATGCATTTTGTCTTTATTCTTTCAAGTAGGTGTGAATAAGAAAACTTTTACTTAATGCGGCAGTCTACTGCTTATTTTGCTTACGTAGAAATGTCTCTATCGAATCCTCATGTTTTTTGTAGTTGATCCAGCCGCCTTTAGTGTTTTTGGAGTAAGAGCTGCAAATTAATGTTAATGCAAGAAATGTGTGTTTGCTTGCCCATGACTTATGCACATAACACGTGTTTAAACTTTCTTTCTGTCAGTTTCAGGACACTCTGTTTTAGTTGGTTTCTTAGGCAGGAAAAGCCTTTTTCCCTACCAGTCAGTGATGCAGATTTTCCAGGGATGACTACATTTTTCTGATTGGGGCGTCCTGTTTTTTTTTTTTTTCCATTTAGTCATGACTGTGTGAACCTACAGTTTATGTGCCTTCTTTGTATGCTCTGAAGCATTTTGTCTCAGATTACAGTTAAAAATCCCAAACCCAAGTCGGTAATGTTCCACATAACCATTGTTATTTATGGGATCTTTTATGCTTTTATGGGACTAATGATTTATACCACAGAAGTGTTAAGTAGTGTTTGATTTGCCAGTGCAGTTCAGAAGACACAGGTTTATGTAATTTTCTTCAGAAGTGCAGATTTTTTTTCCGGCACTGCAAACTCATTTTTTTAAAGCGAGTTCTCTAGATGGTTTTGAGGTTGTGTTTAATTTAGCTGTAGCTGATTTGCCTGTGCTCACATGGCCTATTATTACCCATATTTCTCCTACCCACTTTTGTTATGGATTTAATATGTCTAATTTGATGGCAGTAAGTCAGTGTGTACCCTACATTTGCCATATGTTACCTGGGATAGGCTCCAGCGATCCCAGTGGCTCTAATCTTGATGGAGTGAATGGAGATAAGCAATGGATGGATGAATTTTGTTTAATAAGTTTAGCAGAATTGGATTTTTTTTAAAGTTTTGTCCTTTTTCTCTCCTTTTTATTTTAGAAGTGATCCATACCCAAGGACCTTTGGACGGAAGCCTGTATGCCAAAGTTCGTAAAAAAGAATCTCTTGAAGGAACAGTCACACCGAACGGCCTTCCGTCCACTGCTGCAGAACATGCCGTGCCTGCTGTGGACCACGCACTGTCTGTGAGCAGCGACTCAGGAAACTCCACTGCTTCTATCAAAACTGACCGAACAGATGAAGCAGTTCTTCAGGTTTCCACAGTGAGCCAGACACACATTCCTGTGGGTGAGGACTTACCCACTGTCCATCACCCCCCAACACCTGTTCAACAACCAATAAGTCCTCAAGAGAAGAAAGAGCTCGAACAACTACTGAGTGGCTTGGAGGGGCCCATGAACAGACAGGCTTACCTGTCCACCCCAACATCTGCTCCTGGAGGGATGCTCCACCTTGTGCCCGCCCAGGTCCATGTTAACGGGAACAATAGCATTGACCGAGAAACCGACATTTTAGACGATGAGCTGCCTACTACTCAAGAGGGCAACAGCGTGGACAGCCTGGGAACTTTTTCCTCCACGGATGGGCGGGCTACACCAGCAGATCTGTACTTCCAATCTGAGCCTCTCATCAACGGCCAGGATCATCTGCCATACCTGGAGCGCAGCGTCCCAGAGAAACCCCTGGATTTCACCCAATCCAAAGTTGTCAAATCGGACAAATCCACGAGTTTGAACCAAAACAACATGACACCGTCCTCTGCCAATTACATGGCTTTTCAAAACAGCAGTCTGTATCGCTCTCACTCATTTGGCACAGATCTAAAGTCAATGCCACCGGCTCCCACCCGCACTACAAGTAGCAGGGATGCGGTCCAGCGTGGTCTCAATATTTGGCATCAGTTTGGAATACCCGAGGAGCCACTTACTGAAGGTTTTACTTTTAGTCCACCTCCTTCTGTAGGAATGTCCAGCCACCACAGCCTGCCACAGTTTCCTCATCGCCACAGTACCTCCCAGCAAGAAATCGAGCAGTCTATTGAAACCCTCAACCTTCTAATGTTGGACCTGGAACCAGGCCTTTCAGCTGTGATGAAATCCCAAAGTGCTCCATTGAGGGAAAACAGTTTTGTAGTAACAACCCAGCCTTCCTTCTCTCAGAACCAAGCCAGGCTCTCTTATCAGGCTGATGCTGCCGTTCATACCCACACTGCAGAGCCATCCAGCTTAGGCAGCCCGTCACTATTGGCTCAGATGATACAGACAAAGCCTAGTACTCCAGAGCCTGCACCTGTCCACAGACCTTTGACTTCTGAAACAGTTGGAGCCACTCTTTCCTCACAGGTCTTCCCTTCCACAAGTGGTTCTCTTCAGCAAAAATCCATCAGCACATTCCCTCCAAGTACACAGCTCCATTCCTTGGAGGTCTCTGAACCCCAAAGAATGCCCACTTCTGACTCAACATCACCTCAACTAAGAGAGTGCGAGCCCGAGGAGGTCTGCAATGTTGAAGGTCTGGTGGCCCAAAGAGTAGCTGGTAAGATCAAACACTCATTTCTTTCATGCCAACACATAGCTTGCCAACCCAGTACTCGCTGCAAATCTTGGGAATAAACTTGACCAGTTATGTCGGCCAGTAGCAGTCTGCATCTCTTACATGCTTTTATTTGAGGTCACAACATGTTTGGCAAGAGGGATCAGACTAAAATAACTGTGCAAAACAGGTTGTTGATTGACAAAACCTGCTAGATGGTTGTGAGCTAAAACATCAAGCAGAGAACCTCTTCTCACCCTTCTTAAAACTTGAACCTTTTTTTTCCTCTCGACTACAGTTCTACATGGATTACAGACCCACTGATAAAAAAAGTGTTTGTAGTGTGTTTAACATGTTCTTGTGCCATTTTTCTGATGATGGAGAACATATATAAAAGAAAAAAGTTTAAAATCATGTTTCTGGGTATTTCTATGTTCAAAACGATTGTATTCTACAGTTAAGTAGAAAATATTCTGGGCAGGCCACAAGCTCTGTGATCCATTCCATTCTGATGCATCTATTTTCAGACAAATAGATCCATGCATGTCTTTGTTTTCCTTGTTCGAGCTGAGATCTGGTTCAAAACTGTAGGGTTGAATAGCTCTGATATTGCTCGCTGTTTTGGTTGGACGGGATATGTTAGGTTGGGGGTGTGAGTGGCTGTAAACTAGAGGAAGAGCAAGAAACAGCAGGGTGAAGGGATGTTGGGGAGGGTTTCATGCCCAAAACTTAGAGGCGAATTTCTAATGAACAACTGCCACCCAGCAGAAACTATGTCGTAGTAAACACACCGTTTTTTGATTTGGCTAAAAATGGCATAATCATAATTAAAAAAGCACCAGGAATGCTTTGACAATATGAGTGGGTCTTTAAATAAACACTGCATACATTTGTTCTTTTTTAGGCCAGTTTTCCTCTCTCTGCTTTTCTTACTTTATCTTAATCTTTATTTCATCATTCATCCCAGAGTACACGGCTCGCGCCCAAAGCGCCATCCCAAGCATGACCTCCGCTCAGTCTGATCATCGTCGTTCTCACTCCCTCTCGGGTTGGTTCTCCCATCCTGTATGAAGGAACCCTTAAAAATGAAAGGATAGATCCTTTCAAAGGGTTTCGTGTTTTGCTTCTGCTTAACCCTTGATTGCAGTGGGGTGCATTTATTAATTGTGTATGTCTACAGTACGTTTGGTTTATTTTTAACATAAAACTAATGTTTGACATGTTTTATCAGAGGGCAGCATCATCAAAAAAATACAAGCTCATTATCCTCTTTATATGTGCTTGAGATTAGTGTTTGTTCTGAGTTGCTGGTTTTTTTACTGAAGGTAAAAGAGTCACCCTAAATGTGGCACTGAAAAATCCCTATTGGAAAAGTTTCTCAAGAATGAGACAAGAGAAGCACAAAGAATGCTCTGTCCCTTGCCAGGAGACCATGTCACAAGATCTGTTTTGCCAAACTTCAGGAACAATACTGAGTCCAGGACACTGGCCTCATTCAAAGCTGCCTTTTTCATTTGCTCCCTTTTCAAGATTTACAAAGACCGACAGAGAAAGTGAAATGCACAAGAAAGACAGCGCTACTGATCCTGTATGTGTCCACTGAGAGTTAGTGACCACAATCCAGACGTTATTGTATAAAGCCCAGTCTGGGCCCTCTACCACAGACAGCAATATCCTTTCTGCAAAGATCCAGCAGTCAATCAAAATTAGATGTTAGAGTAGACCTTAAACTGCAAGGCTGGACACAACTATTGATTAGGTCATTTTTGCTGTCATCGAGAAATAAGACGTGCATAGGATAATTTCTCAAGTACAGCTGTATTGTAAGAGGATAAACAAAGTCTTAAACAAAAAAAGAGGGGTTAAAGTATGAGTTTTGGGATACTGAGTGGTAAACACTTTGCTTACAGTCAGGCAAAGTGTAGCATTTGACAGCACTCTGTAGGAAAGGGTGCATTGAGCACATCTGGTTCTTGGTTTTAAACCCTGATGCAACAGTGGGTGCGTTCTGTTTTGGGGCGTTTCAAAGCTGTAAAACCCAGTGGTATTTGGCATGCAATGAAGTATTTTATGTTTTATTTTAATCAATAATGCTCACAAATGGCATTAGTCTCACTTAGATATGCAGAATGTATTGCTTTTAATTGAAAATAAATCTTTACAAGTTTCATAGAATAAAAATAATGAAAAATTGGGATGGTTAATTTGGCATTTAATCAAAGCATTTTAACTCCATGTGGTTTATTGTTTATTGGCAAAAAACTGAATTCCTGACAATTTTGGATGTCAGCCTTATCCATCTATAGTCAGTAACTTCTCTCTATAGACATTTATTGCAGTTGTTGCTTTCTGCATGGTTTAAATATTTTTTTACTCTTTTAAACCCAATCAGAGATTTTAAAATGATCTTTTTCCAGAATTGTGTCGGCTTAAGCTTTAGGTATTCTCGGGATTTCTCAGCCTCACCAGGTCTTTGGCAGTCTGTTCTATGGGGACATGTAGACTTGAGTCAGCTCATCAGTAGAAAGCAAAAGAGAATTGGAAAACAGGCAGGCTGGTTGATCTCAATGACTAGGACTGGGCAGCTCTAGTTTAAACCCAACAACCTTTCATGTTGTCATTGTTTATTGGTCTTCTGAATACTCACAACTCTTTGATCTAAATTACAATAATAAATCAACTTCTTGATTTTTTAAGAAAAAATGGGATGCACCCTCAAGTGTAACATTGTAGGGGAGGAAACGGATAAACTGAACTGCCTCAGAACAAACACACCACAGAATTTATTGACTCAGCTTGTTTTATCTTAACATAAAATACAATGGTGCTTTTTTCACCATTTTTCTCCCTCTAATTATGCTCTTTTACAATAATGAGTGGCAACAAGTGGTGGTCCCACTTTTGAGCTTTGATGCATTTGCCAGCTTTTCCTGCTTTGCTTGCTCAGTGTTACAGTCACTGGTCTCTTATTGGCTTATCAATAATAATCCTCTTAACTCCATTGTTGTTTGTTTTGTGTTTCAAGCATTTTTGAGCAGCTCTTTAGCCAGATTAGCTAAATTTATTGGCATTTTAACAAACTGTTACAGTGAGTGTATCTACTTTTTATTGTTGAGTTTTTAAGTATTAATATTTTATGTATTAAAAAGACTTATTACATAATTTAGTTTCAAGTTAATTTAAAGATTTTCTTGCATGTTAAATGCAAAATTTTGAGATCACAAAGCATCATGCTAATGCTTTGCAATGTGCGATCCTCTACACACCGTGAGCATCCACAGAGGCCGACAGTGATGGTGTTAAGCTACCTGAGGACCGTCAACCTGGCTTCTTTTTTTTAATTTAACACTCATTTGTGCAACATCTCAGGTGTCCAGGCACGTACAGCTTCCTTTGAGGAGCCTTCAACTCTTCCTCGCCGTCGCATCACCAGTGAGGGACATTCTGATGATGGCAAATCTCCTGATATTCCGATGCGCTCCCCGATTCGATGTGTCTCTCCAGAGTTTGTCCATGCCATAGGAATGAACCCCGGTGGACGACCAAAGGAGGTATAAAATAAACATGGGCTATAAAAACACTCATTTACTTTGTAGTGGAGTTACATTCTCATCCCAATATCACCCATTCCAGAGAAATCTGCACAGCTACAAGGAGGCCTTTGAAGAAATGGATGGAGGACAAATCAGTCCTACACCCACAGTTGGTGGTGAGGTGTTTCCCCAAACCCCTGCCTTTCCCATGTCACCGCAAACCCCTTACTTCAATCTGTGTAAGTCTTTCACCCGACAGACAGATGGTACTGTGGAGCTTGGTTACATAATGAAGTGATTTATGCTGGAGGTTTGATATATCTTTTTATCACGCTAATTATTTTATCTAAGTGAGAAAAATCTGGTTCAACTTTGAAATCAAAGATTCAAACCTAGCAATCTTTTAAAATTTTTTACAATGATTTACAGTCACAAACGCTCACTTTTTCTTTTTTTAAGTTTTGCTTTTTAGTTTTCTTTAATCTTTTTCCAAAGAGACAATCACAAAAACAGAAAGTATATTTTTAATGCAAATTTTGTAGGTCGTTGGGCAAAGTAAGTGGAATCAAAATGTCACCTTTAGTGTTGCCTTAACACATTTTGTCCTTTCAGGTCTACCTCACTTTTTTACAGTTTTTGAAGAAATCACAGCACTTAACAAATGAGTTTTTTCATTTTACTACAAAATGTTAACAACTGAGAATATGCACTTAAAATAGGGATGGGTACCGTTTGGATTTTATCAGGTGCTGGTGCTGACCCAATACTTTTGAAATGGTTTTGGTGCCTAAACAGTGCTCAAACTAGCGTTTTAAAAATGAAGTGATTTTTTTTTCTCCCCCCCAAAAATATTTAAGTGTGACTTAGCAGTGTTAGAAGGAGAGCGTTCAATTGTTAGCAAGATGCTTTTTTCATTTTTTCTGACAGTCTGCACTGTATTTCTGCACTTTTATACATCAGGTCACTGAATTAGAATCTTTCAGTTTGAATTACGGCCAAACTTTTGCTCGCTTTGCCTTTGGCAATTTGACTAAAGCTCCAAGTACCTCATTCTATAGGAGTCCACCCACAATACTTCATGTGACTATCCCTGAGGTTACTTCTTTTTCTTTTTTCCTGGAATCTGTTTTTTTTAGGAGTTTTTCCTTACCGGGAAAGAGGGTCTAAGGGCAGGTATGCCCAGTTTAGCTTAGTCTGTTTAATTTAGTTTAGCAATTACCTATTGTATTTTATAGCTAATTTTATGTTTTGTACAATTAGTAAACCTCATTGAGACAACTGTGTAGTAATATTGGGCTATAAAAATAAAACCTAATCTAATTGAATTAAGAGGGTCGGCTAGAATTTCACAGCAAAAATGAATAGAATACACCAAATTTTTTCATACTGTTCAGCTAGTACCATATACAGTGGTACCAGTACCAACTTGGCACAGAGTTTCTGTACCCATCCCTAACTAAAAGACAAAATTAACACTACTTTAGTTAAAGATAAACACACAAACTCATTCTCAGCCCACCCATAATCAATGGAGGTGCATCTGTGTTCAAAGAATTGATTGGGATTCTTTGGTAAGTGGAAGATGCACAATGCCTGTACCAGAGTTCCACTGTCCCACGTTGTCAGTCATGTCGAGCTGAGCCCTTTGTTCTCCCTGAGTGACCTTTCACCCCTCACTTGTCAGTCCTGCAGTGCTTTGGCATGACAGTCACAGGAGAGCGGCACTTTCTTTTGAAATTGATCAGTTTACCTTTGCTGACAAAAACAGGCTGATAAGTAAAAATGAAGGTGATGCACACTTGCAATATTTCTGTAAAAACTGCCATTTACTACAACATCTTACCAGTTGCTAGCCTCTGTGTTCCTGTTGTCATTCATGATTGCATTTCTCTCCCTGCAGTATTCTTAGCTGTCTATAATTTATTCTTTTGATAATTGTACCACCAGTTTTTCCCTTTCTAAATGACTTATTGTGTTCAGTCAAGAAAGGGACTGGTAGAGCAGTTCATGATAAGTGTCTCTGTTAAAGCTCTTCATGCATTTTTTTAAATGAAAAAAAAAAGAATATAAATTATGAATACAGAAAAGTAAAAAAAAAATTCAGTACTACAGCTCTCCACCAGAAGAGCTTATGAATCCACTTTGGCTCCGCTTTGCTTGGATGTCATTTTGTTCTCATGCACCGTGTTTTGTGCATGGAAGAATCTGGCTGAAACCATCAATGGTTGCATGCTTGTTTACCCTTCATAAGAGTACGAAGCATGAACACGCTTTCCTGATCATGTTGCAATTTGTGTGTTAACCTAATCTACTCTTGACAGCTTCATACCTGTTATTGTCTGATTGAACGTCAACACAATTTAATGACTCAAGTGTGTGAAGACTTTTTTGAAGTCTTGTATTATGCTTTTTAACAGGTAGCAGCTGTCAGGATGTGATGTTTGATTATGGGTAGTAAAAAAGGTCTTCTCTTTCCTTAGGTCGCTCACCTCCTGGTCTTGCCAAGACTCCCTTGTCAGCTCTGGGACTGAAGCCTCACAACCCAGCAGAAATCTTACTTCATCAAACAGGCTCAGGTTGGTTCATAGGACACATCCTGAATCAAAGTATTGCTGCTTTGATCAGGACCTTTAAGGACTTCAAAGATGACTTCAAAGATTTGATTATACACCTACAACTTTTCTGAATTAGTCTGGCTAAAGATGGTGTTTTAGCTTAGATCCTCTGAGGAACACTAGTGTGAAATGACTGTTTAGAGTTGATTCAAGAAAAAGTATTCCCAAAGTGTAGATTATTTCAAAGTATATGACGTCAACACTTATAGAGAAAGCAGGTAATCACTAGTGATTCTTTTAACAATATTTTGTGTCTCCAATAATGCCACTCAGATGGTGAATTCAGTGAGTGTGATGAAGGTAAGAGTGGTCTGGAATGCCAGAAGTTCTTATCAACATCCAATGTTTTAGGGTTCTTCATCCCATTAACTATATCTTAACCTTTATGCAACAGTCCATATAGGAGTCAAGTCACATTAGTTATTAAAAATAAATCCAATATTAGTCAAATTATTCCCATCATTTTGCCACTAAACCATTTTTCTCATAGTATAATCCTCATTTCAGACCCCGTCTGTAAAATTCTCAATCAAGAATCATTGGGTAAAAAGACATAAATTACACTTGCTGTAACTGCAGGGTTAATAGTAGTTTTTCTTTTTACTGTGCAGCACCAAGAAGCTATGTAGAGTCTGTGGCAAGGTCGGCAGTGTCGGGCGGAGAGCCATCCACGTCGCCCCGGAGCCTCAGCCCTCCAGAAGATGCAAAGGGTCAGCTGGGAAATCTTAGTCCCAGCAACCAAACAATGAACCCACCTTTGTCCAGCAGCAGTCCCATCCGGTGCTCACAGGGGTATGACTGACATCCTTACTTATGAGTCCAAAGCTAGGTTTGATCTACTACCTACAACAAAAAAACTGTGCATCTTTGAAGAGTTTATATAAAGACAAATCTTTAACAGCAGTTCTTTGGTGAAATGTCAGTAAAAGAAGCATAATCAGCTGTCTTTTTTGGTCTTATTTTTATTTCAGTGGACACCTCTTAGTTGACAGCAATGTTAGCACTTCCTCCCAACCAACTACTGATTCTGGATTTCAGTCTCAAGCTACAGAAATTTCCTTTCCCACTCCCACTCCATCCTATCAGGCACCAGCAACCCCTGCTTCTTCCTACCTGGATTCTAGCTCTCCAACCTCTTCCCACCTGGGCAACACTACCCCAACACAGTCCTACCTTGGGTCTAACAGCGTACTGGGGGGTTATGTGGCTTCTGACCCTGGCCTGTCAGTTTCAGAGCCCTCTAAGACAGTATTAAACCACAGAAGCCCCTTTGTGGAACACCAATCCACACCCAACCAGGGTCTTTATCAGCAATTGAGTGCTAAACAAGATGGCTCGATATGGTTGGCTCAAAAATCGCCTGCCAACGGGTTTGAGGTGGGTGTTGCAGGACTAGGTGGTAGTCCAGTTCTTGGTCATCGTCTATCTCAGGGCGCCCAGGCCAGTCCTGTTCTCAGTAGACATACTTCTTTGGGACAGATGTCTCCTCACAGCCCAGTCCTCAGCAGGCAGCCCTCCTTGGGTCAGCCTATTCAGATCAGTCCCGTTCTGAGCAGACAGCCTTCCATCACAAATCCACAAGGAAGTCCAGTGCTGGGCCGTCATCCATCTGTTTCACAGATGTCCCAGAGAAGCCCCAGTTTGGATCGGCACCCTATCCATAGTGGCTACACCACACCAGATGAAAGGCATGGGAACCTGTCAAGACAGAGTAGCTCCTCCGGCTACCAAGGACCACCTACTCCCTCCTTCCCCATCTCCCCCGCAAACTTCCAGGATGGTGGGATAATTGGGATAGGTGGTTTTCGACAAGGGAGCCCAGCCCCAGCCACCCAACCCCAACTCCCAGAGAAGAGGCGGATGTCCAGTGGTGACCGACCAAATGGAGCACTTTCTTATGGCACCATAAACGGGAAGATAATGTCTCCCATGAGTGGAGGAAGCACTCCAGGCTACTTTCATACACTTTCTGACTTCTCAAGGTTCAATATTCCCGGTAAGGATATTAATGTTTTTGAGGATCAAAATTCCAGAACTTTGTATTTTGTTCTATAAAACAGGAAGAATTACCAAAAAGTTTGCCTTTTAACTCTTTAATCATACTTTCGAGCAGATACAGTTTCACCCGACTTGACTGACATGAAATTGAATAGCATAATTAGCATTATTTAGTGTTTTCAAATCTTTCACCTGTAGGTGGTCTTCGGAAGACCTTGACATTTGTTCCAGAAACTGTTTATAACAAAACATAAAGGAATCAGTCACAGATTTTTGATGACGGCTTTTCATTTTTATGCAGACGGAAGCCCAGAGAATCGGCTCAACGTTAAGTTTGTCCAAGACACATCCAAGTTCTGGTACAAGCCGGAGATCTCCAGGGAACAAGGTGAGCCGCTTTAAGACTTCTCCCTTTCTTGACAATGAGGTCAGTGAAATGGCTAGAACTGTCATCAAGTAAACACATGTCCGACTTGTCCAACTTATTTTGCCACCTTGTTTTGTCTTCGTGGAAATTAATATGTCGGTGTCCTTGACAACAAACTTGGATCAGTTTTAACCAGTCATTTTACTTTCGCAATTACTACATTTTGTAAGATTTACAGTAGCAACATACAAATGTATTTTATTGAATATCCACTTCAACTGGTTTCCTCATGTGCTTTTTGTCATGGCATTATGTTGGATTGTGTCATGTTAAATAATTTCACATGCTCAATAGCAATGACATCAGAGGCATAGTTTATACTTGGTGCAGGGCAGTCCCACAGTGAAAACCACACCATATGTTAGGAATTCTGATCTATCTGCATTGCTGGCCTCATCTATCTTCCTTGCCTTCACTGTCACAAAGGAAAAAGTTTGGAATTTTAAGTAAATAAAAATTGTGTTTGAAGTTTGGTTAAACTTCTAATAAGTCAGGGAAAAAATATCTTTCATATTTAAGTCAAATATGGATATACTGTATATATATATATAAATTTAAATATGAACAGTCATTTTAGCCTATAGAACCTTTTTCAGTCAAATGTAGACAGACCTTGTTTTTCTGAACGCTTTGTCACTTTTCTGCCTAGAAAATCTCAATCTTTGCTGTAAGATGGTTTCCTTTTAGACAGTTTTTAAAACCTGAAGTGTTTCTTCATCTCATCTCTGAGATTATGTTGATGCAATCTGGTTGATTGTTCTATAATGATTAGTGATAGCGCTGAGAAACAAACTAAACAGAAACTGAAGCCAAGGATAATTCCACTTTAATCTTTTTGGACTATTTGGTCCTAAAGTTTTAGACCAATGCCATGGCTGTCTTGGTAATGGTGCAATATCTGCAGTATTTTTCAGTTTGCTATAGTCTCTTTTTCAGCTCAGTAGATGTTTCATTGTAATAAGTTAAGTTCGTCTAATTTTACAGCTATCAGCCTGCTGAAAGACAGAGAGCCTGGAGCTTTTGTCATCCGTGACAGCCACTCCTTCAGAGGAGCTTATGGCTTGGCGATGAAGGTGGCCACTCCCCCTCCCTCTGTGCAACAAAGCAAAAAAGGTAAGAGGCAAAAAGAGGTGGCAACATCACAGCAGATTCAACTATTACGTTTGATTCAACTCAGTTTCTTCTCTGTTTTAATCCCTGGGAGCAGCATTAGAGCTGTGTCTTAATACCAAACCCATGAGGCAATGTCTCCATATTGTTGAAATAGTCTTCTCTTGTGTCGCAGGTGACATCACCAACGAGCTGGTGAGACACTTTCTGATCGAAAGCAGCCCTAAAGGAGTCAAGCTGAAAGGCTGCCCCAATGAGCCTTATTTTGGTAGGTGGACAATTTTGAGCTGTTTTACGAAGTCTAGAAATTACACTATTCCCCAAATCATTACACTAATCACAGGTAAAGTTTCAAAATGTAGTGCTTTTTGATTGTCATCAATAAAGATTATTACAAAACTTTTATTATCATTTAATTATTTAACCTAACTTGTGTTCTTCCTATTTGTTACAGCTGTTCTGTCTGTGTGTTTTAGTTGTATAAATCCAATGCTACTTGTCCATAAGCCCTTTATAATTCTTGGGTTGCTCTAATGGACCGACTGATTCTGCTTGAAGAGACGATTTGAAAAAACGAAAACCCTTTTTAAAAAAATCCAACAAGTATTCATAAATGCTTTTGCTGTTTTCAGGATGTTTGTCAGCCTTGGTCTACCAACATGCCATCACGCCACTTGCCCTGCCGTGCAAATTAATCATCCCTGCCACAGGTACGAGCCCTCAAAGTTCCCTTGATTTCATAGTTCTTTGTGTTGCAGCTTAGGTTTTCAATCCTGCACAGGCTCATTAGCATCTTCATGGCTACCATTGCTTCTTAAAGAGAAATAAAAAACAACTTTGGGATAAAAAGTCAAGTAAAACTTTGCTTAAACCAAATTAGTCTCTAGTTTAGCACTTTTGTTTTAGCTCTAGCACAACAGCTCAGGTGCTAACGACAAACTTTATGAAAATAACCAAAATAATTTGGTCCATTATTTTTGTTGAAGTAACTATTTCAGAAAAAGACCTTTTTATATGCAGATAGCTGATGTTGCAAAGACAACGTTAACATACAGGATGAGATCCAAATGCCCCTTCTCCCATGTTGTGAGTGCCGGGTCTTTCACTTCAGGGCAGTTTTTTATATGGAAGTAAACATTTTTCTTTTAAATGCAGCTGACCTAAATATTAGCTACACAATGATTGAATGCTGCGTGTTGGTGATGGTCTTGACAGTTGGTCTACTAGTGCCCAACCAGCAGGTGTTTAAAACATTAGCAGATAACTGCATGTGCATCAGATTTATGTCCCCATTCACAAGCCATCACTATTGACTACTTCACAATAAAAGCACGAGGTGGTGTTTTCATTTATTTTTATTTTTATGCTAAGCTTTGAAGATAAAAACCTAAATTTGTGTTTTAAAATCTTTCAACACATTCAATCTGTGGGATTTCTTCCATAATACCTTTATTCTGAAATATGGATAAATTAAATTTACTTGAAGATAGGAATTACTATGAAACAAACGAGTCGCTGAGAGGATCTCTCTTTTCCTGTAGATCTCATTGAGGAAGTGCCTGAAGACACTTCAACCAACCCAGTGGTGGAACGGTTGAAACAAGGAGCAGGTAAAATCCTGAACCAGACTATCTGTTTGTGCTCATCTTATCAACAGTATGGATCATCTCCTAAACAGTTGTATCACTATTGTTAATTTGTATCTCATTCACTCATCCTGACATCCAGACATTTTTGTTATCCCAGTGCAGAGGGATCCTGCTGATTCCCATGGTAAAGCTGCAGCACTCTTTCCATTTGGAATGTGAATCCTACATGTCTGTCTGTGTGTAGGAACCGGCATAAATGAAATAATTTAAAACCGAACTTCCGTTTCGATGTCTTAACAACAGCATCCAGCATTTCCTCCATAACAAACTCAATATTTTACTTGGAATGAACTGTATGGGTCCACCTGTGAAATCCCAGCTTGTGTCCAATCTGCATGGTTGCTAATGAAGCAGTCCTAATGCATGGAAAGGCTTCTTGACAGTTGTGTTGGAAACATCCTATCCAAACTGAGGTGCCTGCTTTTTTTCCCCAGCATGCAACGTTCTCTACGTCAACTCTGTGGAGATGGAATCTCTGACAGGCCCTCAAGCTGTTGCTAAGGCCATTTCTGAGACACTGGCTGCTGCGGCGCCACCTACTGCCACCATTGTGCACTTTAAGGTGTCATCGCAGGGCATCACACTCACAGACAACCAGAGGAAGTAAGTGTAAGGTCTGCCTGCACTATATGGGAGGTCTGCAGGATGTCTTGTGAGAGTAAAAACGGCTTGACATTAAAGATGTTTGTATTTTCATTCATTTGAAGGCAGATTGCTTTAATTCATGTTGTCCTAAGAAGACAGTTTTTCAAAAGCTACTGCTCTAGGCTGCATCAGGTCTCTATGCAATAAAGTGTGCCAAGTTTTTACAAACTAGACATCTGGAACTGCTGTCAGTAGCCTTCTGTGGTAATTAGGTAAAATATTAAAATGTGTGGTTTGGTTTTAAGCATTTATCCCAGGCAGGACATTGAGACAGCCTTAAAGAAACAGTGTATATCAAGTATTTCAAAGGACAGGACAATAAACCCAGCAATCGATCATGGATAAGTAAACAATTAAGTGATTGTCCCAACAAAGTTCATTTCATAAACATTTTTGTCTGAGATTTCAAGAAACTGACTGACTGTATGACAACATTTATGAATTTAAATGATGATTGAAGTTTCTCTATACCGACCCTTCCAAAAACATTCAAATATGATGGAAAAGTGTCTTTATTTCCATAATTCCATTTGAAAAAAATTAAACTTTCAATGAATATAAATTCAGGGACCACTGTTCAATTGATTTCAAGTTTATTTGTACTTACATTGGGGTTCCAGCTCATAAAAACCAACGGAAACATTGGGCCTTGAGTGTATAATCTATGAAAGTTTATTATTTTACATGTAATTATTGAAAAAAATACACTTTTCCACAATATTCAAATGTTTTGTAAAGGGTTTACATGTATTTACGCCAGGAAAAAGAACAGAACAAGTAGCTTGTGGTTATTTCTTGTAAAATTGCTTTAACAATGTTTGCAGTTTCACACAAAGTTAACCACAATGTGTCTGTGTGTTTGTGTGTGTGTGTCTGTGTGTGTGTTCTGATGTTTTTACTTGTTTTACAGGCTTTTCTTCAGACGACACTACCCCACCAACACTGTCACCTTCTGCGACACTGACCCACAAGACAGGAAGTGAGTATACTGTGCCTTAATAATGATTCCCATAACGATAACTTTCAATAATAAATAATGATTTGAATGTTATGGACAAAAGCTAAAGAGACAAATGCTGTTTCCACTAAAAATGCTCTTCTCTGATTGATTTTAAACTGGTTTCTTTATTGTCGTGCACAATTCATGGAATGACCACAGAGAAAATGACACATGTTTCTTTGTGTTCCACCAATGATATAGATACAAATGTAACATTTTATTCATATTTCCTGTGTCTTTCTATACTCCAGGCATTAAATTACCAACTTTCCTGGATTTTTCTCAGTTAATGGATATGTAGTCAACATTTACATTTTAATATTTTTTCATTATGTCTCATCTTTTCAGATGGAACAAGCCTGAAGGAGGCGTAGCAAAGTAAGTCCACCTTAATTAATTGTAGTTTAAAAGCATAAATACTTGTAGCTGAATGAACTCGTGCTTTTTGCAGGCTGTTTGGGTTTGTGGCACGTAAGCAGGGAAGCACAACAGACAACGTCACACACCTCTTTGCTGAGCTGGAACCTGACCAGCCCGCCAGCGCCATCGTCAGCTTTGTGTCCAAGATGATCGCCTCACAGAAACGATGAGCACTGACAGCAGGGGCTCTGACGTCTTGTGTTTTTATTTTATTTTAAAAAGCCTTTGGCATTTGTCTTTCCTGTCCAGCACACACTCCCAGTTTCACCTTTTCATTTTCTTGCTCTTTTGAATCCAAGCGGATGCATGTGAGCGCACATGTCTATACGCATGTGCTTTTATTCGTGGACGGCTTCAGAACGAATCAGTGGAAGTGCAGGAAGGGGTGTGGCTTCTGGTGACAATGGTACTGTGAGGGTGGGGGTGTTGGAGGGGTTGATTTTCATCTCCCTGGAAGGGTAACTGAAGAACAGGAAGAGGGAATGACTGTGTGAGCAAATGTTATTTTTTGTGGTTGTTTCAGTTTTTGTATTATTTAAAAAAGAAAAAAAGAAAAAGTCAAGTAGTTTGATGTAACGATGGATTGTAAATCTTTCAAGCTTTTGACTGGTCAACCAAAGATTCTTAAAACAAGCAGTCAGGGCTGTACAGTTTGTCAAAGTATTCTTTTGTTAAAAAAAACATGGCTGCTTAATCAAAACAAAACAACAAAAACTGTTAGGAACTGACACTGTAGGTCAATTCTGCATCTTTTGCAATAACTGTCAGACTTTTTTGCCCCTTGATCAGGTTTGTAAATAATTCAGTTACGCTTTTTGAGTAGGGCTATTGTTAACAGACAGTGCCTAAATTTTCTTTGTCAATGCAAAGTTTTTTTTAAAGAAAAAAAAAAAAATGAAAAGCATAACACATATTCATGCTCTTAAATATGCAAAGACACATTCAATTTACTGAAAAGAGTCGGTGGCTCCTTCTTTGTTGGGTCTTAGCTAAACTTTTCAGCTGTTTTTGTAGTTGAGCAACAACAAGATGGAGATGGAAAGGCTGTTTAACTATGGCTCATAGCAACACATTTGAAGAATTTGTGAGGAGCAACTTTGTTCTAAAAAACTGCTTTTGTGAGTTTAATATGTAGAAAGAAACTGCTTTAGTCAGCAAACAAAGTTTATCTTACACAAAATTAAGCTATACATCTATATATATATATAGATAGATAGATATAGATATATATCTATATATATATATAGAACTTCAAAAACATTAACGTTTAATATTTATTTTTTTGTTTTTGCTTTTCTTTGCATATTGTCATCTTGTATACATGTATTATAAAGTACACATCAAGCTTACTGAAAGCAGAAAGAGATTGCTTTTATTTTCACATATGTCATGTGTCATACCATATATAAGGTGTAAAGTGTGTGCATTCAAAAGTGTATTACTGTCAGCATATTCAGTTTTTTTTTGTGTTAACATTCTCATGTTTTTAGTTTTTAGTTTTGTTTTATTAAGATGAGATTTAGTATGGAAGATTTCCTCTTCAGCCAAAATTAAGAACTTCCGACGCAATGCCAAACGCATTTGTTGAAATGAGTTACAACTAACTAAAGACATGTTTGTCCATGTTTTAGCACTTATGTTCAAGTACAATACCTATAGAAAAGAAAACATGGATACAGACAGGCCCTTTTGTATTTTTTTTTTCTGTTTGTTTGTTTTTTAACTATACATAGTTGCGTTTGAAGCCTTTACTGTTGCCAACAACTGTTCACCTCACTGTAGGAGATGCAAAAGCAACATCTTTCATGTCAGTTCAAAACTATGGCGCCCTCTAGTGGTCACAAATTTCCTGCAGCAGAACCAAACTAATTCTATTGCAGCGTTTTAGCTGTCTTTGGAATTGCAAAATAATTTGCTTTCCTAGAAAAAAAACTATTTTATCAACAAATCTGTAATAATTTTAAATTCAAGTTATGAGTCGTAACTAGTGGAACTACTTTTTTTTTGTTTTTTGTAAAGAAGTGGATGACGGCAAGAAAAAATTAAAAGTTCAAGCTTTGTTTTTTTTATTTTTGGGGGGGTAAATTGGCTTAAAAATGTTTTAAAAAGTACAGCACTTACAGGGCTCTTTCTATCTTACTAGAATGTTTGGTTATTTATTAACAAACTTGCATGCTTAGGTCAAAGTGTAACCTTAATGCTGCTGAGCTCCTCTGTACACACCGTGTCCGTGCTCAACCCAAATGCCTGCAGAAATACGCCACTTGGCAGTTATCAGGTTAGGATTTCGGGTATCTTGACTCTGCTTTTGTAACAAAAAACAGAACAAAACTGTTTGTTCTTTCGCCTAAAGAATGTTTGTTGAAGTAAAAGGACTTCTTAAACCTCCAGATGAATGTTAACCATTTGAAAACTAAGATGGAAGCTACAGATCCATCCATCCATCTATCCATTCTCCCACTTTGGCAGATCGATCTTGACTGTAGAATGTGTATGACTTCGCTATTATGCCTGTATAGAGTTTTTGTTTGTTTGTTTGCTAAATTGTATGGCTTTTACTTTTTCCGATGAATAAAAGCTACGTAAAAATCTAATTGAATAATGACTGGAAAGTTTTTTCATCTCCAAACCAGCTGCAATGATAAATGTTATGGAATAGACTGTTAAACATTGACAAATGTGTGTCATGTGTGTCTTCCTACATGTTAACATCACACTGTTATGTTACGCAGGAAGAAAATACACCCATAAAAGCTTTACAAACAAGATAATTAGCCCAATAAACTAAACAGATATACAGACAATACTGACTTTGAGAAAAGCCCACACATTTAAGTCAAAATTTGTAGAAAAAAACACAAATGTCTTTTTGAGAGCTCACAATCTTGAGAATACTAACCCAATGAGATGTTTCCTTCACAATGTACTGCACTGAACTTTCCAGAAAATTTACATTGTAACCCTTGTGCTATCTTAGATGACCCCACCCTTACATTGACATGTTTGTTCTCCCTACCATGACCATGTAATCCATGGGCACCAGTGAAGATCACAAATCATTGAAGAAAAAAGGTTCAGCACACTGTCTAGTGGGTCTAGATGACCCAACTGCCAACGTTAAAGTGCCTAGGATAGCACAAGGGTTAACCAATAAGGAGCTTCAATGGCAGGTTTGTTGAAAAACGCAGGACACTGGCTCTAGAGGCCTGGAGTTTTGTACAGCACTTATTCCAGCAGCTTTAGAGAAAACATCTGATGCATGACATCTTCAGAAAAGCTCTTGTCACTAAAAAAAAACATGTGAACATTAAAAGAAAACATTGATAGTGGGAGAAAAAAACAATTTCAAGACACTCAATGAATCTAAGCTCTGAAATTGTAAAGTTATCTCCATATTTGTTTTAGTTGAACAAAAAATTGGTCGTTTTTGTTTTGAAACCTAGAGGGTTTTGTCTGCAGGTTTTGTGCGGTCCTGTGCCAGTGGCAGATCACAGCTCTTTATGCAAACAGGATGTGTTCAGCTGAGCATGTGCACATGTGGTAGTCCATTTTTCAGCCAAGTCTTTGTCACACAGCAAGTCATCTCCTATGCAGGAACGTAAGCCCTAATGCAAGTTGATGTTGTGCAGAAACAACTTTCACCACTTGATGTCAGTGTTTCCATGTTTTAAACAGACAATTGCCTTTTTTTTAAATGAAATACTTTGAAAAATGTTGTCATTGTTCCTGTTTCAATAAACTGTTTTCTAGTATCTACCCTCAACACAAATACCCTCTTCCATCAGGTTTGTGTGTCAGGCCATTTCATGTTCAAATACGTCCAAAATGTTGTTTTGGTCCAATGTTAATGAGGACATAAAAAAAACATTTTCCACAGCCATTCTCACCCAAAGTCCCATTTTTCTGAGACAAATTTTCTGTTCATCTCTATCCAGTTGTCATTCAGCTCTCTGAATATGCTTCCACAGGAGAGGGAAAAAAGGTCAACTTTAGTTCATGGGAAAATAAAACCTCACCACTGGAAGTCCTGCATAATGCTTCCTCAGGAAGCATTATGCAGGACTGTAATCCTTTCATGTCCCTTACACCATGGCATAGAGTTGTGACTCTGGAAAATGGTCATTTGTGTCTCAACATGAGGTCCAGATGACACCATGGGTTGGTTCATTCAGTGTAGTTGGGAGTGGGAAGCTTTGATCATTTGGATTTTTGTATCTTTGTGATATTGAGACTGTCTTTAAAGTCCATCTAACAATCTGGGGTTGATCAAACCAAATCCTTGGTGCCTTGATCTCCTTACTTAATGATTTAAGTTTGCTTTGACTGGTTTCAAACCAGAAGTCTAATGTTACCTGCTCAGATTCTTGTGTTAAAAATGCAATTATTCTGTATAAACAGTGACATCACTCACGTAAACAAGCGGTGAAAAAAGATATGTCTCCTGTTGAGGCCATGGCATGGCAAATGTGCTTGTAATGTTTGGAGTCTTTTTGGGACTCATTTCATGCTAAAATGCAGTATTTTTAAATACTAATACATATTAACTCCATGCCACATTATAGGAAAACACCCTGCACAAGTAAAAGAAATAAAAGTTCTTCAACGTATTAATGAGCATCTGGGATAATCATCCATAAAAAGAAAGAGTCAGGTCATCTTTTTTTTTCTAATTTGTTCACTTCCTCATAGGAATTAATTGTTTCTTCACTTTACGGGTCATATCCTTCTGGGAAAATGCAGATATCTGCATGATGTCTGGCTGTTAAAGTGTGGTAATTTTTTTGCAAAAGCCTGTTGCCAGTTGTCACACACTGAAACATGTCATAATTGGAGACAGTAAAAGTGCTCTGCCTCCTGCCTTCCACTCAGTGCACAGAAGAAGTCGCTTTTGGCTTGGCCAGATGGAGCTGAAACTCCTTTTCTGCTCAAATCTGAAACTTTCAGACCACTGAAGGTGACCTGGTGAAATAAAAATCATTGAGTTTAATACAATTATTACAAATTTGCACTTATAGGGAACAAAAAAAATGTTCACTTTGTGTGAAAAATCCAGATATGTGGAGTTATACTGCATATAACAGTAAGAAAATTATTTAAAAAAGCCATAAAATGCACGTATATATTGTCATTTTATCATTTTTATTTGGATTCGTATCCTTCTGTCTATTACATGAATGTTTTACTGTGAGATTGACCGGTGGGTTCTTTCACAATTACGGTTTTAGAATGGCTTGTAGTTGCTGCAGCTTTTATCTATTTCTACATGTTGTTTTTTTCAGATAACTCTGATGAATAAATCCTTTGAGTTTTGCAGGAATTACTCAGGCAAAAACACACAATGAAAGTACGTTGTATTGCTTGTTTGTGGGTGTATGTATTTCTCTTTTCTAACGTCCTGTGAACGGTAAGCACGATTCACTCGTATTCCAAATGTTTTCATCTTTGCACCTCAAAGGCACAACCATTGTCACCATCTGGACAGAAATGACCTACATGAGCCGTCTACCCCCTTCGATTCAGAAAAATTGACAGAAAACAAAAAGTTCTGGATATTTTTTAAAAAGTTTCAAAACACTACCAGCTTGGAATTCTTTATTGATTTTATAAATCTGGGACTTGATGGAGTTTTTCTTTGTTCTTCGTTTGATGTACAGAAAGTTTTTTTTCTCTCCCACTCACAGTTCACTTCAACAGGTCAGTATGAAGGCTCACCTGATCTTTTGCATTGACCTCACAGGCGATCCCTTGCTCTGCTTGAGAACATGGCATAAACTTTACTAAACAACATGAAAGCATGGTTATGTAATGCTTTGTCTTTTGGTTCAGAAAGGTGGTGGTATAATGGTGTGGGACATGATTTTTCTGGCACACTTTTGGCCTGTTAGCTGTTAAAGCCATTCTGACTGTTGCTGCTGACCATCTCCATCTCTTTCATCACAAGGTAGCCATCATCTTGAGCAGTTCGTTACGCTAAAATCCTTTAAACCCTTTAACACCGGAGATGTCACAGGTGACACTTGAATAACAAATGCTTTTTAAAAAAAAACAGTAACTCTTTAACGGTGATTAATATGAATCAGCAAATTCTACACAAAGACACACAGCTTTTCCTGTCGGCTTTGCACCAATATGCAATACATTATTAACAAAAAAAGTTCTATATCAGCGCAAAGAGGCCTTTCTTTGCTTAAGAATCCATTGGAATTACATCATCTGGTTAAAGAGTTACGGTAGTCAAAAGAGTGTAAACACTGGAGCTTAAGCTCCGGTGCTAAAGGGTTAAGTTAGTCTTTAGTCATCTGCCTGTTTGACTTTCTGGACCTTGCCTCATTTACCACAGCACCTGTCCTGACATCTGGCATGTCATGGACCCAACAGGTGAAGACATCGACCTGTTTTATTTATTATACGACTGGGGAAAACTAAAACAGATGGCTGTCAGCAAGAAACGTTCCTCCAGTCTTACTGCTGTCACCAAGAAAGTAATTTTCCTATAGTAACCAGAAGAAGACAGGCTTAAAACAGATACAGAGATGATCAGGAGATTAAGGCTCATAGTATTTGGACTTGGAATATACTCCATCAGATTTGCTTTCAGAGTAAATAACTGGAAGGAAAATCTAAAGAATCTATTTTGCATCACCAAAAACATAGATTTTCTCAGACCTTCAGCTATACCAATCAATATTCCAATGACACTGTGATAATGAGACCTAGGATGAATAAGAAAGAGTTGATTTGTGTGTTTTAAAATTATATTAATAACAGCTTTCTAGGCTTAGCAAAATTCCCTTTTAGCTCTCAAGCCTCCACCAATCAACAAGTCTCTGAGCCCTGTAACAGATGGTTGCAGAGGTCAGTAGAGGTTAGTTGGGTTGAGGTGGGGGTTAGTTAAGGTTAGCCCAGGGCGTGGTGGTGTTTGGGATTGTTATGACACCCGTCTGCTGTCACTATCCTGGTACCTGAGAAGTCTCAGCTCTTCAGTCTCCACCTGTCTGGGACGGAGGGAGTCATTGGGGGTCTTTCCACCCTGAACTTTACTCAGCATTGTGCTTACTCATCACATTCACCGGCATCTGCGCATAAAAACTTGTGCATTTAAGGAAACAAGATGAAAAAAAGATGAAATATGTCAACATGGACTGGGGTTAGGGATTGGTGATCCAGAAATTGTTGATTGCGGATTTTTAAAAAAAATGATGCTAAAGACCCACCTTTTTAATTTAGATTTTAGATAATCTTAGCTGCCTATATATTATGTATTTGTTTTATATTAATCTTATTATATATTATGGTAAATAGTGTATACATGTGCAGTGATTTTCTACCTTCCTGGAAGGCTCAAAACGCTTTACAGTCACGTTCACCCATTCACACGCACATACCTCTGCTGTCAAATACTGGCACCAACCTATAACCAATCCGATGCAATGTGGGTGTCATGATTTGAATTTGTTGTCCTTGTTCTGTCTTGTTTCTGTTTCCTGTTTTATTTTGAAAGTCTCCTGTCTTGTCTGTTTTCTTGAGTTTTACTTCCTTTGGTCCCCATCAGCCCTGATCGTGTCCACCTGTGTCTTGTCTGCCCTGTCTGTATTTAAGTCTTGTCTCTGCCTTCCTCCTGTGTTGGTCCATTAGTATTCCTGTCTGGTGTTCTTGTCATGCCATGCCTTGTTCCATGTTTCTCGCCACACCATGCCACAGTGAGTTTTGTTTATGTTCTGTCATCCTGCTCTGCAGCGCTTTTTGTTTTTTTTGTGCATTAAAACCTCTAGTCCCTGAACTGAGTCCTCTGCATCTGGGTCCATCCGGCTCTCGAGCCACCCCACCACCGTGACAGTGGGATTCACTGTCTTGCCCAAGGACAGTGGGCAGGGCAGGAATCAAACCAACAATATTCTGAACAGAGGTCAACTGTCCTACCACTGGTCGCCCATATTATGTTTTGCATTTCTTTTATCCTATGTATTTACATTTATTTTTCAATTGATATAGTTATATACATCTTATTTAGTTAATTTTAACCTCTTTTTTATCATTTTACCCCCAGTGCTTCGCTGTGGGTATTCTACATGCCAGGGCTTGTCGGCTGATCGGTGGTTATTGCCGTGGTTCTCGCCCTTTTGGGGCAGCTGGGGTCCAACATTGCAGCCTCACGGTTGTGGAATGGCTCTTGTTAGTGTTTCGGTCTGGGTCAGCACTGCGGCAATGTTCCTGTGGCTGAGCTGGCTCGTGGTATGAAAAGATTCCCAATATATTGCTTCCTCAAATTTCTTTTCGAAGTTACCTTTATAAGTATTCATTGTGTGTGGGGTCATGAAATGCATGTGTAAACAGAGGTGAGGTGGAGAGTAAAGGGTGGGTTGGGTTTTTATTTTTATTTCTGTTTTTTGTAAAGCACTTTGAGCTGCACAACTATAGGAAGCCCTTTTTATAAAAAAGTTTTAACGGTTTGATCCATAATCTTGATGACATTTGTTTAAATGAGCAAAAACAGAAAAAAAAAATCCAACAGGAAAGACGAATGGTCTTACCAATAATTCATACTTCAACAACAAAAATCTAGTCTTTGAGACATGTTTTTTTTTTACTAAGATAAATTTGCTATTAAAAAACTAGCAACAAACTCTTGATAAGATAATTTTTCTTGTAAGACAATTTTCTTGAAACAAGGGTCTTTTTACTGTCCTAAATTCCATTTTTGCAGTAAGGTATTAGAGCATGGGCAGCATTGGCAGCTTAGTATTCTAATCTTACATATTTTGTAACCCTTGTGCTATCCTAGGCACTTTAACATTGGGAGTTGGGTCATCTAGACCCACTAAACATTGCGCTGAACCGTTTTTCTTCAATGATTTGTGATCTTCACTGGAGTCCATGCATGAAATCCTCTTCACCTTTATCCACCTTTGTCATGGTAGGGAGAACAAACATGTCAATGTAAGGGTGGGGTCATCTAAGATGGCACATTATTTTAGCAATATAGCTATTGTTTATATTTTATGATTGATTCTATATTTATGTGCAATTATTGGTATGAAGACCGTTGAGACAACTGTGTTGTAATATTGGGCCATATAAATAAAATTGAATGAAATTGAAATGAGAGGCTGAAAAAAACTAAGTAGCTTTGGCTAGGTCAAGCAGAAGGTGGGGTTGCTACATCTATGCAGATATGTCAGAAGAGTTACTCCCACATCAGCCCCGCTCCCTCTCACCATAAGCAACTCCAGAATGGTAGTGAGTCCAACCCGTCTGGAGGAACTGTGTTTACTGTGGGTAAAGTTAAGCTCACGCACAGTCATAGGGGAGGGTTACAAGGGTTACAGTCCCACTCCAAAAATATTTTAATCTATTTCAAATGCATTCCCAGTGGTGTGGTATTTTAACCCTTGTGCTATCTTAGATGACCCCACCCTTCCATTGCGGGCAACTTTAATGGCAACCAGAGTCCACAAAGAACTCACCTGATGTTACCAAACCCTTCGCACATCGTCGGAGAAGCAAAATTCAACATGGTAACTGGGAAATGGAATTAAGTGAAGACGATGATGACATTAAATGGACCAAATAGTCACATCTACGGGGAATGACATGTGGCATTCCCCAGGGTTCGGTTCTGGGACCTCTGTTATTTTCAATTCACCTGCTACCACTGGGGGAGATAATATGCCGATATAACCTCTATTTTCCTTTTTATGCCGATGATACTCAACTAAACTTACCCTTTAAACCTGATTACCTTGGTCTTTTAAAGAATCTCAATAGCTGCATTGCCGAAGTTAAAATCTGGAAGACCCAAAATTTTTCAAAGTTAAATATGGACAAAACTGATGTAATTATTTTTGGATCAGTTGAAGCCCAAAATGGTGTGGCTCAGAAATTGAAGTCTCTTTCTAAGAATGCTTCTTCAAACTGCAGAAATCTGGGGGGGTCTTTGATACTGAATTGAATTTAGAGACACATGTCAAATCCGTGGTCAAATCTTGTTTCTGGCAAATGGATAGATTATACCGGATAACCCATCTCCTATCTAAAAAACGTGTTGAGATGGCGATTCAGCCTTTAATCTTTTCCCATTTGGACTATTGTAAAACACTCTACACATGCCTTTCACAGCAGAGTGTGTATCAACTCCAGTTACTCCAAAATGCTGCCGCCAGACTCTTAACCAAAACCAGAATGAGAGATCAAATTATCCGGTTTTAGCATCTCTGCACTGGCTCCCAGTCTGTTTTAGAATAGATTTTAAGATTTTAATGATTGCTTTTAATTATATAAATATATAGCTGATCTCCTTGTTCCTCATGTACCTGGTCAGCAAAAGGCTTTTTAACAATCCCACAATCCAGATTGAAGACCAAGTGAGACAGGACCTCTGCTATTAGAGCCCCAACACTCTGGAACGGTCTCCTAGAAGAGTCCCTACCAGTAATTAAATCTCTTTTAAAAACTCACTTCTATAGACATGCTTTTAACCCTTGTGCTATCTTAGATGACCCCACCCTTGCATTGACGTGTTATCCATACCATGACAAAGGTGGATAAAGGTGGAAAGATTTCATGTCATCCCTGGACACCAGTGAAGATCACAAATCATTGAAGAAAAAAAGTTCAGCGTACCTTCTAGTGGGTCTAGATGACCCAACTCCCAATGTTAAATTGTCCAGGGTAGCACAAGGGTTAATGATTTTATTGGTCCGTAAATTGAAACGTATAAGATTATTGATTTTAGTGATTTGATTGATTTTAACAGCTATCTATCCTTCCTAACAGCTACTAGGAAGGATAGATAGATGAAATGGATGGGAAAGTGACATGTGTTAGATGTAACAGATGTTATGAAATTGTATGAATAAATGAATGATTGAATTAATAAATGAATGGAATGAATGTAATGCAACCACAAGGGAACACAATCCAGTGTTCTCTTGTGCTGATCCCAAGTCCGGATAAATGCAAAGGGTTGTGTGTGAAAAAACAAATAGTGTGTATTTATTCCACACTCCTCAGCATCCCTGGAAACTACAAACTACTCCACAGGGGTTCCACTCCTCCCCTATGACTGTGCGTGGGCTTAACTTTACCCACAGTCTGAGCTGGGAAACACAGTTCCTCCAGACGGGTTGGACTCATTACCATTCTGGAGTTACTTATGGTAAGAGGGGGCGGGCTGATGTGGGCGTAACCCTTGTGCTATCTTAGGCACTTTAACATTGGGTGTTGGGTCATCTAAACCCACTAGACAGTGTGCTGAACTGTTTTTCTTCAATGATTTGTGATCTTCACTGGTGTCCATGGATTACATGAAATATTTCCACCTTTATCCACTTTTGTCATGGTAGGGAGAACATGTCAATGTAAGGGTGGGGTCATAGGATAGCACAAGGGTTATTCATGAGCCCCCAGCGCAGCCCCGCCGCAAGTGTTGGAGTTTGCCCCAGTGGATGAGAGGGTAATGTCTTTTTTTATCTTAGGGTAGGGGGCAGATCCAGGACTGTGGTTTTGGTCTACTGGCGGAAAAGCAGTTAAGAGTACCCAGCCTTCTTGGTGTCTCTTGGAAGGTTAAAGGAAAGCATCTCAACAGGGCACTCCGTTGTCCTCCTGGGGGACTTCCCACATAGTCTACAACAGGGACACCTGGAGTGGCATGAGTAGAAATAAAGGCCTCAGCTAATCTGAATCCGAGTGCCATTTTGCTGTTTGACTTCTGTGCTCTGTCTGTCCAGAAGAAACACCATGTTTAAACATAAGGGTGTCCATCAATATACTTGACAGTGGAACACCAGTCTATCCCAGCTCCAGGAATAACAGTTCAGTTTTAGTCCTGGTCATGGAGCAGTGATCCTGCTCTACAACCTCTATAAGGTGCTGGAGGGTTCATGGGAGTTCGATCATCCAGTCCATATGTGCTTTGTGGGTTTGGAGAAGGAATTCGACTGTATCCCCTGTGGTGTCCTGTGGAGGATGCTCTGGGATTATGGGGTCCATGCAGTCTTGCTGAGGGCTGTCCGTTCTCTGTATGACCAGAGCAGGAGCTTGTTTTGCATAACTGGCAGTCAGTCGGACCTGTTCTGGGTGCATGTTGGGTTTTCTTTGGGGACTCTGACTATCTCCCACTGTCCAAAAATGTGATTTAAAGGTTAATTGGATTGTATCATCATTGGACACAGATCAGTTTGTCACAAAAATTTCACAAGGAATATGTTAACCTTGCAAGTCAGAGCACAGATGTACTGCACTGTGATTCGCGGCACAGATTGGCGCAAACCCAGCAACATATTCGAGCAGTTGTAATCGCCGATTTGAGGTTGTAACTCTAAATGAACACATTGTAATTTGTCAGTTGTGATTTTATTTGTCAAACTTTACCGCAGAAGACTTTTACACGCAGATGCAGATTTTTGGTGCACAAGTTCTCACATTCTATTTTTCAAGTTCTTACATCATATCTACAAGCTCGTCCATTTTAAAACATTTTTACCTTCATATAAATCCCTGCAGGTTGGTAGGGCTGGGCTGGGCACTCTCTCTGCTGGATGTGTATTTGGCGAAATTGTCCCTAGTCCTTGTGCTATCCTATGACCCCACCCTTACATTGACGTGTTCTCCCTACCATTACAAAGGTGGATAAAAGTTAATAAGGATTTCATTTAATCCATGGACACCAGTGAAGATCACAAATCATTGATGAAAAAAGGTTCAGAGCACTGTCTTGTGGGGTCTAGGTGACCCAACTCTCAATGTTAAGTGCCTAGGATAGCACAAGGGTTACATGTGATTGCAAGTTTGTATTGGTGTGTCATTGTGGCCCTGTGTCAGACTGGTGACCAGTCCAGTTTGTACCCTGGCTTTGCCCACGAGTGGCTGGGATAGACTCCGTTACCCAGAATGGGATTAATTAGATAGAGAGAAAGAAAGAGAGAGAGAGAAAGAGAAAGAAAGAGAGAGAGAGAAAGAGAAAGAAAGAGAGAGAGAGAGAAAAGAGAGAGAGAAAAGAGAGATAGATAGATAGATAGATAGATAGATAGATAGATAGATAGATAGATAGATAGATAGATAGACTTTTACATCCCCATCAGAAGAATTTCAGTTAGCCGGTTTCCATCACACACACTAATTAAAATTGGAAAAAAAATTATAATAAATTCCTAAAGTGCTTCCTAAGAGATATTATGAAAACTCATAAAATACGTTATAAAATCTTCATAAATTCTTATAGCAGCTGGGATAAAAGATCTGCAGAACCTTTCAGTTCTACAATGGCTGCCTCTCTGAGAAGCCAACGTTTTGTGCAGTGGCTGGTCTGTGTTATTGAGGATAGCCTGTATTCTGCTCTTCATTCTGATCTTCACCAGAGACCCCATAACAGTACTAATAGTATCAAACACTTGGAAAAATGACTATTTCATGTTGGAACTAAAACATCTGACAAAAACCTCTAAAACCCTGCTGTGGCTAAACCAGCTGGGACACATTTTAGTGAATTCTAGTGTGGACACAACAGTCCAGTAAAAAGGTAATGTTGTGTTTTCATTTATGTTAATATTACAGATACCTGTTGATGTGTTATTGTTATTGTTTTTGTGCAGTTAGGCTGCTGTTGTTACTTATGGTCGTCCACATAGTACAGCTGCCATCTTTGCACGATTGACATGTTACACTTTATGCACTACTCATCATGTTTCAACTAAGGAGCAGAAAAAGAAATCCTCACGTTATTCCATGCTTCACTGTATCGTCATCGGCTGCATGAGAACATAAGCTGTTAAAGTAAACAGACACCACAGCACGAAATTACAACACGCAAATCCAATACCGAGCAACACACCACCACTTTTGTGTGGGTGTGTTATTGCAAGAATGTTTGCTCACATGTGTACGTCACTGATATCTCTGGGAAAGTGCTGTCTTGCTTTGCCGGGTCTTGGCTGGCATATGCATTTGTCTGCTGGGATTGTTGTGATGTGGATGTCTTTGCACGGTTAGGCTGGAATCGATGCAACTAGTATAAACAGTCGCTGGATTTCAGTTCCTTCTTTAGCCGTCTATTTCCTGTGTTTGTTGAGTGCCACCAAGAATGCATGTCTCTTCCGACACTGTAAGCAACGTCGCTGACGTGTGCGTGTTGTGCACAAAAACGGAACATTCCAATTGCAAAAGGATGTACATCAGTCAGGGCTGT
Organism: Oryzias sinensis; assembly: GCA_037389245.1. NCBI lineage: Eukaryota > Metazoa > Chordata > Actinopteri > Beloniformes > Adrianichthyidae > Oryzias > Oryzias sinensis. The sequence continues at coordinate 26,342,412 of CM074501.1, forward strand.
TACTCTTCAATTGTTTAAATGGGAGCACATCTTGATACTCAACAGATTTTCTTTTCTTTTTTGATTCCTTGTGATCTTCTTCCCCTAAACAAATGATGTGGTTTCTCTTCTTTTCCTTTCAGTTTTCTTTTCACGATTAAGAGCAAAAAAATGATAAAGAGCGTGCATTTTTTAACAAGTTCCCCGATGAGAACCACATTTTTCTATGACTTAAAATCTAACAAAAACTGAGAATAGACTTCTGATATGGTACCTCCTATAAGGAACTATGCAAAGCTTCCTGTATATGGACCCAGATTTTTATCAAAAAAACACTGGAAAAATGCCCCTCTCTAAGTAATTTAAAAATATAGAATACAAGATGTTTTTTCCTTGTTATACGTAAAATAAACTGCCAACAGGATTTTATTAATTATTTTCTCATCATCTCATCTCATCATCTCAAATCAGATTATGTCTTTTTAGTTCAAGGATTGGCAACCCAAAAATCAAACACTGCATTGTCAATTTTAAAGCAACAATCCCCCTTCCAGACCTAATTTATGGCTAGAATAGTTCAACATCTGGGTTCTTGTTGTGCTGAGTAACAGACACCCAAGTCCCTTAAACATACTACTAATAATCTCAAATAAAAAAAAGGAATAGTGATACTGACAAGAAGTTTCCTGCGAGAAGATTTATGGTCTTGCATAATGGAAAAGCCTCCATCACTTTTAGGGATTGGCAATAACTGCTTGGGACACCTGTTTTCATGCAAACTCAAGCCTTAAGCCACATGAGGAAGGAGTCTCTAGCTCACAGTGGAAGCGGGCGTCATCATCACGTTTACACTTGAACTGTGAGAAAGAAGACCCCGGCATGAACCCGAGCCACTGATTGGCTCAGCTTTTGTTCCAGCCACAGTAAAACAAAAAGTGATCTTGTGATTGTTTTTATGACATTGCCATGGCTCACATTTCTGTCCCAGCTATCCTCCTGCTTTGGAACACAAAGTTCCCTTCCAATTCTATTTAACAGAACCTAATATTAAGGACAAGGAGGTAACATTTTAAGCCCTAACACACCATTGCACATCCATTACTCCATGTACAAAGCATATTGCGACTATTAGGGACAAAGCTACGGGGGCAACTGCCTCCCCCCCACAATTAGACTCACTTCAAATAAACCAAGATTATGGCAAGTACAAAGTAGAGATGGGAAGGAGTATCGAAAACAAAGTATAATTTGGGCTTCGACTACTCAGAGTATTGATTCCCAAATAAAGTTCATGTCATTTCTGGATATATTTGGTTATTAGGTGAGTTACTCCAATGTTTTGTGCCAAAACACCCTCCAGGCCTTAGCATATTGAACTGCTTTGTCAGTCACATGACTAGAGGAGCTGCAAGTTGTGCGTGTTCTACTCATTAGCAACAACACAAGCTGTTGCTAATAAGTAGGTAATTTTAGAATGACTGTTTTTTTTATTTTTAACCTTGCACATTAAAGTTGTTACCTGGAAGGTTTTTATGGTTTTGTTTTTAGGATAACTAATCTGCTTGAGAAAAAATAATTAACCAATAAGAAATTACTAGTAATCGGTAATTGGTATGAAATATATTATGCAAAAAGTAACATGTATCATATCGAATCTTAAAAATGTGGAATTGCCCATCGCAAGTACAATACAATGCTAGAACAAAACCTACTGAGAAAGAAAGAAAACGATTTTTTATCAATGGTTTGCTTAAGCTTTTTTTTAAGGCCAAAAATGTTGCTCCCTGCTCCTACATCAACATCTGTGCTCCTTTTGTAGTTTTCAAAATATTTTTATCAAAGGGTTAATTCAAACTTTCACACACAGAAAAACTGAGTTCAGTCTACTGGCAGAAATATGAGTTCCTGCTCTAATAAATGACCCCAGAGGCAGGTGGTTGTGAGTCTGAGAACAGAGTCGACAGACGGCCCAATCAAGATCCTGTTGCTCACATGAGGTAACAACAGAAACTCCCATCTGCTGGCTGCCAGATCACACTTGGCCCCCGCGCACGTGAGTGTGTTGGTTCATACATGTGTGACATCGGCGGTGCTACACTCTCCCGAGGGTTTAAGGGGTCAGGGGGTTAGGGGGCGCTGCCGAGGAGATGGGAGAGGAGCAGAGGTGGTGACTTCTGACCTCTCTTCATTTCCATGAACTCCTCACGCAGCTGCATCGTCCAGCAGGTGTGGCGACTCATTTTCAGCTCAGAGCCGAAATTCCGAAGGCTGAGGTTTTGAGCTCATGGAACATAAGGCTGCGTTTGCTCCCAAACACAAAAGGTTGATCGAGCCACGGCAAATGAAGTTAAACATCTGAAACCGAATACTCCTGTCTTCTATAACTGATACACTTTTGCACATTTTCTCACTATTGTGCTGACTGGAACGTTGAAAAATAAAAACAGCTTGACACGGCACAGAGTTCCCAGTGACAGACAAATATGAACAGGAGTTGTGAGATTCCCTCCATGGAGTTTGATCTGACATTCATACTCCGAGGCTCCCGTAGTGGTTCAGCTCATTATAACTATGCATGTCTGTCAGTCACTGAGTTAAAAAAAATAGATGCAAGACTTCTACACACAACTGACAAGTAAAAAACAATAAAAGGAAAAATGTTTAATTTTAATTTGTGACATAATTCAAAAACACCCAATGTGCAAGATGCCAGTATTAAATTGCACGCAATATTTCATGATGCCAAGCATTTCTACTGGATTATAGCGGTGGGTGGTGAGGATCTCCACTTAAAGACCCACTCCAGTGGCTTTTTTTTCATGATGGAGGACATATATAAAGAAAATTAAGTCTAAAAATTACATTTCTAATTATTCCTTTTTCCAAATCGCTGTTGATAAAGAAAAAATGTTTGAAAAAAGCTTATTTGTTAACATATGTAAAAAAATACAGTCAGCAGACTACGAGCTCCCTGCCTTGCTCTTTTCTGATGCATTTACTTATAGACGACTAGAGCCAGGTATGTCTTTGATTTTGTTGCACCCGTAATGTTGGGTTGGGGGTGGGAGGGCTGTAACTTAGCGGGAGAAACAGATAGGTGACAGGAAAAGAGGGCAGGCTTGCTTCGCACCTACAGTCCCACCCACAACTCAGAAGAGAGTTTCTACTAAACTCCTGCAGTTTAGTTGAAACTATGTCCTTGAAAACTACATGTTTTTTTTTTATTTGGGCTAAAAACGACCTAACCAATTAAAAGACCACTGAGAAGACTTTGATCAAAATATGATCAGAGTGGGTCATTCAAGAGAAAAATGTCTGTATTTGCCTTGAAACTCCATATGGACGATTGTTTAACATACATGTGGCCATCCAGTGTGTGTTAATGAGAAACAGATGGGAATGCTGAACGCCAAGCTACACCAGGGGACTGTGCCGTGACAAGAGCTGCAGCGCCAGGCTGAAGCCTCCCAGCGCAGCAGCCTGGCAGGCAGCTTTGGCTTTTGGCTGACCTCCTCCTTCGCCAGGCTGCCCTCACTCATTCACTCACACACTTCATTAGCTTGACAGGAGCGAACAAACAAACTTAAGGCATCCTGGAGCTCCCAGCAACTCTATGGAAACTTTATTTAAACTTCCTGTTTTGTTTTGTTTGCTTTCTCTAACTCTAAGTGTGTTCGTATCCAGAATACAAACCCGCGTGTAAACACTGAACTCTGCTGTGACATGAGCATCTTTCCCCAATAAAATCAACAATCACACAAGACTGTCTTGCATCATGTGGAGCACAAACTGTTGCAACTGCAAACACGGCTACCAGCCCTGACAGATTTACAGATGAGAAAATTGCCCCTTCCCCTTAGGGAGTTCAACGCAAAGCTGGGTCATGCATGATTTTTTGCTAGTGATTGTGAATATTTTTCTTAAAGCAGCAGAAACAAAATCAGATGATGTGATACCCAAAAGAAAGAAATGTGGCCAGCTAAAACTCTGACATCAAAGAGGAAACAAAACTTGTTGCTGAAAGAAAAGTGTAAAGCAGATGTTTAACTTTAGCTGATTTTCATGGTGTGTCAGGGTCAAACTCGCCCGTCTTTGGTTTGATAAAGGAACATTTTGAAGTTGTTATAAATGTATTGTTTAAAAAAGAAATAAAACTATTTCAAACAGGTTTTTGACACCATGAGAAGGTTTCTCGTGGCACTCCTCAGCAGGTCTTATGTAGGAATGCTCCAGGGGAAGTTTGGTAAAAGTTGGTACAGATTGTAGCTGCAGAACCCATCGTTCATTTGTTTTATCACAAAAAAAGGTGAAAGCAGTTATAAATTGTCCAAATATAAAATACACATGTTTGGTGTAAATTTTTTTGAGATTATAGTAATAGCACAAACTAGCCCCACAAAATGTATACAGAATTCTGCTAACACTGTTGCAAACACAAAACATACACTAACTGTTTCTTAAGCAGAGACTGGTCGAGTTAAGACATTCCCTGTTTAGTTTGTGAAACCGTTTTTAAAGACACACACAGTGAAAATTGCGTTTTTCACATGTTCTTGAAGTATTTCTCTTATGATGGACATATATATAGAAAATTAAGATTAAAACTGTGTCTCTGTGTATTTCCACAATTTATTAGTTAAATCGTGGTGAATCAGAAGCAGACAAAAAAATCCAGTTTGAAAAAACTTGTAGTTGTCGTTTAAACTACAATTGGCATTTCACAATTGATGATTGAATTTCACTAAATCTATCCTTCAAAATGCTTTTTCATTTTCGTCTTTAGCACCACTTATTCTGTGACATAATTAAAGCGAAAAATGCAAAGAGGGGATTGCATTTTTGTTTTCATATCCACCGTGCAAAAAGTGTTGCATCCAAACTATAACCACCAAGAGCAATGTAGGGTTACGTGTTCTGCCCAAGGACGGTGATTTATGGGAAAGCAAGGCAGTAATTGATCCTGTAACCAGATCAGAGGTCGACCACTCTACCTCTACATTTTTAATGGGTTTCTCTTAGGCACCTCGTCTGAGTGAAGGTACAGTCGGTGAGGACTTCACTGGAATTCTGTTGATGGTACACTCACAGAAGCAAAGAATTACCGGAAGAAACCAACCAATTAGACTGCATTCAAACACTGTTAGTCATGGCTGCTACTTTGCCAGTCACTTCTCCAATGAATGCTTCTCCTACCCCAGTTCGGAAATTGTAGTTGAGAATAATAATGGGGAAGAGTGAGTAATTCCTGCCTGATGTAGGTCTGAAATGCAGCAGTACTCATTTCAACATGAGAAGAACTGAATAGAACATTTTCTGTTGTAGTGCCAGGATGCTGGGTTAACAGAGCATGAACAGAGAATGAACTACACCTTCTCTGCAGGACCGTATTGTATAGTTTTGCAATTGCATCAGGCAGTAATTCTGACAGCTCACTGGTGTTCATCAAACGTTTACATTAAGCAAGGGGGGCACTGAGCAACAGGCCCAGCAGAAGCAGCTGTTGGAGGAAGAAGTCACAGGTGGTGTTAAAGGGGTGTTAAAGTGAGAGCCGCCAGGGGGGACACACAGATGGACGGGTTCTGGTTTGTCACGCACGATTTAAAGAAGAGTTGGAAAAGATCTGGAATAGTCCCCCTTAACCCCCACACAATCTTACTGTAATCTATACGTCCCGAATGTCACCCTATTTCGCAAACTGTTTCCATTCTCACAGATTTTTCTGAGAATGTCCTCATATATACGCAGCTTTGAGATCATTGTTTGAGTTTCATGAGCTGCACTTAAACTGTGCTGTTGATTCTCACTCTCATCGAGCCCCCCTCCAAATACCATTAAAGCAGCTGTCAGACGGTTTCCAGGGTAATTAAGCAGCTGGTTGGTCTATTTAGCAGTGGAAACCCCACTGGCTGTTGGATGATTCTGTGTCTGTCCCCTCTTGGTTTTTAATTGCACATTCTACTTTTGGTAGGAGGGCACCACTGCTAACCAACAGGAGGTGTCCACAAAGTGCCCTCACCCACCACCTTTTTTTCCAATACGCACTCATTGCTCAAGGAGAGTGGTGGAACCGCTATTTTCTACCCCATCATTTGAGAAGGGCAGCCAGTTAAGTTGGTGGTAATAGTGTCCCCATAGGGTATTATCTTGGTTGATCCTAGCTTACCTGTCTTTTCTTCTTCTCCTGTGATGGGTTAATTGATGATTCTAAATCGCCCCTTGGTGTGTAAGTGTGATTGTGTGGCCCTGCAACAGCCAGGGTGGAATGCCACCTTTGCCCAACAGTAGCTGGGTTTCCTCCAACAACCCCAGGATCCCAAAAAGGGTTTCAGAGGCTTCTGAAAATGGATATATGGACCTTCAGCTCCTGCTAACCTGCCTGGAATATTGAGTAGACCCCTCAAGTATGGCCCTTAATCTTTTCTGGGGTCACTGGGAGGACTACTCCCCCACCGGGGCTGGAGCTTGCTATACTCTCTGGTGGCGGGGGCTCCTTTGATGGCCCTTTTTTTGGGTGCAGATGTTGGGTTGTCCAGTGGTAGATGTCCCTCTGTCTGCTGCTATGTACAGGTGGGATCTGGGGGGACTGCATTTGCAACTGTCTAATGTGCGCTCTGCACCTTAGCACATGCTCCCCTGTGCACCAACACAGAGATTTGTATGCATGTGAGTGTGACTTAGATTTGTGAGGATGTCTATACATGTGTTGGCAATAATGATGCACCTTGTGCAACTTTTGTTGCTTGTTCTGTTGTTTCTTTTTATACCACCAATTCCTTTATTTGTCCAATTATGTCTTTCCGGAATGTCCCGTAAATTCTCTCCCACTGACCTGCTAAAACATCCTTCTCCCCCTCTTTTCTCATTTCTTCTATTCTTCAAAGGAATATTTAATAAAAAAGCAATGGCTAATAAAAAAATAAAGTTTAGTCTTAAATACAAAAGATGGTTGTACAAATACACAGCTTGTGTGTTCACAGAGCACATCATCGCTATTGTGACAGTTTAATCTATGCAACACAAGAAGCTCTCAGCTCCTTTCTGTTGGCTCAGCTGCTGGAAAAGTAAAACAAACCAAGAAAAAAAAAAAAAAAAAACGAAAGTAAAAGAGCAGCTGGTGCAACTGAACAAGAGTTTAAGCAGACCCTGAAAAATCAGGGTTGGCATTTAAGTTACTCTATGTTATCTGAAAACGCAAATGATAATTACCAGATATTCTAATAATACGCTAAGTACATTCTAAACTGCCAACCTTTGAAAACGTTTGTTTTCTATACTAGCTAGATTTCAAAATAAAAGCACAGTTTGAATAAAGCCATTCTTGGATATTGTGTGATTTAATTGTAATTTGAAGAATAAATAAATAAAATAAATTAGTAAAGCTGCACATCTTGTGAAGGAGCTATTTTGTTCAGTTCCTCCAAGGGAATTTGGATATTTCAGAGTTTGCCATTGGAGGTTGGAAAGAAAAATGATATCTCATTTAGCAAACTTTCAGCTGAAAAGGTGACAAGAAAGAACCCCAAGACTCTCCGAAAAAAAAGTGCACAGACTGGCACTGTCACAAGAACAGGCAGTTGGCTGGATCCGAATGCAGCAGGTTTATTAGCTCAGCTAAAAGTCCAGGCGAGAGTCGGGGCATGCAAACAGAGTCAAACACAGGGTCAGGAGACAGAAGATCAGGTACAAATATAACTCTCTGTAAAGATGGCAGAGTGGCCCAAACAATGCTTTGCACTGAGTGTGGCTAAGTGCAGTGCTTAAGTAGACTGTGGTTGATTGAGTGAATGAGAGTCCGCTGTGTGGCATCCAGGAAGTTCAATTCAATTCAATTCAATTTTATTTGTATAGCCGAAAATCACAACAACTGTCGTCTCGATGGGCTTCGAAGTAAACATGAACTCAAAAGGATCATGAATACAAAGAGTTCAATAGGAAAATACTAAAATGAACTAACAAACTGACTAAGCTATACTGGCATCCCTGCCCTTAGAGGGGGTCTAAGGGCGGTAAGGAAAAACTCCTAAAAAAACGGATTCCCGAAAAAACGAAGAAACCTCAGGGGTGCCCACATGAAGGAGGGATCCTCCCCCAGGACGGACAGGCGATTTACCAGAACTCTTAGAGAAGAATTAACTTATCTAAATCTACGACTACATGTATAAAGTCCAGCAGACGAGCTTCATCCAGCTGTGGTTGGGGGGACAGTCAGGGCGCGAGTCGAGCCTGAGACAGGAACCACAGCCAGGTGTAGGAGCAGGAGCAGAGACGAGGTACTCGGTCAGGAACAGAGCAGAGACGAGCCAGAGGCAGGATCCACAGCCAGGTGTAGGAGCGGGAGCAAAGGCGAGGTAAACGGTCAGGAACAGAGCAGAGACGAGCTAGAGGCAGGATCCACAGCCAGGTGTAGGAGCGGGAGCAAAGGCGAGGTAAACGGTCAGGAACAGGAGCACGCATGAGCCAACTGGAGTCTGGAAGCACTCCCACTCCCCAGGAGGAGAGAGGGACAGAGTGACAATACATGAATCGCACTGCACCAAACAGAGGCATGGAGAACTAAATGATGAATAATGATCAAGAACAGAGGAGAGGAAGGGTAGAAGTAGAAGAGAAAAGAGGACAGAACCCCAGTGCACCATAGTTACCCCAGCTTCAACTTCTAGCAGCCTTTTTAATTTAAGCCGTTTAATTTAAACACATTAACATTAAGTTAAATAATCTCTGAATACTAACTAGTCTGACAATAAGCCTGTCCAAAGAGGAATGTTTTCAGTTTAACTTTGAATGTAGAAACTGAGTTGGCCTCTCTTACATGAGCTGGGAGTTTATTCCATAAGACAGGGGCTTGGTGGCTAAATGCTCTATCTCCAACCGTACTTTTACTAATTCTAGGAACCACAAGCAGTCCTGCGTTTTGCGAGCGAAATGTTCTTATCGGATGGTAAGGGACTATGAGGTCCTTAATATAGGACGGGGCCAGTCCATGTAAGGCCTTATAGGTTAACAGGAGGATCTTGAACTTGATTCTAGAATCAACTGGGAGCCAATGGAGCGAAACCAACACGAGTGATGTGATCTCTTCTGCTAGTTCCAGCTAACAATCTAGCTGCTGCGTTCTGAACAAGCTGGAGACTTCTTAAGGAACTCTTAGGACACGCTGCTAACAAGGAGTTAAAGTAATCCAGCATCGACGTAACAAATGCATGGATGAGTTTTTCAGCATCACTCTTAGAAAGTATATTTCTGATCTTAGCAATATTCCGCAGGTGAAAAAAGGCAGTTCTAGACGCCTGAGATATGTGAGCCTTAAATGATAAATCCTGGTCAAATAAAACCCGAAGGTTTCTAACTGTGGAATTGGAGGCTATACTTATGCCATCAAGGGAGACTATCTGATCAGACAGAGCATCTCTCAGGTTTTTAGGACCTAGTATAATGACCTCAGTGTTTTCTGGGTTCATCCAGGTCTCGATGTCGCTGATGCAGGCATTCAGTTTCTCTATCTGGTCATTCTGGTCAGGTTTGATGGATAAATACAACTGCGTATCATCGGCATAACAATGAAAATTAATGATGTGTTTCCTGATTGTTTCCTAGGGGTAGCATATAAAGCGTAACAGGATGGGTCCTAAGACTGAGCCCTGTGGGACTCCATAGTTACCTCGAGTGCACTGAGAGGAATGTCCATTTACATTAACAAACTGATACCTATTGGACAGATAGGATTTAAACCACTGGAGAGCCGATCCTCTGATCCCTATGTCCTGCTCTAATCTATGGAGTAAAATACCGTAGTCGGTAGTGTCAAGTGCATGCTGGGTGTGCTTGGAGCTGAAGTGCTGTCGGTATTCTGGAGACTGCTACCGCTGGTGACCAGAGGGGAAGACAGAGTTCTGACTTCTGACAAACACTGTTTCAAATGTGCATTATTATTATGAATAAAATGTTTAGATTCGAAAATATATAATTAAAAATAGCCTGACAGTTATATGAAAATACCTAGTGATACGGTTGTACAGTTAAAGATTTAACAGCCACATGTCCAAATAAAATTCAACACTTTAGTTGTCCACAAATTTGAAATAAACTATACACTTAAGAATGTTTATTTGCATTTCTTTAAGAGACTTCTTTTGTTTGTTTTTTTCCCCCTTTTTTCCCTAAACTAACGTAAATCAGATTATTTTGAATTCCTTCAATCCAGAAGTCAAAAGTCTTTGATAGTGTCCCGAATATGGGCTCACCCTCCTGGACCTGATTGCAAAACTGTTTTTACACAAAACAGTTTGGTACTGTCTTTTCCTCATCTTACATTTATTGAAATAAAACAATGATAAAGAAAAAATTACACTCAAATAAAAATAGCTGCTTAATTTTAATAGTTACGTATGATTATCTGTGAAGATTTTTTACCAGCTCCATTTTGAAAGCAATAAAGCCGCAGAAATGATTTGTGTTCCGAGACATTTGCAACGATAAAGTTTTAGCATTATAATGTTCTCAAAGCTAGAACAAGTGAAGTTTTGAGTTGATTTTTTTTCTCTTTTCAGATTTAGGCTCCACTGCACACTCCTCTCTATGGCAGTTCCACCACTAGTGGCCAGTGCTGACATGAACCCATCAGGTTTTTGAAACACATCTCCAGTCTGTATCTTTAGGCCGGCTGATGCTGCTGACGTTGATCCACACTAATTCATTTCACTGCATGCAATGGGCGTATAGCTTCAGCCTCATAAATGTATTTTTAGCCTGCGGTCTCACTACTTCCCCACAGCCTATACTCTTGACTATCCTCTTGATAAAAAGACATGAAATATGATGTGTTCCTAATGTGAAACACACTCTCTGGGCCAGCAGAGAGAAGTTTCTTCCTAGCCAACTGAGACTTCTGCACGCTCTGTTCTTCAGGAGTGAAAACATCTTCCATCTCAGAAGAAGCAGGCTCATCTGTAGGTGCCATAACAAGCATCTACAGCGTGTTTCACTGAGTTTCACAAAGGTTCAATTGTCAGGCCATAGAGTATTTACTAAGCCACATCTGGGTTTGTCATTACAAGGGAAGGGAACAGTGCAGGAAGGACATGAGGGAGAGAAGCAGTAAGTTTTAAGTTTCTATAAATCCTCAAAATGTTAGTATTTATTCTTTATGATACGTAATGCCTTCTGCCTTTTATAACGGATCATAAGAACTTGAACCAATACCCATGCAGGAGAAATATTTGGGTACTTTACTGTGGATTTTGTGCACTCTGGTATGTCCTGTTCTTTCACTGTTCTGTGGAACTACTGGGTGGACCTTTAGGCTGCAGGATAGCATAGACTGCATCAGCTAAAGGGAACATTTATCTTGAATAAAGCCAAAGGTTTGAGGTAACCAGATGATTCAATACACACACAAAAAAGACTAAATTATTTATCTAAATCAGTAGACAGTCGAGAAGCTGACTATAAACAGTAAAAAACATTAGAAAAAAGAAGCGCATTCTGAAGTACAGTTTTGGATCTTAAAGGTTGTGGTTTTTGGCTCCTGCTAAGAAAGAAAAAGGAAGAGTAATGATGAACTAAAAGCTCCCTCATGAGAAAGTACTGCCCTTTATCTTCTGAACAGTGTTCTTTTGAAAAACGTACTTCTAACATGCTCTCTTTTCACACTGACTCCAATAACTACAGTGAGGAGTCATAGACAGTTTCCTATGATATACACATTATTATGAAAATATACACAAACTGAAGGATGTGTCTTCATTCCATTCTTGCACACCTTTGGAAAAGATGAAGATTTCAAGAATTTCAGGAAACTGATAGAAAAGTGTCCTCAAGGTGTAAATTAAAACCAAATAAAAGGAGTTGCAATGAAGGAAGTTGAAATCTGAAGATAGCCTGTTTAAACAAATCTCATTGATATAGGTAAGGATAAGGAGTGGAGGATAGAGCATCTTAAAGGAGTAACCGGTCAGTGAGGGACAGAATTCTTGCTTGTTTATAGAGATTAATACATTTTTCCACACTATAGGCTGTCCTGGATCATAAGGTGCATCGTCAATGAATAGTCAAACTTTTTATAGGTGCACGGAACTGTGCTGCTGTAATCAACACCGTGCTGTGAACACGGGTTTAGTGTATGGTGTTCGTAGTGGACTATCGCTACCAGATACTAGCACATGTACCTATAGTTGGAAGAAGCTTGAAGTGAAATGTCAAACTGGTGCACATCTTGTACAAGGCTTTTAATTTCACATCTATTTTCTGATAAAAGAAAATATAGCATACAATTAAATATATATACATACATATAAATGAATATATACAGTATATATACAGTATATATATATATATATTACAGTATATATATATATATATACAGTATATATATATATATATATATATATATATATATATATATATATATATATATATATATATATATATATATATATATATATAAACTTACCCCTTTCACCCTTTGCGTGGGTAGTTTCTCCTCAATCTCGGGTCCTCTACCAGGAGCCTGGGGAGCCTTGAGGTTCTGCGCCAGTATCTTAGCTGTTCCTAGCACTAAGCTTTTCTGGATTGAGATGTCTGAGATCTTTCCGGGTATCTGTTTGTCCACTCCTGCAGCAGGTTGCACCCGAGTCCTCCAATTACAGGCACCACTGTCACCTTCATTTCCAGGCTTTCTCCAGTTCTTCTCCTGAGTCCTGGTATTTCTCCAGTTTTCTCATATTTCCTTCTTCCTGTTGTTCCCATCCTTGGCACTGCACATCCACCTATGGCTTTCCTCTGTTCTTTGTCCACCACTACAATGTCTGGTTGGTTCGCCATTACCATCCTATCAGTCTGGATCTGGAAGTCCCACAGAATTTTTGCCCTTTCATTCCTCTACCACCTTCAGAGGGTGTTTCATTTGACCTTGGGTTTCAGTCCATATTCTGCACATGTTCCTGTATATTATTCCAGCCACTTGATTGTGGCGCTCCATGTCATCTTTACTGCCAGCATCTGCACCCTGCAGTTATGTGCTGGATTGTTTCAGTGCCTCTTTGCACAGCCTACACCTTGGGTCTTGTCTGGTGTGGTAGATCTGAGCCTCTATTGCTCTGGTGCTCAGGAGGGCTTGTTCCTGAGCTGCCAGGACTCAGGGTACCTCAGTGCTGTCCTGTAGGCCAGCCCTCTCTACCAGCCATTTAGGACTTCTTGATATCAGCCACTTCAGTTATGGTCGGTGGTACATCCCGTACAGGAGTTTGTCCTCCCATGAGGATCTGTCCTCCAGCACTGTATCCTCACCACTCCATTGCTGGGACATTCACTGAGCACACTGTCAGTTGGGGCCTTGGCTTGATGTACTCATGCATCTTGGATGTTTTTCATCCTGGATGGGTGCCTTCTCATCCACTAGTCCTCGGCCACCTTCCTTGCGGCTAGCATACCAGTCTCAAGGGTGCTGGATTTGGGATGCGGAACCCTCATGCATGGTGAACTTTCGTGTTTAACATCCGTGGTCTGTACCTCTTCCTTTAGCCTCTTATTATTCCATGAGTATCTGATAACTGGCAGTCTTTGTGGCTGTTTATTGCCAGGTCTTATTTTGCCATTGGGCTGGCTTCTCAGGACTTGCCTTACCGTTGGAAGTATTTAGCTGTTATTTGCAGCTTTTCCTTGTTGCCTGCTCAGGTTGCCATTTGCCTGTGATTTCGAGGTACTTGTAACTGTCCTCGATGTCTGCTATTGTTCCCTTCTGGGGTAGAGACCCCTTCTGTAATGGACTACCTTGCCTCTCTTTGTCACCATCCGGCTGCATTTTCTATAGAGCGAATGACATCCCAATGTCAGTACTGTAGATCCTGGTGGTGTGGATCAGGGAGTCAATGTCCGTTGAAACACTTAGCATATGTGATGTCATCCATGTAGAGGAGGAGTGACTGATGTTAGCCCCATTTTCTGATGCGGTATCAGACCAGTCTTGTTGATTATTTGGCTGAGGGGTTCAGACCTATGCAGAACAACAGTGGGGACAGAGCATCACCTTAGTATATCCCATTTGATGGACACTTGTACAGTATGCTTCCATTGGCTTCAGAGGTGGTTTTACAGCTTCATTGAGTTTCACCATGAAGGTTATTAGAGTCTTGTTGATGTTGTAAAGCTTCAAGCATTCAGTGATCCACGTGTGTAGCATTGAGTCGTTGGCTTTCTTGTAATTAATCCAGGATATACACAGGTTGGTGTGTCGTGACTTGCAGTCTTGAGCAACTGTTCTGTCAACCAGGAGTTGATGTTCGCTCCTCTGGAGTCTCACCAATGCCTTTCTGTGTGTTACTCATGAATTGATCCATGTGCCTATTATCTTGGTTGCAATGATGCCTGACACTGAGCTTCCATGTTGTGGAGAGACAGGTTATTGGCCGGTAGTTGGATGGGACTGCACCCTTTGAGGGATCCTTCTGGATCAGGATCGTTCGGCCTTCTGTTAGCCATTCGGGATGAGTCCCATCTCTTAGCAGCTGGTTCGTTTGTGCTGCCAGCCGCTCGTGGAGTGCTGTGAGCTTCTTTAGCCAGTAGGCATGTGTCATGTCAGGGCCGGTGCTGTCCAGTTCTTCATACCTGAGACTCTTTCTTGGATGTCTGACACTGTGATGGTTACTGGATTCTGTTCAGGGAGGTTGCTATGTTCTTCTCTCAGAGAGACCAGCCACTGGGCATTGCTGTTATGTGCTGTCTCTTTCTCCCATGCTCCACTTTTCAGTACTGTTCCAGTTTCTAGCCTTGGTGGGTCTGCTCGTGTTTGACCCTGCCACTGAGCGTGCACTTTTCGCAGGTTGGGTTACCGAACAGCCTGTTTATCGATCTGGCTTCATTGTCTCTTGTGTACCTCTTTAGGCGGCTGCTCAGGAGCTAGGAGCCTTTTGTTTGGCAGTTCAGTGCTTCAGGTATGGGCATCTGGCTGTATCTCTTAGGTACTTGCTTTCTCATTGTACCTCTTTGAGCCTCTGTCAACTTACTCACATCCTTCCGAGTTGCCATGATTTTTGTACTGCCGTTGCTTCCATGAGTGGTTATTGTTTTCTCCGATGGTTACTCTTATAGCCAACCATCTCAAGGATCCTGCTGCTAAGTATAAACCAGTTCATTGGTTTCTGTGATGAGATTTGTGGTAGGAATTGCCCTCAATGCTTCATTCACAGTTTCCAGTAGACTTTCAGGCGGTACATCACTTAACCGTTGTAGTTGGTGTCGAGGTTGCCAAGTGTTCATTCTAGACATGATCTTGTCTTTCAGGTTAGTTGCTGCCTCGCTTAGCGTAACTGTGGTTATTGGGGCTATGTACCCAATCTCAGGGTGGGGAGTGTAGTATAGCCTGCTCTCTGACCTGTTGTTCTGGCTCTCCCGAAATTATTGCCATTGCTGTATTATGTCGCTTCAATCCAAGTTGTGATGAGTTACGCTTGTGGATGTTCGAGCATTGGGCTACCAGTTGTTTGGCAGTTAGCCTTGATTGTGAGTTTCGAAGCATCCATTCATTCCACATTCTCTGCATGTAACCCCTCTGGGTGGGATTACTTGAGTAGTAGCATTCTAACAGAACTTTGTTCTCACATCTAGTCCATTTCCGTCTTGTTCCAGTAGCCCACTTTCCATCAAATTCTCTGGTCCCCCAACACCTAGCGCCAGACCTTGTTTGGCAGGCGACGTCTGAGCCGGCATGACATGTGGTTCATTGTCTCTAATGTTTGTGAGGTAGGCCATAGCGTAAAGGGTCTTGCCCAAGGACCCTCACTTTCAGGTGATGTTGGTGCTCGCTATTGTTATGGTAATTGCCCCATTTCATTGTTATGATGAGTACCCCCATTACCATTGCCATTATATATTGTTCATTCCGCCCCTGGGAATCGAACCCGAGGTTTCCTGCATGACAGTCCCTGCACCTTACCAGCGCTGGGCTACCCAGCGCTAGAGAGTTTCTGGACTTTACAAGCTTTTATTTTAAGGTACTTTTTATATATATATATATATATATATATATATATATATATATATATATATATATATATATATATATATATATATATATATATATATATATATATATATATATATATAATGCCCTACCAGCCTGCACTGAGCAAAGGGTGTTGTATTTATGATCCTGACTGTAGTTGCTAATGCTTAATTTCATTCAAGTTTGGCCTTAGCCCACCATCAACATCTGGCCTGGATAAAGAACAGGACCCATATAATCCAAAATTTAATGAAATCTGTGTACACAAGTACTCACTAATTGTCAAATTTACAATTTACAAATTGTATTATGATTAGATAAATAGATTCTCCCATTCAAAGTTGCAGTATAGCACAAAACACATTCAAAAATTAATTCAATTCATAATAAAAACCACGCAATTAAATTATTAGCACACAAACAAAACACATGAACAGCACATGAGTGTGTGTCTCCAATCCAATAGAATGGCTTTTCAAATGAAATGTATAGGATCAATTAATCACAGGCAAAAAGCTAAAGAACCCATACATCATTAATAATCAATGTCGTTACATTAAGTAAACATTTCACCATACATACATTTAATGTGGACATCAACATTGCTTGAAGAGCAGAAATCTGGCATAGATAGCAAATGTTAATCGGTCATTGTTATGCATTGAGGGTGGAAAATGCTAAGCTAACCAAAACAACAAGAGGAAGTGATTTTGTCAAACACGCAGCTCGTTTGCCAAGGGTTTGGACTAATGGTCAGCTCCTATGAGTTAATAGTTCACATGATAGAGATCAGGACATGATATGAGGACTTTAAGGGTAAACTGAAGCAAGACATACCTCCTAGCAGCATAATCCAGCTCTCCTCGCATGTGTTTCAATAGCTTCTGGATTAGCGGTTTATAAGCCTAGCCAATTGGTTGGCTGCGATCACATGACTAAAGGCACGCAAGGCAGGTAGCAAATTCAAAACAGGAGGGAAAGAAAATACAGCGAAACCGGTTTTGGCACCTGTGTTACAAAAGACTTGGAGTCATTTAATCAGGCTGGGCAGAGACAGCAATTATTAATTTCTCCTCCATGATCAATTTTTAAACATTTAGCACTTCAGAGGACTAAAACGGATGCCACACCTATACGTCACTAACAAATTTGAGTCCCCGATTAGTCAAAGTTCAACTTGTTTAACTTTCAACGTGCGCTCAATGACTGTGATTTGTACCTAGAAAGCAGTAGTGCGACATAACAAAATAACTTTGAACGCAGAAACCCAATACGGGCATTTATATAGACTTTTCATTAAAAATTGTCGCTTCAATACGTGTTGCCAAGGGAGTTGTGAATGTGGCTTGAAGTGCAAGGCAAAAGAGTCAGAGATAAGATAAAATTTATTGCGTTCACATTAACTCTAGAACCTTTTTGTAATGCGCTTCATGTTAGCTACATTAAAAATGTTAGCCAGTAGTCTTGGTACCTCGGGTATGTCAGAGGGCATGGATTGGCCTCCTTCCCTTTGGGTGCAGCAGAAGGTTGGGGACTGCTGATTTAGACACCACACTACATGTTGGCACCACACAAGTAACACATAGAGGGACCCCGTGTTGGGGTGCTCTGCTGTTTGTTAGCAGTGGGGCCCTGTAGTGGCGGTGCATGGGTCCTGCTGGCTCCTTGGGCAGGATCCTGGCTGGGTTATGGGTGGCTGCTAGCTCCACCCTTGGCCTGTACCTTGGCATCTAGTGCCCGGTGGTCCCGTTAGCTGCTGTTCAGTACGGTTGAACGCACCTGCCCAGGGATCTAGCGACCCCGAAGCCGGAATTGCCAGTGCTCCAAGATGCCGGGTATTTATGTAAAATAAAATAAAAAACAAAAAGGGGCTCACAAGTTGGTCAGGAAAAGTTAGATTGACAGAAGAAAAAAAATGAGAAGAAAGAAGAAAAAATAAATGTTTGTCTTGTTATCTTATTCATAATACATGTAGCCTAACTCTCAACCTAGGTAGTAACACATTAAAGAACACAGTATGATGCCATGTTTGCAACAATGGCTGGGTTGCAAACACCCAACCATGTTTGCAGCAGAATAAATAAAATAAAAACTAAGGCTTTTGAGTGCGGGTTATAGTGCAGAAAGTACAGGAAATACTTATTTTCTTGACCATCGTACAAGTAAAAAAAGTAAAAATCAAATAATGGGATTTCTTGGACACTGTTTTTTTTCATTCAGTCTCTCAAAGTATAAATGCTGAACATTATCACTGACCTCTCTCATCTTTTTAAAGGGAACAGCTTATAGAATCTGTGGCTGACAAATTATTTTTTGCCCTATTATATGACATCTGATTATCATGTATTAATATTTTTAAATGATCTACATTTATTGTTTTGTAACAGTTTAAAGCAAGAAAACTCCTTAAGTATAATTAGACCCCCATCTGGTGCAGGGATTCTGAACATACAATGAAGTAAAATATCTTATTCTGATTCAAAAATTCAACCAATATTAAATGTGTTTGCTCTTTTCAGTATTTGTGTAAATGCTGAGCTCTGCTTTCATTTTCTCAAGCATGACAAATAGAGATGTGCTGGAAAAGTTGAACCCAAATGGTTTGATCAACGCACATTTTTCATAATCCAGCTTGTTCCAGCATCTGATTGTGTACCTGATAAAATCTGCGTTTTGTTCTGCTCAAAACACAAGTATACCCTATTTCTAAGGTGTCAAAAGGAGCTGTTGAGCTTTTCATAACAGATCACTTGTCATGGTGCCTTTGGCAGTTCTCCTCCCCCTCCCTTTTTCCTACGCCTCGTTTTCAGGAAGAACCCTCCACGAGTGTTAACCTGGGATTGTCTCCGGACCTATCGGTTCCTCTGAAGCTCGCCACGTCTTCTGTTCACACCAGCCCTCCTACTCATCCGCAGAACAGAACTATGACATTGGCAACCGGGAACTCTTAGCAATAAAACTTGCCCTAGAAGAGTGGCATCATTGGCTGGAGGGTGCTGAACATCCCTTCATTGTCTGGACTGATCACAAGAATTTGGCCTACCTAAGATCGGCCAAATGCCTTAACTCTCGCCAAGCCCGTTGATGTTTGTTTTTCGATCGCTATGATTTCATAATAACTTACCGTCCCGGCAGTCGCAATGTTAAACCTGATGCTCTTTCCAGTAAATATAACCACTCGGAATCCACTGACCAATCCACCATCGTCCCTTCAACCTGCATAGTGGGGAACCTCACATGGGACATCGAAACTAGGGTCCTACAGGCCCAGGGTGAGGAACCCAACCATGCTCCCTGTCCCCATGGAACTCTGTATGTACTCTCTTCCCTCAGGTTAGACATCCTTACTTGGGGACATCCGTCACGTATCGCCTGCCATGGTGGAGTGTGCAGAACACTTAATCTGCTTAAAAGATATTTCTTCTGGCCCGCCATGGAGAAGGATGCACGGGACTACGTGGCTTCTTGTTCCACCTGAACCCGCTCCAAAACGTCTAACTCACCCCCGGCTGGTTATCTGCATCCACTCTCCCAGTCGACCATGGTCCCACATAGCTGTGGACTTCGTAACTGGTTGGAGACCCTCTCATGGACACACTGTCATCACTATTTTGACTGATTCTCTAAGTCAGCTCGTTTTATTACTCTCCCTCAACTACCTACTGCCACTGAAACCGCTGACATATTGGTCAATCAGGTCTTCCGCCATCATGGAATTCCTGCGGACATTGTTTCAGACCGTGGACCCAATTTACTTCACAGGTCTGGAAGGCCTTCTGTACCGCTCTGGGTGCCACAGTCAGTTTAACATCTGGTTACCATCCACAGTCCAATGGACAGGCGGCGAGGGCCAATCAAGAACTGGAGGCGGCACTCCGTTGTCTGGCAGCCCAGAACTGTGCTGATTGGTCCAAATTCCTGGTTTGGGTTGAATATGCCCATAACACCCATCCTTTTTCTGCCACGGGAATGTCTCCCTTCGAGGCATCCCTTGGGTACTCACCACGTCTCTTTCCGTCACAGGAACTTGATCTGGCATGGCCCTCAGTCCAGCTCCATCTCCAGCAGTGCTAACAAATTTGGCACCAGGCCAGGGCCGCTCTCCTATGCACCAAAGAGAGCAACTGCCAGATCGCCAATCGCCACAGGGTGGTGGGACCCACCTACCAATCTGGTAAAGGGTATGGCTCTCGTCGTGGAACGTCCCCATCCAGGCGACATCTCGTAAACTGGCTCCACGCTACATTGGGCCATACATAATCAACAGGATAATCAATCGCTCTTGTGTCCGCCTCAAAATGCCCGCCGCCTGCTTCCTCTCCACCCGCCCGAGTCATCGATGGCGCCCCGGGTTTTACTATCAGCCGGGAGTCGGACGTCCGGAGCCTCGGCCGCGGCTATCAGTTCTTGATCCTCTGGGTTATGGTCCAGAGGATCGCTCGTGGATCTCCAGTTCCCTTATTCTGGACCATACCCTCATCTCTGACTTTTATCGTGTTCTCCCGGACAGGTGTCCTGGACCGCCTGGTGGCGGTCGTCGAGGGGGGGGGTACTGTCATGGTGCCTCTGGCAGTTCTCCTCCCCCTCCCCTTTCTGCTTTGCTCCTGAGGACTCCCAGCTGTTTCCACTCAACTCATCTACCACATCCTGTATTCGTCGCCAGTTCGTTGCTCCTCCACGGTTCTGTCTGGTCATTCATGTTCTCGCTTTGTGAAATTACGCTCCAAGTAATTCTTAGTAAATCAGTAATTATTTTTCCTATGCCTCGTTTTCAGGAAGAAACCTCCACGAGTGTTAACCTGGGATATCCTCCGGACCTATCGGTTCCTCTGAAGCTCGCCATGTCTTCTGTTCACGCCAGCCCTCCTACTCAGCCATCACAGAAACCCTCCAGCCACGCCACAACTTCCAGCCAAGATCCCCATTACATATCCGACTACTCACCTGCTGTCCACAGCCGAAAAATTCTTGTCATCTAATCAACATCCTGCAAGAAAGAATAAATATTCCAACTTAGCTCAAACTCTCCTGTTTTCCTTCCGGGTTACAGCATCTGGGTCTGCCTCGAGTCCTCGAAATCATGACATCACTCTTGACGAAACATTTAAATACTAAAACTCTTTAGGAAGCGCATCTTGGGGTAACCAGTCTGTTAGTTAATTAAAGTTTAAATAGCTGCATCATTTCTTCTTCACATAAAATGCGTTAAGATGATTTTAAAAAGATCCTGATTGCCCACGTGTGAGTGTTCCGCTTTACTTTGCTTCAATTCCAAGGCATTGCAACAGTGTTTTTTACTGCACATGTATGAGCTTGTGTAACACTTTTAGACAGGAACGCTCATTTTCACAACTGTAATACTTGTTTTGGCAGGCCAGCAGACTTTGAACAATCATGTCAGTGACACAAAATTGCCTTTGAACCACGATGTCTCTGCATGGACCTTTTAATCTCACCCACCATCGGTCTTAT
Source organism: Oryzias sinensis (assembly GCA_037389245.1). Classification (NCBI taxonomy): domain Eukaryota; kingdom Metazoa; phylum Chordata; class Actinopteri; order Beloniformes; family Adrianichthyidae; genus Oryzias; species Oryzias sinensis. The sequence continues at coordinate 26,363,860 of CM074501.1, forward strand.
ACTAACAACGAAGCTTGCTCAAATGCTGGTACCTTCATTCAGCATGTTAATCTAAATATACTCAGACGTTATTTACACAAGCCTTATCTTGAAAACCCTCCTTTAGAACTGATAACAGCCCCGTTTGAAGCTTTGAATCTTCTGTGCTCATGTTTCTCTTTGGTTTTATGAAAATAGTCCTGTAGAAACTCTTCAGTGCTGCCCAGCTTTGGCCATGTGTGTGGATACAGGTACACTGTGATTTATAATCTATTTTGCAACCATTTCAAGTATGTTTTTCAATGTTCGCATCACAGGAAAGGCTTAAAAAATGAAGTGGAGGAAGTGCCAAAGACGGGGCAGTGGAATTTTTGAGCTGGTTTTAGACAGTCCTGGGAGGACGGCCAACTGCAGCCGCCAAACACTCCTCATCTGAACACAATTCAGAACTTTGCCAGTTCTGGTTTTAGGATAACATGTTCTCAGAGATCTTTCAGCAGGTATTAGGACTGACCCCAGTTATGCACTTTTTATTTTATTATTATTTTCATGTCTTTATGAATTAGAATAGGTAGGCACATGTATTATTATAGTGTAAAGACTATTTCAGACATGTTTTTGAGTTTAACAAAACCATTTAGCAATGAATTTAAATATTCTGCTTAATCAATGTGCATATGGTCTTTTGTGAAAAGTCCCCAACTAAACCAAAGAAAATAATCAAAAAGGAGCAGCTTTTTTAAATAAACATAATATTTTAGGGCTATCATCATTATTATTATTTAATTGAGAAATCATCAAGAAAAAAAAACTGCAAAAGTCCTCTGAAGACAAACAGTGACAGAAGTATCCCTAGTCCTTTGTTATTTTTTTTGAAAATCTTTTGTTTCTACAAGTTCATCTTTTAATATCAAAGTGAAAATGTAACCTAAGTTAATAATAACCTGCACATGCTGCTTCTCTTTGTCTTTTTAAAACACGGTATGCTAGTTTAGGCATTAATTCTAAAAATGAAAAACAACCACATGCTAATGCCCCTTTGGTTCTGTGTGTTTCTATGGTTTACTTCTTTAAAAGTGTTTTTAATTATGATAATCTCTGCAGAATCATAAAATCTGAATCTTTTTAGTGACCATTGAAGAATATAATAATAATAATAGGTCACACATGATGTTTACATTATTAAGTATACTTGAGTATGAGTATAGCAAGTCTACTATAGTAAAGAAGTAAAAGTATACTGACAGAAGAGTTCTTAAGACAAAATTTGAACATTTTAAGTTTACAATATATTTACAGTATGTAAAACGTAAATAAGTATACTGCCTCAAATTTTGTATAGACTATGTAGTACATCTAAATAGAATACCGGTACTTTTTGCCTACGGTGTAAATCAATGTGTTGAAAAAAAGTGAAAATTGAGTTACCCCACCAAATGTGGACTGCATCTCTGCTTTTTACAGCAAACCTAGTTTGTCTTTAGCAATTGAAAAAGTTCAAGATCCACTCCGATCATCTTTTGATCCATTTTAAAAGTATTTCCAGTGGCCTTTTGATTTTGATTATGCAGGTTTTAGGCAAAATCAAACAAACTGTGTTTGTCCAACAGGAGTTTGTCTTTGAAATATTGGTAGGACTTTTGGCATGCAGTAACCCTGCTCCCCTTCCACAACCCACAACCTAACGATACTGGTGCAACAAAAATGGCGAACAGTATGGAGTGATCTAGTCATACAGTTTGGAGCCACATGCCAGCCTGAACGAGGAAAACAAAGGTGTACATGGATCTAGTCATCTACAAGTGGATCAGAATGGAGCGGAGCAGGGAGCTTGTGGCCCACCCAGTGTATTTTCTATGTCACAAATACAATTTTTTAATCTAATCCTGATTTACAACAATGTGAATAAGGAAATGCTAAGAAATGCAATTTTTAGCTTAATTTGCTTTATTTATTTCCTCCATCATCAGCCGCATGAACATGTTAAAAACACCAAAAAAGTTTTCATTGGAGTAGGTCTTTCATGTAAAGCTTCTCATGGGATGTTGCCATCAAACAAAATGCAGTTTATCTCCTGGAGTATTAAGAAATCCTGCCATATAAAACAGACAACAAATTAAGCAATAAAAGGGATTATGAAAAAAGGGGTTCAATTCAACAAAATGAGGGTTTAAGCTCAGCTTAGTTTTTATTGACCTATTCATTCATCTTTTAAACACGTTTTGTCCCTTTTGGGGTCACTGGGCTGCTTGAATCCATCCTGGCCACTCGTGGGCGAAGGCAGGGGATGTCCTGGACAAGTTGCCAGTCTGTCGCAGGGCAACAAATCACACCAGCGCACACTCACACCCACACCTAGGGACAATTTAGAGTAACCAAGTAACCTACTAAGCATATTTTTAGACGGTGGGAGGAAGTCAAAGTCCCCGGAGAGAACACACGCATGCACAGAGAGAACATGCAAACTCCACAATGAGAGTTCCCCCATTGCTGTTCTGTTTCAGGTCCCCCAGCTGGGACATGAACTAGGGGCCTTCTTGCTGTGAGGCAAGAGCGCTAACTACTGCGCCACTGTGCAGCCCTAAACAAATTTTTTTATTTGTTTGAATTGATGTAAGTTACTGCACAGACTAAATAACACTTTGTTAAACATGTAACAATGACAATAAACACCCAATTTTTTTTATTTAGAAACGCACAAAAACAATGAGATTTAGACCACCATGTTGACAGCAATCACACTGTCGCTCTGACATGAAGACAGAGTGTTCGTCTAATAGCCCTGTAAAGCTGCTTTCACCTTCTCGCATGCAAAGTAGCCATGTGAATGAAACTGAAGCTGGCATGACTGCAGCCTTCTCAGGAGAAAGTCAACAAACTAAAGAGCTCTGCTTTAAATCTTACAGCTGGCATGACATTCAGTGGTCTCTTCTCCTCCACCTCCTAAAATGCATGTTCACTGCTGCCATATGAAATTTGGCTACAGCATGTGTTTTCTTAGTGCTTCAAGCCTTAAACGGCGCTGCTGCAGTGCACTTGATGTGCCCTTGCAACGCTGCCACTCCCTTTCCTCCTTTCCTCTTCTTCCCAATCCGTTTTGCCAGAGGTGTCTCTCTTCATTAGGAGCAAATGCTCAGAGCCGGTAACACGCTCAGCCAGCTTCTGTGAACCTCTTGCTGCACGTTAGGCTACAGGGCTCCTGTCCGCCGATTATCCCTCTGGCAAGCTACAATGCGGCTGTCTGAGCAGCAGTGAATTGTGTGGTGGACCACACCTATGTCGTCTGATTTACACTCCTTTCTTCTTTGGCAGGCATGAGACACCAGCCAACCCCAGGAGGGACCAATGGCAGCTTCATCCGCGGGGCCACATTTGGGGCCCATTTGGTTTTGGTTTCCTTTTGCCTGCCACTGTGCCACACCTAGCATGAGGTGGGCTAAATGAGACCAGTGTGCAGATTCAGGGCCCAGCCTAAACTGAAACCAGTAAAAGGCAAGGCTGTACAAACTGCTCTGCAGGCCTTTTGCAGGTCATATGTTTTTCTGTCTGTCTGTCAAATTCTTCAGGCTATATGTCGACCCGCCCTGTCTCCAACCCCTTTATGGATCAATTCTTTGCACACATTATCGCACTCAGGCATTTTGAGTCAGGAGCCACGGTCCATGGGTGGATGCTTCGCCTTCATTCCTTTTGCCTTTTACCTTTCCACTGCAAGTACAAATGTTCACATTCTTTCCAGTATGCCTTCATTCTCACATCTCAGAGTTTCCTGAGGTCTGTCTGTGTTTGCCTACATTCCCTGACTCTGGATCAGCCAGTCAGATTTGAACAGTTCCTCAGTTCAGTTTAATCTTATACCAAGTTGACTCTAAAGGTTTCTTAATTTGGGTGGTAGAAGTTGTCATTGCGCTTTAAGAATAAAAGTCACTTTACATTGGTAGATCAATGCATGCATCCTAATGCATGGGTGAGCATTGAAAGTTTTCATCAATATTGCTAATAAATGGCCAGAGGGGTCCACAGATGCTCTTCAGGACTGTTTCAGTTCCACAGACTGGAACATGTTTAAGCAGGCTGCAACAAGCAATAACACCACAGACCTCCAGGAATACACAGAGACTGTTACTGCCTACCTCACCAAGTGTGTTGATGCTGTCACAATAAATAAGACCATCACAGTCTGGGCAAATCAGAAACCGTGGCTAACAGCAGAGATCTACAGACTCCTGAAGGTCCGTAATGCTTCCTTCAGAGTTGGAGATGAGGTGGCCTTGAGGACAGCTAGGGCCAACCTGTCCCGTGGCATCAGGAAGCTAAGAGACAATACTACAGGAAGACAGGTGCTGTAAATAGTGAAGGACTATACTACAGTCACTTTATTTTTTCTAATTTTTACAGTCACTTAATTTTTTTCTCATTTTTTCAGTCACTTTATTTTTAATTTTTTTATATTTATAGTCACCTTATTTGTTCGTGTTATTCTATTTTATTCTGTAATTTGAAGTTAGATTCCCCGTTTAGACTGGAGTTTGAAGAGAAACAGAATTTCAATTTCTATGTATGTGAAAACATTACAGAGATTGACAATAAAAGTTTACTTTGACTTTGACTAAATGAAAATGAAATGAAAATAAAAGAGCAAAATGAACAGTAAAGTTGAACCATAAGGGAGGTCATTTCTGTCTTCTATGTTTTAGTGCAACTACTGATATTTAACATAAATCTGTTTAACTCAAATTCCTGCATCTATAAAACACCAATGGATAAAACAACAAGAAAAAACAAAACTATGAATTGATTGAGACCTCTTTCATGTTTCATGGATGTAAATAGTGAAAAAAGTATCATGTGTCTTTGGTAAGAAGACAAAGAACATTAAAACACCTCACATTGTGGGGTGTTTTGCAACATGATCCTGCTACAATATTTCTTCTGATTCAGCTGATTTTATTTATCTAAAGCTTATTTTTGTTGCTTCACAAGGAAACGTTTTTATCTAGCTTTTTAATTTTGGGAATAGGAATGTACGCTATGGAGATAAACTTTGACTTTGGCTGTGTGAATATAAGAAAGATCCAAATAGTTGATTTGGAAATTAACGCTTGTGAAGATGTTTGTCTTGGGAGCACACACACAGACACACTTGTGTGCTCAGATACAGTTGTACTTTTATGAAAACCCACAGATCCCTCACAGGATGTTCCAATAGAAAAGTTTGACAGATAGTTGAAACATCTTCTCCCTGAAGTGTTTCTCTTTTTGGCTCTAGATGTTTCTGCAAGTTAAAGGAAGGACGTTAATCACAAAGTAATTGGCAGGCCGGGGATAATCCTCAGAAGTATGTGCTCATATGTCATCCGTCTGCATCCACAGGAGCAAACTGGTATACCCTTTCCTGCTGGAGCAGAAGCTGATTATTGTTACGTGGCCAATCTTTAACTTACAATTAGAATATTTGAGTTTTCTTTTTTAATTAAATTTTTTTTGGAATTTCTTTTGAATCAATGTGGCACAAGAAAACAGCAAAACTTTTTGACACAGCAACATGCTAGCTGCATTAGCGTATTTACAATAGCATCCAAACTTGCTTGCAATTTGCACAAAAAAACAGACTGACATTTTCACAGAGTGCTATGTACCTCTCAACATTACTTCAACAATATTGAGAGTGTATCATATAGTGCAGAAAAATATGACACTGAAATTTATGCAACTACTGCAGTATGGGATATTGTAGTTTAGGGTCGAATAAAAATAATAATAAAAAATAATAATATTCAGGATATTCACTATTTTATTAACATACTTGTTAGCAGTCGCTTAACATCCGAATGATAGTAGGCTACATGCTCTGTAGCCTATCATTTGTCCTGTTGTATTTGAATGCATCACAGTTACAGGGCCACGGTGATTGGTCAAGATCCATTATGGGATATGTGTGATGCATGATGGGTTACGTAGCATGTAGCCTTTGGATGTTAAATTAATCCATACCGGGGTTAACAAGATGTTAAATTGTAGGAACAAGATATCAATTTGTGGGAACAAGATTTTTTTTTTGTATCCATGTCAGGACACGGGCTCCGTAGACATGTTACAACTTTGAAAAAACGTTTTTAGCCTTGATAAATGTATAAATGGTTTACATCCCTTCTTGAAATTGTAATGTTTGATCATAGGTTTGCAGCATCATTGTAGATTGTAGATTCACACTGAAGGCATCAAAACTATGAATTAACACATGTGGAATTATATACATAACAAAAAATGTGCGAAACAACTGAAAATATGTCATATTCTAGGTTCTTCAAAGTAGCCACCTTTTGCTTTGATTACTACGGTGGCCGACAGGGCTCACACTACATATAAAAGAAACGACGCAACGGCATTACCCAAAGCAAAACAACATTATCCGCAACACAACGACAAAACCGCAGCAACAGCATAAACCGCAGAACAACAGAAATTAGGACTTTTTTTCCTACCTGCCGAAGAAAAACAATTCAGTTTGAAACTATTCGGCACTTCTGAGAGCTACATGATATTTGGACAGGATTAGGATGTTTTCTAACTAGGTAACGTAATTTCTTACAAATTTACGTTTATCTAAAAATATAAATTTACCCAGCTCTCCACATGGTGACATCTGCATCTAACGCTCTGTCTTTTTTTTTTTAATTACGACTTTTAAGTCGTAAACTCATGAGAAAAAACTCGTAAATATATAAGTTTTTATCTCATAAATTTACGAGATTTTAAAATCTCGTAAATTTATGAGAAAAAAGTCATAGATTAACGAGACAAAACACCTACGTTTTCCGTTTATTGGAGCATAGCTTGAAGATGAAATATGTGGAGCCTTTTGTGAAGCTTTATTTTGGCTTAAGTTTGAAAAACAAAGAGATTCTGAACCTTTTGGCGACTCAAAATCAGATTATTGTCAGTGTAGCGGCTTTCCGGGGTCCGGTGTCATTAAAGCGGAGATTCATATGTAAAATAAGGAGCTCAGAGACACGTTTGGGTGTAGAGGACTGCTGCAGCCTTTATAGTCCTTTTCATTCACACACTCCCTGAAAGTAATTTGTCACCTTCTGTCATGAGCCTGTCATCCGAACACCAATGTGGAAGTAAACAGTGTTGCATACGCCCCCTCCTCCAGATGAAACGTCCTGTATTTTCTTTTTCTTTTCTTTTTTTACTTGTCCTGTCCAACAGCTGGGCAAACAGATGAGAACTGAAGGCCTCTTGTGTTGGACATATTTTATTTTAACAACAGGGGTTAGGAATCTTCAGACAAACCAGAGGTATGTCTAAATAAACCCCTTTTGTAATCGAGGCCAAACTTTATTCATTTTAGTCATATTTAAAAATCTTTTGTGTTGGACTGGACGGAAAAAGAAAGGAGGGAAGAAGAGATAGGGATATTAGAGAGGGGGGGATAGAAGGGTGATTATAAAAAAAGGGGGGCGGGTGTCAGACCATGAAGCAGCATTAGGCAACAAGGGTTCTGGATGGTTACATTCATTACGGTGAGGTTCGGATGTAATACAAGTCTATAAGGGCAGGGCCTGTCCACACACACACACACTCAAATGTTATAAACACACCTGTTGGCTCCAAAAATGTTCACATGTCTACATGTACACAACACAAATACTGTTCCCCCACACATACTTATGCCTTAATACCTTCATGATGGCGCTGCAGGAGCAGCAGCTAGTTACGGCAGTTCTCTCTTCTCCTTCTTCTTTTCTTTTCTTCTCTATTGTTTTTTTTCTATGACTCTGTGGTAGCCTCTGTTATCCACTATGCTGTGGCCTGTTGGGGAGCAGGCAGCACAGACCGGGACAGAAAGAGACTCAACAAGCTGGTCAGGAGGGTCGGTTCTGTCCTGGGCTGTCCACTGGACTTTGTGGAGGAAGTGGGTGAAAGGAGGATGTTGGCCAAGCTAACATCCATCGTGGTCAACACCTCTCACCCACTACATCAGACAGACGAGGGGCTGAACAGCTCCTTCAGTTGCAGACTGTTACACCCCCCATGCAGGAAGAAACTGTTCCGCAGGTCATTCATTCCAACAGCTGTTAGATTGTACAATGCCACAGTTTAAATATGCATGTACAAACCGGTTATCATACCTCCATAGCCATCTGTATACTGTCTTTTTACTTTATTATTAAATTTTATTGTTACGCATAACATACGTTATGTCGTTATAGTGTACATAAGTATTACTTTTTGTATCTTTTTGCACATTTTGTTTTTGTATTTTTGCACATTTTGAACACCCTTCAATTTTGCACATTGCTGTTGTTCTTCTCTTTTTTTTCCTTTCTCTTTTTTTTGCACTGAACTGCTGTAGCAACTGAATTTCCCCAATGTGGGATCAATAAAGAATATCTCTATCTCTCTACTTCCATCCTCAAGCCAACTAGTGTGAAAAATTTCAAATTATGCAAAATATTAGTGCAAAGGTGAGCTAACACCTGTGCTCAAGTGAGTGTTTATGTTCTTCTAAAATGGATGATGGAATGTAAAAAGAAGGAGGGAGAGTGCCCAGCCATCCCCACCCCAAGACCCCACCACAGCAGCAGTGGCAGCCAGGACCCCCTAACACCCGCATGGCAGCAGATAGACAAACAACCAGCCCCCGGGTAATCACATCCGCCACCCAGGCCAGGGCCAGAAGGACCGCCATGGGGGTCCCCAGAGCAAGAGAGCAGGGAGGCATGGGGGGACAGAGAGTGCAGCTCCAGCCCAACCAGGAGAGCAGCCCTCCTGCCGCGCCTCGAGGGCCCAACGCGGGGCCCCGCCGCGGAGGAGCGCCCCCAGACGACCACCTCATCACCACCCAGGAGTTCTGGGCCTCCCCCCGCCCCAAACCCAGGTACGAGCCAGGACCCACCAAGGGGTCCCCCCGCGCTCCAGGTGGCCACTCACGCCCACAGTTGGTCCAGGAAGGAGCAAGGCAGGGGCCGGACACCCCCACCCAGGAGGAGGACACCCAGGCAAAGAGGGGGTCTACAAGAAGCGATGTAAACATGGCCCGACCAGGCTCGCCCACAGTTGGAAATTTGGCGAGGCCCAGCGCTCACTAGCAAGGACCAGAACCCACACCAAAGGAATTCAGACACCCCCCTGCTCAGATGTGATGTGATCCCAGGCTCTTGGCCAGAAAGCTCAGGGAGCCAGTACCCCCTACCAGGGATGGGGTAGGGGACAGATGGTCCAAGGTCCCACCTTCCTTGCAAAATGCATGTGTGTGAGGGTGTGTGTGTGTGCATGTGTGTGTGTTTGTATTGGAGTATATATTTTGAGGAGTGAAGGGTGTGTGTACTAAGGGGGCGCAGTTAAAATTGGCGGGTAGGGCACTGAGAGGACATCTCCTGATTACTCACAGCTATGTCCAATCACCCTCCCCACACAGGGGCCCTAAATGTCTACGGTGCAGTTAAAATTGGCGGGTAGGGCGCTGAAAGGACATCCGCTGCTTGCTGGCAGTGATGTCCAAGCACACCCCCTACCAAGGGCCCTACATGTCTAAGGTGCAAATAAAACTGAGAGGGGGGGCCTTTTCCATACGGCAGCCATGGGAGGGGGACCACTGCCAAGTAACTCCTCTCCCCAAGGTACATCGCAGCCTGGCCCCCCCCCCCCCCCCAATCACCCTAATAAGAGATTATATGAGGAAGAGGGTAAATCGGGGACAGCTGGTAGACTGTCCCTCGGTGGTCAAGCAGCCCCCCCCGCATAGGGCCCAGGTCCCCTCAGCCCAGGGGTCCCATCCCCAAAAGCGCCATCGCCTCAGGCCCCACACCACCCACTCCACACAGAGAGAGAGGAGCCGGAAAGCACCGGAGCAAGCCCAGACCCCAGCCCCTAGGCGCCGCCCCTGGGAGAGTTCTGGTCAGGCCTCGACGGGACCGAGGGTGTCAACAAGCCGGGGCGACCGCCGATTGCCTCAGCGGAGACTCCGACCCGTCAAACCCCCTGGGTCCCGGACGCTTGATGGTTTTTGTAACTACACTTGGGGATACTTTCAAAGTTTTCCCAATTTTTCGGACTGAATGACCTTCATTTCTTAAAGTAATGATGGCCATTCATTTTTCTGTACTTAGCTGCTTTTTTCTTGCCATAATACAAATTCTAACAGTCTATTCAGTAGGACTATCAGCTGTGTATCCACCTGACTTCTGCACAACACAACTGATGGTACCAACCCCATTTATGTGGCAAGAAATCACACTTTTTAAACCTGACAGGGCACACCTGTGAAGTGAAAAAACATTTCAGGTGACTCTTGAAGCTCATCAAGAGAATGCCAAGAGTGTGCAAAGCAGTAAGCAAATCAAAAGGTGGCTACTATGAAGAACCAAATATTTTCAGTTGTTTCACACTTTTTTGTTATGCATAGAATTCCACATGTGTTAATTCATAGTTTTGATGCCTTCAGTGTGAATCTACAATTTTCATCGTCATGAAAATAAATAAAACTCTTTGAATGAGAAGGTGTGTCCAAACTTTTGGTCTGTACTGTATATAGGTAGTATATTAAAAAATTAAATTTCAATTACACTGCCTCACGTTTAGACAAAGTATTCTTGTAGTACACTTAAATAGATTATTTTTTTGCTAAGGGAAACATTTACACAACACAAACCAGCTGATTCTGACGTGGAAAAAAGTGGGTTTGCACCACTATGCTAACAGCATAGTAGCATGTAACGTAACATATTTCATTGTGTAAACGGTCAAATAATTACAGTAGTTCAAATTACCTTTTCATGTCAATAGCAACTGCTCCGATGTTAAAGGGTTAGCCTTACCAATGAAAGCTTTAATTTTTATCATGCGAATCCTGTCAATATTGGTTCTGACAACCTAATGTCTTATGGCAACATACATTTTAGAGCCTGACATTGTGGCCAAAGTGTGTCCTTTCTTTTGTGTGTTCAAAAAAGTAAGTTGTACTGAAAGCTGCTGTTCACAGACCTTGTGTGAAGCCATGAGCCTTGGCTGCTCCTCCAAAACATAAAACATAAAAGGGAAAGCTCTTCCTTTAGGAGGAAAGCATAACACAGAAGGTATGTTGTGCTTGAGTGCCATGCCACTGGAACGGAGGAGTTTGATGCTAAAAATACTCGCCGCCCACCACACTCGCAGCAAGCATGAGCCTTTGAACTGGAGGACCCAACGGCTTGATGGCAATGACACCAAAATTGCTCTTACTTTCTGTAAGTCTTCATAATTTCCAGTCAACTTGTAGTTCATCAGCATGTGTGTGTTTGCATCAAGCGAGCCAGCAGAGGAAACGAGCAACGCCCTGCTGCTATTCAAAGGCTGAAATATTGCAGGTGAGCCTGAGAACTTTGCTCACTCGACCGTGTCAAACATTTATTAAAAGTCCCTGCCTTACACAGAGTCATGCAAGAGCAATTACTGAAAACCAAACACATGTTTTATGTATAAGGCCACCCAAAAGCCACCTTTGATATAGGACTCTGCATAAAAAGAAAATAAGGATCAATATCAAACAATTTAAATTCAATGAACTCTAATTTTTACAGTAACTGACATTAGTGAATATTGTGTTTGCAAAATGCTCAGAGTTAAAAAAGCTATAAAAGGAGATCTTTTTTTCAAACAGGGTTACCACATTTTTTCTGTCGTACTAGAATGTATTGGAAGTGAATGTACCTGAAGGAGTGGGCCACTAATAAATAAAAAGAGACGTGACTGAATAGACTCCTTGATATATTTCAATGTGCAAATAAAACAAATGAAAACAAAAAGACTTTTACTATTAAACTATGATTTCTTTCTGTTCACAGAAGCAAACTTTGTAAAATATCTTCCTAATAGCCATAATCATAATTTTAATTCCGGAAGGAGATTTGAAAAAACGACAAACAAATTATATTTAAACGAATGATAACTTGATTTTTGCCTTTAATATGGTTAAATTAGAATATTTCCTTATTTAAAACGTTTTTTTCCTCAGCAACATTAATCAACTTTTAGAGAAGTGTTTCCAACACACTCTGTGTTGCCCAAGAACACTTTTGATATGTGGTGAGGTAAGGCGAGAATCAAACCTGATTCACCCCACCCCTCCCCTCTACACACACCACTCCCCTCTCAATATGTACATCCCAACATAAACACACACACATGCACACACACATCCGCTCAAACACACATACACGCACACACATTTTGCAAGGAAGGTGGGACCTAGGACCATCTGTCCCCTACCTCTTCCCTGGTGGGGGGTACGGGCCCCTTTGCAACGGCGGCCGTGTCCCCGGGGTGCCGGCATCCTGGGCCCGGCAGTGCTCTCTCCGCGCGGTAGGGGGGTTCACAATACATTTGAACAGGGGGTGTTCGTGTCCCTGGGGGGTGGGTTCTGGTCCTTGCTCCCGAGCGCTGGGCCCCGCCAAATTTCCAACTGTGGCCGAGCCTGGTCGGGCCATATTTACAACACCCTTTGTGGGCCCTCTTTTTTTCTCCGGGGTTCCACCCTCCTGGGCGGGGGCGGCAGGCCCCTGCCTTGCTCCTCCCTGGACCAACCGTGGGCCGGGCGGATGGCTGCCTGGAGTGCGGAGCGGGTCTCCCTTGGGGGGTCCTGGCCTGTACCTGGGGTTGGGGCGGGGGGATGCCCGGAACTCCTTGGTGGTGGTGGGGTGCTCGTCTGGGGCTGTGGGCGTCCTTCTCCGGTGGGGCCCTGCGTTGGGCTCCCCCGGCGCGGCGAGGGGGCTGCTCTCCTGGTTGGGCTGGGGCGGCACTCTCTTCCCCTCCGTGCCTCCCTGCTCTCTGGCTCTGGGGGCCTTGCGGCGGTCCTGCTGGCCCTGGCCTGGGTGGCGGGCTTGGTCACCCGGGCGGTGGTTGTTCCCTGCCGGTTCCCGTGTGGCATTGGGGGGATTCCGGCTGCCGCTGCTGCTGTGGTGGGGGTCTTGGGGTGGGGATGGCTGGGCACTCTCCCTCCTTCTCACGTTCCACCATCCATTTTAGTAGAACATAAACACTCACCTGAGCACAGGTGTTAGCTCACCTTTGCACTAACAGTTTGCATGATTGAATGACTGAAATATTTCACACTAGTTGGTTTTAAGGCATAAGTATGCGTGTGAACACTATCGGTTTTGTGTACATGTCGACAGGTGGACATTTTTGCAGCTAGCAGGTGTGTTTATAACATTTGAGTGTGTGTGTGGACAGGCCCCGCCCTTTTTGTACTACATTTGAACCTTACCATAATGATTAACAACCAGTAAACTTGTTGCTTTATGCTGCTTCATGGTTTTATCCCCCTTCCCTTCCTATTATCACCCTCCTACCCCCCCCCCTCTCTAACGTCCCTCTCTCTTCTTCCCTTCTTTCCTTTTCCGTCCGGTCCAACACCAAAGATGTTCAAACATGATTGAAATGAATAAAGTTTGGCCTCAATTACAAAAGGGGTTTATTCAGACATACCTTTGGTTTGTCTGAAGATTAATAACCCCTCTTGTTAAAATAAAATATGTCCAACACAAGAGGCCCTCAGCTCTCATCTGTCTGCCCAGCTGTTGGACAGGACAAGTTAAAAAAAAAAAAAAAAAGAAAAACCTGTGACATTCTGATCTTAGGTAAACGGCTCTTCCCCGGCACAGGTACAAACATGGACAAATAAGAATAATTTGTTCCTAACATACTCCCACTAGTTTTACAGTTTTACCCTTAGCAGTTTTAACTTGAAGTGTGGGCTCAGTGTTCTTTTGGTTTTGTTTTGTTTTAAAACATTACATATGCTGCTGACAAGATGCAATGTTCTTCTTGATTTAATTTTTTTCTCTTTTCAAATCCTTAAATTTGCTTTTTTCTTAAATTGGATTTTCCTTTTTCCACAGTTGGATTCAGATTTCTTACTAAGCTTGAGATGATTATTTAGTCTCATTGCTAAATTTTAAGAAGCTTCTACTTGCTGACACTTAAGGTCAGATAATGACCTTTTTTTACAGGTGCTACCAAGCAGTTATACTAGATCCCCCCCCCCCCATCTTTATTTATATAGGACAACGAAATAAAGTGAAGCTTTTCTTTCTGTGCATCATGCTGGTGAGCATCATGAGGTTTTTATAAACTGAGGACCTGGAGAAGACATGTTACAAATATGTGAAGGGGTTGCAGAGGCAAGATTATAGAAACATGAATAAAGTTATTATATTTCTATAACTAATCACAAATCAGAACCAAATTAATTCTGTTTGGATACAGGAGGATTCACTTTTGTCCAAAATGTAATGTCACTTAATTTTAATCAAATTCGACCGTGTCCCACCAAGATCTTATCACAAATACATGGCAATGTATTAACGTACAACCAGATTTTCCCACAGAATTAAAACATTAGTATTTTACTTTAATGTTGAAATTGAGCTGTTGTTGGAGGACATATTACCACATCTATCGACACATGCATTTTTCACTTGTCTTTACATTGCGTGGTGCAGCCCAGCAGACAAAGAGTAACTGTGTTCCAGAGTATTTATTCCTGTCACAGCGGTCTCCTGCTGCCAAGTCCACTTTGATTTTCTGGGTTTTTCCTGCATCGTTCAGCTCCAGTGCATTCAAGGCGTGCTAGTCTGATGTCTATGGCATCTGTTGAGTTATGTGATGAATGCTGTCTGCGCTATTCTGAAAACACTGCACTTGCATTCTTTGCAGCCAGACTACATGCTCCACCCTGATGTTTGGGGCTGAGTCACGAGGTAGATACAGGTGTTTCAAAAGGACAAAGAGAAGAAATAGTTAGAACTTTATTTCTACAACTTTACATTTTGTCTAGACTGTCTAGACTTCTTGCCAACGATCAGAGGATGATCTGGCAGTAGAAATGTGTCATGCAGCACCAGAAAGAAGGTAAAGTCCTTGTTGCTGCAGCTGCACAAGGAACAGTCAAACAGTGTTAGTAACCTCCAGGTCACTAAGATCTCAATAAAAAATGTTTTCAAAGTCACAGCTCTTGTGCACATGTTAATTATTGTCAGTTAATTATTGTCTTTTTCAGGCAAATGTGTGAAACATTCATCAATTTGGAACAGTATGGCAGGGAAGCAACCCACAGTGCCCATGAAAGCAATACAACAAAAAGGAGGCCTCCATCTTGAAAAGAAGTCCTATTTTGTAGGTGGTTGGCTCCATTCCTTACCATACCAACCCAATTACTATTCAAAATCAAACATATCCTAAGAAACAAAAAAAATTTACATGCATTTTACTTCTGACAAATGCAACATAAATAAACGAAAATATTTCTCCAATTGGACAAAATCTCTAAACAAAAATGTAAGATAGAAATAAATAAGTTTAAATTTAGAACAGGCCTGTCAAAGGAAACCAAAATAATAGGTGGGTCCATTGGACTTCCTGGATACAGGAAGTGCCCCAAAGGAACCAGAAAGTAATCAAAACACTGAGAACAAACAAAATCAAGTGGCGACAAACAACTAAATCAAGTGCAATAACTGTTGGAGCTATCCAGCCATACAATTTTGTGACAAATGCCAGCACAGGCAAGAAAAACCAAGATATACATGTATCTAGAAGTCTACAAGTGGATGCATCAGATTAGAGCAGAGCAGGGGGTATTCCAGAAAGCAGGTTATGCTAGCTCCCACGATAAGTTTGAGGCTAAGGAAGTTGATAACCTCAGCTTTCGATTCCAGAAATGGAGGTAGGAGGGTATGGAGGGTAGGTCAAGTTACCATGGCAACTCATCCTCTGAACATAATCTGGTCTGGAGCAGGTTTAGTTGAAGCTTAGTTTGTTTTCAGAGAGATGAAGCAGCATGCCGTGTCCATTTGAAGATGATCTAGTGGATGAAGAAGCTCAGATAATACTTTTTCCACCGTGAGAGGGTGATAAGACCACATATGGATGTTGGAAAGATAAACTTTTTTACTTTGATCTAACTTAATTATTTGCTTCAGTTAAGATAAATCATTTTTTATTAAGGGATTGTGGGATATCATTCCCTTTGCCTGTCTGGACGGATTTGGGTTTAAGTGTGGGTTTTTTACAGAATGTGTTTAGTTGTATAGCTGTTTTACTGTGTTTCACCGTGTTTTGCTGAGCTATTTTGTCCTACTATGCTTACGTCTCTGCACCATGAGTGAGAGTAAAGGAGAGGATGATGAGGTTATATAGCATCCCTACCATCTATGTCTGCTATGACAGTGATGGAAAATTCTTGAATGAGATTTTGCACTCCGTGCATTTATTTCCGTTCTTTTTATTGTTATAAAAATGAGCATATCTGCCGGCTCAAACTCCGACATATGAAAGTTCAAGAAATATAAGTAATTAAGACGGAAAAAAAACATTAATGGAGTAATGTGACATTTATTTAGATAAATACGTAAATTTGAGTTGTATAAACAATTATTGAGTTTGAATAAATTTAACTAAATTATTTTTCAGCCGTGTTACTTTTTTGATGGACTTATAATCTTTATCTGCCGTCATTAAAAACTCAGACACCGTCTCACTTCCGTCTCAAGTGTTGCGCTTTCTTCTTTTTTTCTCCACGCGTTTCCATGGTGACTCCAGAAATCGGCGATCTATTGAGAATGTCTTTATGTATCATGCGTTAACCCAGGGTTACCAAGTCGAGCATAATTACGCTAACTCATATCTGGTCTTTTGGAACCGACATACCCAGTGTAAGCAAGTTCAGGCGGATTTCAGCCAGAGTTCAGGCTCAAAGTCAGGCTAGTTTAAACATGCTTCCTGGAATACCCCCCAGGAAGTTTGTGGCCCACCCAGCGTATTTTCTACATCACACTTTCTCGCTTTTTCAAACAGCATTTTTTCATCTGCTCTTGATTCACAACAATTTAAATAAAATTAAAAAATACTCTGAAAGGCAATTTTAAGTTTCAATTTCTCTATATTATGTTACGCCCCCTTCTGTGTCTAGGGGTTCCTAAGGGGGCATAACATAAAAAGTAAAGTTTTGGCTACCAAATTGACTGTAACAAAAACCAAAAAAATTGTCTCTATACAAAAATGACAAATTTATTTACAAATAAATAAACAACCAACAAGAACTAAAATGAAGCAAAAAGGCTTCAGGGTGAACCAAGGCCAAAATAACAAACAAAACCCCACCTAACTGAAACATGTAATCTTACCTGTAAATGAAAGAAAAGGGAAATCGATGACAAACACTAACCTCCATAGACTAACCAAAACAGGAGAAGACATGTACTAAAGAAAATGGCAGTTCACCCCTACAGCTTCACTTAACATAACTACAAACCAAAAGACTAAACAGAGTGGGCACAGACAAAACTACGAAGGAGTACAAAACAAAGTGCAACACAAACTAAATAAGTGAAGACAAAAAACAAAATGGAGCAGAGGTCCAAGCTGCACTAGAGACTGTTGCTGCAAGGCTCCCTTCTCACAGACTGGAGGTCCGAGTAGTGCTTTTAAGGCTGCCTCCACCAGCTCTGGTCCAATTGGAGGCCACACCCTTTTCAGCACACCTGAAAATAATCAGACATACAAACACAAAGATGCACAAGAACACAGAAGTCCCACTCTGATACAAATCAAAGACACAAAACACAGAACAAACAGAACTAAACAAAACCAAATACGGCGACAGCCGTAACAATACATCGAGGCAACAAGGTATTTAGTCTGCCACCAGTTGTGTAAGTTTTTCCCTTAATTTGTATAATAGGTATACCTCAACTTTGAGAGACAAAATTAGAAGAAAAAAAAGCAAATCCAGAAAATCCCATTGTCTGATCTTTAACGCAGTGTTTTTCAACCTTTTTTGAGCCACGGCACACTTTAACCTTGACAAACCTCCCGCGGCAAACCATCATTCAAAAAAAAAAAAAGGATAAATAAAACAGTCTGTATTGATCCACAGTCCCTCCATGATCTCACATGCATTTTTTTGATAATTGTGGCAGACAAAGCTGGAAGTTGCAGCTGTTTTTTCTAATAGATGTAATAAAAGCTAAGTTAGAAGATTTAAAAACTTTTTGATTTGTGTTCGCTGTTGTTTCAAGACGTTAAGAGGAGAGACTCGTGGTGCGCCGACACGCTCCCGCTGTCACTTTTAACCCAATGCATCATGGGAGATGTAGTTCAATAATCCGCCGAACGCAGAAAGACAAGCGTCTTTGAGCTTCATTGTTTTGTTCACTTGTTCCACGGTCCGACACCGGATTCTGTGGAAAACTACACCGCTAAAGACGAGCTTTAGCTGGTATTTTTCTTAGAACTGAGCGACTTTTTCAGCAGAATTCAGAACAAGGAAGAGAAAACTTTAACCACTTCTGATTGGTCAGACTAATGACATGTGATTAAAATCCCAAGAATGATTGGTGGAGACAGTTAAAGGGGCAGAACTTTTCCTGACAGCTGAAGCTGTGGCTAAATCGTGGTATCGTCATTCTTATCAAAATGTATTTAATAGAATCAAATAAACACAAAGAAAAAAGTATTTTACGATCTTTCATATTCCTAACTACTCAGTGTTTTACCAGGGCCTGTTTGGATGAACAAAGACCTGAAATCCTGGAGATGGAAAATGTTGTTTAATCAGTTAATGAGGGCAATTCCCCACGGCACACTTGACCATCTCCCACGGCACACTAGTGTGCCGCGGCACACTGGTTGAAAAACACTGCTTTAAAGAACGTATTTGTAAATTATGTTGGAAAATAAGTATTTGGTTGATAACAAAAGTTAAACTCAATACATTGTTATATACTCTTTGTTGACAATAACAGCAGTCAAAGGTTTCCTGCAAGTCTTCACTAGGGTTTAACAAACTGTTGCTGGTATTTTAGCCCATTCCTCCATGCAGATCTCCATTAGAGCAGTGATGTTTTGGCGATGTCGCTGGGAAACACGGACTTTCAACTCCCTCTGAAGATTTCTATGGGGTTGAGATACGGAGACTGGCTGGGTCACTCCAGGACCTTAAACTGCTTCTTAGCCACTCCTTCATTACCCGGACAATGTGTTTGGGATTGTTATCATGCTGAAAGACCCAGCCACGTTTCATCTTCAATACCCTCGCTGATGGAAGGAGGTTTTCACTCAAAATCTGATGATACATTGTCCTATTCAATTTGTCCTTCACACAGATCAGTCGTCCTGGTCCCTTTGCTGAAAAACAGCCCCGAAGCCTGATGTTTCCATCCCCATGCTTTACAGTAGGTATGGTGTTCTTTGGATGCAAGTTGGTTTCATCTGTCCATAGGACATTCTCCTAATCCTCTTCTGGATCATCCAAATTCTTTCTGGCAAACTTTAGACGGGCCTGCACACGTTCTGGTTTTAGCTGGGGGGCACATCTGGCACTGCAGGATTTGGCGGAGTAGTGTGTTACTGATGGTAGTCTTTGTTACTTTGGTCCCAGCTCTCTGCTTGTTATTCTCATCCGTGTGGTTTTGGGATTTTTGCTCACCGTTCTTGTGATAATTTTGACCCCTTGGGGTCAGATCTTGCGGGGAACTCCAGATGAAAGGAGCTTATCAGTGGTCTTCTGGGGGGCGGCCGTGGTGCAGCGGTAGGGCGGTCGACCCATGATCATAAGATTGCAGGTTCGATTCCCGCCTTGCATGCCCATGAGTCGAAGTGTCCTGGGGCAAAACACTGAACCCCAGCTTGCCTCTGGTGGTAGGCGGGCGCCTGTGTTTGGCAGCGGAGCCGCCACCAGTGTGTGACTGGGTGAATGGGTCTGTGACTGTAAAGCGCTTTGTCCTTGTAGGAAGAAAGGCGCTATACAAGTATACGCCATATACCATTTGCCATACGCCATTCTATGTATTCCACTTTCTAATTATTGCTCCTGCACTTGATTTCTTCACTACAAGCTGCTTACATATTGTAGATTCAATCTTATCTGCCTTTTGCAGGTTAACAATAGTGTTTCTGGTGTCCTTAGACAGCTCTTTGGTCTTGGCCATAGTGGAGTTTGGAGTGTGACTGTTTGAGGTTGTGGACAGGTGTCTTTTATACAGATAACAACAGGATATAAGTGGAAGACAGAGGATCCTTTTCCAGAAGAAGTTATCTGTGAGAGCCAGAAATCTTGCTTGTTTGTTGGTGACCAAATATTTATTTCCCACCATAATTCACAAATAAATTCTGTAAAAATCAGACAATGTGATTTTCTTATTTTGTCTCTCATAGTGGAGGTATACCTATGATGAAAATTACAGAATCTCAGTGTCGGAGGAAGTGGCGAGGGAAAAGAAAATGATGAAAAAGTGGGAATGGAAGCTTCTGCTGCCAGACAAGGTAGAGGTTGCTGTGGTTACCCATCTTCTGACTGTTGAACATTATATATTGGCATTTCCTCTCCATGTTTGTTTTTAGTTTTGTCAGGAAACATTCTCATCTGAATCTTTCACAACTTTATTCATGTTATTCCTTTTTTATTGTAAGAAATCTGAACTGCATTTTCCCTGGTTCTTTAATGGTGAAATATGATCACAAAACCAAAAAGAAGCTCTGAGGTTAACATGTTTTAATTACGTCAATGAAGACTCTCATTCATCCAGGTAGTTTCCATCATAGTAGTAGGTTTAAAGGTTGTCATCTGGACTTGGTTTTTAAAGTTGAAGACTTTTCACCTCTTATCTAAAAGGCTTTGTCAATTCCGAATTTGGATAAGAGGTGAAATGTCTCCAACTTTAAAAACTAAGTCCAGAAGACAACCTTTAAACCCACTACTATGTTTTAATTACATTACTAATAAGTTACACTCACTGTGACCTGTGAGTAAGTCATCCATTATAGTGAGCTAAGCTATCTTATAGATGAGGTCCTGATATGTTTTCACTCAGTTCCAGTGAAAGCTGCTTGGCCAGAGGTTAGGGAGGCTGGTCCAAAAAGAACCCTGCCATGTCTGTTGTAAGGAGCAGTATGGGTGGCCCAGGTTGCAGTTGCCTTCACTCTCATGAAAATGCAGCAGTAGGAGGGAGTTGCCGCACCCATTTGGCTCAGCTTTCACTTTGCTCATAAGTACTTGCCTGTGTGCTTCATATTCATTCAAACTACATCTCTAGGAAAGATTTTTTTTTGGTCCATTACAGTAAAGCTCATAAATATTATTTAGGTTTACATATAGATGACCATAACCAAAAATAAACTCTTATAATCAGTATAAATAATGTTCCTTACATTCTTACTCCACTGTCTGTCAATGCAAAACAAACAGGGCTGTGACTCTGGATGGACTGATGTCAGGATGTCAGGATAGTATTTTAGCATGGTCAATGTCTTGACCATATACATCAGCACCAAACGTATCAAAAAGAAAAAAAAAGGGGCAATAAATATACAGTGATCCCTTGCTATAACGCGGTTTACTTTTCACGGTTTCGCTACTTCACGGATTTGCATTGTGCATTGTGTTCTGCATTCTGATTGGCTAAAAAAGTCACTCCGCTTCTTCTCTACCTGTGCGTCAATAATTTTGCAGTTTAATATGTACACGTACGTAAATCCGCTTTCCAAATTACGTACATGCAAATCATCTTGCAATTTCAAGTTTCTCTAAAACTAAAATTCAAATACAATAAATAGTACTTCCTGTGTACATACTCTGTTCTCATTAATAGTAAGTACAGTGAAAAACACAATAAGGTACCACAAAAGTGCTATGTAATTAATTACCCATCCTCTTACATATGTTGAGTACCATGAAACACACATAGTCTTGCTAATTAGAAAGTAAATTCTGGGCCTTTTTTCACAGTACTTTTAAAGTAATTTCTGTTTACCTTTTATCTACTACCATAAAACACACAATGAGTGCAGAGGTAAGTTTAAGGTACTTTATTTGTACTTACCCTACCTTACATGTGGTAAGTACTACAAAATACACATTTACACAATATTTAAATACTCCGTACGTATATTATAAATACCCAGGAGGTCCCATATAAGTGTTAACTAAATAGTACCACATAAATACAAAAACAAAGTACCATGTAGGTACCAAGTAGACACAAAAAGGGTCCCATAAAAAGTACCATGTAAATACCCTGTATGTACCGAGCAGTTTTTAAAAAAGTACCATGTAAATATCACTTAACTACGCTGTAAGAACTGTACTGTAAAATAAAGTGTTACCAAGCTTTACTGCTACAGATGACTTTACACACAGTCATCTTTTATGACACACTGGACTTTTTTGTTCCATGCTGATGCAATGTTGAAGTCTTTTTTATGTATGATTTATTTATACCTTTTTTAAAATAAGAAAAACAAAAACAAAACAGAAAAAACAATTCAAAACAACAATTGCAAAGAAAGAAAAGAAAAGAAAAATAGTACACAAAACAACGAATAAAATCATACAAACAAAATATACTGTGCTACCAATCTATGAACAGCGGAGACACTGAACACCTCATACCTGTTAATGTACTTGAAAGTTCACTGGGTCGTTTCTAAGGTCAAGGACATTACATGTTCTAAGAAAGGTGACCAGATTTCAGAGAATTAAAATCCAGAACCATTAAGAGAATGTCTGATTTTTTCCAGCTTAATAAAAGAAAGTGAGTCTTTTATCCACTTTGAATGAGTGGGTGGGCTAAGATCTTTCCAGAGCATCAGGATAGTCCGACGGGCAAGTAGTGTCAGAAAGGCAATAAAGTCCTCTAACCAAGGAGGGAGAGAAGGATTGTCCGGAAGTATACCAAAAAGGGCTGTCATTGGGGATCCGTGATTTTGAAGTTACAGACAGAGGATAAAGAATCAAATACAGAGTCCCAGAAGTCAGAAAGCGACGGGCATGTCAAAAACATATGAGGAAGATTTGCAGGGCCTAGATTACATTTTACACAGTTAGGAGTTCTATGAACCACTTTACATTGAATGATACATATTGATAAGGGGGGAATTCGTCCAAACACAGATCTCCACTGATCATCCATTATGTCCACATGAAGCTCTTCTGACCAAACCACGCGTAGATGGTCAGATAATAAATCAAGGGTGGATAGTAAAAGATTATAAATTTTGGATATTGTACCCTTCAGAGAGGGGTTGATCCCCATGAGAGTGTCAATCATAGTGGCTGTTGGGGCACTGGAAGGGTCAGGAAAATGACGACAGATAAAATTACGAGCCTGCAGATACCTAAAGTTCTATGTAAAAGTCTTATAGTGAAACTAAGCCACGACTTCTCCACAGTGTAAAAGCCTTATCAGTAGATGATGGAGGAAACAGAGGGTTAAGATAAAGTGGGGACATAAGAGAGATTTTTTGAATTCCAAGGTGCTGTTTGAGTTGAGTTCATATCTTTAAACAATGCTTAACTATGATGTTATCGGTATAAGATGTGAGAGATGATTTAAGAGGCAGAAACAAAAGAGAGAATAATGTAGCAGAGGCAAAAGTACAAGATGATTCCTCTATTAGTAACCAGACTGGCTTAACAATATGACTATGCCACCAAAATAATATTGTTTAGATATTTGCAGCCCAATAATAAAATAAAAAGTTTGGTAGGGAGAGGCCACCATTATCTTTAATTTTCTGTAATATGGTTTTTCCTCATCCTTGGAGGCTTTTTTTCCTACAGAAATTGGGCAATAAAGTCTGACTAACTAAATGACTAAATGCTTCACAACACTGGACCGTTTTAACACAAATTGCTTCATATTGGTTCAGTGTCTTAAAAATCCTTTGGCGTATCCATCACTGGAATTTGCATGTTCTCCTGGGGCATGCATGACTTTTCTCCGGCTTCCTCCTACAGTATGAAAACATACTTCATAGGTTCATTGGTGATTTGTAATTGCCCACAGGTGTGATTGTTTGTGTGGCCTTGCGAAAGACTGGCAACCTGTTCAGGGTGTGCCCAGCCTTTACCTAACAGTAGCTGGGGTTGGCTGCAGCAACCCCGAAAGGGATTTAGAAGGTTCACATAATGGATGGCTTCTCTCTCTCCAGTCATAACGGCGTTTCATTGTTTTTGTAAAACGGAATGTTCTTGTCTTTGTAAGTTTCCTTGGCACCGTACCGAAGCTGTCCGGACATACAGCCGCGAGTTTTGCTTGACATCGAGCAAACCACGAATTTGCAGTTAAACCCCGTAGACTTCGGCGCGCTACAGTACGTGGGCCCGCTCCGGAGACCGGAACAATCACCATCCCTCCCGACTGCATTTCCCTCACACTGGACGCGCCACAAGCAGCGGGCGAGGAAACAGATGAGAAAAAGACCCGATGGCATTCGAGCTAGGCTAGCGGCCAATCCGTTCAAGCCAACGATCCCCTCCATCATTTTGTCAAATGTTCACTCTCTGGACAACAAACTGGACCACATTTATCTACTGCGGTCCATTCATAGGTGGGCTAAGGACTGCTTTGTTTTTGTGCTCACTAAAACTTGGCTGAATAACAGTATCGCGAACAATGCTATTCAACTTGACCAGCTAGCATGCTACCAAGCGGACAGGCTGCTCGTGGGAAAAAAGCGTGGTCTCTGTGTTTACATAAACAATTCTTAATGCCGTGACGCTGTTGTGGTTGACAAACAATGCTCGGATCTGCTGGAGTTCATTACTATAAAGTGTTGCCCGTTCAACCTTCCGAGGGAATATACAGCAATATTGCTTGTTGCAGTATATTTCACCCCCAGCGCCAAAAATGACGGCAGGAAGGAGGCACTACACGACCTGCACCTACAGATCAGCGAGCAACAGACTGCACACCCAGACGCATTTCTCATCCTGGCTGGGGATTTTAACCACGCAGACCCCAAAAATGTGTTTCCAAAACTTTACCAACACATTAACTTTCCAACACGTGGAGACAATACACTGGACTGTGTTTACACCTCACAGAGAGGAGCCTACAGAGCCCCCCTCCCCCACCTTGGCTCCTAAGACTACATCACTGTGATGCTAATACCTGCATAAAAACCCATAGGGAAAGAGGCCGGACCAGTTCGGAAAAGCTTACAGGTATGGCCAGAGGGTTCACAGAAGCTCTTCAGGACTGTTTTAGCTCCACAGTCTGGAACATGTTCAAGCAGGCCGCAACAAGCAATAACACAACAGACCTCCAGGAATACACAGAGACTGTTACTGCCTACATCGCCAAGTGTGTTGATGATGTCACAGTAAATAAGACCATCACACTCCGGGCAAATCAGAAACCTTGGCTAACAGCAGAGGTCTTCCTTCAGAGCTGGAGATGAGGTGGCCTTGAGGACAGCTAGGGCCAACCTGTCCTGTGGCATCAGGGAAGCTAAGAGACAATACTACAGGAGGATAGCTCATCACTTCAGCGACAGCAGAGACACTCAGAGCCTGTGGCGAGGACTTCGGACCATCGCAGACTACAAGTCTCCACAGACATATGACAGCTCCATCTCCCTGCTGAACGATCGGAACTCCTGCTGTTCGCTCTGAGGCAGTGAACAGCACAATGGCCCAGAAAAATCCACCCTCTCCTGGTGACTAGGTGGTGTCACTGTCTTCAGACAGCATGAGGAGATCCCTCATTAGGATCAATGCACGGAAAGCCCGAGGTCCAGATAACATCCCCGGTCGGGTGCTGACAGACTGTGCGGGGGATCTGGCTGATGTCTTCACAGACATTTTCATCATCTCCCTGAGTCAGGCTGTCATCCCCACATGCTTCAAAGCGACCACCATCATACCCTTCCCAGAAAAGCCATCTCCCTCCTGCTTTAATGACTACCGTCCAGTTGCTCTGACCCCCCATCATCATGAAGTGCTTTGAACGGCTGGTCAAGTCTGTCCTGCCCCCCTCCCTGGATCCAATTCAGTTTGCTTATCGGTCCAACCGCTCGACCGATGACGCCATCTCAACTGCACTTCACTCTGCACTCACTTACCTGGAGAATAAGGACTCATATGTCAGGATGCTGTTCACTGACTTCAGTTCAGCATTCAACACCATCATCCCCAAGCAGCTCACTCACAAACTGGCTCAATTGGGGCTTAACGCTCCTCTGTGTAACTGGCTGCTGGACTTCCTGACGGGGAGACCACAAGCAGTGCGAGTCTGCAGCAACACATCCAGCACCATCACGATGAGAACGGGGGCTCCCCAGGGATGTGTGCTGAGCCCCCTCCTCTTCACCCTGCTGACCCACGACTATGCACCGACGCACAGCTCAAACGTTTACATCAAGTTTGGGGACGACACTACATTGGTGAGTCTCATCAGGAGCGGCGATGAGACACACTACAAGAGTGAGGTGAGCCACCTGGCTGGTTGGTGCAGAGACCATAATCTCCTCCTGAACATGGAGAAGACGAAGGAGATTGTTGTGGATTTTAGGAGGGTGTGCACATCACAGAAAACCTCTCCTGGGGGGTATTCCAGAAAGCAGGTTATGCTAGCTCCCACGATAAGTTTGAGGCTAAGGAAGTTGATAACCTCAGCTTTCGGTTCCAGAAATGGAGGTATGTTTCAGGGTATGTCAAGTTGCCATGGCAACTCATGCTCGGAACATAACCTGGTCTGGAGCAGGTTTAGTTGAAGGTTAGTTTGTTTTCAGAGAGATGAAGCAGCATGCCGTGTCCATTTGAAGATGATCTTGTGGATGAAGAAGCTCAGATAATACTTTTTCCACCGTGAGAGGGTGATAAGACCACATATGGATGTTGGAAAAATAAACTTTTTTACATTGTTGATCTAACTTAATTATTTGCTTCAATTAAGACCATTAAAAATCTTTTTTTTTGTTAAGTCAGTTCCAAAATAACACGTAATTATCAGACATTTATTTTACTTTCATTCACATTAATTCAATTAAGTAGGTGTAACTTTGGTGCTGCTGTTATATCGGCACCGCAAGGGATTGTGGGATACCATTCCTCTTTCCCTTTCTGGACGGATTTGGGTTTAAGTGTGGGTTTTTGACCAAATGTGTTTAGTTGTTTAGCTGTTTTACTGTGTTTTGCCAAGTTATTTTGTCCTACTTTCCTTAAGTCTCTGGACCATGAGTGAGAGGGAAGGAGAGGATGATGAGTTTTTATCGCACCCCTACAGCCACGCTGTGTAATTATAATGTTGGAAAAAATCCCAAATGAAGGTATGAACTGATT
Organism: Oryzias sinensis; assembly: GCA_037389245.1. Taxonomy (NCBI): domain Eukaryota; kingdom Metazoa; phylum Chordata; class Actinopteri; order Beloniformes; family Adrianichthyidae; genus Oryzias; species Oryzias sinensis. Next base: position 26,390,948 of record CM074501.1, read on the forward strand.
GCATGGTGTGTAGTTCTTTTTATTATTATAAAAATGAGTATCTGCCGGCACAAACTTAGACATATGAGAGTTCACAAATTTTAATTCATTAAGATGGAAAACTATTAATTGAATTGGAGTCATATGACATTTAGTTATATAACTATGTAAATTTGAGTTGTAAGTAAGAATACCAGTGGCTAAGTAAGAAATTAGGTTGAATAAATTTAACTCAATTACTTGTTACCAATAGAAGTAATTCATTTAAGGTGGCAAAATTGGACAAGTTATATATATATATTTGCAACACAAGGAAAATGGAAATAAGATCAGAAACTCGTGCATTTACTTTGTGTGTTCTTCTACTACAAGCAGAAACTCTTTCTTTTGCGGATGCAGCCATATTACTTATAAGGCGTATAATCTTTATACGCCGTCATTAAAAGCTCAGACTCCGTCTCACTTCCGTCTCACTGAAGTATAGCGCTCTCTTTTTTTCACCACGCAGAGCGGATTTCAGCCAGAGTTCAGGATTAAAGTCAGGTTTGTCTAAACATGCTTCCTGGATCCCTCTGGTCAGATAATATCACATCACTGGCTGGGAAATAACAGCAGCGTCTCCACTTCCTCCGCAAACTGAAGAAAGCCAAAGCACCGTGAAGAGCATCCTGACCAGCTGCATTACGGTATGGTATGGTGCCTGCAACGCGTCCTGCCAGAAGTCCCTCCAACATATCATGAGGGCGGCTGAGAGAATCATCGGTGCCCCCTCCCCTCCCTCCAGGACATCTACAGCACCCGTCTTACCCGAAAAGCCCTCTGCATTGCAGATGACTCGCCCATCCATCCCACAGCTTCTTCAGTCTGCTGCCATCCGGGAGGAGACTACAGGGTCTTCAGGCCAGGACCAGCAGACTCAAAGACAGTTTTCTCCAGGCTGTCAGGAAACTGAACTCTCTCCCGGCCCTGCCCCACTCCCCTCTTGTTGCCCCGTTGCCACCCTGCTCTGCTAAAACCCTGACACACACACATCATTCTACCTCATCAGCACTGAAGTGCACCTTCCACCAGTCCACTGGTGCTGTAAAAAATGAAGGACTATACTACAGTCACTTTATTTTTTCTAATTTTTGCAGTCACTTTATTTTCAGTGACTTTATAGTCACCTTGTTTGTTTATTTGTAAGGATATAAGTTTACTCCTTATAAGGCTTTTCATTTCCCCTTATTATTTGCTGCAGGATGACCATCGCTTACATAAAAGGCCAGATATCTGTCTGTCTGTCTGTCTGTCTGTCTGTCTGTCTGTCTGTCTGTCTGTCTGTCTGTCTGTCTATAAAATATACAGTGTACACCAAATTGTGATGCAACAGCTCCCCTTAACTGCGTGCCCTTGACACCCCTAAATAACAACTCAACAGAACAATAGTCTTCGCTCAGTATTCCGATCTGTATGCATTTTTCAAAAGAGCTCAAATGAGGGTTTGAATTATTAATGTGACATGCAAGCCCACAGTGACGCACAGCAAAGCAATGTTTCTCTGTCTCCTCAAATGTGGCTGTGGCACTGCTGTTCAACAGAAAGTTGACCCTTTCTTTTCTGTCGGGCTAGTTTAGGTAATGACGCTTTAAATAGCTCTTTTGTTGTACCTTCAGATGTTGCAATAGAGAAGCGACTTCTAATTAAAGGTCTAGAATCCCGTTGGATGTCTAAGACTATGAAAAAAGTGTATTATTTAAACTTTAATGTTCCAAGTATTAGTTCAAATGTCACCGGCTGGCATTTTACACTTGCACATTGTTAATGTGTACAAACACTGACACCATGGAACAATTACTTTGTAATTTGCAGAACGAAAAAACAAGTGCATTCAGGCATAGTTCACGAAGTGACGACTAGGTGCCTTTTTACACAAGCAGGTGGGTTTCTTGTCACTTCAATGTAAAATCATTCAACTTTAAAGAAGATATAAGAAGATGTTTTCCTCCAAATATATTTTCTGGTTAATTTTTATGAATCATTTTAAATTTGACATTAAAATGTGCCTTAACTGGGGCTGTAGCCAATTAAACAACAATTTAGAGGACTTTTAGGTAGGCAGAGAATTGTTTAGTTTTCTTTTTCAAAATTGTTGGACTTTCCTGCATATTGTCAGAATTTTTTGCTAACATCATAGCCAGCCAGTGCAGGACAGCTAAAATTCTGGCTCCCCTTTCACACTTTATTCATCTGTTTTAGTCATAGATAAAATCAAACATGCATTGCATTAAAAGCAGCTCTGGATTAACCTGTGTTTAGACCCACCTAACCTTCCGAAGGCCACGTTTACCCATTAATGTTTCACTTGTTCAAATAAAAAATAAAAAAACAAATAAAAAAAAACACTGTAACACATTTAATGCCCAAGCAGTTCTCTCTTCCACTCTGACCCCAAGCTCTGCATCGGACTGTCCCGTTCATCTGCATGTGCTTTCAGTTGGCCGTCGCTCAATTATCCCTTCAAACTTGACTTCTCTGTATGTGTTGCTCTCGCCATTTCAGAGCATTTCCAAGATAACAACTGTCAAAGACGACTAATTGTACTGGGAGTTCAAGAGATGGCTGTGTCCACATGTTGGTGGGGAGAAAGAAGGGCTGACTTGATTAATGATGCCATAATGGAAAAAAGTGTTTCCTACCGAGCCAAGTGTTTAATGAGTTGGAACAGGAAAAAAAAAAAACCTGGGAGCAATGACAGAAGAAGCGTGAAAGCAAATCATGGGTGAAAAAATTGGTTTTATTAAGATAAATGGAAAAATATGACAGGAATCCCTTCTTTCCTTTTTGGTTTGCAATTTTAACAGGAAATGGTTCAGTTTTACTTGATAAAATTGAATTGCTAGTTTTGATTTGGTTTAAAATCTTAATATATTATCACATATTACCTAGCTTTCAATTTGAATTTCATTTTTCCTACAAATTTGATGCATGCTTATGCTTTCCCCATTATCTTAGATTGTAACCAAAGGAAAAAAAAAAAAAAGATAGCAGGAAATAACCGCATAGATTCCGATTTTCTCAGATCGGATTCAGGCCTCATTCATATGTGGAAATAAAACGTATCCGATTCGTATCCGTGCATTTGCGTGTGCCATGTAAGCAGACAAATCGGATATTCCTCAGTAAATGCGAGTCCTACCTCAGTGACATCAACTCAGGACACCGCCAACTGAGATCACATGACTTAGGTGTTTCTGTGCGCTGATTTTGCTCTTCCAGGACAGCTGGAGCCCCATCAGCGTGTTACCTTTCAGCCTCAGGCTTCAGACCGTAGTCGGAAGCCGCTGTTATTTCCAGTCCGGTCCTGGTCAGGACGCAAACGTTAACTCATCAAGTGGGACACCGTTGCTCTGGAACAGGCTAGAAGCCATTTGTTTCTTTGCTTGGATCAAACTGTTAGTATAACACAACGTCTGCAAACACTTCCTCGTTCAAAGCTCAGTGAGAGTACATAAGCCGGCCGAGCAGCCCTCCTTTTGCCTTTTCCCAGGTGCCATTAAATGTACTGTTTTCTTCAGGAACTTCAATTTTTTCAAAATTCTCTATTGTTTTCCTACCTGGGTCGGAACATTGTTTGGATTACACGCTGGCCGGAGTTGTAGCAGTGACACAGGTTGATAGTGACATAGAACTTTACTTAGAAAATGTCAACATTTAGATTTAGAAAAACCTAATACTCTGCCCATTAGTTTTTTGTTCTGTTTTTTTTAAAAACATTTTTTTAACATTTTATGTTTACCGGTTGCCGAACTTAGTTGTCAGCACAGCTGTTCGACAGACGACCCAGAGAGGTTCTGCACGATGAGGCTTTTATTCACTTCTCATTCAACATGTGCCGTCTTTTTAGACAGACCATTCCAACGGACTCTGGTCTGCTTTCACAGCCGCAGACACGCCCCCTCCGCGCATTCACGCAGCTGTCTTATTTGTGGCCCTCGCACATCTCGACGGTGTTAAAGGAACCACGACAATCTTAGAACATAATAGTTATTTTACAAAACCACAGAGAGCCGCATGCGGCTCAGGAGACGCAGGTTGCAGACCCCTGAGCTGAACGCTTTTGTAAGGCTCCACAATATGCAGAGCCAACTTTGCAAATGTTCGAATGTTGCTTGTTTTCGTGGGTGAAACGCTGCCAAGACTGGCTCTAGGATGAAGTCACAAAATGGGTGGCACCCACAAGGAGCAAAAGGTGGTGCCTTAGAGACCGAGTTGTCTTACTGCCGGGTAGGGGAATAAAAAAATGACCTATTTAGTTTAAAAAAAATGTTTTTTAGTGTGCCAAAGGTAACATTATTGTATAAAAAGATATAGTTTACTTTAAAAGGCTTAAGAAACGCACGATACAAGCCCCTTAATCAATATGTCAAAAGGAAATATTCAAATTAAACTTTAAGATATCACCTGGATGAATGAGAACCTTCATTGACTTTTGGCAAATAATGAAAGTGTAGAATTCTCTCAAATCTGGATACGTTTATGTGAGTCAAGGATCACACCAGATGGAGCATAAACACTGCCTTTAATGTCTAACATGAAGCCATTGCACTTTAGACATTTCAGCTCGCTCGGACATCCAACAACTAACTTCCTTTCTACAGTGTCCTGTTAGGGTATGAAAATAGACATTCTTTCAAATGATCTGCATCCCTTCTCATTGGCCTAAGTTTTCCACATGTATAAAACAAAATATAACCAATCATTTAATGGCACCAACTTAAAATAATACACCTTACTGACTCAAATATATTTAGCAGCAAAACAAGCATTAACATGTTTTAGCTAGCAACAAACATTTGTTGAAAGTAACAAAGTTGAGTTAGTGACATCCATTATCATGTTCAAAACACTTAAATGAAACATTGCTTGTGACAGAACAATACAAACCTAACAGCCTTTGAACGGCCCTTTTTTTCTATCTTTTTTTTTTTTCGTCTGTTCCTTTGAACACTCAGTCCATACATCTGGGGTTAGGCTTGCAGACATGCCCAGAATGTGTTAAATAATGATCACCTGATGAGTCCTTCAGAGGCACTGTATCAGGCGTGAACTCTGTGATTGGTTGTGGCATTGTGATGGAGGTTTGTCACCATTTGCTTTGGAGTCAGTTTGAGTTGCACTGTCCGAGTTGTATGTGAGGTGCGTTGGGTGCAGCTGTTTTGACGTAGGAAGGATGTGGCATCTGTTTTCTCCTGTATTCTCTTCCTTGTGACTGTATGATGTAGGACCTTGGTTCTGAACAGATGCTCCTTACTGACCATGAGTGGTCTGCATCCAAACTGCTTGTCCTTCTGTAAGAGGTGGAAGTGGGGGACTTAACTTGTCGTAGTGACGCTTAAGAACAAGTCTTTTGTGAAGAAACTGGGCATGTACTTGCTGAGCCTGTAGTGGTAGAGGTGTTAGGAGTGAAGTGCTTACAGACTAGGCTACACGGTCTGTCTGGACATTAATCGTCGAGCCGGAGAGCCAAGTGTGAAGTCACAGGGAGTGTTTCTCATGTTTAGAAGATTGAGGAACACATCGGTCCTGTCTCTATGAGACTAATCCGTGAGCTGTTTTGCACGGAAGACTGCCTTCTCAGCAAGACCATTGGATTATGGATATTCAGGACTGCTGGTGACATGAGTAAAATCCCAATGCTTTGTAAAATCTTTGAACATCTGCCTTGTGTATTGAGTCCTGTTGAAGGGCAAAATGTTTCTTTAACTTGCTGACGACACTGGATGATTTCAAGTCACTGGAAAAGATCAACTTCAAACCAGTCCGAGTACAAATCGACTAGCACCTGGTAGTGTTTATCATGCCATTAAAAGATGTCAGCTGCTACTGTGGACCAGAGGTGTTCTGGAACTGGGTGTAGGAGAAGTCGCTCCTTTTGCTGGTGTTTCTTTGTGCCGTTGCACACTCCACATGAGAGCAACTCCTCCATTATGTCCTTTGGACAAGGTAGGCCAAATGATCTGTTGATTGCTTTTCCATAGATGTAGTCCTTGAATTTTAGGGATGCAAGCACAACAGCCAGAAGCTCCTTCTCGATCTGCCATTGCGTCTTTCTGTGTCTGTCAGGACGCGAGAAGAAAAAGCAACAGGTCTGTTATTTTGCATCCAGGCTGTTCCCAGCCCATAACAAGAAGCATCGCAGGTCACTGTGACAGACTCTTTAACATCATAATAGGCCAGCACTGGAGGGTTTGTTAAACATGCTTTGATGTGTTCAAAAGCATCCTGATGCTGTTGGAACCAGCTCTATGCTGTGTCCTTATGAGTGAGCTTTCTGAATGGGGCTGCGATGTCACAAACATTTGGAATGTATTTGTAGAAATAGTTCAGCATGCCCAGAAAGCGTTGTAGTGAGGCAACATCTGTGGGACTGGGTGTGTTGGTGTTAGCAGCAGTCTTAGCAGGGAAAGCCTTGAGGCTTTTACTTGTGAAAATGTGAACGACATAGCAGACTTCATTTTGGTGAAATTTGCATTTGCTTGGATTGAGTCTGAGGTTGATTTCTCTTGCTAGCTTGAGCACCTTGGTTTTTGACACCACGTCGTCAGCATAGAGGACTTCTTGTCCAATCTGATCTGCCAGAAAGAGTTCTTTGCATCTAGTACAGAAAATACTGTTGCACCTGTCATTTGGGCAACAATCTCCTCAATGCTGCGCATAGGATAGTGGGGTCTTTTTAAAGCTGAATTGAGATCTTTTTGCAATTATGCGTCTTATTTGTTGTTTATCCTTTTTGTTCGATGCAACCTTAGATGAGACCAAGTCTGTTGGTTCTGTGATTGCAGTTATGACGCCATGTTTAGCATGTGCTCCAGTTCTGCTTTGACTCTGTTTTGCATTGCAGGAGGAATGTGATGAGCTGGTCTCACTACTGGCGGAACATTTGGGTCCACTGTCATTAACTAAGTAATGGGAAGCTCTCCTAGTTCGTCACTTAACAGGTCATTATATTGTGTAAAAATGTGCTTGTTAAAATTGTTCTGGTTCTCTGTGGTGACCTGATGGACTTCTGTGCACATCTTAACAATTCCCATACTCGTCCAAGCCCAAAATCCTAACAGCGGCTGCACGTCCTTATCTATTATGAAGAAGGAAAGGAGGTGTTGCTATCCTCTAAAAGTGCAGGAAAGTCTGATCTTCCCAGCTGTTTCGATTTTGGTCCCTCCATATAAGATTTACAGAACTGCTTTGTTTTAATGCTTGTTCCTTGTCTCTGATGATTTCAAACATTTTTAGAGGTAGCACGTTGCACTTGGCTCCTGTGTCAACTTTCATGTCAATTGGTATGCCTTTAAAGTGTGGATGCCATGCTTTGAACAACTTTGTCAAATAAAAAAGCCCTTTAAACGCTGATTCTATTGATACCAATAGTTCGCGTCGAAAAAAATCCGAAGCATATGAATAATAGACATCTTTCGAAGGAATCAGAGATTTGGATCTGCCGCTAGAGCGCAGGCTGGAAGTGAACCCGATATGACCTGTGACGTAACGAGAGGCGTTGCCTTTCGCAGTTGCGCTTAGGACAGCATGTAAACAAAACAGGTAGTCTTCGTTTCTCTCGTGTTTAAATCTGTTAATCATCAACATGCCAAGTCGTTGTGTGGCAGCTGGATGTAGCAATACATCTAGTGAAAGTGTATCTGTGTATAAAATTCCCAAAACAAGAAACGCTGCTGAAAAGGGGAAAGTTCAAGAAGGTGGACAGCGAAGGATTTTTCTCTCCAGATCTGCAGGAGAGAAGTCTGCGTTTTCGAAGGGACAAAAACCGGGACACAAACGAAGAATTTTGAACGGAGAGTTGGGAGGAGGATCTTGGCTTCTGAGTCGAGGAAAGGCGGGTGAGCTGGAAGCGAGCGAGCCGTTTTCTGGGTCGGACAGGACGGCGCTGGAGTCGGGAGCGGAGGCTGCTAAGCTAGGCTAGTGTGCATCACGATGGATCACATTGAGGCGAAGTAGTCGTGTTTTCTGTTGTCCTTGGATCCAACTGGAGTATTTCAACGCACTCAATGTTTTGCAAGAGAAGCAACAGGCCTGCAACGTTTTTTTTTGCTTTTGAGGTGCCGATACCGTGAGTAAACTGAACTGTGTGTGTGAGCGCGCGCGCGCACGAGAAAAGGTTTCAAACTGGTTCAAACAGGTAAAACTGTTAATGTTCTGCAGTTGTTAATGGTATACAGTGACTTTGTTAACTAAAGAGTAGTAATATCTGGGAAACTTTTATTATTTTGTGACATTTATTTTGTAACTTGGGTTGAAAACCAGTGTTTACCTTTGTTTAGATTAGGCCAAAAGGGGACATTTTGAGTATATTTTAGGGTAAGTGGAGTAATTTAATTTTATACATTTTTTAGACTTACTGGAGTCTAGCCGAATCTTCATGCTGGCTATCGTCATCGGCATCACTAGACCTACTACTTTCTGCTATACTATATCCTCCTCACTTTCGCAAAAGGGTTCGAATCGATACGGTTGCAAAAGTGACTCATCATCATGATAATCTCTGCAACTTTCCTCTTCATCTTTCTGTTCATCTGATGATAAATCGCTAATAGAGACGGTAGCATCACTCTGTGCTTCGCTATCGGTGCTAGCCATGTTGTCTGCCTTGTCTTCCTTTCGTTACGTCACAAACAGGGGGGCGAGAATTCGGCGGAATGCGTGAAGCCGGCGGCCGTCCTCGTTGTTTATATCGCGTTTTTCGCTATTTATTCTTTTTCGAAAAATATTAAAAACAATCGCAACATGAAATAGAGACTATTTACTATATTTTGGCTTATTAAAATAGACCATGTCACCCACACTTTAATTGTGTCTATATTGACTGTGTAACTTCTAAATCGGACAACAAGGATGAAGAATTCATCACTCTACACGTTAAAGTGTGGGTGACATGGCCTATTTTAATAAGCCAAAATATAGTAAATAGTCTCTATTTCATGTTGCGATTGTTTTTAATATTTTTCGAAAAAGAATAAATAGCGAAAAACGCAATATAAACAACGAGGACGGCCGCCGGCTTCACGCATTCCGCCGAATTCGCGCCGCCCTGTTTGTGACGTAACGAAAGGAAGACAAGGCAGACAACATGGCTAGCACCGATAGCGAAGCACAGAGTGATGCTACCGTCTCTATTAGCGATTTATCATCAGATGAACAGAAAAATGAAGAGGAAAGTTGCGGAGATTATCATGATGATGAATCACTTTTGCAACCGTATCGATTTGAACCCTTTTGCGAAAGTGAGGAGGATATAGCAGAAAGTAGTAGGTCTAGTGATGCCGATGACGATAGCCAGCATGAAGATTCGGCTAGACTCCAGTAAGTCTAAAAAATGTATAAAATTAAATTACTCCACTTACCCTAAAATATACTCAAAATGTCCCCTTTTGGCCTAATCTAAACAAAGGTAAACACTGGTTTTCAACCCAATTTACAAAATAAATGTCACAAAATAAAAGTTTCCCAGATATTACTACTCTTTAGTTAACAAAGTCACTGTATACCATTAACAACTGTGGAATATTAACAGTTTTACCTGTTTGAACCAGTTTGAAACCTTTTCTCGTGCGCGCGCGCGCTCACACACACACAGTTCAGTTTACTCACGGTACCGGCACCTCAAAAGCAAAAGAAAAAAAAACGTTGCGGGCCTGTTGCTTCTCTTGCAAAACATTGAGTGCGTTGAAATACTCCAGTTGGATCCAAGGACAACAGAAAACACGACTACTTCGCCTCAATGTGATCCATCGTGATGCACACTAGCCTAGCTTAGCAGCCTCCGCTCCCGACTCCAGCGCCGTCCTGTCCGACCCAGAAAACGGCTCGCTCGCTTCCAGCTCACCCGCCTTTCCTCGACTCAGAAGCCAAGATCCTCCTCCCAACTCTCCGTTCAAAATTCTTCGTTTGTGTCCCGGTTTTTGTCCCTTCGAAAACGCAGACTTCTCTCCTGCAGATCTGGAGGGAAAAATCCTTCGTCGTCCACCTTCTTAAATTTTCCCCTTTTCAGCAGCGTTTCTTGTTTTGGGAATTTTATACACAGATACACTTTCACTAGATGTATTGCTACATCCAGCTGCCACACAACGGATTTAAATACGAGAGAAACGAAGACTACCTGTTTTGTTTACATGCTGTCCGAAGCGGAACTGCGAAAGGCAACGCCTTTCGTGACGTCACAGGTCATATCGGGTTCACTTCCAGCCTGCGCTCTAGCGGCAGATCCAAATCTCTGATTCCTTCGAAAGATGTCTATTTTTCATATGCTTCGGATTTTTTTCGACGCAAACTATTGGTATCAATAGAATCAGCGTTTAAAGGGCTTTTTTATTTGACAAAGTTGTTCAAAGCATGGCATCCACACTTTAACATAAAATGCGTCTGCAAAATAGTCTTCAGGCTGCTCTGTTCCGACATCGTGCAGATGCTGTTTTGGAATTCTCCTGAATGAGCTCTTGGGAGTTTTGCTCTTGCAAATTCAAATTCAAATTCAAATTTTATTTGTCACACACACAATCATACAGCGTACAATGTGCAGTGAAATGCTTAGGCGACTGCCCGCGACCTCAAACAAGAAAGAATATCAATAGGAATAGGAAAATAGATATAAAATATAGGAATATACAAATATAAAAACATAAAACAGAATGTCCGAATGTGTGCAAATATGCTCTAAAAGAGACATGTGAAAGTGGCTTGTGTGTATAATGTCCATGATTACTGGTTAAGAGTCCGTATCGCCTGCGGGAAGGAGCTCCTCCTCAGTCTCTCTGTGTTAGCCTTCAGAGAGCGGAATCGCTTCCCTGACCGCAACAGCGAGAACAGTCCGTTGTCGGGGTGGCTGAGGTCCTTTGTTATCTTCCTGGCCCTGGTCCAGCACCGCCTGCTGTAGATTGAGTGTAGGTCAGGGAGCTCGGTGTGGATGATGCCCTCAGCTGAACGCACCACCCTTTGGAGAGCTCGTCTGTCCTGCATGGTGCTGTTCCCGAACCAGGTTGTGATGTTTCCCGTCAGGATGCTCTCTATGGTGCAAGAGTAAAAGTTCCTAAGCACCACAGAGGGCAGTCTAAAGTCTCTCAGGCGTCTAAGGTGGTAAAGACGCTGCCGGGCCTTTTTCACCACAGTGTTGATGTGACAGGACCATGACAGGTCCTGCGTGATGTGGACACCGAGGTATCGGAAGCTGTTCACTCTCTCCACTGGGCTCTTGTTGATGACGGGGGTCTGGTAGTTCCTCTTCTGCTTTGTGGCGAAGTCCACTATCAACTCCTTTGTCTTGCTGACGTTTAGGAGGAGATTGTTCCTCTCACACCAGTTTTCCAGATGTCCAATCTCCTTCGGGTAGGCCGTCTCATCATTATCAGTGATCAGGCCCACCACAACGGTGTCGTCAGCGAATTTGATGATGGTGGTGAAGTTGGTGGACGCCACGCAGTCGTACGTGTACAGTGAGTACAGTAGAGGGCTCAGAACACAACCCTGAGGGGCTCCAGTGTTGAGAGTGATGGAAGCTGAGACAAATCCGCCCATCCTTACTGCCTGGGGTCTCCCAGTTAGGAAATTGGAGATCCACTGACACAGAGATAGGCTGAGTCCCAGGTGCTCCAACTTGGTGGTGAGTATGGAGGGAATTATGGTGTTAAATGCTGAGCTGTAATCAACAAAGAGCATTTTAACATAATTTCCCCTTCCAGTGTCCAGATGAGTGAGAGAAGTATGAAGTAGATGAGAGATAGCGTCATCCGTTGAGCGGTTCGAACAGTAAGCAAACTGTAGTAGATCCAGTGTGTCAGGTAGTGAGGAGATAATGAAGTCTTTGATCAGTCGCTCAAAGCACATCATCACTACTGAGGTGAGGGCTACAGGTCGATAGTCGTTGAGGGAAGTAGGATGGGGTTTCTTTGGGACTGTAACAATAACAGACTCCTTAAAGCATGTAGGGATCACCGACTGAGATAAAGAGATGTTGAATATCTCTGTGAACACAGGTGCCAGCTGGTCTGCGCAGGCTCTGAGGACTCTACCTGAGATGCCATCTGGACCTGCTGCTTTCCTGGTGTTTACTCTCCTGAAGGCTCTCCTCACGTCATGCTCGGAGATGATAAGCGCGTTACTGGTACTGGTAGTGACTTCCTGTCTGCAGCCGTTAGTACCGCTAGCATTAGCGACACTAGCATTAGCATCGCTAGCGTCCTTGGCTGCAGCCTCGAAAGGAGCATAGAAGGTGTTCAGTTTGTCTGCCAGAATCCTGTCCGCGCTTGTCACACCGGATGTTGGTGCTCTATAGTCCGTTATTGTTCTTAGTCCCTGCCACAGGCTCCTGGAGTCACTCTGTTGGAGTTGTGACTCTAGTTTCCTCCCGTAGCGCTTCTTCGCCTCTTTCACCGCCTTCCGGACATTGTATGACGCAGCCTTATACAGCTCCATTTCCCCGGACGCGAGTCCCGCGTTATAGGCAGCGGTGCGAGATCTCAGAGCGTCACGGATGGTTTTATCCACCCACGGCTTCTGATTGGGAAACGTTCTGATCTTCGTTTTCTGTACGGTGTCATCCGCTAGTTTCCCCACAAATCCCACAACCGTTTCCGTAAACACGTTGATGTCATCGGAGCTGTTTCGAAACATGCCCCAATCAGCGTCCTCGAGTGCGTCCTGTAAGGCGGCCACCGATTGGCCTGTCCAGCGCGCGACCTCTCTCTGAACCGGATCTTCCTGTTTGAGCCTTTGTTTATATTTTGGCATGAGGAAGATGGCGGCGTGGTCAGATTTCCCAAACGGTGGATGAGATTGTGCCTTGTAGCCATCCTTAACTGTTGTGTAACAGTGGTCCAGTGTCCTTTTGCCCCTGGTCGGGCAGGTGATGTGCTGATAGAAGTTCGGCGGTGCGCGTTTGAGGTTGCCACTGTTAAAGTCCCCTGCCACAATAAGCACAGCGTCCCGGTGTTGAGTCTGGTGCTGTGTGAGTGCCTCATGCAACTCACATAGGGCAGTGTCCGTGTCCGCTTGTGGTGGAATATAAACGGCACTGATTATGACCGATGTGAACTCCCGGGGAAGATAAAAAGGACGACATTTGATGGTCAATAGTTCCAGGTTGGGTGTGCAGGAGCGTGTAAGTGGAACAACACTCGTGCTGTTGCACCAGCTGCTGTTCACCATTAGACACACTCCACCTCCCCTTGTCTTCCCCGAGTCGCGTGTCCTGTCCACTCGGTGAACCGAGAAAAACTCGGCCGGCTGTATGGCGTTGTCCGGCACCGCTGGATTCAACCATGTCTCGGTGAAGCAGAGGAGATTGCAGTCCCGAATGTCTCTCTGGAACTTTACCCTCGCCCTGAGGTCGTCAAGCTTGTTCTCCAGTGACCAGTGTTCTCCAGTGCATTTGCTTTTGTAATGATTGAGCCTTTTGCACTTGTGACACTGTTGTCCGAAAAGCTGGACACATTTCTCTCTTGGCAGCTTGTGAACCACCGCAGTTATTGCAGTTCAAGATCATGCGTCCAGAAGGCTTTGCTTTAGGCTTTTGTTGTTTATGTGGTAGTGGGTTTAAATAGTCAATATTCGTGACGTGGCTTGCCAGTGTCCTGCTGTTTTCCTCTGTCATTTCATGAATACGACACACAAAAAAATGGCTTTTGTCAATGTTAGCTCTCTGTCTCTTAGCATGGAATTTATGAGCATGTCACTGTTGATGCCACATACATCCTATCCCAGATCAGCTCCTCAGTTAGGTCGCCAACGTTACAGCTTTTAGCGTTAAATTCTTAAATCACTTATAAAAGATGTGATGCTCTCACCTTGTTTCTAGTTTCTGGAAGGAAATCTGTGTCTCTCCATTGTTCTGTTATTTTTAGGGTTGCATATTTCCCGGAATTTCCTCTTCAAGCATTCAGGGTCTTCCATGGACTCTGCCGGTATGACGACAGCACCCGCCTCATCGGGCAGCTCTGCAGCGTACATGACGGAATGCTCTCTATGGCGTCCGCTCCAGCAATATCGAGTAGAATGTAAGCTTTTGTCTTATCCGGTTTGTCAGCATGTGCTGCAGCAATAAAAATATCATACTCCCGTTCAAACACATGCCAGTTCTCTGCAACATTTTGTCAAAAACCAAGAGTTTGGGTCTTCGGAATCCATCCGCCATCTTTAGCCAGACACGAGCGGGTAACACGACTCACCATGTGAAAAAAAACATAACTTCTCTCTGCCTCCAGAAAAATGTCCGAGGTAAATAGTCCATGAATTCTTTTGACACCATGTAGATTTCTTTCAACTCTGGATATGTTTTTGTGAGTCAAGGATTACACCAGATGGAGCTTGAACACTGACTTTAATGTCTAACATGCAGCCATTGTACATCAGGGGGGTATTCCAGAAAGCAGGTTATGCTAGCTCCCACGATAAGTTTGAGGCTAAGGAAGTTGATAAGCTCAGCTTTCGGTTCCAGAAATGGAGGTATGTTTCAGGGTAGGTCAAGTGACCATGGCAACTCATGCTCTGAACATAACCTGGTCCGGAGCAGGTTTAGTTGAAGCTTAGTTTGCTTACAGAGAGGTGAAGCAGCATGGCGTGTCCATTTGAAGATGATTTAGTGGATGAAAAAGCTCAGATAATACTTTTTCCACCATGAGAGGGTGATAAGACCACATATGGATGTTGGAAAGATAAACTTTTTTACTTTGATCTAACTTAATTATTTGCTTCAGTTAAGATAAATCATTTTTTTGTTAGGTCACCTTAAAAATAAAACGTAGTTGTCAGACAATTATTTTCCTTTCGTTCAAATTAATTCAATTCAGTAGGTGTAACTTTGATGCTGCTGTTAGATCGGCACCGCAAGGGATTGTGGGATATCATTCCCTTTGTCTGTCTGGACGGATTTGGGTTAAAGTGTGGGTTTTTTACAAAATGTGTTTAGTTGTATAGCTATTTTACTGTGTTTCACCGTGTTTGCCGAGCTATTTTGTCCTACTATGCTTACGTCTCTGCACCATGAGTGAGAGTAAAGGAGAGAATGATGAGTTTATATAGCACCCCTACCACTTTATCCTGTTATGACAGAGACAGAAAATTATTTAATGAATTTTTGCACTCCGTGAATTTTTATCCGTCCTTTTTATTGTTATGAGGTTGTTATGAGCATATCTGCCGGCTCAAACTTCGACATATAAAAGTTCAAGAAATATAAGTAATTAAGATGAAAAAAAGATTAATGGAGTAATGTGACATTTAGTTAGATAAATACGTAAATTTGAGTTGTATAAACAATTATTGAGTTTGAATAAATTTAACTAAATTATTTAAATTATTTTTCAGCCGTGTTACTTTTTTGATGGACTTATAATTTTTATCCGCCGTCATTAAAATCTCTGACTCCGTCTTACTTCCATCTCAAGTGTCGCACTTTCTTTTTTTTTCCACGCGTTTCCATGGTGACTCCAGAAATCGGCGATCTATTGATAATGTCTTTATGTACCGTGCGTTAACCCAGGGTTACCAAGTCGAGCGTAATTACGCCAACTCATATCCGGTCTTTTGGAACCCACATACCCAGAGTAAGCAAGTTCAGGCGGATTTCAGCCAGAGTTCAGGCTTAAAGTCAGGCTAGTTTAAACATGCTTCCTGGAATACCCCCCAGAATTTCTTTCTACGTTGTCCTGTAAGGATATAAAAATAAAGACATTCTATCGAATGATCTACAGAAAGGAAATTAAAATGTTCATTTTAGAGCCCTATTTATAGCAATTTATAGCAATGCCAGGCCAAGTGGTGAATGAAAGAGAGCACAAATGTTTATTTCATTAAATTTTTTTAATTCTACAATGTGCGATCTGAAGAGAGTTTTGTTTTAGAGTCAGTTTTAGTAGAAACAATTGAATAACAGTTAAGTCTATTCTGGTTTTGAAGGATGCTAAATGGTCTGTGAGGGCATACTTCTTTGGATGGATGTTTTAGAAGACCTAATGCAAAAGACAACACTAATGCATAAAAAATAAAATTAACACATTTAAATTGACAGCAAAATTGTACCAAGGATCAAGAAACAAAAGGACAACATTCGGAGGAACTGGCAAAGCTGTTAAAAAGCAGGGACTTCTGTACACAGAGGAGCAATTAGCTGAAACAGGAACAGCTGTGGATGATTAGTAACTGAACCCAGGTGTTGACATTGATGAAGGGCAGCAGAAACAAAACCCTAATACCTGAACAATCAAGCAAAATACAGAAACAAACTAAAAACAGATCCAAAAAAAGAAAAAAGAAAAACCCAAACCATAAACATACCTTCTCACAAAGAGCTGATTCAGGTTTTACAGCAGCTGTTCACAATTGTTGGTGTTCAAGTAGAGCAGGATTTCTATAGTAATGCTTGCTGTGACGCACCGCTTAGTTTTAAAGTAATTTTAAGACCCAAACATGTGAGACAACAGCTGTTTTCCTTTAATTTGCAAGGCACAGGAAGACAGACAGACAGACAGACAGACAGACAGAAAGTATACAGGCTTGTGTTACAGCAGCCAAAACCTAATCAATTAAATAAATAGGCAAAATAAAGCAAGTTACACACACGGATTACACTCAAGAGAAAATGGAGTTCAAATCAGTAAACTCTCAAGGAAAAAAAGTGTGAGTATGGTAAAATAAAGAAATACACAAAAATAAAATGAGCAAATTGTCATTGCAAAAAAAACCTGTCAGATTTAACCAGTTTTTCTATTTACTCCATTGTTATTACATTTTGTCAGAATTAACTACTAACAGATATATTCTAAATGTGTTTTTTAAATTAATGCTAAATTAATTGCTAAATGTCAGAGCTGAATTTAAATTTTACATTTACAGGTTAGATATAGAAATTAAATCTAAAGTTATATAAAAATCTAAGTGTAAACTTTAAATCTAAATTTTTTTTCAGAACATTTGAAGAGCAAATAACTAGCTTTCATTCAAAAATGTAGGTTAATATTTTGTTTTAGATTTACATTTTTATTTTGCATTAATTTTAAATTAGACATTTTTTAGACATTTTTTTTATAATTTACGCTTAGATTCAACATTTAGAATAAGCATTAATTAATTAATTTAATGTTTTTTTCAATTAGGGAGCCGGTTTAGCTCGTGCTGGTTTGCGGCGCGTTCCGTCCGTGAAACCAGGGTTCGAATCCGGGCTGCTCCCTGTTCCCTTCTCTACGTCTGTGCCGGTCCCAAGCCCGGTTGCTTTGAGAAGGTTGCGTCAGGAAGGGCATCCGGCGTAAAACATTGCCAACTTTACCATGCTTCACTGTGGCGACCCCTGAAGGGAATGGCCGAAAGGGAAAGAAAAATGTTTTTTTTAATTTATTCAATAGATTTTTGTTGTCAATAATTATATTTAACATTTAGATTCAACATGCATCATTTAACAGATGTTTTCAACATTTATGTTTTTTGTTTGACTCTTTTTTAAAGTAATGTTTTCTCATTGGTTAGAGGCATATAGAATTTTCCCAAAAATGTATTAAAGGGCCTATATAATACTTATTTTGAGCTTTAAAGTGTATTATAATATTTATTACTCATGAAAAACAACCCTAAGGGGAATTTTGATCCCCTCATGCATTATTGAGTTTTCCTCTAAAATCCTGCTCTCTGATTGTCCCTCTTTGTCCCCAGTCTGTCCAGCTTATCTCCATATATTTGTTTTGCAGGTTCTCTGTTAGATAAAAAAAAAGGTTGAATATTTGTAAGCTAAAACGAAACACGGTGACACTAAAGCTGAATTTGCATTAGCCATTTTGACTTGCCTTACTTTAATGTTATTGAGATCTGTCAATTTTAATTTTCCTATACACTGGAGCACCACCTCAATGTGGGCAGGCTCAGCAGTCATTACGACACTGTCTATCCATTGCTGTCTCCTGCTCTTAACTGAGAATTCTGAGCCTGAGCCACCAGTCTTTCCTTCATTCCTGATAAAATTCATTCACTGTGATTCAGCGCGGTTGGAACTGCAGACAAGGAGGTACAGCAACCTAAGCCACAACAAGGTGCATCACCCAGTGAAAACACCCTATGATCAAGTAAAGCTGGACAAAGCATTGCTGAGTTGGGATATGGCCAATAGAAATGTACACTCTGGTTAATTTAGTGGAAAGATCAGACCAGTTGGCATGGTAACTAAACTCAAGTAAGGTTGCTGTAGTAGTTAGGTGGCTGTTTGCTATAACCTTTACATTTACACCAGCATAAGAAGGGGAACAATGATTGCTAGAGCAAAATGACTTAAAACTTGAGCTGGGAGGGAGCTGTGGAAAAAGCGTTTAACTTGACCTTCATCATTATTGCATTCGCCTGTCTGACCTGTCTATCTGATAAGCTGTCGCCAGTGTCACGCTTTCCTGTGCCTGACTGGTTCCTGCCTGATCAACCTCTGCGTTAAACCTGAGCAGAGGTTTTCCTCTGATCGCTTGCCCCTTTAGGGGCCTCCACAGGCCAAAATCTTACAGTCAATTTTTGTGTGCCTAGAATGAAAGTTAGTCTGATAAGGTGTTTATGTACGGAGGATCATGCTCAGTAGAAAATAAAAAAGTAGTTCAAAAGTAACCCTTCCTCAATACTCAGAGATATCACATCAAATTTTGGTCTGAGTCAGAGACACCAGCCAGTCTGGTTGGGTTGTCCATGGAGGTGTTGTAGAAAGGAGCAGCTGCAGCTAAGCTAAGTGCAGGTGTACCTCGCAGTTCCCTTGAGGCTTGTACGGCCACTTCAAGTTGCATAATGAAAATGGAACGTACCATTGTTGTTCATTTGGTAGGAATTTGTCGGGAAATTGTAAGCTGTACATTTGTCATAGAGTGCCCTTTAGCCCCACTCTAATCATTTGTAAACTGTGACTACTGGACCCTTACTGACCCTGTGTGAATGCTGGACACAGAGGGTGTGCACGTGGTATGTAGGAAGCTCATAGGATGTTGGCCCAAACCTCGCACTGATTTTCTAGACCAGCGTTTTTCAACCTTTTTTGAGCCACGGCACACTTTAACCTTCACAAAAATCCCGCGACACACCAGCACCCCCCCCCCCCCCAAAAAAAAGGGAGAAACTCATAGTCTGTATTGATCTACAGCCCCTCCGCAATCTCGCTTGCATTTTTGTGAAAAATTGTGGCAAAAAAGCTGGAAGCTGCAGCAGTTTTTTCTAAAAGATTTAATAAAAGTTACGTTAGAAGATTTAAAAACTGTTTGATGTGTGTTCGTTGTGGTTTCAAGATGTTTAACAAGGACAACTCATTTTGCGCTGAGACGCTGTCACTGTAACCCAATGCATCATGGGAGATGTAGTGCAAACAGCCGCCAAACGCCAGACAGACTAGCGTCTTGGAGCTTCATTGTTTTGTTCATTTGTTCCGCGGTCTGATACCGGATTCTGCGGAAAGCTACACTGCTAAAGACGAGCTTTAGATGTTATTTTTGTTGAAACTGAGAGCCTTTACGAGCTAAATCGGAACAAGGAAGTGAAGACATTAACCACTTCTGATTGGTCAGACTGATGACATGTGATCAAGCCTGTCATGGTGGCCTGTCAGTGCTCCTCCCCTCCCCCCTCTCTGCGCACCTGAAGATTGGAACCAGCTGTGGACACTCTGCTCATCACCTCTCTGCCTTCATAAGGAGATCCAGCCCAGCATCCATCGCCAGTCCGTTGCCTACCTCGGTGCATGTCTGAACCTCAGTTCTTGCTCTGATTCATGTTCTGGCCTTTTACCTACTCTGCTTATCGATCCGCCTTCAGGTTTCCAAATCCATGAGTGTTCACCTGGGAGATCTTCAGCTCGCTCCACTCCGGTCACGCTTCAAGTCTCGCCACGTTCCTCGCTCGCCACGGGTCCCAAGACATCAGGCAGTGCGCAGTAATCATCACCACACGTCTCGCTCCGCTCCAGCCACGCCACGCTCTCAGCCTAGCTCCCAAGACGCTACGAGCTGGTGCTACACCGACACCCCTCCAGATCTCAAGGCTAACAGAAAGAAGTATCAAACAACCTGAACTGTTTATTTCCTGCTTGGAAATTAAAGACACTTTGCTTATCGCTACTCGCCTGAGTTTCCTTCCGGGGGTTTTCAGCGCCTGGGTCTGCCTCATCCAATTCATCATGACAAAGCCTCCAAGAATGATTGGTGGAGAGAGTTAAAGGACTTTTCCTTAAACAGTTATAGCTGCAGCTAAATCGGGGTACCGTCATTCTTATCAAAATGTCTTTAATTTAACCAGATAAACACAAAGAAACTATTTTACGATCTTTCATATTCCTAACTACTCAGTGTTTTATCAGAGCCTGTTTGGATGAACAAAGAGCTGATATCCTGGAGATGGTAAATGTTTTTAGATCAGTTAATGAATGAATTTCCCACTGTTCACCTGACCATCCCAACACTGGTTGAAAGGATGATCTAAAGTATAGTAAACAGATTGTTAAAAGACACCACAGAAAATATTTAACAGGTGGGAAAAGAAATGTAGTAATTTGGGATGTGTGTGTGTACGTGTGTGTGTCTGTACGTGTGTGCTGAAATGGGTGCTCGCGCGATGCAGGAAGGGAGGGGGGAGAGCACATGTAAGTGTGTGGAGCACATACACGCGCAGTCAGTCACCGTTTTGGAGTTAAGGGAAAAATTAAAAGAAAGTTCCTCTTGAAGAACTGAGACTGGTTCATTTGTTTAACCCGCTCTGGAGGCTCTGAGGGTTCGAGTGCAGAAGTGAACCTCGAAGGAAGATCAGCCTTACCGTCTCATTCGGGTTCTGCATCCAGCTGCTCGTCTTTAGCTATAGATGTATGCACATGCAAAGGCAACAGGGGGGGTTAGGTGATCAGAGAGACTTGCCGCCTGCAAGCAGTGCATTTGGGATAAAATGCATCACTGATGCTACCACAGATTATAGCGGCTAGTGGGGGACCCATGTGTCAGCTCCTAGCGTGTGTTTCTTAGCAGCTGGACACACGGAGATAGCACTGACGTTATCGGCCCGCCTCCATGCTGGAAATGCTAAGTCGAATTAAATAATGCGACTCTATTCGCAGAGTGGATGTGAAAACGTAAATACAATCCCCTCTTTGCATTTTTGTTTTAAGTATGAGACAGAATAAGCGTTTTTTAAGTAGAAAATGAAAAAGCATCTTGAAGTATTGATTTTTTATTTCAATTTTAAGTAATTTGATGTAGTTACATTTTGAAAATTAAAAAGCATTTCTGTTAATCCATTTTAATGGTCAAGTTAGGCATTTCTAAATAAATTTTGATACACATTTACCAGAGAACTTTTTTAAAATTAAATGTCAAATACCATTTTCATTATCATTTTAATTAAGTGACGGAATAAGCAGTGTTGAAGAAGAAAAAGAAAAAGTATTTTAAAGGATTGCTTTTTTATATTAATTTTGAGTCAAAAAATGCAGCTTCATTTTGAAAATGAAAAACCATTTGTGGTTTTGAATTTTATTTTTAATTATGCTACACAAATGCTTCCATACCTGCTTTCATCTGGTGGCCTGCAGGTCTCTTTGAAGTTTCACTCTTATGTACAAAACAATGGAAGAGCCTGATGTCAAGTGAGAGGCTAAACACAATTTACCTCTGTAAAATAAATAACAAAGATGTCTTTTTTGATCATTTTTAACATCTTTCAATTACTATTTCTTTTTTATTGAGTTTAAAAATAACTCCCTGTATTTTATTAAGCTTAAAATTGCTTTAACAGCTTTGCAAGACTAAACATCTGAACAGGTGTCTGACAGGATCATTTACCCAAATTTGTTATGAAGGAGGCCACCCTTAGTGTTTTATTAAGCACACCTCAAACATCTATACATGACATCTTTAAAAAATGTGAAAGATTGGATTTTATTTTTTATAAAAAAGTTATTTTACAAGTATTTTTTACTAAATATATTTTCATACATACATGCATATATTTCCTCTTTTCCTTTTTCCTTTGATCAAATTGATTTTTTTTTGTTTTTTTCCATTCAAACTGGGCCAATTTCTACCTCCACTACATACACTAACTTTTTTATTTTAAATCTAAGTCAGAGTACTTTATTAACAAAGGTGGGAGAAGGAAGTAAGTCATATGCTTTTGCTGATGCTGTTTAGTCTTAACAGTAAAACTTTGCAGCCAAATTATGAGAGAAAAAAATATCTAAAAAGTGGGTTTTGTTACTGAAAGGTAAGATGGTCAGATGTGTTGGAGAGCTGCGCTTTATTCTTTGCTGTAAATTTATAATCACTGAAAGAGGATAACCTTGAAGAAAGAACATTACTTGAGCCACACCAAATCAAAACATAGCACCTAATTGAGACTCTGGTACCTAAATAAACTTTCCTCAGATAAAAAGAAAATGACCCTGAAAAAGCAATTCTTCACTGCAGTTGACTTTTGAACTGTATCTCTCAACTTGATACATTTCCATTAGGGTGGTGAACACCCGGGGATGTACAGTAAAACAAAATTACTCTCGACTTATCAGTGACAGCCATGTGGTTTCCATTTTCTCCAATGTGTCTGGAGGTTCTGCAGCGACAACTTCGTGTGTGCCTATCTTCACTGGTTGTGTCATATTTATCAAACTGAGATGACGCACAACCTAGCAAGAAAAAGATTTGTATTGAGGTATTAGGGAGAGGATGAATGAAATGGACTAATTTTTTACTGTCTGATGGGTGATTTGAATAATAATTTGTTGCGATGTAACCATCTATCTATCTTAACTGAAATGTAACATTTACTGAAAGGATGTAGGAAAAAAAGGAAACTATGACAGAATTTCATAGATGTTTGAATGCAGTTATGCTTTGGGTCACATGCATTTTGAGAGAATAGTGACCATCCATCTATACATCCATCCATACATCTATCTTCTTCCTGTAATATGGGACTGGGTCATGGGGGCAACAGTCTAAGCAAAAGTGTGCAGACTTCCCTCTCCCAGACCGTTGCCTCCAGTTCTTCTGGGGGGACCCCAAGGTGTTACCAGGTCAACCGAGAGATGCACTGTCTCTATCGTGTCCTTGGTCTTCCCCTGGAGCCTCCACCCAGTGGGACATGCCCAGGACACCTCCCCAGAGAGGCGTCCAGGAGGCATCTGGTTCAGATGCCGAGCCACCCCTTTTTGGGTCCTCTGTTAAGACAGGAACATAACCTGCAATCCTCTGACTGACTGCTATATCGCTGCACCATGGCCCTAACATTCAGGTTGTTATAATAAGATTATCTTCAGCAATACAGCATCAACGTCCTTCAGATGCAATCACAGTGTCATGTTTAGAATGTTAAAGTTGCAATTTGGTTTATACAAATAACTCTTGTTTTTTTTTTTGCTTTGGATCTTCATTTACATGTCCTCTCATGTTAAACTGAATTCATTTTTATTTTTTTGCCTTTAGACAGCTTCCCCTCTCTGAAACCTGATCATCTTCTTAGTAGAATTCCTTCAGAAACTTGATCTTTAAAGTTCATCTTCCTTAACAACTTGACAGGCCCCTTATCTTTGTTGTCAGAGGTTCGGTTTTCAGCTGCTTCTATATTTAGACAAAGAGTTGTAACTTTAGATCGTGAAATCAAACCCCTGAGCAATAATTAGAGAAAACAATCTAGCTCAATTTTTATCCTCCAAGACACACGTGTCAAACTCAGGCCTGTGGGCCAAATTTGGCCCGCCGTGTAATTATAACTGGCCTGTGAGATCATATCAAATGTGCAGTAGGGCTGGCCCGCGGTATATACTGTGCCGCTAGTACTACAAATCCCACAATGCTTTGCTAGTATGTTAGGGTGCAGTCAAAACCAGGAAGTGCTCTTTTTTCTGTTGATAGTTATTGACAGTCATGCTCCAGTCACATCGGACAAAGGAGTTTCACTCTCCACAAAAATAGCCAAACAAAAGATGGACAACAGGAGCTTTCAAGACAGGTGGAAGGCAGATTGTCTGTTCACGAATATAGAGTACAGACTTGTTTGTCTTGTGTGCGGAGCTGATGTGGCTGTAACGAAAGAAAATACCATAAGAATACATTATATGAAAGCTTAAACATTACGTATCATTTGCAGTTAATATTTTAAATTTTGCCCCACTGTGAATTTGAGTTTGACACCCCTGCTCTTAGATCTGTCAACCATTTATGAACATTCAATTTTAGGTTTCCAAATGAAATGCTTTCTTTATAAATAGTGGGAAACTAATTAAGCCTATTTTGTGCAATTGCATCTAACAAATGCTTTCAGGTATTTATGCATTTGTCTACCCCACTGCACAGCTTAGGGTTAGTATCAGGGTAAGAGTTAGAAGATGCTTTCTTAAAAAATTTTAGGAACGTTTTATGGAATTAAAGCAGTGTAAACAAAACTTATTAGATGCAACAGAGGGGTGTCCCTTCTTTATTTTCTTTTTTTTAGGTGTTTATCTTAAATCTTGTGCCATTTAAACCAAAATGTTTATATTTTAACTTGTTTGTTTCATCTTTTTAATAAGCAGCAGCTGTTCCTGCTTTGCTTATTTGTTTTGTTTACTATATTTTTTGGTTCAAATGAGAAGTCGTAGTAAAACATCCTTTTTTTGTCATGTTCTAAATCAAGCATCAATGGAACATAATTTACTCGCTTAGAATTGTATTAGCTGAGAGATTTTGAGAATTTGCACATTAAAATACATTTGTCCCCACAGGTACACCTTGCTAGCCCTCACAGAGCCCCACTGTACTGCATGTTTTATACGTTACCCTACAGAAACACACTTGAATCAGGTCATCATCCAGCTCTGCTTAGGGTTTAAATGGCCATAACATTGACGATACATTTATGAGTATAAGCCTTACAATTATAAAGCAAAAAAAAATAACAAACTTCCCAGATTTCCCCCCAGAAATGTTATTCTTTTTAAGTGTTCAAACCTGCTTTCAGTTTACATTTTCACTGCTGCCTCTTGTTGTTTCGCTTTCCTTTCACCATCTGAATAGCTTCTTGGTCTTCGGTTAGTCTTTGTCTGATTTTCCTTGAACTTGTGTCATGTCACACCTCTCTGTCATTACTTATTCATTGTCAGATTCTGTTTATGATTCTTTAGATTTGAGTTCCCAGAAATCTGTATGAGTCTCTGTAATACTGGAGTGGATTTGAGATAAAGCCATGTTTTACTTGCACAGACAGAACAAAGTTGAGTCCTACTACACCCAGCGGAGGCAAACTTATGCAATGGTTTTACAAAACAATAAAGAATAGCAGAAAGCAGAGGACACATTTGTCTGCAATAATTGGTCTCTCTGCTTTGGTTGGATGAGTTGAGACTCTTTTGGTTATTTGCTCTATTTAACCCTTGTGCTATCCTATGACCCCACCCTTACATTGACTTGTTATCCCTACCATGACAAAGGTGGATAAAGGTGAAGAGGATTTCATGTTATCCATGGACACCAGATTAAGATCACATATCACTGAAGAAATAAGGTTCAGAGCACTGTCTTCTGGGGTCTAGATGACCCAACTCCCAATATTAAAGTGCCTAGGATAGTACAAGGGATAAGCCAATAGCTTTTTGATTTACTGTAGTTTTTGATTTACTGTAGTTTTTATTATATTCTTATCCAAAGATCCTTTATGATCATGGCAAGAGAGTTTATTTAGGCCTGAAAAGATAATAAATTACTGCTTGACGCAAACCCAGTGAAATATGAGTGCACATCTCAATACATTCTTATGTTTTATCTTGCTGAATAATTTTGTGGAACCCATAAGCATAATCTCAATTAAAACTGGTAGCACCTGGCTTGTCAGGATCCTGTTGCCTGGGCAGCTGTAGTGGCGTTGTGATCTTTGGGCTGCTTGGGTCAGGCGCAGGGGCTGGCCTGCGGTGATGAGGCTCCGGCTGGGTGGTGGGCGGCTCCTGGGCCCTCTGGGTCCTTGCTTCGTCCTTCACCCGCATCTCTTTGTCTGGTGCCTGATGTCCGGCGCCCGATGGCACCAATGGCTGCTGCCTGGTATGGTAGAGTGGACCTGTCCTGTGGCCTTGGGGCCATGACGCCAGGGTCTCCCATGCTTCCTGGTGCTGGAGGGGCCCCTGTAGGGGGACCCCCTCTGCACCTGGCCGGGTGGGTGTGCGGTCCCCCCGCTCGGGCTGTGTGGGTCCCGTCGCTGGGATGCTCCGGGTCCAGGGGTCTCCCCGTCTCTCCTGGTCTGGCTAGGGAAGATCTGGTTCCCCCTAATGAACACAAAGTACACTTTGCTTGCCTCTTCACCACCGCTTGCACTGTCACTGTGACACTGCTCCCTGTCTGCTTTATCCCTTGCTCCTAACCCACAGTGTGTTGATGGACAGATGTCTTCTGCTTGTCTTAGTGTCAGAATTTCACTCTTGGATGTAATATCTGTCTTTCCATCAGATCTAGCCTGAATGCTATGAAGCTCAAAGCTAGCTATAAATTTTGCTGGGCTGCCTTTGCGCATAATATGTTTGAACTGTGAACCTGTTGAAGGTCAAAGTCAAAGGTCACAGTCATTTATCTCCCTTTTGACTTGCAGGACACAGCGTTATCTTAATATTTGACAATGAACTGTGCTCCTCTTACTTTTTGGTGTCTATTCCACATGTGCTATGGCCCCTTTGTGGTTTTCCCCTAGAATGTCACACGTTACTTGTCTGGAATGCAACATATTTGGGGGCTTGTTTGTCATTACTGTCCACCTTGACCAGTCGTATCCTTATTTTTATTGGCAATACTTGATTGGCGACAGTTTGCTATGGCATTTTATAAATTCAGTACAACAGAAAAATACACTAAAAGTTTTTGTCATAAATGGTTAAAAAAAAAAGTAAATTAAAGCTTTTTTTCATTTTGTAAAATATTTATTTATTTAATTCAATCCAAATATTACATTGAGTTGACTATAGATCTAAACAGCAAGGGGAACGCCACATAATGATGATTTTAAGAAAAAAATACTTTGATTGGCTAATTGACATCATTAGAATTGACTGGAGGTCAATCTTTTTATTTATTTTTAATTAATGAATATTTGAAATCTCAAAGGCTTCATTGCGTCATGAGAAAAATGTATGAAAACAAACAGAGCTGTGAGTCCTTTGGTACCACACCTATATGTCTGAACTTCAAACAGTCATCTGGTCAAACAATGGCAGCAGTGAACACCAAGAAGGCAAGTAATTATCAAGATGTAGAAAAAGGCAGTATACTTTTTTTGTTAAAAAAGTAGATACTATTATGAAATTGGTAGTATTGATTCTTATAGTATTCTTTTTATTAGTTTCGGTTCCTAAACACATCATAAGACAGTGGTAGGTGAGTCCAGGAGAACTCAGCTCTCAATGAATGGACAAAATAAGAGATCATAACATGAAAAACTAAAACAGGGCAATATAAAACAACCAGGCAATGTAGCTTTTCTTAATATACAAGTTTATTCCTGGAGAGTCCAGTGCATAAAGTTGAAATGTATCATGTACTAAAAGGGCGGCAGTGTCTCAGGCGGTTGAGCGGGTCGTCCAAAGATCAAAGGGTCAGCGGTTCGATCCCCACTCCCCCCAGCCAACTTTCGTTGTGTCTTTGGGCAAGACACTTCACCCTCCTTGCCTCCAGTGTGGCTCCACTGGTGTGTGAATGTATATGAATGCCCCGGTGATGGTCAGAGGGGCCGTAGGCCCGAACTGGCAGCCACGCCTCTGTCAGACTGCCCCAGGGCAGCTGTGGCTACATCAGTAGCTTACCATCACCAAGTATGAATGAGGACTGAATGAATAATGGACACACTGTAAGCACTTTGAGCATCTGGAAAAGCGCAGATAAATCTAATCCATTATTATTATTATTATTATTAATATTAAGTTTAAGGTCTCATGCAATGTAAAATATTAGGTGACAATACCTAAATGTAAAACATATAATCTCACTGAATTACATCTATAACAATGTTGTGGAACCATGAAGAAAGCAATTAAAGAAAAGGGAAGGTAAGTTGTACAAATTCTACAAATTCAGAAAAATACACCCTAATACAGTCCCTGGTTCAAATTCCAGCTGACGTCTTTTTTGTTCACTTTGCATGTTCATGGGTGGGTTTTCTCAGGGTACTTTGGCTTCTTTCCATGGTCCATAAACATACTTCATAGGGTTATTGGTAAATAAATTGTCCCTAGGAGCGCATGTGAGGTTGTGTGGTCCTCAACAGACTGGTGAACTGTTTAGGGTGTACCCCCTCTTTATCCAATGGTCAATAGTTGACAACCATTTGACTATATTTCATGTATGTGCCAGGTAAAAAAAGAGAAAAATGCATACATTAAATTATGGTCCCGAGATCACATTGAGATAGAAAGCACATAGAGCTTTATAACCCTTGTGCTATCCTATGGAGTCTAGATGACCCGATCCTTACATTGACGTGTTATCCCTACCATGACAAAGGTGAAGAGGATTTCATGTAATCCATGGAAACCAGTGAAGATCACAAAGCATTGAAGAAAAAAGGTTCAGAGCACTGTCTAGTGGGTCTAGATGACCCAACTCCCAATGTTAAAGTGCCTATGATAGCACAAGGGTTAAAGCGCTTCCAAAGTCTCCCAAAGTGACTGAACACGGTGGCTGCAGAGTTGGAAGCTAATTCTTACAGGAGATGGAATTGGGAGTGTGCAGTGGCAACTATTACAATTTCAGCTCCTATTTGCCACTGAGGATCATTTTTAGCTGGTTTTCTGTCGGTCAGGGTCAGGTCCCTATATCATGCTTTATAGTTTTGGTAGGACCCACATCTGTGAGAACTGAACGATTTCAGCCCACAGAAATCTCAGTTATATCTGTCTGTTATGAAGTCAGACAGTATTGAGGTGCAGGAAACCTGGGAGGTGCTCACTGTCAAACCTCTTTTCATTTTACACAGTTTTGCAGCAACTCTAGCCAAGCAGTGCATGTTATCTTGTTTGCTTAAACAATCACATGAGTAAAAACCATATATTCCCACATGTTATACTGTTTGTCAAAAAATTAAATTTGATCAAACTGGGGTATATAGACAAAACAAAGTGGAAATTAAAAAACGTGACTTGCTTAAACAAACATCTAAAGTGTTTTTACAAATCCGTCACCTATATGACTGTAATGACAACAGACATCTGTTCAAAGTTTGCAAGGTAATGTTATTGAGACTTCTGCGCTAACTCCCAAAGCATGCCCAGTCCATAAATCTTTGCAAATTTTTGGGGAACAAAGGAGACAGATGGTGCAGCTGCTTTCAATTTTTCTATGAATGAAGCCTTAGAAAACACCACTGATCAATAGACTGAAATAAGACAGACACACCCTGTCTGTAGACAGTCCATACATTCTGTCAACATCTGCCACGGGTGTGGTTTCCCAGTCTTTACATCTCCACCTCTTTCTACTCACTTTCCTTCTGTCTAACGCATCCATAAAATCTTCTGTGATATTTTATTGGACATTAAAGATGTTAGATCACTTCACACGACTTGGGTAGAATCACTGTCTAAAGGCTCACTGTTTACCTTGAGGTTTTAAATAAGTTGAAATTTCGTACAAAAATACTCATGCCAACCAGGTCCACCCACACACCACATGAAACAATTTTTGACCTAAATATTTCAAGATGTTTTAAGTTAGCTGCATTCCCACAGAAACAGTCAGCTGAACGGCATAAGCTCAAACTTCGAAAACAATGCAAAATTTTCCAAAAAGGTTAACAAGTTTCTACTTTATATCTCCAACACCATTCCACTATGATGGCAAAGCTTTTGGATATTAGTGTCACTATAAAAGCATCATTAATAACACCTTTTAAAATGATTTATTGCGGAAATACATTTCTAAACTCCCCCTTAATTGAAGATTTATGATATGTTAAGTCAACATATGGAAATAGTATAAATCGATGCCTGGGGAAAATAGTTTTTCGATGATTTACTACAAGATTGTGGCTTGTTGTGATTAGAATGATTTAAGATTTAGGCTTAACTCCTGGACAGGGTACAGGTCTGCAAAGGTACACCTAACCCTTGATACGTTCTAAAGACAAATCAAATGGGAAC
This sequence comes from Oryzias sinensis, assembly GCA_037389245.1. Taxonomy (NCBI): domain Eukaryota; kingdom Metazoa; phylum Chordata; class Actinopteri; order Beloniformes; family Adrianichthyidae; genus Oryzias; species Oryzias sinensis. The sequence continues at coordinate 26,421,045 of CM074501.1, forward strand.
CTAAAGGCCTGTTCACATCGGGACGTATTTCACGAGCGATATTCGCCGACGTGTAACGCCTCATGACTAAACAGAGGGCACCAATGTGAGTGTGCACACCGACGCGAAAAACGCCACGCGTAAGAGCGTCTTTTTTTTTATAACGCCTCGTATTCGTTTTTTTGGTTTGACGCACCGCGTCAAAAACTATACGACCAATGAGAATGGCCCGTTTGCACACGTGTCTGGAGCTTCTGAAATTACAGTAAAACACAACTTGGGGGTGCTCAAGCACAAAACTGTCTTGCTGAGCACACATACGTAACGGCGAAGAAGATAGTTCTCTTCTCGTAACTATGGGATGTATCCAAAATCGGCGTCTTTTCCGGCGCCTTTCATCTTGTAACAGAACAATAATTTCTTCATCGCTGGAACTGGAGCTGGAGCCACTGGTGCTTGAAATATTCATGTTTTCTTGATTCTGACAAGCACGTAAATACTTGCTCTCTTCTTCTAAGTGAAAAGCGAGTTTAAGAACCGTAAAGTTGCGCAGCGCCACCTTGTGTATAGGGGGTATTTCTGTTTTACATTAAGCGCCATCTAATGTCAGGGAATGAATTTGCATGTTCACTCGGCTCATTGTCAGCGAAAATCGCCTGGGTGTGAACACAAAAAAGGTGTTGAAAAAAGCTGGTGAATAACGTGCGCCGATATTCGTCCTGGTGTGTACGGCCCTTAATGTTGTTAAACTTTAAATCCCTGGTTCCCATCAAAATATACAGAAAGACCAAAGCTGGGATTAAGCTATTCAAATATGCATTGGGTAGGGCTCTCACTGTCACGTCTTCTTTCACTTAGCTTTTCATTCACAGAATTTAGACTTTTTTGTGAAGGTGTCCCATTCACCCATACACACACATATTCACACACTGAATATGTTAGCGCCAACCACTGCTGTCAGCATAAGCACCAGGAGCATTCAGGTTTGTGAAAACAAACACACTGTACACACGTTTTTAATGGGTTTAAAATTAGGTTTTGTAAAATGACTGTCAGTGGAAAATGTCTCACATTTGAAACTAACCTAAAGTTGTGATTTGAGGACCTGCAGTGTTTGGCATCTCTAGATTGACTTTAAAAGCTAAAAGGTGGGTTTGATGTCCCTTGCCTGGTTTAATTCATTTTGGGTGCTGACCAAGAGCCTCTTCTGACCTTTCCAAGAACAATCAGCCACAAAAGAAAACCATCCATCCATCCATCCATCCATCCATCCATCCATCCATCCATCCATCCATCCATCCATCCATACATCCATCCATCCATACATCCATACATCCATACATCCATACATACATACATACATACATACATACATACATACATACATACATACATACATACATACATACATACATCCATACATCCATACATACATACATCTTCAGAACACACCGGCTGAATCTGAATTCCACCCAATCCCTATATTTATTCCTTCTAAGCGGGATTTATTGGAGAAAATAGGGTCTTCAGATTCGGGCGTTGATACCGCTCGATGACATCGTCAATACATCATAATTGTTAGTGCGTATATGCTAGTGCTCGTAAAATACATAACATTGGTTTAATAACTTTAAGAAGTCATGCAAAAACAAAAACTCATTTTTACATTTAAATGTAAACCTCTGTGCTTTAGCGCACACCCACGTAAAGAAATGCATTTCTCCTCTGTGACACAAGCGCGATGAGAATCACCATACTGGCGGAGAGATAGCCAGCCCCAGGTCTCTACGGCTTCCCCCCTCTTTTTTGAAACCACTACAGCTTAAAATGACCCTACAACAGGAGTTATAGAAACAACAGGGATAGGGAAGCCATTCAAATTCAGCCACTGGATCCCATTCCGGGTTACGGGGCAGGCAGCACCAACCAAACTTCTGTTGGGCGAAGGCAGGATACAATATGAACAGATTAACAATCTGTTGCAGGGCAACTCACACCTAGAGACAATTTAGAGACCCCGATTAACTGATGAAGCATATTTTTTTGGACAGTGGGAAGAAACCGGAGTTGCTGGAGAAAACCCATGCATGCACTGAGAGAACATGCAAAGTCTAAGCCAACTGTCTTAAAATATTTTATTGTTTGAAGATCTTTTAGGTTTGGTTATAAAGAACCCAACTGTTCGCAGATAAGCTGTTTTTGTGTTTAGGAAGATCCAGATGAAAAATATTTATTTTATTTGTCTTTGAGCCTATTAGTCACATGGCACCTTCTGGTGAGCTCCAATGCCTTGCTGAGTTTCTCCCATCTCTTAGCTTTAAGCATGTGTGGATTCTGGCATGTTCAAAGGGACTTTACACCGTTTGCTCAAAATTTCTTGGACATTGTCATCTCTTTGCTGTGATTGATCATGAGATAAAAGTCCTTCACTCAAAACCATGTCAGCAAGAATTCACGATCAGAGGTTCAATGACGGCAGAGTTACACCCCATTCCTTCCTCAATCTTTCAGAAGCCTGCTGTGTCCCAAAAGCAATGAAGCAAAATCATTAAGAGTGATGATGACGAAGACTGTGATTCACAGGGGGTAGGGTGGAGGACAAGAGAGGAAACTCGGACATTGAAATTCCTTCCTTTGGAGTGAAGCCTTGGCTCTGGGAGCGCTGGGGGATGGGAGGGATTCTGAAGCGATTGTCACCTTTTCCCTTTTGACTGCAGTCCATCTTTGGTTTGCAGAGCTTAGCGGTCTCAGTCCTTCTTATCAGGCAGCAGCTGGGCCTTGCAGCCAATCAGGCACCTGCATGATTACCAACAGCTGTCAAAGTAAAATGAGGAAGAATGTGGAAGAAGATATTGTGTGATTTAGTCTAGGAGTGGAGTTGGTGACAGCTGTAGAGGACAAAGAGGAATGGACAAAAAGGACCAAATGAGGGGAAAATAATCAACATAGAAATATCATGCTCGTTCTATGCAGAAAAGTGATCCCATATTATCCTTGCAGATGTCTTTTATTGCCATATTGTGGGATGTGAGCTCACACATTTGAAGGGTGAGGACCTCTCAATACAAAACATATGCACTGGCCTTTTGGGTGTTATGAGATTTCACTTGAGTTAATGAAGCGGTGACGACAACTTGAAGTATCTTTGTGGACATTTAGGACGTTCCGTTTCACTTTGATGCTTCCAAAGTTTTGGTTCTTTATGAGTCATGAACGTCTTTCTTAAGTGTTTATGGCACTTGGTTTAAGGTAAATTTGAAAAGCCCCATTAATGTGCCCCATCCCTTGTAGTTGGGAACGGAGCACTCAACAGGCTATTGAACTTTAAATGGTTTCACTCCCTCGTGTAGGGATTATATCATGGCCTCAGTACTTTTATTTTTTAAAACACAACTAACCTAAAAGATTTATTTTTAAATTTGTGCCTCTTTTGACACATCTTTCTCTTAACCCTTGTGCTATCCTATGACCCCACCCTTACATTGACGTGTTATCCCTACCATGACAAAGGTGGATAAAGGTGAAGAGGATTTCATGTAATCCATGGACACCAGTGAACAGTGATCACATATCATTGAAGAAAAAAGGTTCAGAGCACTGTCTAGTGGGTCTAGATGACCCAACTCCCAATGTTAAAGTGTCTAGGATAGCACATGGGTTAATGGGTTAAATCAGAGCTCTCACTTCTTGGTGGAGTGGTAGAATATCGGTTTTGGTTGGAAGCCAAATCTACCTTACCACAAATTCTTGACATAGGCAGAGAACTGGCTAAATTTGAGTTAATTTGATCTATTTACTTTATTCTTCCTGTCGTTGCAAGCAGGCATTTTGTATATTTGAGTCTGGTATTTGACACTTTCTCATCACAGAGCGGCCAAAAGACTTGCTAGGCTTATAAAAACAACCAACAAAGTTCTGCCATAATATATGAGGGCAAAATAGAAATAGAAATATGCATTCACATTTAGCCATCAGATAATTGCTTCATCTAGTTTAAAAAGGATTTGTTTGTTGATGTAATGTCCTAACCTGACAGGTTTTTTGAACATATATGCTGTTGTTGTTTTTCTTTTAACAAAGACTTTTGGAAATACAATTTTTTAATGGCATAAATTTATGATCATGGGTAATTTCTTGGTATTATGCCTTCGGGGACAGTACACAAACCCATAAATATGTAATTTGCTGCTTTCAAAGCTCTCATTTGTCTGTGAAGTTGTAATATTTCAAGAACCTCATCTTTTTTCCCCAAAATGTTTTTGCTATTTTGTAGCCAGAAGCTACGTTAACACAGCTTTCAGCATGGCCGTTCAAGCGACCTCCTGGTCACTTAAAGAATTGATGTACTGGCTTGTGGATGGCGTGCCTTTCAATCACAAAAGTACCAACCATTTGAAAATTGACCATGGAGGTGACTATAATGATTGCTGTTTGTTCCCAGACAGAATTCTATATAACACCTAGTCTGTCATATATCGGAATGGAGTTTTGAAGGAAAAAGCCTGAAGCGAGATTTGTGAGATTTGCGCTGCTTTTGACATTTCGCACCAACCTACAGTTGGTTTAAGGTTACTAAACAGTAGACAAAGAAAAAGAGGCCCCTCCCTACTTTTCCACTGTGAACACCATGGGCGGAATGTGCGTCACAATTCCGGTGTGTTCATCGCTTCAGTCACAAACCGCTAGTTTGTTCGCACAATTGTTTTGAAGACAGACCTGGGTTTTGTAAACTTGTTGGTTTATCATCATCATACAATATCAGATAATAGGTGTGGAAGCATGTAAGTAGATTTTTCACTTTTCTTAAATGTAAGCCATTTTGATAAAGTAATTGCCGAAAGGTGAAGAACAACAAAATCTTCAAGTGACAGTCCCTTTCGGAGGTTTTGCCTGAAGAGAAACGGCCTGATTTGGTTTTTGTTGTATAACAAGAAGACACCACAAAATAAAAGATTTCAGAAACCATGAAAGTACCCAATCTATTTCATGAAAGTATTCACTCTACCTTTAGGTAGCCTTTTTTATTTTCAGTGAGGTGTCTCTTGCTTTTTTACCTCTCATTCATAATAGAAACACTTTGCTTTTATTCAGCCTTTTTTTAATTTAATTTAGCTTTTTTCCTTCTGAAAATAATATAAAAAAATGTTCTGCTTATTTGTTATGTATTTCTTAAGCTATAATGAATACAGAGTTGGCAAAAATAATATTTCTGTGATTACATACTGTATCTTTGTCTCTTTGAATACATTTTAGACAAACGATGACAACATTTGTTCCACATATCAGTGTTTCCACATGCTTCCAAAGATGTCCATTAAAAAGCAGAAACCGACAGATGCTTCTGACATCATATTTTAAAAAGGTGCCTGAAGGCATAAGTCTTCAAGCTGAGTTGCCGTTCAGGAGCATGCAGCATAAGGGTGAGATGAAAGCCAGAGAAAAGGAGGGGCGATGTGCAGTGACATGGTGGGAGTCTGTTTTCCTGGATGTATGAAGCCTGGATGTAAGCACAGCTGCTGTCAAGGAACTCATGCATGGCCCATGTACCAGCTTGCTCTGTGAAATGACCCCTGACCCTGCAATGATCACGATTCTAGGAAGAAAATCATCTCCATATCATTCTGAGGAACAAGCTTTTTGACCAAGGCTATCATTTATGTATGCAATGAGTCTTTTCCATTCCTTCCCAAACTTAAAAGACATTTTACGCTCCTTCAATCCATGCACACATCACATCAGATCTGGCCATGGAACAAACAAATGCTGCAGAGTGAAATGCAATCCATTGCTGTTTGATAAGCTATGTGCACACCACCCTCACCAACGCACATTCAAGAGACCTTTTGGGCTTCTGCTTTCAAAACTCTTGAGTTTATGTGTAGCTATGAAAGTCTTGTTTTATAAGTTACAGGCTTTTTGTGCAAAGCGCTCGGGCAATGAACATATGTTGAAAGTTAAACCAGGTTGAACTTTGACCAATCAGGGACTCTGATTTGGCAGTGATGTATGGGTAGCATCAAGAAAGTGCAAACTGTTTGAAAATGTATCATGAAGGAGGAATTAATAATTGTGTTTTGTGCCTGGCTGGAACTATCTGACACAATGTTTTAATATTTAATACACATGTGTTTAAAGAACATGCATTACATCCCTGATGTGAATGTATCAATAGAAAAAAAAAAAACACACATTTTTGTTTAATGTCACAAAAAAATAGTTCTAACTCAGCATTTTATTATGGCACCTGTCATAAACACCCTATTTTGGGTAACCTTTGACTGGTTGTAGGATTACATAACTTTTCCTAAAAAGAATGAGCCACCAGCTAACTTACCACCTACTAGCTAACCTATCAAATGGAAGCACAACAGAACGTGCATTTTCTGAGTCCTTCCTGAATGCACCCATACAAGAAAAAGGCACCCATGCAGAAAAAAGTAAAAATATAAATAATAAAGTCAAGCAGAACAGGATGAGGTATTCAAAGAAAGGAATGGTCATTAATTGTCACCAAAAAGATGGAGCAAACATGTATGAGAAAAAAAAGGAAAATAAATTAACAGTTTCTTTTAATGTCTCACAAAGAACTTTTTTGCAAGATGTGCCTTATTTAAACAAAGTGCTTGACTTCAAATAAGCAAGCAGTAAAAGTCCAAAACATCCATCCATCCATCTTCCTCTGCTTATCCGGCACCGGGCAGCAGTCTAAGCAAAGATGCCCAGACTTCCCTCACCCCGGCCTCTTCCACCAGTTCCTCTGGTGGGACCCCGAGGTGTTCCCAGGCCAGCCGAGGGACGTAGTCTCTCCAGCGTGTCCTGGGTCTTCCTTGGACCCTCCACCTAGTTGGACATGCCCGGAACACCTCCACAGGGAGATGTCCAGGAGGCATCCAGAGTAGCTCTCTCTTCACCACAGTGGTCCAATACAGCAACCGCATAACTACGGACGCTGCACCGATCTGCCTGTTAATCTCACGCTCTGATCTTCTCTTACTCTAGAACAAAACTGTTGGAATAATATAAGCTATCTCATATTTGCTTTTATGCATTAGCTAGTTATATAGGTAATACAATCATGTTTGCAGAAGTGTGTGTGTCCAACTCTGTTTCACAGGAAGGTGGAGGTGAAGCCCTTGGGTCTTTCTAACATTCTCCTGAAAACTTGTGTGTCACCTGTGTCTAGAATGAATTGAAGGACGCTCTGTGTTAGTTATCTATGAGAAAAGACTTTGCAGGTCCGAATATGATGTGGTAAGGCAGTGAAAAGATAGACATGGCGAAATTAATGTTTTATTTTTTATTTTTTTATATATATTTTTTAAACTTGTCCTGTCCATCAGCTGGGCAGACAGATGACAGCTGAAGGCCTCTTGTGTTGGACATATTTTACTTTAACAACAGGGGTTATGAATCTTCTGACAAACCAGAGGTATGTCTGTATAAACCCCTTTTGTAATCGAGGCCAAATTTTATTCATTTTAATCAAAATCTTTTGTGTTGGACCGGACGGAAAAAGAAAGGAGGGAAGAAGAGAGAGAATGTTAGAGAGGGGGGGATAGTGGGGTGATTATAGAAGGGGGGGTAAAACCATGACGCAGCATAAAGCAACAAGTTTCTGGATGTTTATCATTACGGTCGGATGTAATACAAATCTAGAAGGGGCAGGGGGGGGGCCTGTCCACACTCACACTCAAATGTTATAAACATACCTGTTGGCTCCAAAAAAGTCCACTTGTCAACATGTACACAATACAAATACTGTTCCCACACGCATACTTATGCATTCAAACCAACTAGTGTGAAACATTTTATTCAATCACGCAAACTATTAGTGCAAAGGTGAGCTAACACCTGTGCTCAAGTGAGTGTTTATGTTCTTCTAAAATGGATAATGGGATGTAAAAAGGAGGGAGAGTGCCCAGTCATCCCCACACCAAGACCCCCACCACAACAGAAGCCAGAACCCCCCAACGCCACACGGCAGCAGGTAGAGAACAACCGCCCCCTGGGCAATCACAGCCGCCATCCAGGCCAGAGCCAGCAGGACCGCCACGGGGGGCAAAGAACAAGAGAGCAGGGAGGCATGGGGGGAAAGAGAGTGCAGCTCCAGCCCAACCAGGAGAGAGCAGCCCTACCGCCGCGCCGGGAGGGCCCAATGCAGGGCCCCGCCCCAGAAGAGTCCCCACAGCCCTAGATGAGCACCTCACCACCCAGGAGTTCTGGGCATCCCCCCAACCCCAGGTACGAGCCAGGACCCCCCAAGGGAGACTCACCCCGTGCTCCAGGCAGCCACCCACTCGGCCCACAGTTGGTCCAGGAAGGAGCAAGGCAGGGGCCAGCCGCCCCCACCCAGGAGAAGAGGGGATCAACAAGAAGTGTTGTAAACATGGCCCGAACAGGCTCGCCCAGAGTTCGAAATTTGGCGAGGCCCAGCACTCAGGGGCAGGGACCAGAACCCACAAAGCAGAGACACGAACACCCACAAGTAAGGTTGGGGTCATCTAAGATAGCACAAAGGTTAAGCTCTGCACTGAGTAATGTTCAGTGTGAAGTATTTTATTAGCCATTCTGCCTTCCTTACTGAGTGTTATATTTGGACCTGATCTTCTATCTCCTGACCCTGTATCTGACTCTGTTTGCCTGCCGCCTGCCCCGACTCTCGCCTGGATTCTGACCACACTTTCTCTCCTCAGATGATCTTGCGCCGGTTTGACCCTTGCCTGCATGTAGGGATGGGAATAGAAGGCCCATGAAGCTTCCCTTGCGGTTCATGTAATTGTGCCGGAAAAATGAACCAACCATTCAGGGCTTTGAAACCACACAGAACAGCAGCATCTGGTGGCGGACTGGATGTATATCCTATGCTTCAACTAAGGTCCTTGTAACACTTCAATGTGGAAATGATGATGAAAAAATGTTAAACAAAACAATGTTAATGATGATTAACGTAAAACAACACAACATGTGGCATTTTCTGCTTGACACAGCAAAACACATCACATGAAGAAAATAAATGCAAACCAAATAAAAAAACAAAAACATTGTGAAATGCTGGTTGGGAACCCTTGACCTCAGGATGCACATTCCTTTGACTTTTCCTCTGAGCTATCTCTAGTGATACTGATTTACAAGTGCCATTGTAGATTCATTGAAGTATTTTTTTTTCATACACAACGTTTATAGTGTATTGTTTTGTTAGCCCTTGTGCTATCTGAGCTGACCCCAAGTGCAATGAACTGACGCTGATTCCAATACAGAGGAAACAACAGAACTGGTCGGGAAACGTTCGGGAATCATTCCGTATTTCTAGAATATAGCGCGCACCCAACTGCTCGAACACAAGTGACATCTGGACGGTGGTTCGACCAAACAATACATTTGGCGCTTCATACGTCATCAACCACGTGATCTGCGCTAGTTGACACACGGCCATCCCTACCTGTATGACCCTGATTTAGCTTTGTGGACATTTGCTGAGCTAATAAACCTGTTACATTTGGATCCAGCTGTCTGTTCTTGTTACAACTACCATTGATTATAAGATATAGAAAACCTTTTAGAATTAAAGATTGCTTTGATTTTTTTGTTATTCCTGGAGTTAATAATAATGGATTGGATTTATCTGCGCTTTTCAAGTCACCCAAAGCGCTTACATTGTGTCCATTATTCACTCATTCCTTATTCATACTTGGTGATGGTAGCTACTGTTGTAGCCACAGCTGCCTTGGGGCAGACTGACAGAGGCGTGGCTGCCAGTTCGGCCCCCCCGACCATCACCAGGGCATTCATACACATTCACACACCAGTGGAGCCACACTGGAGGCAAGGAGGGTGAAATGTCTTGTCCAAGGACACCACGAGAGTTGGCTGAGGGGAGTGGGGATCGAACCGCCGACCCTTCAACCATTGGACGACCCGCTCAACCGCCTGAGCCACTGCTGCCCTTTTTTTTAATTTTTTTTTTTGCAGCACCTAAATTTGACTCTAGATGCTGGCAGAAACTTGAGCTTTTGTGATCTTCTCTGTTTGTCAAGGATATAAATTTACTCCATCCTGTGTCAAGGAAATTTTTTTAACTGCTTAGCAGCTGAAGTGGAAAGTAGATGTTCTTAGCTACAAGTTGAGAAAACAGCAGAGAGTGGACAGAACGTGATTAGCAGTTAAAGTGAGTGTGTAGATTTTGGTTACCTTTTATACTCTTCACATTTTTCTGCAAAGAAATGGAAAATCTCAAAGGACTTCTGCTAGTTTTCCATGTGCATACATCATTTGAAACCGCTCACTTAAATAATCTTCAAGCCTTACCAATCACATCAGCTTTATCGCCTTCATTTTATCCAGTTTATGGCTAAGAAGTAAAGCTTTGGTGTGATTTCAATATGAAAGATTTGCCTTGCATACTGATAGACTGGTTGCTACGTCACTCTACCGACCACAATCATATTTTGCTTTTAACCCTTAAACATTGGGGCTGTCGCAGGCAACATCTAAATAACAAATGCTCTTTGACATGCCAAAAATCTTTGAACATTCACCCATCACTGTAAATCAGCTGATCTTTATCCACTCACAAGGTGTGAAAGGCAGTGCCTTAGAGATCCTGGTAGGAAAAGGAGCTTCGAAAAAAAGTCATATTTTACAAAAAATGTGTTCTTTATTGTGCTGAAGGTAATATATTATCATATATATCACGCTGTATGTGCAATATCCATTCTAATGTGGAATACCCACTCATGTGCAATATTCACCCCACTCTACTGTACAGTATTTAAGTATTTATGCCTTATATAGCTCCTTATTCTTATTTTATTTTATTCTACCTTTTTATATTGTTGGACGAGAGTTGCTGGAAAAAATTTCATTGTGCACTGCAGAATGATAATAAAAGATTCTGATTCTGATATATGGATATAGTTCACTCTGAAAGGCTTAAGAAAAGTATTATATAGGCCCTTTAAAAGAATGTGAACTTTGGATCTCCAGTATGAAAGGGTTACATTTATGAATGGTTGTCTCTCTGTATTGTGGACGGTTTGCTGGACCTCTTCCACCCTGTTCTCCACCTAGAGCAATGTTTTGGAACGGTCTGGCCTCTAACCACCATCAGCGTCTAGGCTGTACATTTCCAAAATGTACAGCAATGATATACTTGAAGTGCAGAAATGCTCTCATGTAGGACTAAATTAAAGCCAGGTGATCACAGCATGAGGAGTCAACCGGCCAGAAAGCAACGCTGCAGATGTTCAGGACTCCGAGAAATACACGTCTATTGTTTCCTTCCTCAGAAGAACAGCGAACAGAGAGCACGGAGAGGGAAGGAAGTATCACGTGAAGACAAGCGTCCACACCGCGTGCATCACCAGCAGATCCAATGTTTAGCTGACACAGAGGAGCCAGACACTGAGGGTGTATTGATCATGGCAGCATAAGAACAGACCCTGACCACAAAACAGCTGGAATTAATCTTTGCTTAGGCAGCAAAGCAAAGTTGAACATTTCTTTAAGGCAAAATGTATTGACTTTGCGCACTGTTTACTTTTCCTGTGTCTCATGAGTGATGCACCGCTTGTTAAGAAAAGCCATGAAAGGTGGAGACACTCTCGTGTTACATCAGGTGTAAATGGATCAACGAAGGCACCAGTATCATGCTGGGTTGAACAATCATGGTGTTTTTTTGTAATGGGATATCGCTCAGTGACGTCCAGCGAAGAACACAGATGTGGTTGCTGACATGGCTGTGACCTCACAGTGGGAGAGGATGTGGATGAGCAAAGGAAGGAGAGGAAACAGAGCCACCACCCACTCTCCGGTTTCCACACTGCTCCAAGGGATATTGTCTAATGTCTTGTTCAAGCTCAGATGAACTCAAATTGTTTACCTTTCTGAGTTAAAAGTCAAACAAAGTTTGATAATTTCTTTTGGATTTAGGTGCACAGCATCAAAATAGACAAGAATATGTCTTAAAATTGCACTTCGATCATCTTCTGTGTTTTTTTAAAAGCATTCCCATTGGTCTTTTAATTATAATTATGGTGCTATTTAGCCCCCCCCCCCCCCCCCAAAAACAAAAAAAAAAACAAAAAACTGTGTTCTTTTCTCCAAGACATACATAGTTTCTGCAGAGCTGCAGGAGTTCATTGGAAATTTACCCCTGAGTTGTGGGCGGGACCATTAGCGCAGAGCAAGACCCCCCTTCCCCTTTCACCTCCTCTCCCCATTGATGAGAGCTCTCCATTCACACACTTTCCCGCTAGCTTACAGCCTCTCACAACCCCCAACCTAACAGTCCCTTACATGGCTCTAGTCGTCCACAAGCAGACACATAGCAATGGGGTGGAGCAGGGAGTTTGCTCGTGCGGTGGGTTTTCTACAACACAGATACAATCTATTTGAAAATACATTTTTTCTTCATGTTCACAACAGTTTGAATAAAGAAATACTCAAAAATTATATTTTGTGCCCAATTTTCTTTCAAAATGCCTCAAGAACATGTTAGGAACACCAAAACACAATTTTCATCGGAGTGGGTCGTTAAAATGATTGAAATGCTATTTTTTATTTTTTATTATTTCCTTCAGGAATTTGCTGTAATTGGTTTAACAGCAAACCAACAAACCCCAAGTAAGTCTAACATATCAAAGCTCATGTATCCAAAACCACATCTCATATTTCACAATATTTCTGATACATGTCAAAATAATTGTCAGTCTTGGATAAACAATAACAAAAGTAAAATTGTCAAATACTGTATGTCTCTTGCTTTATGTCACATTTGATCCGTGTGTTTTCATCTCAATACACTTGACTCATCTTGGAAAGCTGGTGGGAGGTAATCCAGAATCGACCTTAGATGAAAAATGATCTTGGCATGTTTGAAATTCAGTCAGTGGAGTTACATCACTTACACACGTTCTCTCTCTTTCATTTGAAATGCAATCTTTTTCTTTGTAGGCTGTGTAACTCGCATGGGAACAAAGCAGGCCAAAGCAGTGCTTACAGCTAAGCAAGTCAATTTAATGTACACTCTGAAGTATGAACAGTCTGATACAAACACGTGATTTTCAACTGTATATCAAACAAAATATAAACTTTATGATATCTGGCCAGGACAACCTCTAGAGCCTACAAGTTGTGGTTCATTCGTAAAATTTGTGTTGCATTGGAAAGCATTTTGATGTGCAAGATTGGTGTCTATTGCAAGAAGTACGCACAAATGCGTTGAAGAGATTTTGTGCTCCTAAAATGAGAACAGAACAGTGACGTGCAGTCAGGAGAGGCAGGTGAGGCTGTGCCTCACCTGTCATTATGGGAAGAAAAGAGAAAAAATAAATTCACTTATTATATTCAATCAGTAATTTGTGCTTTGCAGTCATTTTCCATTTAACTGTACCATTTTTGGGTGTTTTTTCTTTTCAAAATCGCTGAATTTCCGCATTTGACGTCCGATGAGGCACCAGCCCGCTGAGCCTCACCTTGGATTGCGCAATACCTATGCAGTCAGACGGTACTGCTGTCTCTCTGTATATCGGTTCAATCACTCGTACTATATGAGCTGAGTTTGCATAATTTAGCAGATGTATATGATGTACAGTGTTTGTTTTTATAAATAACTGTATGTGAGGGACGTGTTTCTTGTGCTGAGCGCTAAACGCCGGCGAAAAAGCTGCTGGGTGAGGCCAGAAGTTCTCGTGCCTCATGTTAGGGGGCGCCAGTGAGCCCTGAGATTATGACGCTAAAAAATACTAGAAGAAGTGATAGCAAGCGGCAAGTCATTTTCTTCAGAAGGAGCGGCGTATGGACTTTATTTACAAGTAAAGGTAAGACGATAATAACGTTTGTGATTTTTTCTATGCTGCAGTTTGTATATGAAAAAACATGTTGAAATGATATTTTAAACAAAACACGTTAACTGTTGTCAATCAAATGGTGAATAAGTTACTCAGTATGGTTCATATGTTTGTAAATCTGACTGATGACGTCAGTGCCTCACCAGCCATTAACCTCACCGCACGTCACTGGAACAGAATAACCAGTTTTGAAAATACTCCTTTCTAAACTGATCATGAAAATGCTCAAATATTTGCTCAAAAAGATATTGTCTTTGCAAAAATTAGTACCAATGCTTTAACGAGATTTTAGTGCTGGGTATATTTAATGGGACTGAAGCTTTGGTGTTTGAATGTGGCACTGTTATATTATATTATAACATACATATTATAACATATGTTATAATATATATGTCATATTTTTAGTAATATAAAATGGCTGTTTTTGATGATTTTATGGTTTGATGTATTGTTTTGCTAGTAGTTGCTGTGAACTGAAGTGCTATTTTTTACTTGTCTTGTCCAGCAGCTGAGAAAGCAGCGAGGGGCTGAAGACTTCTTGAGGCGTATATTTGTAAACACCTTTTTTATTTCAGGCTAAATTTTATTTTTATCATATCTGGACCAAGGAGAGGGAAAGTGGAGTAGGTGAAATGGGGGGCATGGGTGCAACAGAGGAAGAGGCGATAAAGTGGTTAGAGGATGATTACAAAATCACATAAAATCATATGAGGGAAGGGGGCAAGATCTTGTTCTAGGTTCATCATTAGCACTTTCATGCATAGATGTTTACCTAAAGGGCAGTAACTTGAATCAGTTACTTTCTGCTTAGCTTCCTGAATCAACAATTACATAATGTCTTGTCGTTAACACGAAACCCTCTCTGTCATGCCAAGACCCCAGCATCTGGAAGCTCCATATGCTCTGACCATGTCTGTAACTTTCCTCTCTGAGCCTCTGGGACGACTTTGATACTAAAGCACCAATCGGCCATGGGTAATCCAAACGAGAAAAAGACAAAACTCTCAGGATTTTTCTCCCTGGAGCAATAAACTGGTAAAAAGTTGGACAAATGTGGTGTTACCTATGTTAACCCTTGTGCTATCCTATGACCCCACCCTTACATTGACGTGTTTCCCTACCATGACAAAGGTGGATAAAGATGGAGAGGATTGCATGTAATCCATGGACACCAGTGAAGATCACAAATCATTGAAAACAAAAGGTTCAGCGCACTGTCTAGTGGGGTCTAGATGACCCAACTCCCAATGTAAAAGTGCCAAGGATAGCACAAGGGATAAACCATTGCCTCTTTCTGCTGCAGAATCCCAAATTGATTTAGTGTAAAATTTTGTTTTTCTAGCCTCATTCTTTTAATGCTGTTGTATTAACTTTTGTGGTTTAATTGTGACAGTCAGGATTTTTCCAAAGTGGATTTTCTCTACACTGATGGATGGTATGATTGGAATCCCTAAACTGTCACACCCTCCTCTCCTCTTTGCCATATCAGGCTAAATGAGTCAGAATTTCCCTTTAAGGGACTTGCATCAAGTGCATGGGCAGATGAAATATATGTTGTTAGTTCTTGACACTCCTTCGGAGAAAGGTAGCAGTTTCACAAAAACTAGCCAAAAAGTTGAAAGTCAAAGAACAGACAGTTCTTGTTTTCTGTGCAGGATTGGTGGTGTCTCCCAGCTGTTCATCAGAGGGGTGGATGCACTGCAACTGCGCTCAGCAGCCTCGCAGACACAAGAACACTCCTTCAGGCCTTTCTTAGGGGAACAGCAAAAGACTTGGCTAGGTGTGAGCCATCACACACCCTGCTGACAGCCCAATCAGTTCCAGCCTCAGCGCCGCTCAGCAGACAGATGCGTTGCTAGTTTGTTATGAGTAGACATTGTTGCTTCTGCTTTTCAACATTCCACACGTTGCCATAAATCAAAACTAAGGCCTGAAGAAAGCATGAAGCAGGACTAAATTTGCCTGTATTTGTTGTCTTCTTTTGCAGACCTTTAGAGAAAACAGGATAATTTCACTGATGACAATTGTTTAATTTGATAGCAGTAAAATGTCTCATGAGACTATAAAAGGTAACCAAAAGCGGGTGGACAGAGAGAGACTACCACATTACTCCTGAACAAGCAAATTTACTGAAAAGAAAAGATCTTGGCTTGCATTGTAAAAAGAAAAAAAAGAGTATAAAAGACAATGTGTGTGGTCTCAATTATGAAGTTCACTAATACCCGTGGGATTGTGGTACAAGGTATGCTCTCCATTCCTTGTCTGTCAAAACTTGGACTTCAAAGTAGCTATCACTCACATACATGGCATCCACTCTTCCAAAAATGCCAGAACTTTGTGTTTATGGCCAATTATTTTAGAGTTCATCACCTGTTCTTGTTTAAAGACCCACTCCGATCATCTTTTGATCTATTGTAAAAGTGTTCCCAGTAGTCTTTTAATTATGATCATGTTGTGTTTAGCAAAAAAAAAAAAACAGTGTCGTTTTCCAGGACATAGGCTACGTTCACACCGCAGGCTGAAACGACCCAATTCTGATTTTTTTGCCCATATGCGACGTGTATCTGATCTTTCCATGACAGTCTGAACGACACAGTTCCGATCTTTTCAAATGCGACCCAGGCCACTTGGGTATGTGGTCCTGAATCCGATATGTTCCGATCGGCCAGGGCACATGAATCCAACCCGTACGTCATTAATACGCTACAAACTTCATAATTCTGCGTTGAAGTAGGCGGGAACAAGAACATAAACATCAACTATGGCAAACGATGTTGCTGAGTCCAGTCAGTGAACGGGAAGCAAGGTCACCGATTTGATTCATATTTGGGGTCACAGCTCTATTCAGGCCAAAGTCGAGGGCTCCTATCGCAACCGGGCGACTTTTTTTTTTTTTTTAACTTGTCCTGTCCAACAACTGGGCAGACAGATGAGAGCTGAGGGCCTCTTGTGTTGGACATATTTTACTTTAACAAGAGGGGTTATTAATCTTCAGACAAACCAAAGGTATGTCTGAATAAACCCCTTTTGTAATTGAGGCCAAACTTTATTAATTTCAACCATGTTTGAAAATCTTTGGTGTTGGACCGGACGGAAAAGGAAAGGAGGGAAGAAGAAAGAGGGATGTTAGAGAGGGGGGGGTGAGGGAGGGGGTAAGACCATGAAGCATAGAGCAGACAGGTTTACTGGTTGTGTATCATTATGGTAAGGTTCAAATGAAGTACAAAATGGGGCGGGGCTGTCCTGGCGGTTTTTTAAAATATTTCCAGCGAAATGCCCGAGCGTGGTGTTGAACCTTTCCCGCAATGACTTTTTTTCTTTTTCTACCTTTCCGACCGTGGTCAGAAGCGCGGGAGACCGAAGGCGGATCCTTCTCAGGGGTTCGATTCCCCGTTCTGACCCTTAAATTCTCCAGAACAGGTTAATAAAGAGTAAATAGCATTTATTCTGGGGGAAGCACAGAATAAATAAAAGTGTTGTAACACACAACATGAATGCACGCCCACACTGCCCCCCTTATTCTCTACCGCTGTACACGCTCTCTCCTGTCTCTTACACACACACACACACACACACATATGCGCGCGCATGCGGCCAAAGCACTTATAGACCCCCATTCCACAACAGTGGGTACAGAAAATCCGGGCTCCATTGCCTTCTTAAAATGAGGAGATTGTTATTGTGCTGGCTCCTTCATGAAAATAAATTTATTAATGCAAAAAGAGCTCCGCTGTTGACAACACTGTTGTTGACATCCATTGTTTACGTTAGCTACTTCCACAAACAACGAGTGACGTCGTTCACTGTTAAGTACTCTTCGGCGCATGCGGGTCAATTCTGGGTCATTTCACAGTCACACAGGAGATCACAAAAGTCCGGATTTAATTGAAAATGTGAATGACCTTGCAAAAAAAATCTGATTTTTTTCAAAAAATCGGAATTGAGCATTAAACCCTGCAGTGTGAACATAGCCATAGTTTCTGCAGAGCAGAACTAGTTTATTAGAAAGGCTTCTGTTGGCTCGGAGCAACTTCGCCCTCTTTCCCCTCCCCGTTGCAGAGCAGGAAGCTTGCTGCCTGCCAAGCATATTTTCCACATATCTTTTTCAGACGACATTTTTTGATGTGCTCTAGATTCTTAACAATTTCACTAAAGACATGTCTAGAGACTTAATTTTGAGCCTTATTGTCTTTATGAAAATTCATGAGCAAAATGCCCCAAGAGCATGTTAAAACACCAAAAACTCAATTTACAACAGAGTGGGACTTTAAGTTTCTTTGTAACCTCTTTAGTTTACGAATATTCCAAAAAAAATGTATACAGTTGTTTCAAAGGCTAAAACTATTGGTTTTTCTTCAAGGCTATGTGTAAAACTGAACTTTTCAACCCCTAAAAACTTTTTGTTGCTACTTTCTTTGAACAAAAGAATTTTATAGTGTTTAGCCAATTTCTATCACATAAACTCAGTGCTAATGACTCCGATTTCAAGTGTTTCAGTTTCAACATTTCTATTTTGAGAGTCAACTTTTACCCAACAAACTGGTCTGCTGAAAATTCAACATGGATAAAAGTTTATGTGAAATTGTATTTGTCCAAATAGTAAGTCCAATTATGGTCAGATGATTGCTTTTTATGGCCTCATCTGTTTCTTCCTTTTTGTGGGGGATTTAAATAATTATTTGTGGTTAAATAAATCGTAGTGATGACAAAATTTTACCAAAAGAGCCTTGAAATGGCAAAAATATGCGACTTTTGAACTCCTTTTTATATCTTTGGCCTGCCATAACCCATTATTCTTCTTCTTAAAGTGCTAAGAGGAGGACTAAGAGTCTTCTAAAGGCATATCTGTAATGACAAGGAAAGTTAGAACTCTCCATGATTCTGTGCAAACACAAAAACGATCTTGAAACTTATACATTTCCCAGGGATTTTTATTTAATTTTATTTTAACTACTACTCCATTAATTCTTCACCAAAGATGCTTAATATTATACTTGTTAAAACAAATGTTGTTTTTCCAACATTTACATTTTAACCTTGGCATGACAATGACTTATTAATTAGATCTTCTGCATGACTGACTTGGCATCATTTTTTAGCATGTAATATGAACTGCAGAAATAGGCAAAGCATGAAGATCTCCTCCTCTACCACACCCCAAAGGTGTTCTATTAGGTTGAGCTCTGGTGACCGTGGAGACCATTTGAGTCCAGTGAAATCATTGTCATGTTCAAGAAACCAGTCTGAAAAATTCCAGCTTCATGACATGGCGTCTTATCCTGCTGGAAGTAGTAGAAGATGGTACACTGTGGTCATATGGTATGGATGGAAATGGCCAGAAATGATTCTCAGGAAAGCTGTGGCGTTGTAACCATGCTCAATTGGTAGTAAGGGACCCATTGTTTGTCGAAAACATATCCCCAAGCCATTACATCACCACCACCAGCAGCTTGAACTATTGATACAAGGCAGGGTGGATCCATGTTTTCATGTTGTTGATGACAAAATCTGACTCTATAATCCAAATGTCACAGCAGAAATAGAGACTGTTCAGACCAGACAATGTTTTTCCAATCTTCTATTGACCAATTTTGGTGAGTCTGTGTGAATTTAGCCTCAGTTTCTTGGGGGACCCGGTGTGGTTTTCTAGTGCTGTAGCCCATCTGCCTTAAGGTTAGATGTGTTGTGCATTCAGAGATGTTCTTCTGCAGACCTCAGTTGGAACCAGTGGTTTTTGAGTTACTATTGCCTATCTATCAGCTGGACCCAGTCTGGACATTCTCCTCTGACCTCTGGCATCAACAAGGCATTTCTGCACTCAGAACTGCAGCTCACTGGATATTTTCTCTATTTGAGACCAATTTTTTGTAAACCCTAGAGATGGTTGTGGGTGAAAGTCCCAGAAGATAAGCAGTTTCTGAAATGCTCAGACCAGCCCGTCTGGCACCAACAACCATGGCACGTTCAAAGTTACTTTAATCACCTTTCTTTCTCATTCTGATGGTTGATTTGAACTGCAGCAAATCGTCTTGACCATGTCTACATGCCTAAATACATTGACTTGCTGGCGTGTGAATAGAAATCTACTTAGCAGTTGGACAGGTGTTCCCTCATAAAGTGGCCAGTGAGTGTAGATTCACCAATAAACCTGTGGAGCCTGTTACTGGACTTTGGAAGGAAGCTTGAGCGCCCAGACAAAACTCATATATCTACTGGGAGAAATTGTAAAGTTCATCTGGGATTTGATCCAGAACCTTCTCACTGTGAGCGCTAACCACTGCGCCACCATGTCGCCTACTCATTACAGTTCATTACAGTTGTCATGGCTACAGACTCAGTCGCTGGAACCTGGAAGGAAAACACAGGTGAGTTAAGGGGTAAGTAATAAAGTTTATTTTCTCTTGGTCCTGGGTGGTAGTTGGTGTAGCGGGAGACCAGAAGATGGATCGTGGCGTGGCTAGAGGTTTGTCCATGGCTCGTGGCGTCACTGGAGGATACAAACAAGGCTCGTGGCGTCATAGGAGGATACGAACGTGGCTTGTGGTGAGACAGGGAGTTCAGCAGAGGCTCGTGGTGAGTCAGGAGGTTGGCTGAAGCTTGAAAAGTGACAAAAGGATGTAGAGGCTTGGATCCGGGAGAACTAATGACTCAGGCGACAACTTGTGGTAATGATATCCTGAGAACAAGACAGAGAGCGTGGCTTAGGCAAATACATAAATATGTGGACTAGAAAAACTTGGCGACCAAGCTATGCACCATCAGGGGCAACAAACTGGCGATGAATATTGGAGCTGGATCTCCTTTTGAAGGCAGGCAGGTGATGAGGTGAGTGGTCACAGCTGTGTCACATCAGGAGCCAAGCAGAGAGGGCAGGGGAAGAAGAGCTGACAGAGGCACCATGACAACAGTAAGTTAGTACAGTGTTTTTCAACCTTTTCTGAGCCACGGCACACTTTAACCTTAAAAAAAATCCCGCGGCGCACCAGGATCCAAAAATTAAAAAAAAAAAAAAAAAACGGAGAAACTCATAGTCTGTATTGATCTACAGCCCCTCCACAATCTCACATGCATTTTTGAGATAATTGTTGCAGAAAAAGCTGGAAACTGCAGCTGTTTTTTTTCTAAAAGATGCAATAAAAGTTAAGTTAGAAGATGTAAAAACAGTTTGATGTGTGTTTGTTGATTTCAAGATGTTTAACAACAGATCTCCTTGAGCGCTGTCACTCTCACAACCCAATGCATCATGGGAGATGTAGTGCATTAAACGGCCGGCGGAGATCGCGTCTCTGAGCTTCATTGTTTTGTTCACTTGTTCCACTGTCTGACATCGGATTCTGTGGAAAGCTGCACCGATAAAGACGAGCTTTAGCTGGTATTTTTGTTAGAACTGAGCGACTTTACGAGCTAAATCGGGACAAGGAAGTGAAGACTTTAACCACTTCTGATTGGTCAGACTGATGACATGTGATTAAGCTCCCCAAGAATGATTGGTGGAGACAGTTAAAGGGGCGGGACTTTTCCAAAATACAGCCGGAGTTGCAGCTGAATCGCGGTACGTCATTCTTATCAAAATGTCTTTAATAAAATAAAATAATCGCAAAGAAAAAGTATTTTACGATATTTTATATTCCTAACTCCTCAGTGTTTTATCAGGGCCTGTTTGGATGAACAGAGAGCTGAAATCCTGGAGATGGGAAATGTTTAATTTTTCAGTTAATGAGGGCAATTTCCCACAGCACACTTGACCATCTCCCACGGCACACTAGTGTGCCGCGGCACACTGGTTGAAAAACACTGAGTTAGTAGTTCCACAACTTTTTCTGGTGCTCATGGGTGCAAATACATCTTTCTTTAATAACACAAACTGATTTCAGATTATTTATTTTTAACAATAATTTTTTTTTTTTTGTAAATATTAAGCAGTGCAGGCGCTAAAAGATTATAATACTAGAAATTAGGAGACCATGGTGAAGCAAAAATAAAAATGGAGTACCTAATTCCTCCCAGCTACCATGGTGAAGCAAATGTCCTAAAAATGGAGTACCTAATTCCTCCCAGCTACAGTCAGCATTAAGGGTAAGATTTTGGCGGTTAAAGCACCAAAAGACTTGAATAACTGTGACTGCATTTCACTGCTACCCCAGTCATAATAACATGCAATCAGGTGTGTGATGAATAGAGGAACCTTAATTTTTGCAAAGTATTTTACAGAAATTCTATTTGTGTTTACACGTTAACAAGCCTGATGCACTTACAAGTCACTGTAAAAGCCAAAAACACCAGAGCACAGGCATTTTTGCACATTTAAATGCTCCACTTGCAAACTCACTTGTATTAGAAAATACTGAGGGTTCATTTAACCCAGGAGTCTTTCAAAAACGTCCGAGCTGAAATCCTCCCATTGAAAAACCACAGGACATTTAGGATGGAAGTTTTTTCTGTGACTTTGCTCTGGTTTCAGAGGAAGAGCCAAACTATCTGTGCTGACTTGTTTGAGTTGGAGAGCCTGCATAAAGTCAGAGCAACTTTAAAAGGAAGAGGATGTGCAAAAGTGGAATGAGAGGGTAGAGGGAAAGTTTGAAGGGAAACGCTCAATAAACTTCAGAGGACTGGTGGAATCTCACACTGTCAAAGTTTCCTGCATATAGGCGTTCATGAATACGAATACGAATGTGCGCCAACTGGACACACACACACACTAAATGAACAGATTGTGAGGGCAGATATGCATCATATATAAAAAGGAATTTGATTAATTGCATGCCGTCAGTTATTTCACAAGTAATCGCAGATTAAGTGTATATTTTAGCTGTTTTTTTATGCTGTTGGAAAAGCCTATTTTTATTATGAAGACAGAAAGGGTTGAATACATGATGTCTTACACAAAACCACTGTATTTTTTGCAACAGAATCTAGTAATTACAACAACAAAAAATACATCCAAAAAGTCTTAATATCACCTCAAATCCCTAAATCTCTTGCATTTTTCATTCTCTGTTTGCTTTGGAAAAACTCCGCTAAGCCTGGTGAAAGACTGAGCCGTGCTTCTTCTGCGTTGCTGTCAGTAGCAAATACTGATTTACACACCTACACTGGCCCCTAGTGGCCAAACTATGCAAAGAAATGCGATTTATACTCTATAAAAACTACAGTAGGTGTCAAAATACTTTTTTTTTGGCAGCTATTGTTTAATGGTGTTTACAGTAGAGTGGCTCTTTCAATAGAGGGGTGTACATCAGTATTTCTCCGAAGATGACAAGAGAAACTGTAACCCCAAACCGCTGGACATCAGCTGTTCTGTTTCAGGCTTTTTTAAAGTTAAATTTCTAATGACCTGAATCTGTGGTGGTAAGTAAAAATCTGATTGGAAGCTATGAACCATATAATGATAATTCATGTAAAGAAAATGGTATGGTAGAACAGAGGTGGTATTATATGATATTGCTTTCACTCCCTTTCAAGCAATCTATGATTTGATGACTAATTATCCTATGTTTGATACGTCTCTGTATGGATGTAAAACTCTGTTGAGTGTATTGTTTGTAAATTACTCTTGCTTTGATTGCTTGAAATAAACCAATTCCAAATCCAATTTGTCCCTGTTTACTTGTAAAACTTCTGAGTACCCTCATCCAGATCTTTTGCCCATGACACTTTCAGCAATGAAAAGCATTTGGCAGAGTTCCGCGTTTTAAATAAAAAAGCAGCAGTTCGTGGAAGCTTGTCCTAAATATAGATCCAAGCAAACACAAGAAACAGACAAAATTACATAAACACACTCCTGGCACAATACCTCCTTTGTTCGGTTGGTTTTTACGAGGTATGCGTGCAGTTACACAACCTGCCCATTCTAGCCAGTATCATTTTGTAAACACAATTTGACACACTTTTGCACACCTTTTCTTTTTTTTTTTGGATGGTTACCTCTGGGGTATTACAGCAGTCTAGACAGACAGAAGACAGACTCCTGTGAATGCTTTTCATAGAAAAGGAAAGACGCAGTTGTCATTAACAGCTTAAACCAGAGCTTTGTTTGTGAATTGTCTAATGGCTTTACTATAGTTTACCACAAACATCCACATACAGACATACATGTGGTTAAAAAAATGAAAATACTATTTATTTGCTCTTTTTTGGTTTTCTAGTAGTTGTAATTAATACTAAAGCTTATGATTTGAATTTATTGTAGCTGAATTATCATGATTAAGTATGGAACCATTGCTCTATTCTTTAGGTATTGGTGGTTACAACCTGTTGACAATGCATGCTCTTATATCCCTGCTTGTTCTGCTGTGAGCACATTTTTTCAAAAGGCCTCAAAGGTAAAATAAGCCTTTTTTTGTTTCCTATTGTTAATTAAACTTTTAAAATAACTTGGTGGTTTCTGTAAAGTTGTATTCATAAAAACATAACAGTAGTAAAAAAAAAGCTTGCATTGGACAACATTAATGTTTGAAAAAGAATACATTTGTATTGGGTGAAAACATGGCAAAAGGAATTTTAGTGCTGCATTGAAACCAAATGCAGTTCACATGTCAAGGACGTCCAGTTTCAATGAAAGGTCAAAGCCCAATTCTCTAGTGGCATCACATTTCGGCTGATGCAGCAGCACAGAGCATCAAAAGATTCTGACGTGCATCAGAATTTTTGGAGTTTTCAGAGTTCAAATATTTAAACTTTGGTGAATATATGCATCAACCTATTACGGACTCAGATTTGGTAATCAGTGATGTAAACCTTCCTTGAGTGAATGAGGGACAACAAGTCGTCAAATTGGGCCACAGAAAAACTGAAGTTCCACTGAAATTGGCCGTCATTCAGATGCATCTCCTGCCGTAAACAATGAACCTCACTGTTCAGGGAGAGTCTGTGAATGATCTCATGAGCCGGGAAATGGGGACATGCTTGTTAGCACCCTTGTGGACCTCTTTAAAATAAAGAAACTCATGCTTCTCTTTTAAAATCATCCATGGCCTTAGTCACAACTGTCTTTATGGGTGAACACAGGCTGTCTGGAGGCAAAAAAACTGGCACACGGTTGAAAACACAGATTATCAAGGTTATAGACAATAGTACAATAGTACGTTCCATTTTCACTACACCCCTTTAGGTGACTGCACAAGTTGCAAAAGAATACAACTCTAATCCCTTTAAGATGCAGCTGCCAATATCTACAACCCTCTGACAATCCAAAAGCCTGCGACACCCATACGTGTCAACCAGCCGTACTAGTAAATGTTACTAAAGCTTTTGACGTAGATCCTCTCTCATTCAAATTCACGTCAGAAATCTCAGGAGTCAGCGTAATGAGCACAGAAACTGGGGCAGTTTCTGGGCTTTGAGCTAAAGTAAAAGGAAGAAAATAAAAGAAAACTATGCAGTCCTGGTAGCTATTTTATTAACATCTAAATGATCTGTTTACCATGTTTATCCACCAAACAATTGTTTAAAATTGCACAAGGATTCCTATAATGCCCAGCAGCACAGAGCGCCAGCAGTGATGTCGTTTACTCTTTATAGAAAGTCCATTCTAATTCAAGTAAAGAAGACCATAGTCCAATTTCAAGTAAACCCGAGCTCATCTGGGTTTTTATACTTGCCAAACAAAGTCCAGAGAAAGCAAACCCTAATCAAACCTGCCAGTGTGGATGCCCCTTCATTAGTCTTTGTTTTGGCCTGCCCAAAAAGATTTTACCATAGAGGCATGGATCTTGGTGCACAAATACCATATGTCTTGGATCTTGATTTTTGTAGTACTAAACACAAACTCCTCAGTTTGCAATAAAGTTCATTTTCCAGGAAGCAATGTAAGGTCCCTCTTATGTGCTACACATGCAGTACAGAAGCCACTGGAGAGAAAAAAATCAAAATGAAATCCAAATAAACACATTAATCGCGTCCTTGAGCACATCATTGATGAGATTCTAAAAAAAACTGCCATTCCAAGCCCAGCTGCAGGCGTGGGAGACAGTAAAACAAGCTCATGTCCTCAATCATATCTGTAATTTTCTTCCTTCTATCATAGCCCACAGTTCATGGCAATAAGTAAGGGCAGGAACCAAACATACTCTTTGGAGACCTTTTAAAACAAAGTTCACCAGAATTCTGTCCATAAAAGTAATGACCAGATTTGGTGACCAGGGCCAAACCTGAGGACATCCAACTTTCCACTGAATCAGCAAATCAAGTGGCTGCTCTGTTCTTGGAATGATTAAGCTGCCCCCAACAGTGGACCAAGATATCATGGGACATGATTGAATGCCATCTCCGACTCTCACAGCAAATGTGGACCAAATGTATAGATTTGCAAGATTCCTCAAGGATTTTTCCAGTGTTCCAGATCTTTTGTTGCCGAGTTTTTAGGCTCAACCTTAAAACAGTGTCTAAAGACAGGTTTTGACCTTTTTAAATGCCAGCATTAATACTCACCATATTTTCTGCACTTTAGGAATGATAATAAGGCGCACCATCAATGAATGGCCTATTACGAACTCCTGTTATAAATAAGGCGCACCAAACTATAAAGTACATTGAGATAACAAAGTCAGAGATAAGTCAGACAGTCAGACTTCAACTGTATTCACAGAAATTGTAGAACTTCTTTGTTACATTCTATACATTAACATATTTTACAATAACACGCAGCCTTGTTTACAACACATAAAAAAATAGGCTGAAACCACTATTACAAATGTTACTGTTAATAAGGTAACTCCCAACCTTGTTAATGTAAAACACTGTCCCAAAACTGCTACAAGTTAGCGCATTAGCACATTTGACACCAGCCTTGTTTGCAAGACATAAAAGAACAGGCTGATATCACCAAAACAAATGTTAGTGTGACTATGCTACCTTTTTAGAAACACTTAAAAAATAGGGCTGGGTTGATAAAATCGATCTGAATCGTTTCAAGCTCAATAAATCAATAATCAATCCATCAATCAAAGAGATCAATCTTTTACGCCTTTCCTTTTTGTGTGACCCCTAGCTTGATGCTAACATATAATGAAATTTCCCATAGGAAGGGCTAATGCTAATGATGATCCCTTGATTGTGCGAGTTACGTTCCAAATAGAACCCGTGATAAGCAAAACCCGTGAAGTAAAACCTTTATTTTTTTTACAATTATTATACAATGAAATACACTATTATACATTGAAAAGAAGAATGACCATTTAACAGGCTAAATCAATTGTTTTTAACAAATAAAGTACTTTAAACGTTTTTTCAACAAATAACTTCTGTAGTGTGCTGTCAAATATCAATTTCAATCGCCGATAAAGAACGAAGGCTTTAAATTAGCGATTAGCCCGCCCTAGCGACCAGTGGATTAAACGGAAGAAAATTTAAAATGATTATGAAAAAAATAAAAAAGTACAGTGGGACAGATAGTGACTCGGTCTTCTTTTTCACTGCTCTTCATACTGAGCGCTGCATCGCATCTGCAGCGTTTTTTCCTTCTGAAGCCCGCGGTGCAGCTGCAGGTGTGTTTGTTGGGAGAGGAACAGTGATAGGCAGTTGTTGTCGCTCTTTTTTCTTCTTTGCTAAAGATCCTTATACACCGACATGCCCCCATCGATTATGTTGGAGAACTGTAATGAACGGCTCATCAAAAGGTCCCATTCTTGAGCTACTCGCTGAGTGACTTTTTAGCAATCAGAATGCAGAGAACACAATGCACAATCAAATCCGTGTTGATAGCGAAGCCGTGAAAAGTAAGCCGTGATATAGCAAGGGATCACTGTACACATTAAACCTAAACATACACTGACACTGCTGACTAAATGTATTTTTTTAAACTCTTTTAAGGAAACTTTTTTTTTAAAGTAACGATTTGTGGTCTAAAGCACAG
This sequence comes from Oryzias sinensis, assembly GCA_037389245.1. Taxonomy (NCBI): domain Eukaryota; kingdom Metazoa; phylum Chordata; class Actinopteri; order Beloniformes; family Adrianichthyidae; genus Oryzias; species Oryzias sinensis. The sequence goes on from CM074501.1 coordinate 26,448,723, forward strand.
TTTTTTCTTCTTCTGGAATGACTTGTTTTGGTATAGCCCGAACTCCAACAAGTGACCAAGCTGAAACACCCTCAGCAGAGGCAGAACATAATGATCTGCACATTTTGCAATTTTGCTGGAGCTTCTCTTTTTATAATTTTACAGTATGTGAACAGGTATCGATTAAATATTAATATCTTTAAAACATATATATTATAATCGTAGAATACAATATTCAACCATAAAACCCTTTGAAGCGTTTTTTTCTGTCTTCCTTGATTATTGATTTAATAATATTTATAATATTTGCTTTATTTAATATTTATGTACCAATGAATAAGAAAGATGTCCTCCTTTTTTAGAGACATTTTAGTTCCTCCATTGAGGAGGATCTGTCCTGCAGTTTAATAGTAAAGCTGCTGCTTATAAAATGACTGATACTTTGAGCACAAAAGCTGAAGAAAAAGCCTATTTGTTTAAAATGCATTGTTAAAGACACATCCCAACCACATGTTACTGTTGTTTTTCTTACGTGGCTTTCAAAAAAAAAAGGAAAAACTAAAATAAAGGCTTTGATATTTTGAATGCCTTGTTAATTCCCTTAGAATACATCAAAAACAGACTCATTACGTGTCTCATTTATCAGAGCAGAACAGTTGGAGCTACAAGCTCAATTAGGAAGTGGTCATGTATTTAAGCTGTGGGCCAGAAAACAGACTTGGTAAAACAGGCAGCGGAGCCTGAGTTTATAGTGTCTGACCTAGTAAATGCTAAAGGAAGACACGCACCCACAGCCAAACCAGTCAACTGTCACCTACAGTGCATATTTGGCTTGTGGCTTTGGCATGGCCAGTGGGCAGCCTGTGGATTGAGTTAAGGTCGAACACAGGAACTTCTCAGACGTTGCATACTTTGACAATCAAGTTTTTAAAGGAGGGGAAAATTAACTTGGCTGTGTAACTTTCAAGGTTTCAGGAAAGTAGCAGGGCCTGCCAGAGAATTAAGACCATTCCCTAACAGGAAGCTTCCCAGGAAGCTGCATTGATTAAAAATAATTCAAGGAGAAACATTTTTTTTCATTAGAAAATCTGATCTGAAAAAGAAAAAAAAACATCCCAATATTATTATCATAGGAAAAGAAGGACACAAACTAATAAGCCTGGAATTTGCATATTTGTTATTGAGTAGCTTCATCAGGACACTGTAAATTATACCTTAAACAACTTGGTAGGGTGCTTAATGTAATTGTCAGATCAGCCTTTTTCGGTTTTGGTCTTAAAACTCATCATTAGAGGCAATAAAAGCAATGATAAGTACATTCTTGTTCAAACACAATCTTGCACTTTCACAAATACTATTATACTCACACACAAAGTACACAGTTTGTAAATTATGTTATTAGTGCAAAAGTATGGTCAGGTTTGTGCATAAAAGTATGTATTATTCAGTGGCGGATTAATACATACTTTGTATGGGAGATGGAAGACTTTAGGGTTGCAACTGAAAACAGGGGGGTATTCCAGAAAGCAGGTTATGCTAGCTCCCACGATAAGTTTGAGGCTAAGGAAGTTGATAACCTCAGTTTTCGGTTCCAGAAATGGAGGTATGTTTCAGGGTATGTCAAGTTGCTATAGCAACTCATGCTCTGAACATAACCTGGTCTGGAAGAGGTTTAGTTGAAGGTTAGTTTGTTTTGAGAGAGGTGAAGCAGCATGGCATATCCATTTGAAGGTAATTTAGTGGATGAAGAAGCTCAGATAATACTTTTTCCACCATGAGAGGGTGAGAAGACCACATATGGATGTTGGAAAAATAAAATTTTTTACATTGTTGATCTAACTTAATAATTTGCTTCAGTTAAGATAAATAATTTTTTTGTTTGGTCAGTTTAAAAATAACACGTAGTTTTCAGACAGTTATTTTACTTTCATTCAAATTAATTCAATTAAGTAGGTGTAACTTTGGTGCCGCTGTTAGAGCAGCACGGCAAGGGATTGTGGGATACCATTCCCTTTGCCTGTCTGGACGGATTTGGGTTTAAGTGTGGGTTTTTGACTAAATGTGTTTAGTTGTCTAGCTGTTTTACTGTGTTTCACCATGTTTTGTTGAGTTATTTTGTCCTGCTAAGCCAGGGGTCGGGAGCCATATATGGCTCTTTTGATGGTCACATGTGGCTCGCAGACAAATCTTTAATTATACTTTTTTTTCATTAGACCAGTCCTTCTCAGGTGCGATGCGATGCCAAGGAGGGCGGGGGGTAGTAGTGGTGCTTGGAGAAAATAAATCTGCACCACTATCAAATAACTATCATCTATTATTTCACAGAGTTTATAACAGCCTAACCCTGCGATCCGCCGTCTCTTCAACTGCGCGTTCCCGTCTCTGAGAAAGAGCGCAAAGGTGCAGCGGGGGGGGGCACAGACAGCAAGGTGAATCGCGCAGGGATTGTCAAAATTTAAAACACGCTGCCCGTCAGATACTGCAGAGTGAGTATATGTTTGGCTCCACGTCTGCATGTGAGCGGTCTTTCTCACATCTATAGAACATGCAGACCAACCTAAGATCAAGTTTAAAGTCTCAACGCCTGCACGAAACTGAAACTCACCACGTATCAACCAGACTAAACCATCAGCAAAACCACGCAGCACCAGAATTTGTGATAATGGTAAGAAATACTCATCATTTATTAGCAACAGCATAACAATATTTTTTTAAAAAGAATCCACAGACTTATTGTACTTTAAAAATGTTGAAATTATATCAAATGCACACATTCACTTTTATATTTAGTTTTAAACATATTGTAGCGGACTGAGTTAAACTGGTGGCTGTTGGGTTGCGTTGTAAATTACGGAGTTCATTGAATGCACCAAGAAGAGATCTGATTGGCCCTCAGTTCTGTCACTCAGCCTGTCGTTGAGGAGTTTGGACCAATGGGGTTCAGCTATTGGCCAAATAAGGTATATGGGTGAAGAATACAGTGAAGAAATATAAAGTTGGGAGAAGCGCTCTCGTCTTGAAGGGAGAGATTCAGGAGTTGCTGAATTAACTGTACTGTGTTTGTTGCGGTCTACAATAACCAGAATAAAGAACCCTAAATGAGGTTCTGTCTCTGTGCCTCAGTGTGGGAAAGATACAATTCATTATTGTATGGCTCTTTCAAAATTACATTTAAAAATATGTGGCATTCATGGCTCTATCGGCCAAAAAGGTTCCCGACCCCTGTGCTAAGCTTATGTCTCTGCACCATAAGTGAGAGGAAGGGAGAAGATGATGAGTTTATATAGCACCCCTACCCTAATGTCTTGTAATGACAATGATGGAAATTCATGAAATAATTGTGTTCACACTCCATATAGCATTATGTACTTTTATTTTTATAAAAATGACTATATCTGCCGGCTCAAACTTAGACATATGAGAGTTAGAGAATTATTATTAATTAAGATGGAAAAAAGATGAATTGGAGTAATATGACATTTAGTTAGATAAATTTGTAAATTTGAGTTGTATAAAAATTATTGAGTTTTATAGACGTAAGAAATTAGGTCATAGCCATATTATTTTTTTGATGGACGTATAATCTTTATACGCCGTCATTAAAAGCTCAGACTCCGTCTCACTGAAGTATAGCGCTCTCTTTTTTTCACCACACGTTTCCATGGTGACCCCGGAAATCGGCGATCCATTGAAAATGTCTTTATGTACATGACGTGCATGTGCATTAACCCAGGGTTACCAAGTCGAGCGTAATTACCCCAACTCATATCCGGGCTTTTGGAACCGACATACCCAGAGTAAGCAAGTTCAGGCGGATTTCAGCCAGAGTTCAGGCTTAAAGTCAGGCTAGTTTAATGCTTACTGGAATACCCCCCAGTGGAGTGGAAAGCCATCACAAATGAAAGTATCAAAACTGTTATTGTTCTTCATATTAAAACAGCAGTTCTTCTTGCTGATGTGTTGCTATTGTTATTTTTGTAATGCCTAAAGAGCTTGTATTGATGATTTCTTAATCTTTGTCAAATATGATACTAATACTGATTCCAAAATTAGGGGGAAAGTGGGCGGCAAAGATTTTTACTGGGTGGGGCAGCTGCTCCCCCATTGCCACTCTGTAGCTCCTCCCCAGCAATTATCTCTGGTAGAGCAACAGCTGTGCATTGCCCTGATGCTGAGTTAGTCTTTTCATGAATGAAAAAAGCCTAAAATCATTTCCTGTTGTGGTTTGGGTTCAGTTTTTGGCATTTTAACTGCCTGTCTTATTGTGAAGATTTCTTTACGGCCTGTCTTAGGTTGAGTTTTACTTCCCTGGTCCCAATTTCCCTTGATTCATTTCACCTGCGTCTCGTCAGTCCTGTTTGTATATAAGTCTTGTCTCTGCCGTCCTCTTGTGCTCCTCCACACCTCCCTACCTCCCTACCTCCCTACCTCCCTACCTCCCTACCTCCCTACCTCGTGCATATCACTTGCACACCCCATGAGTGCAGCATTGACGTGGTCGGTAAGGAGCAAGTGAATGGACCTTACTAATGATTGGAGTGCTGTGCTGTATAAAAGGCACTATACCACAACATCACCCGTACATTGTAAGTTTATGTAGCAGATGTTATTCCTATAAATACTTCACAATAAACCTACCACACGCACATGACGTCAATGTGGACGTCATGAGATGGCGGCATGACCCTCAAGATACTGCTGCCCCTGTCTATGACCAGCCACGGACAACCCAAAAAACCACCCGTACAGGTACATGTGTCTAAGGAAAAAAAACAAGACCAAATTCAAGCACTCTCATTTAGTTCGGATGGTTAGTTGAACTAGAAAGCTGGGAGCTGGTGGGTTCCAGCTTGCAGTTCCAACATGCAAACTATTATCGTCAAATTATTGTTGAACCAACCAAATGCACTTTATTTAAAATATTCTGACATAAAAGGTCAGACTTGCAACAACATAGAATTACTTCTTAAGAGACATTTCTGAAATATAGCTATTTTTACTCTCTATGGTCAGTTTTCTTAGTATTTCAAAAGTTTAAAAGAAAAAAAAAAGCAATTTGTAAGCGCTAAGACCTTAGGTTTGACTTGAAATTACAACTAAAGACTTAAGACTTGATTTGGACATATAAAGGGACTGGTTAGCATGTCTGGCCTGCACTTTTATCAAGAGTAGTTATGAATGTTAGACATACAAGCGTTGACACACAAGTGGTTTTAGGTGTCACATCTGAATTACTACCAGGTATTTAGCCCATGCTAGTCTTCAAATAGCTTATGGCTGTAATAAAAACATCAAGTTTGAAAGAACTTTTCTTTTCAATTTTTTTTCTTTCTATTTTTGGAAATGTACACACTGTTTCATGCATGTTTTGTATGGCTGGATTGTAGTACTCGGTTATATTTAGCTGTTTCTAAAGTCCAGGTCTTTTTTTTAAATCTTTATATTGTGGTTTCTCTTGTTGACATTTTCAGAACATTTTTGAGAGCTTGGTGTGAAGGATTCCAGTATGGAAGACGGCAAAGGGTAAACATGACTCTGGCTGCCATGCACTAATTCAAAAGCTATTTCCAGAGAGCAACTGGAGGAGAAAGGAAGTGAGTGTTGGTGAGAGGAATGAGATTGTTTCACTGACACTTCAAAGGTGACATGGAAGACTGGAACAACACGGAACATGCTCTGCTGGTAGAATGAAATTATTTTTTCTAGTTTGCTATAAATACATCACTCAGTTGTATTTGGCAGAATGAAGGGAAAGAAACACTATAAATCAAATTTATGTTTGGGTTTGAAGCTTAAAAAAGAAAAGATAAAAACAAAGAAAAACAAGTAACTTGACTGAACACAGAGAATCCTGACATTTTTTTTTTTTTGTTTTTTTTGTTTTAAGTAGCCTTTGTCACAGCAGAATGGTTCAAAGGCATTGCTGCTTGTATTTGACATGGTTTTACGTTGAAACTTATTTTTAGTCAGAGCTGTCTTACCAGCTAGAACAAGGAAATAAAATATCCATGTGTGCCCCATATGGTTTTAATTGGTGTCTTAAAAAATGGGTCTCATTTGGGTTCCTTAATGGCCACCTGTAGATATTCACATTGTCTCTAGATATTAAGTAGGATCACCCTGGAATTGATTGGGGGCCGACTGTGCTAACTTCATGAACCCAAGTAGCCATTGTACTCCTTCATGAGTTGCATGTTGTTTTTTGTTGCCATAGGCTGCCCCTGCTACTGGATTTACACAAGTAGTCCACCAACAACCTATGTAAGGCCCATTGTTGGGCCATGTTGGTTTGTCCAGAACTCAAAGCTTTTCTTCTATAATTCAGTTTAATTTTTCAAGATCCTTTGATCTTAAAGCAACCTTTGCACTAACCACAATTTGCGCTGCAGGGGCATACAGTTTCAATGTCCAAACGCGACACCTTTGGCGCCAGGCATGGTGGTTTGGCAGTAGCGAGTTTTGGGCCGGGTGATGTTTCGAGAGTTTAATTTTTTTGTATGTCCTATAATTTTAGTCTTATTTTTAATTTTCCCTCCTCAGACTAATGCATGACAGCAAGTCATCAAACTAGTGCACCAAGGGGGGCGCTATGGAGCAGGCAAAGGAGTAGGCAGCATAGAAGACGAGCTCTGCTAAAAACAAATTAAAGTAATTTTTTCAGACACTTTATGCCAGAAAAAACACCAGAACTCTACTTGTCGTCATCTTAATCTCAAAGAATACTACATATTGACGAGTTGGACTCGAAAAATGGCCAATAATCTTCGAAAATTCAAATACTCCGGAGCGGCGCCAACTACAGGATCCAAAACATCGACCGGCGAGGGTTCACCAGCCAAAGCTACCACATCACAACCTGGAGACCAAATGGACCCGTCGGTTCTGAAGGCCGAAATTCTATCCTCTTTGAAAGCGGACATTGCGGCAATGTTCAGGCAGGAACTAAAGGCTGCGCTCACAGAGGAGTTTGAAGCCATCAAAACGGAGCTGTTAGCTCTGAAGACTGAGCTGGCCAGCAGCACTGCAGCAGTCCGCTCTGAAGTGGAAACGATGAAAGCAATGATGACACACATGGAACACGCGCTTTCATCCCAGTCAGATGATGTAGTGTCCCTTCAAACCAAGGTTGACAAACTCGAAACAGAAGTGAACAACCTGCGAGGGAAATGTCTGGACATGGAGGGGCGAATGAGGCGCTCCAACATCCGCATACTGAATGTCCCAGAGACCGCCGGCTCCAGCTCGCCGACAGCTGTGTCCAAACTTCTTAAAGAAGTCCTAAATATGGATAAAGATATCCTGATAGACCGTTCTCACCGAGGATTACAAACAAGAAGCCAAAACGACAAACCCCGAGTCATCGTTGCAAACGTGCACTACTATCAGGACTGTGTTGACATTCTCCGCCGCGCCAGAGAGTCCGGGCCGCTCCGCTGGAAAGGAAAAGACATCCTCATCTTCCCCTATTACCCTCCAAGCGTGGTACAAGCCCGGTCAGCCTTCGGCGAGGTGAGGCGGCTCCTACGCGGGCGAGAGGGCGACAAATACGGGCTTCTGTATCCAGCGCGACTCCGGATAACGCACAACGGGACTGAAAAGTGGTTCCAAAACTCAGAGGAAGCCATGGCTTATGTGAAATCCAAGATCCTACCTGGAACATCAAATAACTGACTGTTGCTCTGAGTAAGTAGGATCTGGAAAAAGGATGCCAACAAGGTTCCATTTGTTAGAAGCATTTATCTCAGTAATTACCGTTCTGTAAACACTTAAAAACTTCCCACTTTGTTGTTGATCCTTGGAAAATCTTTCTCAAAAAGCTGTTTTATGTTCCCCCAGGGTCACATTTGTTAAGCAATTACAATCTGGGATAAATATGTTCTGATTTATACCTTACTCTTTTTCGAAATGGCATGAGGTGCCTGATAATTAATAATTTAACGACATAGCAGACCTCTGTCAGTAGGAGGTACATCGCCCTTCTTTAAGCACTTAGATGTGCATTTACTTTTTTGGGGGTTTGTGTTGTCACTGCGTTCTGATCAGTGACGTTTGGGTTTTACTGCACCACATTTTTATTTTGAATTTTTTGATGTTTTGGTTTTCAATCTCAATTTGCATTTATTTTTTACTTCTCTTTTTGATGGTCATCCTTATTTCCAAATGAACATTTATATAAAGGGACAAACCAGTAACTCAACTTCCGATCAAATATGACCACAACTAAAGTGGATTTCCCAAACAAACCAGCTGGGTGTGACGTAAATTTTATAAGTTGGAATGTAAAGTCTTTGAACACCCCAGTCAAACGTAAAAAAGTAATGAACCATTTAAGCAAATTAAAAGCAGGAATTGTTTTTCTTCAAGAGACTCATCTCCGAAATTCTGATCACTTTCGACTTAGGGGAGGGTGGATTGGACAGGCATTTCGAACTTTCACTCTAAATGTAGAGGTGTGGCTATTCTTATTAATAAAAACATCCCATTTGTAATGTCCAAAGTTGAAACAGACTCCTCTGGGCGCTACTTGATTATCACAGGCAGATTATACAATACACCAGTTGTCCTAGTTAATGTCTATGCACCACACTGGGATGACAGCTCTTTCTTCCTAAATTTTTTTGCCAAAATCCCAAACATGGACACTCATCACTTAATATTTGGAGGAGATATGAACTGTGTACTGTCACCTAGTTTAGATCGTAGTTCGTCACGATCTGCATCCTTGTCCAGTTCAGCTATTCAGTTACAATGCTTTCTTAATACGAATGGCGTTGTTGACACATGGCGATTCCTAAACCCCAAATCTAAAAGTTATTCTTTTTTCTCTCCTGTTCACGGGACATACTCCCGCATAGATTACCTTTTTTTTGGATAAACGGCTCCTCTCCCTGGTTAAAAAGTGTGAATATCAAGCTATAGTTATCTCAGATCATGCCCCTCTAATACTCACACTATGCATACCAGTATCATGCAATAATTACCGCCCCTGGCGGCTTAATAATACATTACTCTCCGATGAAAACTTTACTAAATTTATATCCTCTGAGATATCATTCTTCTTGAAATATAACCAAACCCCTGGAATGTCTTACTCTACTGTGTGGGAATCAATGAAAGCATATATCAGGGGACAAATTATATCCTACAGTGCGCAACAGCGAAAATATCACAGTTTAAAACTAGAAAAACTAACCAATGAGATACTTAAATTGGACACGGCACTTGCAGTTAGCCCGTCTGATGACATGTTCAAATTAAGATTAAATCTTCAAACAGAATTCAATTTGTTGTCAACCAAACATGTTGAAAACCTCATTAATAAAACACAAAGTAAAATCTATGAACATGGTGAAAAAATAGGAAAACTTTTGGCCCAACAACTTCATCAAAAAACTGCTAGCAGATGTATTATTGAAATAAATGATCACTTGGGTGCTAAGCACAGAGATCATTTAGAAATAAATTCGTGCTTTCATAAGTACTATTCAACGTTGTATAAAACAGAATCTCACAATGATAGAACTTTAATTGATACATTTTTTAGAAAAATAAATGTCCCCTTAATAGAAGATAAAATATCCTCAGAGCTGGACAAACCCTTCTCTACCCAGGAGCTCATAAATGCAATTAAATCTATGCAAAATGGGAAGAGCCCTGGACCTGATGGGTTTTCAGTTGAATTTTTTAAAAAGTTTGCAGACCAGCTTTCCTCAATCTTACTTTTAGTCTTTGAGGAGTCAATTACTACAGGCTGCCTCCCCCTGACTATGCGACAAGCAGTTATCTCTCTTATCCCCAAACAGAATAAAAACCCTCTCGAATGTGGCTCATATCGTCCTATTTCACTTTTAAATGTGGACAACAAAATTTTCTCAAAAATATTAGCAGGCCGCCTAAAACAGGCTTTGCCTTCGATAATAGCTGATGACCAAACTGGTTTCATTAAAGGCCGCCAATCATTTTATAATATTAGGCGTCTATTTAATATTCTTCATGGCCCCACTTCACCCGATATTCCAGAAATATTGTTGTCTTTAGACGCTGAGAAAGCCTTTGACCGAGTGGAGTGGGACTATATGTTCTACACTTTAAAGCAATTTGGTTTTGGCGAAAAATTTATCTCTTGCATTAAAGTTTTATACTCATCGCCTCTGGCAGCTGTTCGTACTAACAATAACCTCTCTCCTTACTTTCCCCTTCAACGCGGCACTAGACAAGGTTGTCCTCTATCACCTCTTTTATTTGCCATAGTGATTGAGCCACTGGCTATAGCAATACGTCATGAAATCAACATAATAGGAATATAAAGATATGGCACTGGGAATAAAGTACCCCTGTATGCAGACGATATGCTTTTATTCCTATCCAACCCTTTAAAAAGCTTACCAGTCACTTTAAAACTCTTGCAAGAATTTGGTAAAATATCAGGATACAAAGTCAATCTTCACAAATGTGAAATTATGCCAGTAAATCCAGAAGCTAAGAAAATAAATTTGGACCCATTTCCATTTAAAGTTAGTCCACAAAAATTTAAATATTTAGGTATTTGGATTACACACTCATTTAAAGATATTTTTAAGGCTAACTACATCCCATTATTAACTCAGCTCAAGAAAGATCTAGAATGTTGGTGTCTATTACCCTTTTCACTGGGAGGGAGAATTAACACAGTCAAAATGAACGCGCTCCCAAAATTTTTATATGTATTTCAATGCATCCCTTTGCATTTATCTAAATCTTTTTTTACAGATGTGGATAAATTAATATCAGTTTTTTTGTGGAATAACAGAAAACCTAGAATAAGAAAAAATATATTACAGCAACACCGTCAACAAGGTGGATTATCCCTTCCTAATTTCCAATATTACTACTGGGCGGCCAACATTAGATCCATGTTATATTGGAAAGATTTACAATTTAACAAATCCACAAACCCATAATGGTTACATATGGAGGGAGCTTCTTGTCCTCATGCCTCTCTACAATCACTGTTTTGTTCAGAACTACCTTTTTCTGAACCTATATCGAATTACACCTCAAATCCCATAGTTAAACAATCTCTGAAAATTTGGAGACAATTTAGGCAAGTGTTTTCCCTGAAAAGCCAATCAAAATGTACACCCACAAATAACAATCATCGGTTTATACCCTCTACTACAGATAAAGCTTTTTGGGAATGGAGCAGAAGAGGCATCGTTTCATTTGAGGACCTATTCATTGATGGTATGTTTGCATCCTTTGAGCAACTTGTAATTAAATATAATATCCCCCGCTCCCATTTCTTTAGATACCTTCAAATTCGAAGCTATATTTCAACCTCATTCCCTCATTTCCTGTCCTGCCCACCTGACTCACTTCTAGACTCCATTTTGAAACTTAACATAAATGTCAGGGGAACAATTGGGAACATTTACCACTTGCTAAACACATACAATGCAAATCAAAAGACACCTCTAATATTGCTAAAAACCCAATGGGAAGAGGATTTAGGCTTAAATATTACCGAGAAGATATGGGAGAAAGCCCTAGACTGAATATACTCTTCCTCAATGTGTTCACGTCACAGGATTACTCAATTTAAAATCATACATAGACTCCATTGGTCTAAAGCAAGACTTACAAAATTCATTCCAGATATTAATCCAATTTGTGATCGATGTAAACAATCAACAGCCACTACCTCACATATGTTTTGGTCCTGTGCAAAATTAAGTTACTTTTGGCATTCAATATTTAAAGTATTTTCAGATGTTTTACAAAGGCCTATAAAACCTTCTGTAATTTCTGCAATATTTGGTGTAATCCCACAGGATCTTAATCTCAACCACAAAGCACAAAACATAATTATCTTTGGGACTTTAATTGCTAGGAGACTTATTCTTCTCAAATGGAAGGATGACTTTCCTCCAACATTAAAGATGTGGATAAATAATCTCTTACAGTATTTGGTTTTGGAGAAAATTCGCTTCTCTGCTAGAGGTTGTACACAAGATTTTTATTCCACTTGGAACCCCTTCTTAAATTATATGAAGAACTTAGACATCACTGCTGTTAGAATATTTGATGATTGACTCTGTATTTTAGAAATGTGCAATTGAGAGGTTTATTTCTTTTGACAATGTATATTTTACAAATTATTTGCAATTTGAAAGAGTGGTGCAGTAAGGGGAGGGAGGGGAGGGCGTGAGGGGATTGGTGTTGTGTACTTTGTCAAACTTAAATCCTTGTACCCTCTGTCTAAAGTTGAAATACCAATAAAAAGACTTGGTGTAAAAAAAAAACTAGTGCACCAAAAGGTAGAAGTACGGCTGAATGTGTCCGTCATTCAGATGCAGTATGATGAACATCACTGTACTGGGGGAATCTCTAATTGATCTCATGAATCCAGACATGGAGTCGGGATTACAGATGCCTTTGTAGAGCTCTACAACAAATAAAAGTGATCTCTCAACACCATACTGTCTTCTGTGCACATATGAGCTAAATAACATTGCCTCTTTGTGGCGATGAAGCTAAAAAAGGTTGATTGTAGTTCTTCCCACTTATGGAGGCATCATCAAGTTTATGAACACATTTTTGGACAAGCGCTGAGCAGAGAAATTGACGCGTGTCAAAAGAGAGGTGGCAGATGTTAATTTGATGCATAAAACAGGTTTTAAAGTGTAAATGCTGACAAAAAAATATATAAAGTCAACTCTTCAAAATACATTTCTTACTTTGACAAAAAAAAGTTTGCTTCCCTGAACACATACACACACACCATGCATTTTTGAGCCCTGGAAGCCAACAGTGCCATCATTATTTGATAATGGAAGTTCCAGTTCTTCATAAAAGCTTCCATCTGTGAAAAGAGGACAGAATATTGTTATTAATTGATAGCAAAATTGATTGAGCCAAATTTTCCCTAGATCTGAAATGTAAAACGCAGATCCCAGGGTAGGTTTCAGAGAAAACTCTGCGGGTCTGCGAGACAAGATGACAGATGCAACGCGATGAAAATGGCCATGAGTCAGACACTGCAATGATGCATTACTGAACAATCATTTTAACGTTTTCTAAACAACTGCCATGCAAAGTGTAATATATGATCCCACACTGTGAAGCTTCACAAAGGCTTGGCATCTATCTGTGGCAAACTAGACGGTCTTGAAATGGAATGTTGGTTTATTGGTATTAATTTGAATACAGTTTTTTTTTTAACTCTTTATTTTTGTTTTCTCATCACAACACAAAACCAACATAACAGTTCCCTGAAACAAGTTTGACCGTAAGTCCACATTCAATATCGTCTAAAGCAGGTAAAACAAAAACATAAAATAAAAAATGCATTGATGCAAGATGTGACAAGCAGTTCAGTTAAACATATATTCATACAACTACCATCAAAGGTAAAAAGAACAGTCACAACCCCAAATAAAATTTAACCCCGTGCCATCAACGTTCAAAGATATCTGATTTTTGTGGTAGCAATGCTGTCATTTTTTCCATCAAATAAACGTGTTTGATTCTTTGTTTCCATTCAGTTACAGAAGGTGATGTTACATTTTTCCAATTTCCTGTTATGTTTTTTTTTGCGACCAGTAGTAAAATGCGCATTATATATATTTGATCAGCATCAAAGTCTTTTGGAAATACACCAAGCAGATACAACAGAGTACTTAATGGAATGTCATGTTTTACAAAAGTTTCAATCTCCCTCTTAATATCTTTCCAAAATTCACAGATAACTGGGCAATCAAAAAAAATATGTGTATGATCACCAATTTTTCCACATTACCTCCAACATAAGGCTGTGGATGAGCCCCCTGGCAAAATTAGAAATCAACAGGGGTGTGTGAAAAAAACGCATTTTGATTTTGCAACTCTTTCCATAGTTGGCTTTTAATTCCTATATGGCTGTTCTCACACAATTGATCCCATTGTTCATCTTCTATCATGCAGTTAGATTCCAATTCCAATTTGTCTTTGATAGTATATGTATTCTGTCTGGTGGCAGTTGAGAGTCTCTTATACAAGTTGGAAACATGTTTATGCGTTGGAAAGTTTTTTCTGCGATTATAGTAAAATATTGTTCTATGCAGTTTGGGGTTTTATTGATTCCGTCTCACTCTTTGTGCGTCATGATATAATGCCTGATTTTTAGATATTTATAAAAATCATTTAGCAGAAGACCAAGCTGTGAAAAGTAGTTCTGTTCTGTTCCATCGAACAACTGGTTAAGAGTTATAAGGCCTTTAGTGGCCCATGTCTTAAAGTTGGTATCCCACTTTGAATGCGGATTGTATCACCACTGTTTACCAGTATACTTATGTTGAAAGTGTCAAACAACTTTAATACCAAAAAATGTAAAGAATGACTTAGTATTTATTGTTTTATTACCTGAAACCAGACTTAGTATAAGCCAGCTCTTCATTGTTACTTGTTTATGAACAAATTTAAAAAAGGATTTTCTGATTTTTTTTTTTTTTTAAATTGCACCAAAAACCTTTAGTCACTCATATAAACTATTGGAAAGCTGTTAAAATAGTCTGACTTTATTAAACCTAGTTAGATTAGATTACAGCAAACATATTTAATAAAGCTCTTTATTTATTTTATTTCTTTATTTTTTAATTTATTTATTATTATTATTTTTATTTTATTTTTTTAAACTTGTCCTGTCCAACAGCTGGGAAAATAGATGAGAGCTGAAGGCCTCTTGTGTGGGACATATTTTACTTTAACAACAGGGGTTATGAATCTTTTGACAAACCAGAGGTATGTCTGAATAAACCCCTTTTGTAATCGAGGCCAAACTTCATTTTAATCATATTTGAAAAATCTTGTGTTGGACCAGACGGAAAAGGAAAGGAGGAAGAAGAGAGAGGGATGTTAGAGAGGAGGGGGGGGGGGGTAAAACCATGAAGCAGCATAAAGCAACAAGCTACTGGATGTTTATCATTACGGTCAGGTTCAGATGTAATACAAATCTGTCCACACACACACTCAAATGTTATGAACACACCTGCTAGCTGCAAAAATGTCCACATGTCAACATGTACACAATATCGATAGTGTTCACACATGCATACTTAAGCCTTCAAACCAACTAGTCCACAAAATTTCGTATCGTTTAAAATTACTTTATCTATCAATCAATTGTTTTAGTCTCTCAGTCAGGAAGAAAATAATTTCACAAGCAGGACAAAATAACTCGGCAAAACACGACAAAACACAGTAAAACAGCTAAACAACTAAACACATTTGGTCAAAAACCCACACTTGAACCCAAATCTGTCCAGACAGGCAAAGGGAATGGTATCCCACAATCCCTTGCGGTACCGCTCTAACAGCAACACCAAAGTTACATCTACTTAATTGAATTAATTTGTATGAAAGAAAAATAAATGTCTGTTATTTTTAAACTGACTTAACAAAAAAATGTTTTTTAATTATCTTAACTGAAGCAAATAATTAAGTTAGATCAACAAAGTTTATCTTTCCAACATCCATATGTGGTCTGATAACCCTCTCACGGTGGAAAAAGTATTATCTGACCTTTTTTATCCACTAAATCATCTTCAAATGGACACACCATGCTGCTTTACCTCTCGAAAAACAAACTAAGCTTAAACTAAACCTGCTCCCGACCAGGTTATGTTCAGAGCATGAGTTGCCATGGCAACTTGACATACCCTGAAACATACCTCCATTTCTGGAACCGAAAGCTGAGGTTATGCACTTCCTTAGCCTCAAACTTACCGTGGGAGCTAGCATAACTTGCTTCCTGGAATACACCCCTGTGGCGAGGCCCACCACTCAGGGGCAAAGACCAGAACCCACACCACAGGGACACGGACACCCCCGGCTCAGGTGTAATGTGAAGCCCGGCTTCTGGCCTTGTCAGAAAGCTCAGGGATCCCTCTCCCCGTGTGGAGAGAGGACCGCCGGGCCCAGGAAACCAACACCCACGGATGGGGTAGGGGACAGATGGTCCAAGGTCCCACCTTCCTTGCAAAATGCGTGTGTGTGTTTGTGAGGGTGTGTGCGTGCATGTGTGTTTGTTTATGTTGGAATGTATATTTTGAGGAGTGAAGGGTGGGTTTACTAAGGGGGTGCCGTTAAAATTGGTGGGTAGGGCACTGAGGGGACATCTCCTGATTCCTCACAGTGATGTTCCATCACCCTCCCCACCAAGGGGCCCTAAATGTCTAAGTGCGGTTAAAATTGGCGGGTAGGGCGTTGAGAGGACATCTGCTGCTTGCTGGCAGTGATGTCCAAGCACCCCCCTCTACCAAGGGCCCTACATGTCTAAGGTGCAAATAAAACCGAGAGGGGGGCCCGATTACATACGGCAACCATGGGAGGGGAGCAATTAATGTTTTCTGATAGCGCTGCAGCTGTGTTCTGTTTCCCCTCCTTAGAGCCCAGCGCATATGTAAATTAGGGAAAACCCAACAAACTTAATAGGTGCAAATAAAACCGAGAGAGGGGGGCCCATTCCATACGATAACCATGGGAGAGGGACCACTGCCAAGTAGCTCCTCCCCCCAAAGTGCATAGCAGGCTAAACCCCCCACCCCTCACCCTAATATGAGATTATAAGGTAAGTTGGGGACAGTTGGTAGACTGTCCCCCGGTGGTCAAATTGCTTTATTATTTTATTTATTTATTTATTTATTTATGTATTTATTTATTTATTTCTTTATTATTAAGTCCTATAAGTCAAGTCAACCTTGGTTGTAAACTTTATAAATAAGTGAAATTGATATGAATTGATTTAGAAAGTCATCTATTATTATTATTACAATTATTATTATCTTATTTGATATTTAGATTTCTTTGCAATAAATAAAATAGAAAATTATGAATAAAACACACCGAAAGAAAAAACAAACCTTATTTACTTCATTTAAAGTACTTGCATCACGAATGTTTTGTATTTATAGTGTTACTAAGTTATGTCTTTCCAAAAAAGTAATTTTATGTAATTTCATTTACATTTTCATCTGGGTAGGCATTTTTCCTTAACCAAAATAAAACACTTCCTAACACATTCTAAATATGTCACTTTGACTCTTTTGATTATCAAGTAGATTAAAGAAAATCCTCTTGTAATATAAAGCACATGTTCTGGGGTGACTCAAATAGAGGAGAAAGACATTTCTCCATCCCCACATTACATCCTGTTTTCCATCCATGATTAATCATTATGTAAACTTAGGTCAAAATATCTTTCAGCGCCTCAGTTTTATTCTAGTGCTGCCAAGCTGGAAAGACAGAACTTTGTTCAGATGCAGAGGACACAGACTCCATGACTAATCACGCTCACTGCCTCTCTCTAATGGATGACTTGGCTTCTCCAGTGGATCCTTGAAGATTTCGATTTTTTAGTTTCACCGGAGCAAATGTACATCCATTTTCTTAACCTACTACATCCCTTTTGGGGTCTTGGGAACCAGAACCTAATCCGGCTACTGTTGGGCGAAGACTGGGTACACTTATGACAGGTTGCCAGTCTGTTGCAGGGCATACAATCCCTCTCACGCATACTCACACCTAGAGACACCAGTTAACCTATGAAGCATGTTTTTGGACTGTGGGAGGAAGCCAGAGTGTCTGGAGAAAACCCACAAAACTCCATACAGAAAGGTCCCAGCTGTGATTTGAACCAAAGCCCTCTCGCTGTGAAACCAGAGTGCTGACCACTGTACGACCGTATAGGCCCAAAGCAGACCTAAAACTGCAAATTCTGGTTTGTCAATTAAGCAAATATTTTTAGGAGGTTTCAAAGCTCAGTCTTGATGCTTTTAAAATTGTCTGTGCAAAATACTTTCAATTCATAAACAAAATTTTCAATGTTGTGTTTCCTTAAGATTTAGCCATTTGATATTAGACTGCCCAATGAAGCAAA
Organism: Oryzias sinensis; assembly: GCA_037389245.1. Taxonomy (NCBI): domain Eukaryota; kingdom Metazoa; phylum Chordata; class Actinopteri; order Beloniformes; family Adrianichthyidae; genus Oryzias; species Oryzias sinensis. The sequence goes on from CM074501.1 coordinate 26,466,595, forward strand.
TACATAAATTACTGGTGTAACTCCCAATATGTGATACAATTAAGCATTGGAAGAACCAGGGAGTTATGACTTAATATACAGTCAGGACCATAAATATTTGGACAGAGACACATTCTTTCTAATTTAGTTTCTATACATTACCACAGTGAATTTTTAAATAAAACAACTCAGATGCGATTGAAGTGCAGACTTTCAGCTTTTATTCCATGGGTTGAACAAACAGATTGCATGAAAATTTGAAAAACCTAATCATTTTTTAAACACAATCCCTTCATTTCATGGGCTCGTAAGAAATTGGACAATTGAAATAACTGAAAATGAAATGGTCATTAATAAAATTTGGTTGAAAACCCTTTGTTGGCAATGACAGCCTGATGTCTTGAACTCATGGACATGGACATCATCAGATGCTGGGTTTTCTCCTTCTGAATGCTCTGCCAGACCTTCACTGCAGCGGCTTTCTGTTGCTGTTTGTTTGTGGGCCTTTCTGTCTGAAGTTTAGTCTTCAACAAGTGAAATGCATGCTCAATTGGGTTAAGATCAGGTGACTGACTTGGCCATTCAAGAATATTCCACTTCTTTGCTTTGTTAAACTCCTGAGTTGCTTTGGCTGTTTTGGGTCGTTGTCCATCTGTATTATGAAACGCCGGTCAATCAGTTTGGCTGCATTCACCTGGATCTGCACAAACAGTCTGTCTCCGAACACCTCAGAAATCATTGGGCTGCTTCTGTCCTGTGTCACGTCATCAAGAAACACTAGTGTCCCAGTACAACTAGCAACCATGCAAGCCCAGACCATCACACTGCCTCCACAGTGTTTTACTAATGATGTAGTGTGCTTTGGATCATGAGCTTCTCCACGCCTTCTTCATACTTTTCTCTTGCCATCATTCTGGTAGAGGTTGATTTTGGTTTCATCTGCCCAAAGAATGTTTTTCCAGAACTGTACTGGCTTTTTATTTAAACACCCATGTGCAGTGACATCTGTATCAGAGGATGTTAGATTGGCCGTTCTGCATGTCAATCAAGTCCCGTACTTCTCAGATTTTGATTAGCTGACGGATTTTCCTTGAAGATTGACCGGTCGATCGCGATCGACGTAATGAGCACCCCTGGCCAGGACAATCTGCTGCAGTGCAAACCCAACATCAGAATGGGGCAGGAAGATTATTGAAAGCCGGCTTTACACTGCAGATCTTGATGCCCATATCCGAGTTTCTGACTATATCCAAATTTTTTGACGACCCGCTTACATCATCTTTTAAAAGTGACCCGTATCTGATTTTTGCATTTAAACTATACAATGCGGAAACTATCAAACGTAACCATTTTGAGGACTACGTAGCAGTATTTCCGCATTCCGCGGACCTCTTTCGGACTTTTGTGATTGCGGTTGTCATGGAGGCAAGGCGGCGACGGAAGGAGGCGTTGCCTTGGGCGCTTCTGAGGGGACGCATGGGGGAGTAATGAGGGCTGGCCTGGTCGGCCGTCTTATGTGCTTCCTCTGAGTTTTGAATGAGGAAGTGTTTGCAGACGTTGTGCTGAACTAACAGTTTGATCCAAGTGTTGAACCTTTCCTGCGCGATGACTTCTCTTTTCTGACCGTAGTCAGAAACACACGGGAGATTTCCTCGGGGTTCACTTTTCCGTTCTGAACCCTCAGCCTCCAGAAAGACTCCAAAACTTTTGGGGGAGACACCTTATTTTTAATTTACGGTTCTCCAACAGTCCCCCGTTCCGCGCTCACACCCCCGCGCTCACAGGAGAGAGGGGGGGCTTCTCCTTACACACACACACACGCAAGCACGCGTGCGCGCGCTCACACACACATGGTCCCCATCATACACGCCCCCCAAAGAAATAAACGGCTTCTAGCCTGCTGTTCCATAGCAACGGTGTCCCGCTTCATTAGTTACCGTTTGCGTCCGGACCGAACATAACAGCGGTTTCCAACTACGGTCTGAAGCCTGAGGCTGAAAGGTAACACGCTGACAGCAAAATCAGCGCACCAAAGGACCGTAATAAGTCATGTGATCTCAGTTGGTGGTGTCCTGAATTGACGTCACTGAGGTACGACTCGCATTTACTGGGGAATATCCGATTTGTCTGCTTACATGGCACACGCAGATGCACGTATCCGATTTGTTTCCGATTTATTTCCACATATGAGAGAGGCCTGTATCCGATCTGAGAAAAACGGAATCCATGCGCTTTTGTCCTGCTTACACATTCACCGGTCATATCCGATCTGTGCCACGTGAGAGGAAAAAATCGGAATTGGGTCACTTGAACCACGCAGTGTAAAGGCGGCCGAAGTGACTTTGAAGGTGGCATAGTTGTTGCCAGACAGGCTGATTTGAAGATTTCAGAAACCGCTAACTTACTGGGAACCTGTGTACCTAATAAAATGGCTAGTGAATGTAAGTATTTGATTTTTCCCTGCTTCTGTAGGTTTGACCACATAACCCTTGTGCTAGCTTAGTGACGTGTTCTCCCTACAATGACAAAGGTGGATAAAGATGGAAATGATTTCATGTAATCCATGGACACCAGTGAAGATCACAAATCATTGAAGAAAAAAGGTTTAACACACTGTCTAGTGGGTCTAGATGACACAACTCCCAATGTTAAAGTGCCTAGGATAGCACAAGGGTTAGAAAAAATTGACAGCCTGTGGTAGGTTTATTTGCAAAGTGAGAGAAAATCAAGAAATCCACTTTAAAGAATTAATTGAAATATTTTTGCATTTGATTGCAGGAAATTAGTATTTGATCCCCTTGTAATTCAATTCAATTCAATTTTATTTGTATAGCCCAAAATCACAACAACAGTCGTCTCGATGGGCTACGAAGTAAAACATGAACTCAAAAGGATCATGAATACAAAGAGTTCAATAGGAAAATACTAAAATGAACTAACAAACTGACAAAGCTATACTGGCATCCTTGCCCTTAGACCCCCCTTCGCGGTAAGGAAAAACTCCCCAAAAAAACGGATTCCGGAAAAAACGAAGAAACCTCAGGGGTGCCCACATGAAGGAGGGATCCTCCCCCAGGACGGACAGGCGATTTACCAGAACTCTTAGAGAAGAATTAACTTATCTAAATCTACAACTACATATATAAAAGTCCAGCAGACGAGCTTCATCCAGCTGTGGTTGGGGGGACAGTCAGGGGCGCGAGTCGAGCCAGAGGCAGGATCCACAGCCAGGTGTAGGAGCGGGAGCAAAGGCGAGGTACTCGGTCAGGAACAGGAGCACGGATGAGCCAACTGGAGTCTGGAAGCACTCCCACTCCCCAGGAGGGGAGAGGAAAAGAGGGAGAATACATGAATCGCACTGCTCCAAACAGAGGCATGGAGAACTAAATGATAATCAAGAATAGAGGAGAGGAAGGGTAGAAGTAGAAGAGAAAAGAGGACAGAACCCCAGAGCACCATAGTTACCCCAGCTTCAACTTCTAGCAGCCTTTTAAAAGAAATAGTTATTATTAAGTTTAATTTAAACAAATTAACATTAAGTCAAATAATCTCTGAATACTAACTAGTCTGACAGTAAGCCTGTCCAAAGAGGAATGTTTTCAGTCCAACTTTGAATGTAGAAACTGAATCGGCCTCTCTTACACGAGCTGAGAGCTTATTCCATAAGACAGGGGCTTGGTGGCTAAACGCTCTACCTCCAACCGTACTTTTACTAATTCTAGGAACCACAAGCAGTCCTGCATTTTGCGAGCGAAGCGTTCTTATCGGATGGTAAGGGCATGAGGTCCTTAATATAGGACGGGGCCAGCCCATGTAAGCCCTTATAGGTTAACAGGAGGATCTTGAACTTGATTCTAGAATCAACTGGGAGCCAATGGAGCGAAACCAACACAGGAGTGATGTGATCTCTTTTGCTAGTTCCAGCTAACAATCTTGCTGCTGCGTTCTGAACAAGCTGGAGACTTCTTAAGGAACTCTTAGGACACGCTGCAAACAAGGAGTTACAGTAATCCAGCATCGACGTAACAAATGCATGGATGAGTTTTCAGCATCACTCTCAGAAAGTATATTTCTGATCTTAGCAATATTCCGCAGGTTAAAAAAGGCAGTTCTACACGCCTGAGATATGTGAGCCTTAAATGATAAATCCTGGTCAAATAAAACCCCAAGGTTTCTAACTGTGGAATTGGGGGCTATACTTATGCCATCTAGGGAGACTATCTGAGCAGACAGAGCATCTCTGAGGTTTTTAGGACCAAGTATAATGACCTCAGTTATTTCTGGGTTCAAGAGGAGGTAATTAATTGTCATCCAGGTCTTGATGTCACTGATGCAGGCGTTCAGTTTCTCTATCTGGTCATTCTGGTCAGGCTTCATGGATAAATACAACTGTGTATCGTCGGCATAACAATGAAAATTAATGCTGTGTTTCCTGATTATGTTTCCTAGGGGTAGCATATAAAGCGTAAACAGGATCGGTCCCAAACCATTAAGAGTTCATGTTCACACAGACCAATTAGACTCTCCTTATCAACCTGACAACTAATCACCTGTATAAAAGATGCATGTCCACAGGATCAGTCAATCAGTCAGACTCCAAACTTTTCAAGAGCTTTCAGTGGATTTGAGTGAGAAGATTATAGACCAGCACAAGTCCTGAATGGACTAAAAAATCATCAGAAAAAAGCTTGGGGTTAAGCTGACTGTTGGTGCAATTGTGCCAAAATAAAGGAATGAAAACATGATCATCAATCCACCTATAAGTCTGGGGCTCCAAACATGATCTCACCTGGCTAGGTTTCCATGATCAGTCCGGCCTAAAACAACATGGCAGGACTTAGTTGAGGATCTCAAAGCAACTGGAACCACAGTCACATGGGAAACCATTGGTAATACTTTAGCCACAAATAGTTTAACATCTTGCAGTGTTACACGTGTGCAGACCTGCCTGAGGTTTACAAATGAACCTCTTCATGGTTTAGAGAGAGACTGGGAGACGGTGCAGTGGTCAGATGAGACCAAAATTTAACTCTTTGGGATCAACTAACCCTGTCATGTTTGGAGGAGAAAAGCTGCCCTATGACTCAAAGAACACCATGCCCACTGTCAAGCATGAACCTGGTAACATTATGCTTTTTGGGGTGTTTTTCTGACCAGATCCCCCTGAACAGGGGAGCCATGTACCGTCAAATCCTGAGTGAGATCCTCCTCCCCTCTACCAGAAGTTTCAAATGGTGGAGAAGGGGCTTCCAACAGGATAATAACTCAAAACGTACAGACAAGTCAATCAAGGAATGGCTGAAGAAGGAGCATATCAGGGTCATGATGTGGCCCAGCCAGTCTCAATCTTATAGAAAATCTATGGAAAGTGCTGAAGCTCAGACTTGCCACCAAATATGAATGATTTAAAAGTGATTTGGAAAGAAGAAAGTACTCAATATTCCTTCTTATAAATGCAGAAACCTGCTCACCAGCTACAAAAAATGTCTGACCTCTGTGTTGCTAACAAGGGTTTTGCCAATTAGTGCTGTCTCTCTGGCATGAGGGTTCCAATACTTATTTCCCTCAGTTAAATACAGACATTCATTCATTCATCTTCTGTTCCGTTTTATCCCTTTCGGGGTTACGGGGCTGCCAGAGCCTATCCCGGGCACTTGACCCTGGACAGGTCAATGGTCTGTCACAAAAATACAGACAACTTTAGATAAATTATTTACAGCTGATTTCTTGAATCTCTATCGTTCACTGCTCAATTGGACCTAGCATGAGGAGGATTTATTTTTAGGTTGGAAAACCAATAAAGTCAAATACTTAGTTTCACCACTGTAGGTTGGAGTCTTAAAATATTATTCACATAGCAAAATTTTATTTGGACATACATGATCGGGGACACACCTGCTTGAATATAAATCAGTAACTCTTGATTATTACTGTCTGCATTATGAGCAATAAAGTCAGATGTGCAAAGTGAATAGTGGGTTGGACCTGGATGAAAGCCATTTCAAAGGTGAATTATTGTGGTTCTGTGGACTTGAGATATTTTATCAGGAAATACAACTGAAAAAAAGAGAGAACTAGAAACTAAGAGGATTATCTGTAAAAAAGGTTTTTACAGAAATCGTATTTCCATCCTCACGATAGAACTTTGGACTTGAAGAGTGGTATGGAGCTGTTGTCCTCATTAGATTGAGATAATGGCCGAACAAATTGTTCCCAGGCACTGTGATCACTATGTTCCACTGAGATCAGTGATCCAAGGAGCAAAATAATGCGATCTTTCCTTCCTTTATCTCTAACACTCGAGAAAAGACGCAAAGGAGCTTTGTAATGCCATGTCTGCTTGTCATGACCCCTTTTGTGTAACCTCCACCCATCCGTGGACAAGGCTTTAGATGCGATTCCATTTCCAAGAGCTCACTGTCAAGACCTTAAAAAAAGTACAAAAAACATGCAAGAGGTGCCAACCCTATTTTACATTTTCCTGTCGTTCTTTTTTCCTCTCTTTTTCTTTCTTCCCCACTGTTTGTTAGACTCAGTTCTCCAGAAATGAGGAGTCTCTCATGGTTAAGTGGTAGAGTTCATGCCGAGGTTGGTGGAAATTCACCAGGTCTTTTAGAAACTATTGTGGTGAGAAAAAGCTTGATTCAGATCATTGGGATGTGAGCCACACCAGGCTCCCCTGTATCAGGAATAAGTATACAATGTGTAATAAGCACGTTTGCTGTGCGCTAAGTTGGTCCGGTCATGACATCCTTAAGCTGAGATCTGTGCCAGCTTTCCTGTTACAAAGACAAATTGTGCATGTGGAATTTCCTGGAGTGGCTCTGAAAGCCCCCCCCACCCCTCCGAGTCTTACAGCCAAGCACTCTGCAGCTCGGAAGAATTAGTGCCATAACTTTGTCATTGTCCACCTTGCCATTATCTCAGTCCACTTAAATAATTGGATCAGCTGAGCAACTTGTTTTTAAAGGAAATAGGCTGAATATCATTTAGAAAAACAGTTTCCAACAATGAAATGCAAGAATAAATCAATGAGATGGAGTAAACTAGGAACACAGAGATAGACAGCTCTAAAGCTCGTTCACATTAAATGAGTTTTTTGCGTCAGAGGCATCCAGTTTCAATATTAAGTCAATCTCCAAACTCGATTTGAGCAATGGGCGCGGAGGTCTGGCAGCAGTGCATTTCGGTTGTCAAATATCTTAACTTTGGAAAAGAAGAGGCATAACGACAACCAACCAGATCCTCAGCCTTGGCCAGTGACGTGTTGTTGACGCGATCAGGAGAATCTGATCGTTCTCCTCTTGAACTTTATGATATGTTTCTTCAATGGTCAAGATGACCAATTGCAATTGTTATTGCTACCATGACAAAGATGGATAAAAGTGGAAATGATTTCATGTAATCCATGGACACCAGTGAAGATCACAAATTATTGAAGAAAAAAGGTTCAGTGCACTGTCTTGTGGGGTCTAAATGAACCCACTCCCAATGTAAAAGTGCCTAGGAAAGCACAAGGGTTATTTGGGTCATTTATAATGGAAGCGCTCAAAATACCGCTCACAGAAACGAAGCTTTACTATATAGACAAGACCAAGAAGTATAGATCCTTTCTACATTTTTATATATAAAAAATAATAATGGGATAGATTTATCTGCGCTACTAAGTGTGAATAATGGACACACTTTTACAGTGTGTCCATTATTGCACTTGTGATTGTGGGGCCTTTTTGTTGCTATAGAACAGATAGCTGAGTGTTCACACACGCTGAAGTTTTTCTAAAGACCTTTCCAAAGGAAATGTAATGGCATGCAACATGATGCATTACACATCACAGCTCACCGCATGGGTTATGATGAGTCCCCTCGGTTCCCGAAATGATCTTACTCAGACTCAATGAGTCAGATGGGACTCTGTGTGCACGACCCGTAGATTCATCACGTCATCATCGCAGTTTTAGCCCATTAATCTTGTAATCAAATGAATTTCTTTTATGTCCATATATTCCCCAAAGACCAGTTAAAAGTTCTGAGTGAGAAAAATCACATTTTATTCAATGTCATCATGTGAAACTAGCATTCATTGAGCATAGCAAAGCCTCAGGAATGAAAGTACAAGTACCTTTTTTGTCTAGTTCTACATTATTCATCTCAATCAGCGATGGTGTTAATAATGTAGAACTTGACAAAAAAGGTACTTGTACTTTCATTCCTGAGGCTTTGCTATGCTCAATGAATGCTAGTTTCACATGATGACATCGAATAAAATGTGATTTTTCTCACTCAGAAAAGAAATTTTCTTTTAACCCAGCAATGAAGATTTAAAACAGTTTTCATAACTACATCAACAAAATGCACATTAAAAAAAAAAAAACTACAGAAAATTTGGCTTTAGAAAAAAAATAAAAGCAATAATTTTCATTTTGGCCTTGAAGAATAGTCTTTTGTGTGAGTGTTAAAACAGTATAAGTATCACAACTAAACATTTTCCCAAAGATAATCTCATTAACAGTGATAAATGTTATGATTTTTTTTTCTTAAGATGAAAAAAAAATATTTATGATGTCACAAGCATCAGTTTTTTCAATATTTGTTTTTTCAATATTTGTTTTGAAGAACAACATATGTATGTCTTTTTCATTTTCACTTATCAAAAAACTGTTACCATCACCAGAAGATCGGCTCTTTGTTAATCTAAAAAGGCTCTGATAAAACACTGAGTAGGTAGGATAAGCCTATTTGATTCTGTTAATAACATTTTGATACGAAGGACGGTGCCACAATTTAGCAATAGCTGTTTTTCAAAAGTCCTGCCCCTTAAACTGTCTCCACCAATGATTTTTAGAGGTTTAAGCAATGCGTCATCAGTCTGACCAATCAGACGTGGTTAACGTCCTTGCTTCCTGGTGCAGACATAGCCCAAGGTTTCTCAGTTCCAACAAAAAAAGCAGCTCAAGATCGTCTTCAGCGATGTTGCTTCCTGCTGGATCTGTTGTCAGACCATGTAAAGTGCATGAAATAATAAAACCTAAAGACGTTAGTCTGTCCAGCTTCAGAGCCACTGTTATCACTACATCTCCCATGATGCATTGGGTTAAGGTGTCAGCCTCTCTTACTAAACTGTTGTTAACTGTCTTTATTTAGACAAAAAAAAAAATTGAAGCACTTTGTCATGTAATTGCTTTAAAAAATTGCAGTTGCCTTTGCATTAAAAAAACATTTAACATTTTAATAAATAAATCACTATTTAAAAAAATGTTTTGTTTTTCTTTTTTGTTATATTACATAAAATTGTATTGGAATAAGCTGGAGAGAAAACAACTACCTGAGTAAACTTAACTTATTTAGTTGAACATTATTAGTGACAACTTTTAGGAAAACAGCTGGAACATCAAGCTGTTCGTGCCTAGGTTGTGACAATAAAATACATGTGAGATTGTGGAGAGACTGTTTATATGTACAGAATACAGAGTTTCTCTTTTTTTTTTTTTTTACATTTTTGGTTGTTGGTGTGCCTTGGTGTCATGGTATGAATGATGTAGCAGACCCAGATGCTGGAACCCGGAAAGAGACTCAGGCAAAGAGTGAGTTAACAAAGTTTTGATTTTCTTTTTCCAGCAGGAAAAAAATCACTAGTCTTTGATGGTTACGTTCCGTAGTTGGGGCTCTGAAGTAGCAGTGTTGCTGTAGGCGGAGGATCCCTTGGAGGTTATGACCAGAGACGTGGCGTGAGCGGAGCGAGGCAGGAGGCAAGGAAGGCTGGAACCTTTCGGGCGTCTTGACGAGAGACGTGACGTGGCTAGAGCGAAACGAGGCCTGAGGCGAGGATGGCAGGATCGGATCTTGGCGAAGATATTCCAGGTGGGCACTCGTAGTGGAGGAACATGAGAGCGGATCATAGAACAAGATAAGTAACGAGTTTACGTGGCGAGCCAGAAAAACAAGATGACCAAGCAAGCACCGAGGTAGGTAACGAACTGGCGATGAATGCTGGGCTGGATCTCCTTTTGAAGGCAGTGAGCAGATGACTACTGAGTTGAGTGTCCACAGCTGATTTTAATCTTCTGAGGTGATGAGAGAGGGGAGGGGGAGGATAACTAATAGAGGCACCATGACCCTTAGGATTTTTTTCAAGGAAATGTGTACCTCAGCTCAAAAAAGTTTGCAAAACATGTTGTCACACGTCATGAATTTTTACTTTTAGTATAATGTCAGTTACTAAAGTTCATCGTATAATACCACTCAGCAACATGAGGCATCTTAAGCAGTTGTGGCAGGTATTTGTAGCTTTAAAAACAACAAAAGGTTAACGTTTTTTTTTTTTAAGATGGCAGTGACTGAGTAGCAGTTGAAGAAGGCAGCCAAGGACTTGGCGGAAGAGGCGGAAAAAGCCAGTTTCTGGTAATAGTTGAAAAGGAAGGACAGTTCGTGGGGAAAAGATGGGTCCTAGGGACAGCTGCAGGGGTCGGCAGGGAGACATCTCTGCCGTTGCTCCACCACAGTGAGATGTTCCTGGATTAATGGAACGAAACATCAACGATGGGTGGCTCCCCGCTGATGACCCTGCCGCTGCCCTACTGGCAGCGTTGGAGGTGTGTCAGGCGGAAACGCCAAGCAGATTTCTTTTACCTGTGCTTTCACCTCTCACTTTTTTGGAAAAGCTAAGACATCAAAAACAAGTTATAAAGACCCATAATGCATTTTTCCTTTCACTTCTTGGAAGATGATAGATTCCAGGAACTTTGAGGGTTTAACCCTTGTGCTTTCCTAGGCACTTCACCATTGGTAGTTGGGTCATCTAGACCCACTAGACAGTATGTTAAACCTTTTTTCTTCAATGATTTGTGATTTTCACTGGTGTCCATGGATTACATGAAATCATATCCACCTTTCTCCACCTTTGTCATGGTAGGGATAACACTTCAATGTTTGGGTGGGGTCATCTAAGATAGCACAAGGGTTAAACACACTGGCGCTGAAGTCAGATGAAGCGTTATATTGCATGATACACTCAAATTAGCTTTAAATTACAGTGCTGCAAGCATGGTCTGTCCCTGTTTTATTTCTAATGGTGTTCTGACTATGGCTGAGATGTCGTGGGTTGCTAGACAAATATCTCCTGACAAGCAACTTTGGCATTGTCCACGATATAAGTAATTTATACTCTACCTATAAAAAAAATATTTGAATTAGGCAATTTTAGACCACATTATCCAAAAATCACCTATTGGATTTAACCAGGAATGTTTGAATTAATCTTTCTTTACAAAACACTTTTAAAAGTAGTCCAGGTTGTCACTATTAAAGAGAATTTTACTTCATTGGTCCAATAACCTAAAAACATTTATTTTACAAGTGCTTGTAATACTTTTTTATTGGGTTGCTCTTTTTTGCATTTATAATATTTCACAGAACAGAAGATGCTCGAAAAATGCAATAATACTTAGATGATAATATAATAAGACTAGTAAAACGTTCATCTTTTTATAAAGAAATTTATGAAACGATCAACATTTCATTTTCTTCAATGATTCCCAGTCTCTGTATATTTACCAATGCACTGAGAGAATGCAGTGAAAGGTGAAATCTGACCCTGAAAACATAATCCTAATCCAAGTTGAAATTATAAATGCGAGAGATTTGTTTTCATTTCTTTACAGACTTGAGGACCTGGCAACACTTACAGTGATTGGTTTGTTTGACATCTTTTTTGCCTTCATTATATCCTTGAACTGAGTGTCTCATGTCTCTGAAAGAGAAGAAAGAAAGCTCAAGGTCCAACGAGTCAGAGAAGGCTTGACCAAAGGGTTTTATGAGTTTTAAAGTGTAGAGACGTGTTAAGACATGTGGCTGCGGGAATCAGGCAGTTATGAAGGATGTGAATAATAAATTGCACCTGGAACGGGACTCGAAAACACCTGCTTCTGTAATTAACAGTTGGAAGCAAGTAAAGAGGGAGACCACCTAAGTCACCATGCTCTTGCTATGAAAAATACAACAATGATGGTACCGTAATTATTTCAAGAGTAAAGAATAGAGCTATCATTATGACTAATACGGGAAAAAAGGAAGATGTAATAAGATCTTGTCAGTTAGATTTTAAATTTGTTCTTGAAATGACACGTTTAATGAGGTCTCGCCCTGATATCAGTTCTGTAATCGAAACTGTCTGCAGAGAAAAGCAATTACCAAGAAGACTCGATTAACAAAAAAAAAAAAAAAAAACAGGAGCAAAAATAAGGAGATTGCTGTAAAATAAAAGAGACGGGAACGCTAAAGGGCTGTCAGGCCGGGACAAGCCTCGTGTCCTACAGGCATGGCTGTCCGACAGGCTTGTGTCATATTTTATACTTCACCTCCCATGATGAAAATCACTGAGAACAAACTTGTACAGCTGACTGGACACATTGTATTGCTCTTGCATGAGCTCATCCTGCAGATTGCGCGGTTGATTTCCCACCCACATAGTGCAGGAGTGGCATCAACATAGCGAATCAAAAGTCATTCATTAGAGAATAGCATTGGTTGACACTTTTTTTTGTAATGCACTTTCATATTCAGTACTGTATTTTCCACACTATGGTGCACACCCGATTATAATGTGCTCCATTAATAAATGGTCTATTTTCAAACTTAGGTCATGCATAAGGCGCATTAAGCGAGACAAAGGGGCAGAGATAAGTCTGTCAGTCAGATATTATTAACTGCGTTTACAGTAATTCTAGAACTCATTTGTTACGGTTCTGGGTTACACAGCAGGACGCGTGGCGTGCCTCTCTGCGAATACAACTATCTTCAAATTACTTAAAAAGTTGATTTTTCTCCAAAAAAGAGAGCTGACCATGCCCCCGAAGAAACCCCAGGAATACGAAGACCTCAAAAAGTCTCTTGACATTATTCAAGAAACGCTGAAAAGTTTTATGGATCAAGTGTCGGCTAAGCTAATGCCACTCTGGGAAATGATGGAAGAGTTACGAAGATTTCAGGCTCAAAACGAGCAGCGAGAAAACCGGGTTGAGATTCTGGAGAAAAGACTGGACGATGTGGAACAGCAAGTAAGGATGAATAATGTCATTCTCACTGGAGTACCAATCAAGCCTCGAGCGAAGCTGAATGCAGCTGGAGCTAGCACTGCTAATGCTAATACGGAGATCGGTGCAGCGTCGCTGGAACAGCAAATACATTCATTTCTCACATCTAAAGGGATTTCCCTGGATCTCAATACCATCGAGACCTGCCACCTGCTCCCCAGGAGAAAGGAGACGGATAAACCAGCGATCCTCATCAGGTTTGTGAATCACAAACACAAGCTAGCTCTGATGAATCAACGCAAAAATCTCAGAGGATCTGCTGTTTATCTGAACGACCATCTGACCAGAAGGAATGCTGAAATCTCAAAACATGCACGGCTTCTCAGGAAGCGTAAGTAGATTGAGAACACTTGGGTTAAAGGCTGCAGGATTTACGTCAAACCACTCAGTCCACTGGACCGGGCCAAGGTTCTGGTTGTGAACACCATGAAGGACTTTGAGAAGTGCTTGATTACGGTTGTCTGAAACAACATGGAGTAATAAATCAAAGAGCCAAATAATTTCAAGAAGTATGACACCTGGATTCCTCACTTTCTCTGTATGTCTGACGTCACCTGAATAACAGCAGAGTTCTGACCTGCAGACAACTTGACCTCAACTTTCTCCGCCGCTGATATCAGCTGAAGAAGGATATGGACCTGAATCTAATGTCTGCAGACATGACATCGAAGAGAACTGTAAACTGTTTAAACCCAGAAGATCGGCTGTTATCAGTAAAAGAAGAAATGCCAACCTTGGACAATTCGACAGTTTATGGACCCTTTTTATTTTTCCCCTACAGCATTACTTTATTATAAAAAAATAAAAATACAAAAAAATATATAAAAAGAGTAAAACAAATGATTTATTGAAAATTGTTAAACTTATTGACTTTTGATGATATTACTTCACTAGCTCCTAAAATTGATAAATTGATTCAAAAATCTTTCCTAATGTAGCATAACTTTGCACATGTTTTTAACTTTTGATACTTGATGAAATTTTGTTATGAAAATTCCTGAAACAGTGTTGTGTCTATTTTACTGATATAGTATTATGTTTTAAAGCACATGAATGACTTTTAAAAGTAACATAATCTGCATATATTTCAGATGCTGCATTTGCCATGTTGATTCCTAAAGGGGTTATTTTTGACGTAGTACTTAAGTAATTCATCTTTGGCATGTGCTTTATTGATACCTTATGATTGTTAATTCTGTCTGATAAAACCTAGGAACCGGATATTGATAAATCATGTAATAAAATGGTTATAGTATAACGGGGTGGGATTATATAAGTTCGCTTCCTTCCACTCCCTTTCAAGCAATATTTATTAATTATGTCTAATTATCCTAAGTTTGATTAGTTACTGTATGAATGTACAACTGATTATTATATTGCTTTTGTGTATTATTTCTATTTGATTGCTTGAAATAAACCATTTCAAATAAAAAAAAATCGAAAAATTTGTGACACATTATACATTGGCCACGTTGGTGTATTGTTTGCAATACGTAAAAAACGCACGATTGATACTGCTAAAATAAATGTTCCCTTGAATAGGAAAACTTCCAACCCAGTTAGTAACACAAAGGCTATGTCCGAATCATCTTCCTAATCCCTAACTACTAAAAAACTATATAGAGCAGTACTATCTAGTGGTCTGGATTTTAAAAGCAATTTAAACGCCATGCTCTCTCCTTTTTTTAATTTTCTGAATTGTCAAATATGACGACATAGATTTCCCAAAGTAAAACTTTATCAATACGAGCATTTTATCGAACCACTGTGATCTGAATGATGAAAACATTGATTGTTTATTAGAAAAAACACATTTAAATACTTTTATTTCCCCAAAATTGCTTTAATGCAATGCATTGTGGTCTATATTCGCCAATCTAGTGGGCATCAAGGCACACTGGTTTTTTGCAGAGGCTTTTGGGAAATTTCTAGGGAACTGGGTTTTGGAATTGTAGATTCGGACAAGACTACAACACCATATGTATTACACTATGTAGTGAGTAATGAAGGAATTTTGACAGTCAATAAAAGAAACAAAAAACAAAATAAAAAAAAAACACAGAGCTAAATACTAGCCACATTAGTGTATTCAAATACTCATAACTTCCAACTTTATTTGCAACATGTAAAAAAGAAACAGACTGATAAAGCTAAAACAATTATTTTGACTATGCTATCTCCCACTCTAGTTACATGTTAAAAAAACACAGTTCAACACCGCTACATGTTAGTGGTGTTAGTGTATTAACAATTACATTCAACCTGGTATGCACCTGGTAAAAAAAAAAAAAACAGACTGACATTTAGACAGAGCACAATGTACCTCTCAAAATCACTTTGAAATCAGTAAACACAAGAATTAATCCAGACAGGGCTCCAGACTATAAAGCGCACAGTTGTTTTTTTGAAAAATGTTTTTTTTGATAGACGTTTTAATTGCGCCTTATAAAGCAGAAAATACAGTATAAAATAATTTATTTTCTTTTGAATTACCATTTGATACAGCATGTGTGCTCTCATCTTTTAAGTTATATATCACATTTCTAAGATTTGTAAATTTTAGCAACAAATATAAAGGCAAAGCTGCAATGTTACAACCTGTGCAGAAGCTTTAATTGCTTTAATTACATTTTTCATTCCTGTAGTTACAACATATATCAATTTGTAAAAGTTGAACGGCTAAAGGCCACAGATATTTTTTGTGCCTATTGCACGGAATGAAAATTGGTCATGGAAAAAGTGAGAACGGTTGTGGTATTTAAGTGAAATTTTCATATATATTAGAAATGAACGACGTTAAAATGACAGAAGAAGTACAAATAAACCACGCAAAAAAACACTTAAATCAATGTAAGAGCCAAATCTGTCCCAAAGTTTTTGCTTGAATTCCATCATTTTAACGTGATAAATGCTCTGGGTGGGCGATATAAAAGTTATACATCTGTGGACATGCGTGAAAAGTCCATTAGACATACGTGGATATACGTAGAAAGCCACACATTTGCATATGATTCACCTAATTATTATTACGTATAAACTATGTGAAATATACATTAACTGCATAATTTCTCAACTCACAAAACATTATGAACAGTTTAAAACTGAATTGACATCGGCCAAAACCCTAAACTGAAATCAATGAATGACAAACGTGAAAAACACTTATGAATAATTTATATCACTCATGTTTTCCAAAAGACTTCATACGTGGAAATAGCGCAAAATGTAAATTGTGGCTGTGTGACACGGCATTAAGTTTAAAAAACTGAAGTTTAGGCTTCTTACTTAAGAGAAGGCAAAATATTTTGATTTAACTTACAGAAATTGAGTTCAAAAAGGTTTGTACTTTTCTCCCTCCCAAAGTAACATTTTTTCAGATATTTACAAGCCCGCAGTTTTGTTAATAGTACTTTTCCTTCATTTCCTAATTTATCTGAAACCTCGACAATGGATTCTTTGCTCTTGCCTTCTTCTTCTTTGAAAGGGTCAATTTCTCTTATTTACAATCAGATATCTGCTATCCGGTCTAAAACTCTGGACACTATAAAAGCTCTTTGGGAAGATGATCTAGGAGAAACTTTCTCTGACAGCGTATGGTCTCAGATTCTGATGAGAATACACAAATCTTCAATATGCGCGAGACACGGTCTTATGCAGTGCAAACTGGTCCATCGCCTTTATTTTACAAAATTCCGTTTTTCTAAAATATTCCCTAATGTTTCTCCAGCATGGGATAGATGCCACCAATGTCCAGGAAACCTTATTCATACGTTCTGGCTTTGCCCCAAGATCCTGGGTTATTGGACTGAAGTTTTTTCAGTGATATCACGTGTTATTGACAGGAACGTGAGCCCAAACCCTCTGAGTGCCTTATTTGGAATTTTTACAGGGCCACCTTCCCTATCAAAATCTCAAAAGGACTCCCTCGCCTTTGTGACTCTTCTTGCAAGTAGAGTAATTCTGTTAAACTGGAAATCACCACACTCCCCATCATCTTCGCAGTGGCTCAAGGATGTTCTGTACTTCATCAAGTTGGAAAAGATAAGAAGATAAAGATAAGAATGACATTGAATGGGTTCTCTGATAAATTTGAACAAAGGTGGCGTCCATTATTCCAAACGACACAGCAAATACAATTCTATTCTTTTCCAGACTAAGTCACTTCCTCTGGGGGTTCCCTTTTTTCTGATTCTATCTCATGGATTGGTTTACTTCATGCTTATTTTAATTTACTCTTCTGAGAAATCTGGGCATGTGTTAAGTTACAATTGTTGGAATCTATTATATTTTCTAAAGCTTAATAGACAGGGTTGGTGCCATTTTGTGTTTCTTTTTTATTTTTTATATTTATTTTTCTCTTGATTTTTGGTGTTTTTGTTTTGTTTTCAGTTTTTTATTTTATTTATTATTTTTATTATTTTATATTTGTTGATAGACATTTTGTACAATTTCTGCATAAAACAAATAAAGTTTGGAAAAAAAAGGTTTGTACTTCAATACTTGCTAAAAAAGTAACATTTGAGCCTGTTGTCCAACACATAAGGAATTACAATGTTTTTGTAAATTTTACAGATCAAACAGACTCAATATGAGATTAGATAGTGTTGTTGTGTTAACCCTACATTTATTTGGATTTCAATCAATTTTTGTCTTGTTTTTTTTTTAGGCTCAGAAAACCTGTTTAAAGCTGTTAAAGACCAAAGCCAGGGTACAGTAACTTTCTTCTTCATTTTAAATTGAAATCTAAACCCAACACCACCCTCTTGGAACACACAAGTTGGAGAATACAGCATGTGGGAGGCAGTTCATTCTTTCTTTTTCTCCTGCACTTTTATCTCAGTATGTCATCTGAGGTAATATTTATGGGATATAGGTTTACATTGGCGGTGGAGGGGGGTGTGGAGAGAGTAGCACGCTTCTTTTCTAATAGTAGGTGCAAGACCGAACTTTCTACTTACAATGTGGGATCAGATATCCCTCATTCAGGTGTTGTATCTTTCCACTCTGTGTAACTCTGAAAAACAAGTCTGTCATTTTTGGCAGTATACGTTTTAGTTTACAAAAACTGCAGTAGATTTTATCTGTGAGAATTGAAAAGGGTCTGGAAATTGTTGCCTCTGGTTTATTTTTATTTAAAAATGAAATAAAACTGTTCTTACACACGCAAACGAAAACATCTGGTTCCAAAAAGATTTCATCACTAAAAATGTAGATGTATTTTTCTTAAAAATGCTGTTTCTAGACATATCATTTCAGTAATTTTAAGCTTTTTTTATGGTCATATCTTTTTTAAATAGCTACAACCAAAACACTCACAATTGCTGGCTGTATCTACCTCCTGATCTTTGTGTTGCACCACTCACAATAAGTTAGGGATGTTGTAAAAATTAAAAAAATAGATTTTGGGGATTGAGAGGCAGTTGAATTGGGGTGATAGACACATCCTTTTGTGTTACCCAATGGTCTCCCTAAGTACAGTATAGCTTACTTACTGTATTTTTGCTAAAACCAAGAAATTCCATAAGAAAGAACCTTTAATTGTGGCATCAATTTCAACATTCTGTGGTTATAAAACCCTTTTTTTTTACCATTAAGTCATTCCAGGTTCATCATTCAAACAACCACAAACATACAATGTTGCTTAAAGTGTGGATGCCATGCTTTGAACAACTTTGTCAAATAAGAAAGCCTTTTAAACGCTGATTCTATTGATACCGATAGTTAGCGTCGAAAAGAATCCGAAGCATATGAATAATAGACATCTTTCGAAGGAATCAGAGATTTGAATTTGCCGCTAAGAGCGCAGGCTGGAAGTGACCTCGATATGACCTGTGACGTCACGAAAGGCATTGACTTTCGCATTTCCGCTTCGGACAGCATGAAAACAAAACAGGTAGTCTTCGTTTCTCTCGTGTTTAAATCTGTTAATCATCAACATGCCAAGTCGTTGTGTGGCAGCTGGATGTAGCAATACATCTAGTGAAAGTGTATCTGTGTATAAATTCCCAAAACAAGAAACGCTGCTGAAAAGGGGAAAGTTCAAGAAGGTGGACGGCGAAGGATTTTTCCCTCCAGATCTGCAGGAGAGAAGTCTGCGTTTTCGAAGGGACAAAAACCGGGACACAAACGAAGAATTTTGAACGGAGAGTTGGGAGGAGGATCTTGGCTTCTGAGTCGAGGAAAGGCGGGTGAGCTGGAAGCGAGCAAGCCGTTTTCTGGGTCGGAGAGGACGGCGCTGGAGTCGGGAGCGGAGGCTGCTAAGCTAGTGTGCATCACGATGGATCACATTGAGGCGAAGTAGTCGTGTTTTCTGTTGTCCTTGGATCCAACTGGAGTATTTCAACGCACTCAATGTTTTGCAAGAGAAGCAACAGGCCTGCAACGTTTTTTTTTTCTTTTGCTTTTGAAGTGCCGGTACCGTGAGTAAACTGAACTGTGTGTGTGTGTGAGCGCGCACGAGAAAAGGTTTCAAACTGGTTCAAACAGGTAAAACTGTTAATGTTCCACAGTTGTTAATGGTATACAGTGACTTTGTTAACTAAAGAGTAGTAATATCTGGGAAACTTTTATTTTGTGAAAATTATTTTTGTAAATTGGGTTGAAAACCAGTGTTTACCTTTGTTTAGATTAGGCCAAAAGGGGACATTTTAAGTATATTTTAGGGTAAGTGGAGTAATTTAATTTTATACATTTTTTAGACTTACTGGAGTCTAGCCGAATCTTCATGCTGGCTATCGTCATCGGGATCACTAGACCTACTACTTTCTGCTATATCCTCCTCACTTTCGCAAAAGGGTTCGAATCGATACGGTTGCAAAAGTGACTCATCATCATGATAATCTCCGCAACTTTCCTCTTCATCTTTCTGTTCATCTGATGATAAATCGCTAATAGAGACGGTAGCATCACTCTGTGCTCCGCTATCGGTGCTAGCCATGTTGTCTGCCTTTCGTTACGTCACAAACATGGCGGCGCGAAGTCGGCGGAATGCGTGAAGCCGGCGGCCGTCCTCGTTGTTTATATCGCGTTTTTCGCTATTTATTCTTTTTCGAAAAATATTAAAAACAATCGCAACATGAAATAGAGACTCTTTACTATATTTTGGCTTATTAAAATAGGCCATGTCACCCACACTTTAACAAACAAGCAGCGCCACTTGGCCATAGTGCGTCTTTGGGTTGGTAGTAGGCAGTCAGATGTTGCAGGTGAACTTGTCTCAAAGTGTCATCAGCAGACTTGCATCAAGCCACACAACTACTGGCAGAGTTTGTTACAGAGCCAGGAGTGGAGCGCATCCAGTGACAGACTGCAACAATGACCAATACCTAAGGACCTCTGCACTCAGACATGATTTTGCAAATGCCACACACCTGCAACTCGTTTACCTGATGTATGAGATTATTGGGTTTCCAGACAAACTATTTGCAATCAACTCCACTTGAATGCCAGATGACCAGGTGACACACGGTCTGGTGCAGTGGGCACCATGTGACCTAATCAATGCAGCTACGGTCTGCCCCGCTGTCCACCTTACACAGAAATGATGGTCAGGATTCATTCATCATTTTCTATACCGTTTTTCCCTTTTGGGGTCACCGGGTTGCCGGAGCCTATCCCGGCTACTTGTGGGCGAAGGCAGGGGATGCCATCGACAGGTCGCCAGTCTGTCACAGGGTAGAATATCCACAATCACACATCCATTCACTCACTCTCACAGTCTTACCTATAATGAAGTGCACCGATAGTGATAAAATGGTGGACACTTGATCCCATGTTTCACTTTCATAACACACAAATGCAACCGTCAAACATGTTTTTTTTCAGCAGACTCCTGGCAAATTAGAAATTCTCCCTGACAAAAGAAAAAGCTTTGTAGGAAATGAAGCTTTATTCACACCGAGTTTTGTGTCCACTGCAATCTCTGGTAGTTAAGAAGATTAACTACGATATTAATTTTCACACACTGACCAGGAAAGTCTTTTCCAGCATCTTGATGAATCTAATAAATTGAGGTGTTCCTTCTCCTAAGCAGCACAGTTGTTACCTAAAATTTACCAGTGACAACCATTACACCTGTGGTATTTGCCATCTGGTGGCCATCTTGGCTTATCACAGTCAAGGATTTTCTCAGAGGTCTAAAACTACTGCAAAGTTGTTGTTTCTCTTTCGGCTTTTCCCATCAGGGGTCGCCACTGCGAACGAGTCGCATGGTAAACTTGGCAATGTTTTACGCCGGATGCCCTTCCTGACGCAACCTTCTCAAAGCAACCGGGCTTGGGACCGGCACAGAGGTGGAGAAGGGAACAGGGAGCAGCCCGGAGTCGAACCCTGGTTTAACGGACGGAAGGCGCCGCAAACCAGCATGAGCTAAACTGGCTCCCAAAACTACTGCAAAGTGATACCTGATAAAAGCAAATCCAGATTTTCACTTTCAGACACACGTTTTTTTGTTAATGTATCATATTAAAGCAAGACACTTAGCTCACAAAATAAAATAAAAATCACTCCAGCATTACTTGACCACAGCTTCAGTTGACACAGCTTGATGTCTGTTTATTCTTGTTTGCTTGCAGAGGTGGTGTGCGTCAACAGCCAAGTACCACCATTTAATAAGAAGTCTATTTCAAAGACCTCTGACGTATTGATTTATCTTTCTTAACAGACGGCCCAAGTGTCTCTTGGAGCCCGACTGTTTAATTGAGGCTCCTTTGAATGAGCTTCCTCAGCGTCCTTTGCCAAGTAGGGTTACATGATGTCTTTAGCTATTTTCTGTGTCTTAAATGTAAGCACATTCACAAAAAAGAAGCTTGTGTAATTATGTTATTTGTTATTCGAAGTAACATTTAACTTTAAACATATATTTCACTGTGTAAGATTGAGTTTAGTAAGTGGTAGATGTTTAGACCTTATATAAGAGGAATACAAACAGTTGGAAACGCTACTTGAAAATTCTACTTCGAGCTTCCCATTCCATTATGTTTATGTGAAAACCTTTTTAAGGGATGGAGCATTGTCACCGTATTGGAAGCAAACCCCTTTTATTGCCTAAAGCAGTAGTCTACAACTTTCAACACTGCAAGAGCCATTCGGGTCGATTTCTGACAGACCAAAACCAAGAAGGAGCCACAAAGTCTTGTGTCACCTTTTGGTAAAATCAGACACTCAATTTTATCTATGTTATTGTTAATAATAGGTTATATTAGGCCTGGGCGATAAATCGATCAAATGAATTAATTTGAATTTTTTGTTACGGGCGATTTCAAAAATAACTAAATCGAGTTTTTATGTGGCGCATTTTTGGCTCCCCAGAGCTTCCGTAGCGTTAGTGTCACACGGCGACACGCGACAATCAGCACACGAAGCAGCTAGCGACAGCATGGCTACCGGTGACAGTGGGAAGTTTGTTCCCAACAAAGAAATAAAATCATCTGTTGTTTGGGACTGGTCTGGGTTTACTGCCACATACGTGGAGGAATAGACCCCCCCCCCCCACGCTGCCTAAAGCCCATCGGAGTCAAAGGCTCTCACGCGCTCAGTCCTCTTAAACACGCACGCGCCCTGACACTGATTCTACAACGCCTGTATAGTTAGTTGTTACTTCGTTTTAATTATTACTTTTACCGATATATTCATTTGCGACGCGGCGGCGTAGGATTTTGTTTTCGGAGGAGGCGGCCGCGAGGGGGGGCGGGGGTTGACCTGCTTCATCATCATCTCCGTGGAGAAGACGGGGTTTATTAATTTCATTAAAACCTTAGAACCCACATATGAGCTGTATTGTTAATCCTTTAGAAAAATGGTGCTACTGTCAAGGTGAATGTTTGTCTCCTTTTAGTCTAGACTACAAAGTGTGACTTAAACACAGCTGGGACTCTAAGTAAAGAAGTAACCTTTTATTGTGGATAAGTGAAAACAAGTTTAGAATAACAAAATTAGACAAAAACAAGAAAAAAATTATATAAAACAAGACAAAATTATTTAAACACAAGTCCAAAAAGGGAGTAAGAAGAAAATTTTTATACTTAACTTTGATTATTATTCATACCAGAAATGGGGGTTACATTTGTCTTGGGTTTGATTAAATAAAAGCAACATTTGCTTGAACTTGTTTTCTGTTTTTACTTATTGCTTTCCTTAAGTAGGGTGAGGGGGGGGGAAAAAAAATCGGGGAAAAAATCGGAAATCGAATTAAAAAAAATAAAATCGGAGATTTTATTTTTAGGCCATATCGCCCAGCCCTAGGTTATATATAAATAAAGCAGTTTTTGCATCAATCAAACATAAAGAGAAAATGTCCTTTTATTAAACATAAAATGGTTTTAACTTTTGACAAAGGTTCGCATGACTTCCTTTCAAATTAAAAGACACCTTGTACCACACAGGATCATCTCAATGCAACATATGTAGTGGTAGGTAGTGTGATGTCAGCAGTAATACTATTATTAATAATAAAGTTTATGTTACCATTTGGGGTGCATATCAGGCTCATAAATTAAATGAAAAAAAAGTTACCCTGATGGTATTATTCAAACTATGAGGAGCACTACAATTTGTAAAAAATTAAAAAATATATAGAAAATCCACCTTATTTTCCGCCACACCTTAAGTAAGAATTCTAGTTGTTCTTACTGCCCTCAAAAGGATTTTCTGTGGTACACTGCAAAGGAGGATTTAAAGTCTTCTTTTGATATCTTGGGTTCTTTTTTATCCCATTATTATACAACTTTTTGCACATGCTTGTGTAAAGAAAGTTCCAAATCTATACAATTTTACCATTTTCATTTGCATGACCAGAAAAAACCCAAACCCTTGTGAAAATGCATGAAGCACCAAAAACGAATAAAGCTCCTCTAAGCTGAAGAACACTCAATAAACCAAAGTTGTGTTTCCCTGTTTCTGTTCCTCTTTTTCTGTCCAATTCCTTACATTTTCTCTTTCTTTGATTCTTGCTCAAATTGGTGCCTCACAGTGGAATACATCATTCATCATTGATTGAAAATCAGCTATTCTTCAGCCCAGGCTTCAAGGAATAAACATTTCTACCCACTTGCTGTCAGACTTCTGTTTAAGACTTATTACACTTGAGTAATGAGAGCTTTTTGTTATTCTCCTGTTGGACAGTGGATTAGAACCCGCCTCCAGTATTTTGCTTCATTTGTTGGCTGAACTCAACTTAAACTTGCTCAAAGCTCAGTACATCATTGCTGAGAAAAGAAGCTGACTTCAGCATTGTGAAAACATCAGCATGATTAAGTTAACTCCTCCAGTAGGTTTAAGACCAGCTTACGTTTTTTTTTTCATGCTAACTGGAAGCTGCACGCCTTTATTCTTGCTTGCTCGTAGAAGTGGTGTGCGTCAACAGCCAAGTACCACCATTTAATTAGAAGTCCATTTCAAAGACCTCTGACGTATTGATTTACCTTTCTAAACAGTCAGCCCAAGTGTCTCTTGGAGCCCGACTGTTTAATTGGTCCTTTGAATGAGTCTGACCTCGGCTCCCTTTGCCAAGTAGGGTTACATGCTGTCTCCAGAGTTTTTCTGTGTCTCACATGCACAAAAAAGAAACTTTTAAACATATCTACTGTGCAAGATTGAGTTTACCTGCCTTTTATTCAAATTACTAACAAAGGAAGTAGATGGAAGTAGATGTTTAGGCCTTATATGAGAGAAATACAAACAGCTGGAAACACTACTTGAATATTCTACTTTGACTTTGTTGGACATTTTATCACTTTGTAAGTGATGGGGTATTGTCACCGTATTGGAAGCAAATGCCATTTTATTGCCTGAAGCAGGAGTCTGCAACCAGCTGGAAACACTACTTGAAAATTCTACTTCGACCTTCCCATTCCCACTCCTCCAGTAGGTTTAAGACCAGCTTATGTTTGTTTTTGTTTTTCATGCTGGCATCTGGCAGCTGCACATTTGAGTTGTTTGTGACAACTTTTACCGTGCTTGAGTAGTTTAACTGCTTTCCGTAGATATTTATGTAATACCGGTAATGTTGCATAAAAAATTGCATTAGTTTAATCTTTTCCCCCACTATGTCCCCTCATTTAGTTTTAACATTCATGTTAGTTAAATTGAAAACAACTTATAGTTTTGTAGCAATGATTGCATTTTATTAAGATGTAGTAGTGCCTGAAACAACCTCTGCCTAAAAGAAAAAAATACCTCATTTGTACTAAATGTATCATGTACCAATACATGTCTCCACTTTTTCACCACATCACAAAGTTTCCAATATTTTTAGATCTTCTGCTTCTTATGGATTTAAAATAAAACAAGTTTTCCTCATTTAAAAAATCTAAGACTAAGATTGTTTTACTCTTATTCAGTTCTTATCCACCCTTCAATCTGCTTGATAATCCTTTGCATTTACATTATTGTGAACCGCATCAGGGTTCACTTGCTCTTAAAATCAGACCCGTCTTTTTAGACGCATGTTATATCTGCAAAATGAAGCAAGTACCTGATAAAAAATGTCCTAGACCAAACGAGGTGTCCTTAAGTCAAGAAATCTCCTGACATTGTCAGAATTGTATTACATTAATTATTTTGCTTATGCTGAAGCAAGCAATGTGTTGGTACAGGAACTAGAACAGGAACACAACTAAGTAGATACGGGTGGATGGGGCTGTGGTCAGGGTAGAAATATGCAAACCTGTACAGGCCACACCGGTGGCCTGCATGAAAAAGCAAGGTCGTCAACCACTCAGTGAGAGCGAAAATGTCCGTGCTTTTTCTATAGGGATGCTGTGGACTACAGATCGTTGCGAACACTTATACAATGCTCAAGGGTAAAGTAAGGGTGAAATAGTTAGGAAGCAGGAATGTTGTAGAGGTTTTTCACTTATTTGACCCACCCAAATCTTGTGGCCTATTCAAAGGACTCGTTAGTGCTTTTCACATAAGTGAGCATTCCTTTGTCTTCCTGATTGCTTGCAATTATTAAATTAGACAATCTGAGTATAGTTTGTGTGGGGATCCGGCGTCCCCACAGGGAATTAGATATCGCACACCCCTTGCATGCAGCATTCTTCAGTATGGGATCAGGGCCAGTACTTAAACTTACTTCGCAATACACTTATCACTTGCAAAAAAAAAATTGTTTCCTTTTTTTGACATCCCACCCCATTACATCTCTTCTCTACGGCCCCTCTTCTTTACAACCCTCCATGGGCCCCGACATCCCAAAACCCTGAGGTACCCATGCAGGTCAATCCCCGTAACAAGTCCATGTGGCTGAGGAAATACTTGAGGAGGACAATATTTTTTCCAATTGTAGATTGTACTAAAGGAAAGGAATACAACAAGCCCAAGCCCAACCTCACTAAAACTTGAATGTTTCCAAAAAAGCAGAAGTTGGTCTGATCCATCCACAGAAACAAAAGAAAACAAAAAACTGTCGGAAGCTGAACCAACCAAAGTGACTCATGTTTGTACACAGGACAGGATGTCCAGTCAACAAATAACCATGACATTCCAAAAGAAGCTCCAAAAAACTGGGATCATCAGTGTGAACCGGCATTAGATATATACTTGTCTAAACAAGTTTAGGAAAGGACTTTTCAGGCTGTGATGGCCCCCACTTGCAGAATCCCCTTTTACAGACAAACTAGAACACTTGTATGTAACAACCACAGATTGTGTCTTCTACATTTGACAGTTTAAACATAACCTACATCTCTTTCCCAAGCTAAGCAAGCAACTGAGCAACAAAAACCTGAAGTGCGTTGACATCAAATGTGGCCTTGTGAATTATGTCACTGATGATATCAGTCAAAAATGTGGTCTTTAATGTTTTAACTTCAAAAAGGTTTGAGGATTCCCCGAATTTTTGAAGCCCTTTACATGGGGGATCGTCTCACTCTGAGGGAATTCTCTGGTTTCCACTGGGATAGGGGCGAAACCTAAACTACCTCTGCTGCTAGATAACATTGTTTAAAGCACCGTCGTGTCATTTGTTACCATGGTTTTGATAAAAAAAATGTGTTGTTTAAGAGGCTTGTTGCGCTGTCTGGGTGTCTTACAGCAGTTTGCAGTGTATGTGAGACCCAGCGTGGGGGTTCTTGCATCTTGATACATTGACATGCAAATGAGAAAGAAGCGTTTTGAGTTGAAGTATGAGATTTGTGTGTTTCTGTGGAACAGAAGCAGCTGTACTAAATGTAGTTTTTTTTTGTCTGAAATGCAGTTGTAATTGAGATAATTAAGACAAATAACGTTAAATGGGTTAACGGAGGTTAAATAAACCTTTCAGCAAATTGGAAGGGACATAAAGACGTGTTTTTTTCCAAGAACCTTACCATTACTTCACAAAACATCTCTGTTATAGTTTGCAGGACCTTTCATTAAGACAAATTCTGCATCTCCAGCTCAAGTGTTTGTAACCCTTGGGCTATCCTAGGTACTTTAACATTGGGAGTTGGGTCATCTAGACCCCACAAGACAGTGCGCTGAACCTTTTTTCTTCAATGATTTGTGATCTTCACTGGTCTCCATGAATTACATGAAATCCTCTTCCCCATTATCCTCCTTTGTCATGGTAGGGATAAAACGTCAATGTAAGGGTGGTGTCATAGGATAGCACAAGGGTTAAACGCCAAATGCACAGAAAACTCATCCTCAACTTTTGAAAATAAATACTGTTAGGATTATGAATATTTGGACAGAGACGCATTCTTTCTAATTTTGTTTCTGTATATAACCACAGTGAATTTTAAATAAAACAACTCAGATGCCATTGAAGTGCACACTTTCAGCTTTTATTCCATGGGTTGAACAAAAAGATTGTATAAAAATTTGAAAAACTAAAGCATTTTTTAAACACAATCCCTTCATTTCATGGGCTCCTAAGTAATTGGACAATTGACTTCCATGCTATTGCATGGGGGGGGGGGGGTTGGGCAATTCCCTTGTTATGTCATTATGAGTGAAGCAGATAAAATGCCTAGATTTAATTAGAGGGACTCGTGCTTGCATTTGGAAGATTTTGCTGTGAACAGACAACATGCGGTCAAAGGAGCTCTCCATGCAGGTGAAAGGAGCCATCATTAAGCTGAGAAAACAGAAAAAAACATGCGAGAAATTGCTACAGTATTAGAAGTGGCAAAATCGACAGTGTGGTACATCCTGAGAAAGAAAGAAAGCACTAGTGAAATGATCGCAGAATCATTTCCATTGTAAAGAGAAACCCGTTCACAACACCCAACCAAGTGAACAACACTCTCCAGGAGGTAGTCGTATTAATATACAAGTCTACCATAAAAAGAAGACTGTATGAAAGTAGATACAGAGGGTACACTGCAAGATGCAAGCCACTCATAAGCCCCAAGAATAGGAAGGCTATATTGGAATTTGCTAAAAAGCACTTAAAAATCCAGCACAGTTCTGGAAAAACATTCTTTGGACAGATTAAACCAAAATCAACCTTTACCAGAATGATGGCAAGAGAAAAAGTCTGGAGAAGGCGTGGAGAAGCTCATGATCCAAAGCACACTACATCATCAGTAAAACACTGTGGAGGCAGTGTGATGGCCTGGGCGTGCATGGCTGTGTTAGGATTATGGTCTTCTCCCACTCCTACCAGGGAATCATCGCCTCACCTGTTTCCATTTTCCTCATCAGTCTTCAGCCTATTTATGACCTACGCTAAGCTCTAGACCACGTTAAAGCCAAGTTCTATGCCTATGCCAAAACCCTTTTTGCGTCCTAATCCACTGCTTGTCTGCTCCTTCAGGAATTGCCTCGAGCGTCATCCTCACCGTTGTTCTCGTCTGCCGTCCAGGATCAGGACACAAAGCAAGACTCCACCAGACTTCTTAGTCATTGCAAACCCCCACAAGACCAGTCGATCTTCATTACTTCAGATGTCCAAGCCACAAGCCGTCAAACTCAGAACCACCACTGGGACAAAATAAAGACTTTTTCTCATCTACCATCTCTGTTCTGTCCTGCTTCTGGGTCCAGCCTCGTTAACTCTAACAGGCTGCTAGTGGATTGGGACACTAGTGTTTATTGATGACGTGACACAGGACAGAAGCAGCCAAATGAATTCTGAGGTGTTCAGAAACATACTGTCTGTGCAGATCCAGGTGAATGCAGCCAAACTGATTGGGCGGCGTTTCATAATACAGATGGACAACAACCCAAAACAGCCAAAGCAACTCAGAAGTTTATTAAAGCAAAGAAGTGGAATATTCTTGAATGGCCAAGTCAGTCACCTGATCTTAACCCAATTGAGAATGCATTTCACTTGTTGAAAACTAAACTTCAGACAGAAAGGCCCACAAACAAACAGCAACAGAAAGCCGCTGCAGTGAAAGTCTGGCAGAGCATTCAAAAGGAGAAAACCCAGCATCTGATGATGTCCATGAGTTCAAGACATCAGGCTGTTATTGCCAACAATTGAGTTTTTATATATTGTTGAGCAATTGCTGCTGTTCAACCAACTCTCACCTGGATCCTGACCACCCTGTTTCTTCTGTGCTAAACTTATGCCTGTTATAGACTCCTGCATGCCTGATCCTGATTTAGCTTTGTGGACTTTTAGCTGAGCTAATAAAGCTGCACCATTTTGACCCAGCCGTCTGCCTGCTTCTGTGACAGTGCATCAGAACCAAGCCAGGTTTCAGTTAAAAACAAATTCAAATCACAGTCAACAGTCGGATCATTAATTATAAAATACTGATAGAAAAGAGATCTGGTGTTTCAAAGAACCATGTTCAGTGTAGCAGGTGAATCCAATGATGATTTTCCATTTAATTTAATTTTGTTTCTGTATTTGATGCTATGTATATAGAATGGAGAACATTTTTGGCCTAGGCACTCGCCAAGCGGTCTACAATCTTGATATTTTGTGTGGCCCACCTGTGCTCTGTACAGGTTTGCCTGTTTTTTGAATTCCCGTATCCACCCGTAAGGGGATAGTTATGATGTTCCTTTCACTGTTTTCCATTGACATCCGTTTTATAGCCATCTGCATTTATCAATATTTGCATTCATTTATTCACTGCAGATATAACAATGTTGCATCACTGTTACACAGCAGATGGAACAGCTCATACTCCTTTGCTTAAAGCGACTTTTTTATTTGTCTTCATCTTATCAGAGCGATTTTTAGAGATTGTGAAACAAAAGTGAAAGAAAAATCCTGGATTAAGCTGCGTTACATAATTCATGCTGGCGTTTAAAGACTCCAAAACCAAATCAAACTTCAGAAACCTATAATTACATTAAATAATAAACCAATACATAAAAATTACGTCTTTCAAGCAGAATTATGGGCGATGTTTACCAAAGTGTGGGAAGAATGATCTGTTAAATCATTTGTGTGTTGTGCAAATGCAGTGCACAGATTCTCAGATTTTACAGAAAGCATGAATAAAAAAAGCATAGAAATGGAGTATAAAACTGATTACATACTATGAAGTCTTAAAAAATGTAACTTATTAAAAGAATTCAGATGTATTGTTTTCAACTGGTGCTGCCAGAGACAGCTGTCCAGGTTGAATGGGCCCATTGTTTGGACAAGGCCTCCATGACACAGGCCATTTCATTACAGAATGAGCCCAGGCGCGGGCGATGGATGGTATGTGGATTCCCCCTCCTGTTCCCTGTCAATGAGCTCTATTCTCTCCTTTGGGCTACCTGCATGTGGCGAAAGACAGCAATAGGGGCGACAGACTCTCAAAAACAATCTGGCACCCGCCATGGCAGCAACAGACAAAGAGAACTATTCAGTAATAAAGAGAAGGGGAAAAAAAGGGAGTAATTTAATAGTGCCTGAAAACGTGTGGCAACATCACTTATCTGTTTTCTTCACTCAGGCACAAAGGTGAGAACCAATTTATGCAAGAAAATGTCTTATCTAACTCTTGTTTGGCTCCAATGCATTCTATCTCGAGTGAGACCTTTACTTGTAGACGTTTACAGTTACAGCAGCGTGGTCAAATGACCCAGGGGTCTGTGAATGTCGTTTCTGTGCTGTGCTCCAGGCTCTCTGTGCTTCATGCTTTTTTTTCAGAGGTGCTGAAACAACATTTTATGTACCCCTCGCCTTCCCCAACAGTTGCTTCAACCCCAACCCCCAAGAATCCCTCCGTCTCTTTTCCTCCCTCAGCATCTCAATGACCTCCTTGTGAACCCACATCCTTTTGATACTCCTGAAAAGATGTGATGTAGAGCTTGACTCGTGTTTGCATACTGATAGTCTCAGGTATTGATTATTAATAGAAACCTGGATGGATGGAGTCACTTTGTATTGTTGTTAGTTCAGTCCACCAGACAAAAAAAATGTTCTGGAATGTTCTCCGTTGTTAAATAGAGTATCAGTCCTTCTCAAATGATGATGTTTATTAGAAAAGATGCACAATTTGTTGCTGCCTGTAAAGAAACATCTTCTAATTACAGTATAAAGCTATGTTGCCCTCACCAACGCATGTTCAAGCTACTACTTCAGATGAAAAGTCTATATAAATGCAAACATGTGCGTGTTTAAGGTATCCCCGTTCAAAGATTTTGCAGCCAAGCAAGTTTTTAAGTTTGTTTTTGGACTCGTTTTTGGACATTGAACGTGCGTTAAAAGTTAAATCAATTAAAGTTTGACCAATCGGAGACTTGGACATTGTAGTAATGCATGAATGGCGTCCCTTATATTCATCAAAATGCAAACCGTTTGATAATTGGGCATGGAGGGGAAATTAATAAAAACAGTTTTTGTCCGGCTGGAGTTATGTGACACCAAGTCTTTCATATATCGGAACAAAGCTACAAAAGAAAAAGCCTGGAGAAAGATTTGCGAGATTTGTACCACTACAACCTTTCATGGTTGTCTCTTCTGGGCGGCAGATGTGCGCTAGTATTGGGTAGTGGCAGGCCAGTGGGTTAAATGCGTCACATGCCTGGTGAGTCCGTAGCTTAAGATATTTGTTCTTTGTTTGAAATGAGCCTTTACAAAGAGAAAAAAACAAGCCAGAAAGCACACATAAGGTAAATGAAATACAATAAAAGGTTTGGGTTGCACAGTGGTGTGTGTAGTGGTTAGCGCTCTCGCCTCACATCAAGAAGGCCCTAGTTTGAATCCTGCGACCTCCTCTCACTCCCCCTTCGTCCCACAGTCCCAAAACATGCTTCATAGGTTAAATGGAGAATCTAAATGCCCCCTAGATGAGAGTGTGTGTGGCCCTGCATCATACTGATGACCTGTTCTGGGTGTACACAGCCTTTACCCAACAATAGCTAGGATCGACTCCAGCAACCTTGTAATCCTGAAACGGATTTTGTGGGTTTAAAATATGGATGGCTGGTTAGGATGTGTTTATAAACGTTTTTATATTTACATTGTTTTAAATGTGCATGAATCATGCAAAAGATGAACATTGAACAGCATATAGTAAAAGTTCTAAAAGTGGCTTTTTGATTTAAAAGGGTTTTAAAACTGAAAATCCTACATTTTAATTAAGAGCTCAATGAATTGAATTACCTTTATTATCACTGCAACAAGCACAGGTAAAATGAAAGTGCCCTTTTTTATACAGATAAATAATGGAATAAATCTACTTTAAGCAAAAGCAATAAGCCCAGTGGAGCTACAAAAGGCTAATGCAGGTTAGCATTTCAGCTGACATTGTCCTCTGCTGGACATGAGCTGAAATGTTGTTGATCTTCAGAAAAGATGTAGGGAATCATGCTATTCATCACCTGCTGCTTTATACTAAACACCAGAGAATGAAAACATTTCGGTACTTCCCTCATTTCAAAAAGATATTTAAAAAAATGTAACAACTAATAAAAAAAAAACTTTTTCAGTGTGCAGGCTTATATAACTTTCTTTCAAATGTCATCATTTTAATCTTTTACTTGATAGTTTAGATGGTTAAATGCAGGACTGGCACGTGAGAAACCAGGGTTTGTGTCATGATTTGTATGACGTAGCAGACCCAGATGCTGGAACCCGGAAGAAAACTCAGACGTAGAAGAGAAAACTACCTGGATTTTTCCAGATGGGAAAGGTAAGAGAGTCTTTAAAGTTCTAAACTTGGATGATTGATAGCAATGACAGCAGTTTTGCTGTAGTAGGAGTTTCCTTGTGACTGGATATGAAACGAAGCGAGAGTCGTGACGTGGCTGGAGTAATGCGTGGCAGGAGAAAGTGTGGCTGCTCTTGAAGAGGATTGTTCCAGGTGAACACTCGTGGAAATGGACCTGGGAGCGAGGCGACAAACGAGGTTAGTAACAAGATAGAACTTGACGACAAGATTAAACATGGCGACCAGACTAGGAAACCATTAGGAGCAACACACTGGGGATGAATACTGGGGCTGGATCTCCTTAAAGTGTGGGTGACATGGTCTATTTTAATAAGCCAAAATATAGTAAATAGTCTCTATTTCATGTTGCGATTGTTTTTAATATTTTTCGAAAAAGAATAAATAGCGAAAAACGCAATATAAACAACGAGGACGGCCGCCGGCTTCACGCATTCCGCCGAATTCTCGCCCCCCTGTTTGTGACGTAACGAAAGGGAGACAAGGCAGACAACATGGCTAGCACCGATAGCGAAGCACAGAGTGATGCTACCGTCTCTATTAGCGATTTATCATCAGATGAACAGAAAGATGAAGAGGAAAGTTGCGGAGATTATCATGATGATGAGTCACTTTTGCAACCGTATCGATTCGAACCCTTTTGCGAAAGTGAGGAGGATATAGCAGAAAGTAGTAGGTCTAGTGATGCCGATGACGATAGCCAGCATGAAGATTCGGCTAGACTCCAGTAAGTCTAAAAAATGTATAAAATTAAATTACTCCACTTACCCTAAAATATACTCAAAATGTCCCCTTTTGGCCTAATCTAAACAAAGGTAAACACTGGTTTTCAACCCAATTTACAAAATAAATGTCACAAAATAAAAGTTTCCCAGATATTACTACTCTTTAGTTAACAAAGTCACTGTATACCATTAACAACTGCAGAACATTAACAGTTTTACCTGTTTCAACCAGTTTGAAACCTTTTCTCGTGCGCGAGCGCTCACACACACACACAGTTCAGTTTACTCACGGTACCGGCACCTCAAAAGCAAAAGAAAAAAAACGTTGCAGAACTGTTGCTTCTCTTGCAAAACATTGAGTGCGTTGAAATACTCCAGTTGGATCCAAGGACAACAGAAAACACGACTACTTCGCCTCAATGTGATCCATCGTGATGCACACTAGCCTAGCTTAGCAGCCTCCGCTCCCGACCGACTCCAGCGCCGTCCTGTCCGACCCAGAAAACGGCTCGCTCGCTTCCAGCTCACCCGCCTTTCCTCGACTCAGAAGCCAAGATCCTCCTCCCAACTCTCCGTTCAAAATTCTTCGTTTGTGTCCCGGTTTTTGTCCCTTCGAAAACGCAGACTTCTCTCCTGCAGATCTGGAGGGAAAAATCCTTCGCCGTCCACCTTCTTAAATTTTCCCCTTTTCAGCAGCGTTTCTTGTTTTGGGAATTTTATACACAGATACACTTTCACTAGATGTATTGCTACATCCAGCTGCCACACAACGACTTGGCATGTTGATGATTAACAGATTTAAACACGAGAGAAACGAAGACTACCTGTTTTGTTTACATGCTGTCCTAAGCAACTGCGAAAGGCAACTCCCTTTCGTGACGTAACAGGTCATATCGGGTTCACTTCCAGCCTGCGCTCTAGCGGCAGATCCAAATCTCTGATTCCTTCGAAAGATGTCTATTTTTCATATGCTTCGGATTTATTTCGACGCAAACTATTGGTATCAATAGAATCAGCGTTTAAAGGGCTTTTTTATTTGACAAAGTTGTTCAAAGCATGGCATCCACACTTTAAGTAGGCTGGTAGTAGATTAGTTGAGTGTCCACAGCTGGTTCCAATGATGAGAGCAGAGCAGAGAGGGGAGGGGGAGGAGAAACTGCCAAACGCACCATGACAGTTTGTTTCTCAGGGGATGCAATGAACTTCATCCAGTGGGTGTACTTGGACAAGACCTACTGTTCCACTGCCAAACTATGTAGCCACAAAGGGGCCCAAGTTTGGGTCCTTCTGTGTCAGTCCACGGTTAAAATACAGTGTTGTGTCAGGACGGGCATCCGGTATAAAAATCTCTTCCAAACCACCTGTGTGAATCAGTGAAAGCTGCTGTGAAGGGAGATACTGCATATACAGTATGTGTTGAAATTTCCCTCACTGTGATCGATTGGCCAACGATGAAACGCAACAGCAGGAAGGACATTACACAGTTCCTTAAATTAGGAAAGGTTTTAATAACCGGAGTGAACAGGACCAAAGTCTAGGTAGGTTAAAAGATGCTCAGACACAGAACCCAAGAAGGCCACACCTTTTATAGAAGCTTGATGAGAAAGTATTGCAGCTGTGACTCTCACAGGGCGCCTCAGAGGAGGGGAGGGCATCCAGGAGAAGTCACAGCCTGCCAGACCTAATCAAAACAACAATCAGACATATCATGACATAACCCCCCTGCTAAGTTAGACTAACAGATGGATGGCAAGGTTGGTCAGGGTGTTCCCGGTGGAAATGAGCGATGAGGTCCAAGTCGAGGATGTGATGGTCAGGGACCCATTGATGGTCCACAGGACCATAACCCCATAACCAGTCAAAAAGGTACTGCATGCCCAGCCCACTTGTCTGGAAGCTAGTAGGGCTTTGACCGTGTAAACTGGACCACCATCCGCGAGATGATGAACTGAAGGTGAAACTGGGTTGAAGGGGTGAATCTCTAGCAGTTTTCAACTTGCTGACATGGAACACAGAGTGAAAGCATAGTCTGCAAGAAAGGTCCAGTTTCACAGCCACAGGATTGCTGACTTGTACAATGGAGTATGGACCAATGTAGCGAGGAAGTTACTTCTTTATACCCGCTTTTAATGGAACATCAGCAGATGAAAGCCACACCCTGTCTCCCACCTTGTATTCTGGGGCAGCCGACCTTGGACGATTAGCGACAGGATTGAGTCTTTCTTGGTTCTGCATTAACTAGAGTCTGTGTTCCTGTTTGGGAAACAGAGGGGATTGATACCTAGGGATGGGTATCATTAAGGTTTCAAGAGTACACTCTGGTGAAGAGAGGGGCAGAGCTGTCCACCGATCACTACCTGGTGGTGAGTTTCATTCGCTGGCGGGGAAGGAGGCCGGAAAGACTTGGAAGACCCAAACATACTGTGAGGGTCTGTTGGGAACGTCTGGCTGAGCCCCCGTTAGGGAAGTCTTTAACTCGGGAGGTTGGGGACATTGAGTCCGAGTGGACCATGTTCTCCAATTCTATTGTCTCTGCTGCTGCTCCGAGCTATGGTCGCAAGGTCTCTGGTACCTGTCGCGCCAGTAACCCGGAAGTAAGGGATAAGAAGAAAGAGTCCTACCAGGCCAGGCTGGCTTGCGGGACTCCGGAGGCAGCTGACAGGTATCGGCAGTCTAAGCGAGCTGCAGCCCGGACTGTTGCGGAGGCAAAAACTCAGTCCTGGGAAGAGTTTGGTGAGGCCATGGAGAAGGAATGTTGGTTGGCCTTGAAGAAATTCTGGCAAATCATCCGGCGCCTCAGGAGGGGAAAGCAGATCTCCATAGGCCCCGTTTTCAGTGCAGGGTGGGGGCTGTTGACTTCGACAGGGGACATTGTCGGGTGGTGGAAGCCATACTTCGAGGATCTCCTCAATCCGACTGACATGCCTTCTTTTGAAGAAGCAGAGAATGAGGAACTTTAGGGTTAGGCTGTCTATTACCCAAGCTGAAGTCACGGAGGTAGTCAACAAGCTCCTTAGTGGCAAGGCTCCGGGAGTGAATGAAGTCCGCCCTAAGTACCTCAAGTCCCTGGATGCTGTGGGAGTCTCTTGGCTGACACGTCTCTGCAGCATCACGTGGCAGTCGGGACCAGTACCACTGGACTGGCAGACAGGGGTGGTGGTTCCCCTCTTTAAGAAGGGGGGCCGGTGGGTGTGTTCCAACTACAGGGGAATTACACTCCTCAGCCGCCCTGGGAAATCTATGCCAGGGTACTGGAGAGGAGAGTGCAGTTTCTGTCCTGGTCGTGGAACAGTGGACCAGCTCTACACCCTATCCAGGGTGCTGGAGGGATTGTGGGAGTTCGCTTCTCCAGTCCATATGTGTTTTGTGGATTTGGAGAAGGCGTTCGACCGCATCGCCGTGGTATCCTGGGAGGGTGCTATGGGAGTATGGGGTCCAGGGAGCCTAACTGAGGGCTGTCCGGTCTCTGTATGACCGGAGTAGGAGCTTGGTTTGCATAGCAGGCAGTAAGTCAGACCTGTTCCTGGTCCCCATTGGACTCCGGCTGGGGAGCCCTTTATCACCGGTTCTGTTCATAGTTTTTATAGACAGAATTTCTAGGCTCAGAAAGGGGCCGGAGGGGTACGATGGAGTTTTAGGGTCACGGTGAGAAAAAAAAAATCCTGGCCAACATGTCGAGTTTTTTCTCGTCATGACGAGAAAGTTTCTAGATTAAAGTCGCAATGCTGCGCGAGAGAAGTGAAGCTGAGTCTTTCAGGAGTATTCAGTGTTACGGTTAATGTTAGTGAGCTAGTGGCTTTGTACTTCAGAGTTTACGACAGTTTTATGGCCACCAAAAAAAAAGTAAATTTACCTGTTTTTATCTCGTAAATTTAGGAGATAAAAACTCGTAAATTTACGGGAAAAAATTCATAGATTAACAAGGAGAAAACACAGAAGTTGTCTGTTTATCGGAGCCTAGTTTGAAGATGAAATATGTGGAGCCTTTTGTGAAGCTTTATTTCTGTATTATTATAGGTTTAAAACAAAGAGATTCTGAACCTTTTGGCGGCTCAAAATGAGATTATTGTCAGTGGATCCGTCTTTCTGGGGTTCGGTGTTGGTAAAGCGGACTTTTATATGTAAAATAAGGAGCTCAGAGACACGATTGGGTGTAGAGGACTGCTGCAGCCTTTATTCTCCTTTTCATTCATATAACCTGAAGTTCATCTGTCACCTTACGTCATGAACCTGTCATCGGAACACCAGTGCTAAGTAAACAGTGTTACATATGCCCCCTCCTGCAGATGAAGCGTCCCGTTTCATCATTAAAAAACAAAGATGAATGAAAATAGTCTGTTATATTAGCATTACAATGTTGAAAAAGGCACCTCCTCAGACGGAAGCATCACACAAACATAGAGATCTGGTCTTTGGTGGAGGAAGAAAGGATTCAAGCGAACAGCTGCAGGTGGGTGTGTTCCAACTACAGGGGAATTGGTCTTGATTGGGCTGCAAAGATCCTGCAAACCAACCATCAATAAATAAAACTTTAATAAATTGTAAATCAAACAAATGAGCTTCCAGACATCTGGAATGTTATCAATAAACATTCAGCTCACCTGTTCAACTACGTTTAGTCGGTCTGATCTGCTACTGTGCGGAGTTCACCTGCTGCTCCGCATGCTCACTTCCACTGTACTCTCGTAAATTTACGATTTTTTTTCTCATAAATTTATGCATTTTTATCTCCTAAATTTATTAGATAAAATCTCTCTCGCGCAGCATTGCGACTTTAATCTCGAAACTTTATTTCGACTTTTATATCGACACAAGTTTTTTCTCGAAACTTTGTTTTAAGTTTTTTCTCGTCATGACAGCTGATGATGTTTTCCTGTTGGCTTCATCAAGCCAGGACCTCCAGCGTGCATTGGGGCGGTTTGCGGCCGAGTGTGAAGCGGCTGGGATGAGGGTCAGCACCGCTAAATCTGAGGCCATGGTTCTCGACCGGAGAAAGGTAGTTTGCCATCTCTCGGTGGTAGAGTGTCCCTGCCCCAGGAAGAGTTTAAATACCTTGGGGTCTTGTTCACGAGTGGGGGAAGAACGGAGCGTGAGATTGACAGGTGGATCGGAGCGGCGTCCGTAGTTATGCTGTCGCTGTATCGGTCCGTTGTGGTGAAGAGAGAGCTGAGCCAAAAAGCAAAGCTCTCGATCTACCGGTTGATCTTCATTCCAATACTCACCTATGGGTCATGACCAAAAGAATGAGGTCCCGAATAAAAGCGGCTGAAATGAGCTTCCTCCGAAGGGTGGCTGGGCGCTCCTTTAGAGATAGGGTGAGAAGCTCGGTAACCCGCGGAGAGCTCAGAGTAGTACCGCTTCTCCTCCACATCGAAAGGAACCAGTTGAGGTGGCTCGGACATCTAGTCCAGATGCCTCCTGGACGCCTCCTTGGAAAGGTGTTCCAGGCATGTACCACTGGGCGGAGGCCCCGGGGAAGACCCAGGACACGCTGGAGAGACTACGTCTCTCGGCTGGCCTGGGAACGTCTCGGGGTCCCCCCAGAGGAGCTGGAGGAAATGGCTGGGGCGAGGGAAGTCTGGGCATCTCTGCTTAGACTGCTGCCCCCGCGACCCGGTCCCGGATAAGCGGAGGAAGATGGATGGATGGATGGATGGACAGTTCGCTTGTTGCCTCATCAGTGACAAGCAGGGTCTCAGGCAGTCAGTCTCTCTATTAGAAGGGTTAAAGAAAAAGTGTGCAAAGTTGCGCAAGCAGTGTCACGTACTGCGCTTTGTTCATTTTGATAGCAGCCTTCTGATGTGAGCTCCGCAAAGAAGGAAAGTGGGACAGGTTGCCATTTTAAATGTGCACTTTGAAAAGCTTCAACTTGTTAATAAAGGAGATAATTTGTGTCAGATTAGGAAGTGACTTGCCATTCCATTCAGTAAAAAAGTAAGAATCTTCCCATTCTTTAAGAAACGTCCTGTTTTTGAATTAAGCAATTTTTACCATGAGGATAACAGTCTGCACGTTTATTTATTTATTTATTCCGGCATGGTTCGTCACTGTAGCCGAGCTGCTAATAAATTAGCTGCATTGGAGAACTGCCCGTGCCCCATACCCAGTACCATACCCAGTACGACTGCGAACAGTCTCAGAGAGAGAGAAGTATGCAGAGGAGCAAATAGCATATTCTCCTCTCTGGCATCAACGCCCATGTATTCGTGCACACCCCAAACAGCATGGAATTCACTTCTGCTCACAACCCCCTCACTCATGGTGAGGAACTTTACACCCAAGATTCCCCACTTAACATGAGTCTTACGTGTTGAAGGCGGGGCTAACCCCCAGGTCGCCACAATGTCATGAGACGCAAAGAGCCGCATGCTTATTGGCTGAGAGCCGCGTGTTCGCCACCCCTGCCCTAGGAGGTTGCAGAAATCATTCCAAAATGCAGTTATTAATTATGGACCACGATCAGAGGTGCTGTTTTGTGGGAGGGCATGCAGATGGAAAAAATTCTGGGTAACGAGCACAGGTAGCTTCTTGGCTGATGGTAGTTTCTGCAAAGGTATGGCAGTTTAAAGAATCTGTCAATAATACAATAACAGTTTTACCTCTAGAGTTGCGCAGACCAGTTATAAAGTGCATAGCCACATGGGACCAAGGTCTGGAAGGCACAGGTAGAGGGTGCAACAATCCAGCAAGTGGGGTCCTAGGCGTCTTGACGCTGGCACAAACAGGACACACAGCCACTAAAGCCCTTATGTCAGAGGACATAGTGGGTCACCAAAAGCATTGAGCTACTAAGAAGCTGGTCCTGGTCACTCCAGGATGACAGGCCAGACCCCAATTCAAAACCAAGGAGCGCAAGGAGGAAGGAACAAAAACATCCAGTTGGACACCCTGAAGCCTTCACTCTTTGTTCCAGAGACTAGCGAGTGGTTGGTCACCCTACCTCATCCTAAACTAGGTGAGGAGGAACAATAGTGGTGGCAGCTGCTGAAGCCTCAATCTCCTCCTCCTGCTGGAACTGGTGAGACAGGGTGTCAGGCTTGATGTTCTTGCTCCCAGGATGGTAGGACAGAGAAAAGCTGAACCTGTTGAAAAAGAGAGCCCACTTCGCTTGGCGAGGGTTAAGACGCTTGGCAGTCCGGATATTCTCCGTGTTCTTATGACCAGTCCAGACCAAGAACGACTGCTCATCCCCCTCCAACCAATGACGGCATTCCTTAAGGGCCAGTTTTATTGCCAGCAGTTCTCTTTTCCCCTATGTCGTAGTTTCTCTCTGCAGAAGTGAGTTTGCAAGAGAAATACGCACAGGGATGGACTTTGTTATCAGACGCTCTCTGTGACAAAACAGCCACCACCCCAGACTCAGATGCATCTACCTCCACAATGAATTGTATGAATAGTCAGAGTCAGTATAGGAGCTGTAGAGAAACATCTCTTCAGCTTGGTAAACGCCTTATCAGCCCCCTCATCCCAGACAAAATGTACCTTAACTGATTTGAGTTTATGGAGGGATGCAGCAATGCCACTGAAGCCTCTAATATAGCGCCTTTAAAAATTAGCAAACCCTAGGAAGCGCTGCCGTTGTGTATCCAGGATGAACAGGCAACTTTAGAACTGCTTTAACTTTAGCACTGTCCATCGGCACACTCCCACCACACCAAGGAAACGGGTTTGTGCGGTGTGAAACTCATATTTCTCAGCTTTACAGAATAGCCGGCTCTAGAGTAGGTGCTGGAGAACGGCTTTGATGTGCTACATATGGGTGTCGAGATCTGGGGAGAATATCAGTATATTGTCAAGATACACAAGTACAAAATTGTTAATCATATCTTTTAAGACATCATGAATCAAACATTGGAATACTGCGGGACCGTTAGTAAGGCCCAAAGGCATCACCAGCACAGGCACTAGAACGGAGCAGCGGAACACCCACAGGATGTGATGGACAGAAGCCTGTGTTGCTGCGTTGCTCCTGACCCTGTTCTAGCATCCTCCGAATAGTCATCGCCAAGTCGATCAGCTTCTCTTTCCTTGAGTGCACTGGAGAGGCCCCAAAGAAAGACATCCAAAATTTTCATGGACCAGCCTTTATGATATGGCGGATGAATATTGTAGTAGTAATAATAATAATTGTGATGTAAAAATAATGCTGGGCAGGCCACAGGCTCCATGCTCCTCTCTGTTCCCCCCGCTCATGCTGAACTGTGCGTGAAGAATTATTATTATCATTAATATTGTGGTAGTCCTGCGAGGAAGGAGCTTTTATTTTGACATGCATGACTTTGTACATTGCACAGGTCTCATTATCCTCTCCCCTTCACACACTCATGGTATATAAAAGAAAACTTTCTAATAAATGTAGCTTTCTTTTTTTGGAAGTCGAAGGCTCCTCTTTTGTCTCCTGGCTGGCCCTTTTCCCCTTGGCAAAGAAACTTTCCAAAGACGTTGCTTTTTTACTCATTTTGCTAGCTCCCGGGTTTTATTTTAGTGGTAACCTATCACGTGACCAAGAAGAGCGCCATGGCCTGCGTCAAGAGATAGAGATGACATAGACAAATGTAACAGAGAATCAGGCAATTTTTCAAATAAAACATCTTTCAGATTCCGAAATAAATAAACTGAAGTAATGTAAGTTATTTATTCTTTCTCTGCAGCCCAGGGCCCGGGGGTTGGGGACCACTGCTCTAACCGACCCAGATAAAATATTTGTATATGGACACACACCTAATTTTGACAAATTTTTCTGTTGTTATTAATCAAAAGTACAAGGTCATACCACATGAATTCATCAACAAACTTAATACAAGGCGTTTGGCTTCTCAATGTGTTACTGCATCATGAACACTAAGAAATAAACCCCAACAAGTGAGGATTTATTGTTACTTTCCATGCAGAGTCTGATCCTTAACAGAAGTAACTTGACACCAGTTTTTATGTCGCAGCAGGTTTGACTGTAGAGCCACCACATGTTGATGTTAAATGGTTCAGTCTCCTCCCCCTCGCTAATGTTCACATTTCACCCTTGCTGTTGCAAACCTTTCCCTCACTGCCTCCTTTAAACAGACCATGAATTCACTGCAGTTACAGTACACACGCTTGGATTTCCGGTCATCACCACGAGGTCAACAAACAGCAACTTTGATACGTCTGAACGATTAGGCAACCCTAAAGACTTTTTTTGTTTGTTATTATTGCTGTGGAAGCAAGACTTTTTTTTGTTTTGTTTTTAACGTGTCACACATTCTGACTGAGGGGTCCCACCGGTTACACTCGTTTTGGTTGCGTGATGCCAAAATGCTCTGTCGATGGTGCACATCAAGACTGAAATTCTGACTGTCAAGCAGGAAAGTAATTTCAGACACATGGCTGCACGCAAACCAACCACCTCTTTGTTTGTTGAATTGGACTACATAGTTTCTAATAAGAAGTGCTCCAACTAAAACTCTGGTTTTTATTTGTTGTTTTGCATAGTGATACTTGGCAGTGCATTTTTTTTTATCATTTACAACATTATACCATTTCCTATAGTGTAAAAAGTGTTTTATATCTCTAATTTAAGTGTTTATAACAAGGGCTTGGACTTTTTATTAAGTAATTGATGAGATCTAACAGGAAAATGATACAGAATTGAAAAGTCTCACTCCGATCATCTTTT
The DNA here is from genome assembly GCA_037389245.1 of Oryzias sinensis. Lineage (NCBI taxonomy): Eukaryota > Metazoa > Chordata > Actinopteri > Beloniformes > Adrianichthyidae > Oryzias > Oryzias sinensis. The sequence continues at coordinate 26,510,093 of CM074501.1, forward strand.
GATCTATTGTAAAAGTGTTCCTTAAGGTCTTTAATTATGATTATGCCGTTTTTATTTTTTTGTGGATGGGACCGTTGGCTCAGAGCAACGCCCCTCTTACCCTCCTCATTGCTGAGAGCTCTCTGTTTACACACTCTCCTGCTAACTTATAGCGCCTCACGTCCCCAACCTAGCATTACCGGTGCAACAAAAATGTTGAGCAATATTGGAGTTGATTCTTCACGCACAGTTCAGCATGAGCAGGGAAAACAGAGAGGAGCATGGAGCCTGTGGCCTGCCCAGCATTATTTTTACATCACAAATATGCTCTTGTCTAAACAGTTTTTTTTGGTCTGATTCTGATTCACAATGATTTGAATAAAGAAATACTCAGAAGTACAATTTTGGTGGTCTTTTATTTTTGTCCTATCATCAGAGGAATGCCACAGGAACTTGTTAAAAACACGCAATTGTCATCGGCGTGGGTCTTTAACTGGTTAATGTAGATGTGTGTAATCAGTTTTTGCTACTGATTCAATGACTTTAGTGATTTAAAGTGATATAAAGAGTTTAGTAGACTTTTTAGTTCTTCACATGTTGTGCTAATAAGATTCTTTCTAAGTTTCATGAAACTAAATATTGTTACTGTAGTGAAACGTGCCTATTTTCAATTATGATTATCTGTTTCTTCATTATGATTTCCCTGTCAAGATCGAGAGTCCATTCTTGTCCCTGTATTTTTTTAAATACATTTCTCTCAAAAGTGTGACCTATACCAGCCTTTAGTGAGCAGCTGGAACACGCACAGTACACAGTCAACTTCTGTCTGTATGTCTCATTAAACAGGCTCAGTAGACGCTGCTCTTCTGGGGCCTCATTTATAAAACTTTGCGTAAGATTTGCGTCAGAAGTGGCGTACGGATGAAACATAGGACGTGCGTACGCACAGAAATATTCGGATTTATAAAACCGTGCGCACGCACATCCTACGCATCTTTCCCTTTATAAATCACAACCGATTCTAAATGCAGCGCAGCTTTTGCGGCTACATGACACGCCCATACTTGCCCATAAATAGTCTGTGAAACGCCCACAAATTAATATTCATGGCTTGCTAAATCTTGGCAAACACAGAGAGGAAATCAAAAAAACGTAACTTCACTCAATGTGAAGTAGAAGTTATCGTTGGCGAGGTGGAAAAGAGGAGAAAAGTGTTGGAGGGCACAGTGTGGGCATTACTAATGCCAAAAAGGCACGTGAGCGGCAAACGGTGGCAGACGCCGAAAATGCTGTAGCCTCACAACCTCGGACCGTGGCCGAAATAAAAAAGAAATGAAAGAAATGATCGGACATCAAAGTCGAGGCAAAAAAACGTCTAGCGCTGCATCGGCAGAGTGTGTCCGCCACACTCTGCCGGGGTGGGGGTGGGGGACCGGAGCTGACCCCTCTTGATGAGAAACTGGCCGCTATTATTGGGGAATCCCTATTAAGTCCCCCTTATCGGCGTCCTCCTCCGCCTCAGTCATCTGACTGAGACGGAGGGGACGCCGACGCGCCAGGGTCAGGGTGACACAGGTAAGAGAAATAATTAAAATGAATGCAGTCAAGTCACATGTATGCAGGCTACACAATTACAGATTATTAATATAGAACAATTTTATTTTAGTTGCTGGGTGTTCCAGCGGGGCCAGTGGTTACGATGCTGCAGCTGAGCAGCCGTCTGGCCCCAGCGTCTCCACGGCACGCGGCTCTCAACCCTCCAGCAGTGGAAGTGTCCTCACCGATGCAGTCCTTGAAATGCAGAGGGAAGTCAGTAGTTCAATCAGAGAGGTGGCCAAGGAGTTGGGCGAAATCAAGATCGCCCTGACTGAAATAAACTGCACGATGAGGGAATTCTTAAATAAATAATATTTTCCACACCTTTTGTTGTTCTTTACAAGCGACGCATCACTTCCAAACGCTGGCGCACAGCAGCAGCATTTGGCTCAAATGCGTGGGGATGGGGTTCAGGGTCGGGACCGACACAGGAATCAGCGCCAGGGGGTAGAGGCACGTTTTTAAGCTGTGCCATATTGTGTAGCGCAGCACATCCCAGCACGATGTGGCACACACTGTCACTTTCACGTGTTTCTTCCATCTGCCGACGGTGTCGCCGTTTCTCATTTCACCCGTTTTTGTGCGTACGCCTGGGTCAGAGCTTGCGTGGAGGACCGCACATTTTCCCGTCAAGTTTGCTTTTTATAAATCTCAACTATTGCGTAGAGAGTGGCGTACGCCTTCTTTTGTGCGTACGCAACGTTTATAAATGAGGCCCCTGGCCTGCTTACAAGTATTTATAAGTCGCCTTTTTTTTTTTTCATAGTTTGGCAAGGGGTGCGACTTATACTCCACAGCGACTTATATTAGAACTAAATTGAAGTAAATACATTGTTAACCCTCCTGTTATGTTCATTTGTGAGGAACAGAGAAGATGTTCCTGGGTCAATTTGATGTATGAGGTATGTTAAGTGTTAAGAGTATGTTAAGTGACTAAGAGAATCAGCAAACTTTTTTTTACAATAAGGTCTTGAAGGCTAACAACATAATATTCTATTTTCCAATGATTTCATAGATTCAGAAATGCAATAAAAAATGACTACATTCTACAAATACAGGATGAAAACAGAGTATTAGTTGGACAATGATGCTTCATGAAAGGAATAAATAAATAAGTATGAGAAAGAATTACTGTGAAATTATGAGATAGACAGTCTGCTATGATTGTGTCATATGAGGTTGTGGAACTTATTAGTTCTTGGTCTCAGATTTTGTCAAATAAATTTCCTGTCAAAATGCGACTTATAGTCCAGTGCGACTTATCTGTGTTTTTTTCTACTTTATAATGCATTTTTGGGCTGGTGCGACTTATACTCCGGAGCGACTTATAGTCCGGAAAATACGGTAGTTCTTTTACATTTTTTTACAAAATCAAACATCAGTAATACCCAGGTCATTCCATTGTAATCATGGTGTTAACCCCATTTGCAGAACTTTAACTCCACCAATGCTAACTCGTTCCTGTTCGCCCGTTAGCTTTAGCTGCTAAGTGCTAGCAATCTCGGTCATTCCGTTTCAAAGCATCACAAATGAATAACGACACAAACAATATAAACAACTTCCGGTATTATCTTCGATCTGGTGGTTAATTTACTGTCTCTGTTTCACCGTTATACTGCCTACCTGGAACACAAACAGCAGACAATCAACTTCTGTCTCTGTGTCTCATTAAACAGGCTCAGTAGACGCTGCTCTTCTGGCCTGCTCCCTAAAGGAAATGTCTCCCTTGTGGTGAGACAGAAATGCTGTACTTTCTTTAGCCAGCGGAGTGCTTTTCTATAATCATGAGCATCACTGATTTTACAATAAAAAGATAACATACACAAAAATATGGGGGTATGTGACAAATATGTAACAAATTTAGCAACATTTATTCCTTTCCTTTACATTTATAATGCATCTTTGGCAAATGCAACTTACTCTGGAGCGACTTACAGGCCGAAAAATATGGGATTGAGTTGCAGCAGTTGAAACAGTTTCCAGTTTATTCTTTTCAAAAAAGAACAAACATGACTCATGTGTGCCTTATGTGCCCGAAAGGCTGGCACATTAGAGCTTGTGTGATTATGGACTGAGAGTTGACGTAAATTACATAGCAACTTTTTAGCTAAAAAGACACCATTTACACATTTTGGGATATTTTTTGTCTCTTGACTGACACTGTTTCAGTTTTATTCCTTCATTTCAAAACAAAGTCGGCACTACTTGTCAGTTTAACTTTTACGTTACTTATGTGACTTTTCTGCGAGTGGGCATGCAACATGGTGCAGGGAAAGTGCACTTGGAATGCAACAGTTTTAATTGTGTAAATAGTACTGATTGCCACACCTAACACAACAGCTTAAATAACTACATCGTCGTCAGTATAAATAAAACAACAAAATGTTTTGTATACTTATGCACACGCCCAGTTGAGCGTCTCATATTTGTTATGGGTTGCACTCCTGTGAACTCAGTGGCACCTGACTTGGAGGGTGCTGGTCAAATGAACAGGTTTCAACAGAAAGTTGCAGCACTAAAGTCATGCATGCATACGAGTACGCACACATACACCCAAGGGTGCACTCTAAGTTAAACAGAAACAAACTCAAAGCAGTGAGCTTAGAGGAGATTTGCCAACTTGTAAAAACACACTGAACAACAAATAGTGTGGACTAGTCACACTTGTCGAACGGCACCTGCAGTATGCGCGCTTGCTTTTTTTTTTTTTTTTCTTGCAGAAAGAGGTGGGAACGCAGTAAAAAGCCATGGAGACTAGGAGGGAAAGATAGTCAATAATAGACAGGCATTAACAAGTTGTGAAGAAGTGCTTTCATGACAATGTGCAGTGAGTATTCCGTAAAGCTCTCCAGGCAGGGCTTATGCATGTCAAAACATTTGGAAGTGAGGTTTCTGTATGTGTAAGGACGTTTGGGACCAGCTATTTTAAAGTGAGATCAGCTTATTGAGTAATTATCACTTGACAATGCATGGGTGCATGTTGTTTGCATTAAAAATCCAGAAAGATAACATTGTAATCCTATCTATCTATCTATCTATCTATCTATCTATCTATCTATCTATCTATCTATCTATCTATCTGGATAGTTAGATGGCATAATCCTAAAAGATGTTCATCTCTGCAAACCGACACCCTTTTTTTAAAGACACGTTAAGCTTGCCTGCCTACCTCTGACATAATCTTGTTGGACCTCAGGTGATGGAGCACACACAGGTTTTAGAGCTGGTGTCAGGGCCGACGCCAAGAGGAGGCCCGGTTTCTGTCTCCTGGCATGCACATTCACTCCTTGACTGGCAGCTCTAACAATATGAAATCAGCTGAGCAATAGCCCCAGGCTCATTGTAACTTTACCTGTGTTAGTGATTTGAATCCTACCAATTACCTTAACCCTTTCCTCCCTCCTCTACAAAATAAATTACACCTGCAAATTTGTGTGCTGCCTGTAAAGCTACGTTCACACCGCCCTTGGCAATGTGCACTCCAGCTACCGTTTTTAATGAAAGGTCTATGGAAACGCGTGTATATGGGCGTTTCGGGATCCATGCCTCGTTAAGCACATTTTTAAGACTGTTATCGGCTCTGTGTACTGGTCCAAGTTGGACTAATCAGGGATTATTTGACTAGGAAGGAGAGATGAACAATTGCGGTTTGTGTCCAGCCGAATTTATTTGACATTAAGTCTTCGTATAATATAATCTAATGGGGTAATATGCTAATATATTATCATAAGCTAATAGACGTATTGCTGCTAATGTTGCTGAAGAAAGGTTTATTATTAAGAGTAATTAAAGTTGAATTTTTCCCAGAGTATGAAGATATATGCATTTATATCTGCCAATCAATGCAGTTGGGCTGCACTTTGGTGCAGAAGACTTGAAACAAAATAAATATTTATATATAAACAAATGAGTGTTTTTGGTAAAAAAAAAAAAAACACTCATTTATATATCGATATTTATTTGTATTTAGATATTGTTTTTAAAAACAAGTCAATGTGATCATAAAATATCATTTTCTCCTATTGTTGCTTGTCAAATAAAGTGTTTTAAAAAAGACAACCACTGATTAAATTGTGCAATTTTAGTTTTTAAGGTTGAATCAAAAGAATGCACATGAGCAAAGGCTTATTTGTTACTCCTTTAACATCCATAATCCATCTGCCAATTTCAGTTACCAGTTGAAACTCATGTTGCCACGGGCAGCAGCTGTCATAATAGTGTACACTCATTATCTGATATCAGCTTGACAGACGTTTGAGCCCCTGGAGGGAATGTGAGTCATCAACTTTTCTTTCCATAAAAAAAAAAAAAGTGTTTTGTTTCCTGACAACTTTAGCAGAAAAAACAAAGCAGTGAGTGTGTATTCTATGTAACGACTTTATTAGGAACATTAACTTAATATTTAAAGTAAAGCTGCAGAGCATATTTGTCAAGTGTTCATGAACGTAAATTGTTCTGCTTTGCTTAAAAGTAATATTTAGCAGATTATATTTTTTTAACCTGGCTAGCAGTAGGAGCTTTAGACATTTTTTAGGTGAGATAAATCCATGTCTTGCCTCCGGGTGCACCTCGTGCCCTGCATTCCCTTAAGCTAACTAGAAGACAGACAATGACTGACATGCCTTCACTGTTCAACTGCTTTGGGCTGGGAGCAACATCATTGGAAGATATTTTTAGAAATACTTGCGGTTGATGAGTAACGTCCAATCCACACCCCCTGGTTCTTCCCTGACATGCTCTACCTCCTCTGTCTGGCACGTGCGCATGAAGATACTTGAGATGGAATTGTAAACAGAGGCCGGCCCTTTTCTTTCTGTCTCCTAATGGTCGATACTGTTCTAGGTAAAGAGAGGAATGTTATTTGGTTTTGGATACGTGTTGTCAAGGGAGTAAAACCAGATTTCTTACTGTTGTTCCTGATGTTACATTGAAACTTCTGTGACAGTTTGCAAACACGTTAGAACTTTCTCCTGTTTGAGGATAATTAGAATGCATGAGTGCAGGAAAACACATTAACTAGATAAAAGAAAGGAAAATGTAGTTGTTTTAAATGTTTATGTCATGAGCCTGAAGACTGAGGGTAAGTCAAAAAGAACAAGGACTAAAGCTAAACTAAATGCACAAACTCATTTTCTGTTTTCTTCTAGAAGCATAACATCTTGCTTGAGCCAAATTAAACTAAGAACAACTGGTTAGCTCATTAAGTAACCACTGGGACGCCTTTGCACAAGCTTGTCAGTTTCAAAAGGATCCTATTTTCTTCCAGATATAAGCAGACTTAAAGATTGGTTTCAAAAATATTTTTTTTCCTGTAATTACATTTAAATATCCAATCTGATCATGTTTTGATCAATTTCAAAGCGTTCCCAGTGGTCTTCTTGTTATGATTATACCGTTTGGACCCAAAATAAGAAAACCTGTGTCATTTTTCTAGGACATGGTAAGCCCACCCTCCTTCCGCCACCAATCTTTTTACTCAGTCTCCTGCTAGCTTTCGGCCCCTCACACCCCCAATTGAAAATGAGTGCATGGTGCGATAGTGAAAGTGCATTTTGCAAACTTAAAACCCTAAAACAATTTCAGGGAATACAGTACATTTCACATTCACACTCTTCTTTGCTAGATCTAAAGACATGAGCCATCTTTTATTTAAAAAAAACACACTTTATTTAAAGCAACTTTCAGAGCATCCAAGGACACTGCACACAGAGAATGTTTAAAATCAACAAAGAAAAAATTAAAATAGCAATAAATCAACTCAAAAGTAAAGATAAACAAAGAAAGAGGATTACAATGTTATGAGAGGGCAATTTTTAACAGATGTGTTTTGAGTTTTGATTTGAAAAAAGTTTTGCAGATGCCAGGAGGAAGAAGGAACCAGATACAGAGAGTTGCTGCAGGATGGAAGCATGGGATCCAAAGAAACTAAAACATGGAAGATACTGGATTGGTGATGAGAGAGGTTATGTCAGAGGACTTTAAATAAGATGCAAGTAAATTAAATGAGATGTAAATACATGGTGAGCTGACTGAGGTTAAGCTAATAAAGTAAGGCTGTAATGAAAGAGTGCTATCAAGAATAACACAGAAGGTTTGAGTTGACGTCGAGTAGGGCTGAATGTCAGGATTTGTCGAGGACAGCCAAAAGAGGTGAACCCAAGAGTGACGGAAACAGTCAATTTCTTTTGTGTAAATCCTGGTTTGGAGCAGCAGATCTGAAGGAGCTTGAAAACCTCCTGCTAGCAGAGGGAGCAGGAGAGTAAGGAGAGGAAGTCAGCAGACAGAGAGCAGGTTGGAGGAGCGAGCCTTGATGACCAGAAAAACCTTGGAAAAGGATATCCACTCTCTAAAGTCAATAGTGGACTGTGGGCTTGCGAACTGGAATTAGGAAGGATAAGGGAAGTGAGACGAGGCAATGGCAAGATAAGAGGTTGATGATCCGTGCAGATTTGCACAGACAGTTAGAAGAATGGCTGAAAGTAAGCAGAGTAACTGATGTTCCGGCAATGAGTGAAGCACAGGAGTGTGCGTAAGAAAGACCAAGACCAGGTGATTGTCATAGAGCATGATTACTCCAACCGGAAGTCTGGCCAAACAAGGTAAGGGATGCAGCTGACATGACAGTACCCCCTCCTCAATGACCGCCACTCGACGTTCTACTAGGTTGCTCGGGATGCTCACAATGGAATTGGGCAATAAGATGCGGATCCAGGATGAAATGCGTCGGGACCCAGGACCGGTCCTCAAGGCCTTAGCCCTTCCAGTCCTCCTAGTACTGAAAACCCTGACCACAGCAACGAGAATGCAGGACACAGTGTAGGCAAGACCACCCTCGATGAACCGAGCAGGAGACGGGGACTGAGCAGGGGGCACCTGAGGACTGGAGCAAACAGGCATGACTCTGGAAACATGAAACATGGAATGGACATGGAGAGGCCCAGATAACCAAAGCTGTACAACCACAGGGTGGACCACCTTGGCAACGGAGAAGGGTCCAACAAACCTAGGCGCAAGCTTCTTATTACCCACTCGAAGGGGCAGGTCGGCTGTTGACAACCAGACCTTCTGGCCAACCTGATATGTGTCAGTCTCCTGTAAGCCTCAGTACAATATCCCTTGACAGTGCATGGAAGCACTCGTCGAGCCTGTCTCCAAGTCATGTGGCACTGCTGGACGGAAGCATGGGCCGCACAAAAGTCGCAGAGAGGTCTCCCGTTGTTGATTAAGTCTTTCAGTCTGGCCATTGAGACTGTTGGTTGAAACCAGATGACAGACTGACAGAAACATTAAGGAGATGACAAAACTAGGACCAAAATCTTGAGGTGAACTGTGACCCCAGGTCAGAGACGAAGTCTCTTGGGATGACATACAAACAAAAAATCTATACAACAGTGTTACCGTTAGTGAGGGGCAGACCAGTGACAAAATCTATAGAGATGTGGGACCATGGTCAACGGGGGACCAGAGGGGATGCATATAAACTGCCTGAGATCTGTTAGCAGACTTGACTTGGGCACACTCAGGACAAGAAGAAACATATTATTGGACATCATCCTTCAGAGTGGGCCACCAAAACCGTTGTTTAATTAGGGCGTATGTGCGCTTACGACCCGAATTGCAGAACAGGCGAGAATCATGGAACAAGTGTAACACCTTGGATCTCAGGGCGTCAGGAACGAAAATGCAACCTGTGGGAAAGGCAATGGAGATACTACGTTAACGGTAGCTGCCATTACCACCTTCTCAATGTCAATGTTGATGAACTCAGGTGGGGGCATAGTTCCTGGCTCGCCGTCCTTCCTGGACAGGACGTCAGCCTTAGTGCCCTTGGATCCAGACCTGAAGGACAGGGTGAAATAGTTACAGCTAAAAAAAAAGCCCATCGAGCTAACGAGAGTTGAAACTCTAAGCAGACTTCAGGTACTTCAGATTCTTATGGTCGGTGTAAACCAGAAACAGATGCTCAGTGCCCCTTCAACCTCCAGTGCCTCTTTAATTACCAATAGCACATTGTCCTTTTGGTTAAGACAACATCTCTGAGACAGCACCGCCCCAACTCCTATGTCAGATCCATCTACCTCCACGATGAACTGTTTCATAGGATCCTCACTTTACCCCCTCGATAACCAGGCCCAGAAATGATGTGGTTGGAGCGTGGAATGCACATCTCTCAGCCTTGATATACAGTTGATTTTGAAGTAGGCCCCAGAGAAAATCACGAACATGCTGAATGTCTTCAGCCTTGGAACAATAATATATCAGGATGTCATCTAGGTAGACAAAAACAAATGTGTTAATCATATCACCAAGGACATCATTCACATGGTTTTGGAAGATGGCAAGTGCATTTCTAAGATCAAATGGCATGATTTGATACTCAAAATGACCTGAGGGTGTGTTGAGTCTTCCACTCGTCTCCGGCTCTAATTCTGACTAGATGGTAAGCATTGCGCAAGTCCAGTTTGGTGAAGATCTTGGAAGATCTTAGTTCCCTGGAAAACTTCAAAGGCAGAAGACATAAGAGGAAGAGGGTACCTGTTGCATATGGTGATCTGGTTCAGGCCTCGGTAGTCGGTGCACGAACGTAGACCTCAATCCTTCTTCTTGACGAAGGTCATATGGATGAAAGGGGGAGGGCAATGATGAGGCCTCGACCTTGAAAAACCTCCTTGAGATCATAGTAGACTGCAGGGACTCAGGACAGATCGGGATATGTCTCTACGGTGATTAATTCTCTCTCTGATCTGATGAAAGCGCTTTCACAGCACGAAGTGCAGTTATTAGCACCCTCAAACCAACAACCCAAGACTCTTCCAGATAACCAATCAATCTGAGGGTTGAATTCTTTCAACTTGGATAAGGTGAGTTTGTTCTTTTTAATGACATGAAACTTTATTTGCTGAAAATGGTTCTCGGTCTGCATCTGATAGATTCTGTGAATAATCGACTAAGCATGTTGACTTTGCTGTCAATGGCCCTGACACAAAGTGGTTGTGGTAAAGGGAAGACTCTGATACCCAATCTTTTGACAATCTCCACAGACATGAAGTTACTGTCGGAACCGAATCAATAAACACAGTCTCTGGAAAAAACTCTCCTCTTACATGATAAAAAACCCTGGACTAATAATCGGAACTGGGAGAGGAGGACATTGAACGGCTCACACACACACGTCTCCTTCTTGCATCTGGAGCCTTGTCTTTTGCTGGACAAACATCAGGTATGTGATCTGGGGAACTGCAGTAGAAACAGAGTCCTTCATTCCGAGAGTGACTAGTTCGACCTAATTGCATAGGCTCCTCCTCCTCTACTGGATGGTGAACCAGACGGTCTTGTGGAAAAGGGAAGTGGTTGGAAAGAGCTATGAGGACCAGGTTTTCACGCTCACTCCTCTCTCTTCCCCTGAGGAAAGAGTAGAGGGCTTCAGGTTTAGTAAGGGGCCAGTACTTACAGCTTACTAACGACTGAAGTCTGACATAAGGGCACCATACAACAGCCCACATTAGTCTTATGAATATTTCACAATCCACTTAATAAAATATATGACTATTTTACAGGTCAACCCCCGTATGGGTGCATGAGACTAAGGTTTTAGGTAAGTGCAAATTTGGTGGCAACAAAAAGGAGTTCAGCTTCATTTTCAAGCCAATTTGAAGATGTTATAGTTATTTATAAATGTCCTGAAAGATAAAGCTGGCTGCCATCTGTAAAACAGTGGAGTTTAATGTAGAAATTTGTGGAAGAATTTAACAAGAAGGAGGAGATAAAGGATAAAAAGAAGAGGGTCTCTGAGGATAGAACCCTGAGGGACACTTGACATGACTGCTGAGGCTAGAAAGGCTTGAGCTGGAAAAGATGGGCACAATCAGAGAGATAGGAGTAAAACCACTGCAAGGGGTGTATAGGGATATCCACAGAAGGGAGGCATTGTAGAAGAATGAAGCATGAAAAGAATGAAAACAGAATCTAAAACTAAATCTGGGACAATGAGAAGGTAATTTGTTATTTTGATATGGTCTAATTTTCATGCTGCTGTGGAGACAAGAACCCGACTGGAACACACTGTCTTCGAGAATTAGAGAGACAACAGCTGTTCAAAGGGGAGTGAGAACCTGTTGCCAGAATAAAAAAAAGACAGAACAATACAGAGGTGAGGCAGGATTTTACCAAGGCAATGAGGAAGGAGTTTAGTTATCAAGTAGAAGCTTGGGTTTACAGATGAGGTTGGATATCTCTGTTAAATTGGAAAGCTCAAAACTGCAGAAAGACTCAACAGTGCTATTGGAGGTGGAGAAACAGATGAAAGTTGTTGTCAGATAGTTTGAATGTTGTCCTTGTTAAACTGCAGTAAAGATCAGAGTACACATGGAGAAGATTTAAATTTGCAGTCGTAAATGTATTTTTTAATAAAGAGTTCAAAGCATTTTTTGTCTGCTATTTTTGGAGCAAAAACATGTCCGGATTTAGCTAGGTGTGATTTATCACAAACCAGAAATGGGTTTAAAAGGTTGAAGGATATAGCATTCAGTACTATAGGGAACTGGTAACTAAAATAAACAGCAGAGTATTAGATCTAGATGCATTTAAAAAAGATGCATAATAATAAGTTATAATAATACCAAACAGGTATTGAGTACCGGTATTCAGGGAGTCAGCAGGAGATGAGGAAAGATTTCTGGAAAACCAGTAGGAGGCAGGCCCTCAACGCCTGCATTTTGATACCCCTGAACTAGACACTCCAGTTGCATGTGGGAGGAGCTACTGTCTATAGTTTTTAGCCTCATTGCTACATGGAAGCATTGACTGTATATCTAATTTACAATGCATAGAAGACAAGGATGACATTGAGACATCAGGTTTATTTATTTTGAAGAGTTCTACAAAAGCATCTGTAATAATGTCTCCATGTCTGGGTTCATGAGATCATTCAGAGATTCTCCCAGCTCAGTGAGGTTTCACAGTCTACTGCAGAAGCTACATATGAATGGTGGCATTTTCAGCCATACCTCTATCTTTCTGTGACCCAGTTGATAACTCCCCGTTTCACACAAGTCCAAAAAACAAGAAGGAAATTAGACAACATTTTTATCATTGTCTTGATGGAAAAAAGAAAAATGTCATGAAGCTCAGGAGGAGAATTATTAGCTTCTCCTCCATGTCAGTGTTGGGCCCCACCTGCTGATCACATCATGAACTCGTTACTAGCCAAAGTTGAGTCCCTGATTGGTTGAAGGAAAAGGACAAAGTTCAGATGTTTTAACTCTTGAGGCACCGCACTGCCCAAAAAGTGCCGTTGCTGCCCAAACCGCGCCCAAGGACCTCTGATCGTGTCTGCACTTTGGCTTAACATTGAATTACATTTAATTTTTTGAATTTGTGTTTTTCTTATAGTAAATGTGATTCTTGTGTTTGGCTCCTCCTGCCTGTGCTGTGTTTGGGTCCTATGGTTGTGCTTTATGACACGACTTGCTTCACATACTTCATACATGCTAAAAAACAACAGTAAATGTTTAATTTTAACTATAATACCAATTTCTGGAATCTTAAACTTTATAAGGACTTGTAGGACAGATGAGTCCTTCGGCCCCAGGCTGGCAGCATTGTCAAGTTTAATCATTGTGCTCACGATGACTTTGCCAAACGGGCCGCGTAGTTCGGTTGTGGTTTTGCTGAGTAAGCGCCATTTTGCCTTCAGTTTCCTTTTTCTTGTTCTGAAGAACATGGGCTGTATGTCTCAGCAGGATGTTACAGCATCTGTTCCAACCACTTTTAAACGGTGAGCTTGTTCCATAACTGTTCACTAATTAAACTGTTATGCATGGTTTAGTAAGAAATGTGGGCCACTTGTTCTTATTTTAGTTATATAGGTTTTGCTGCGACGCAGCAATTAGCTAGTTGTCGGGGGGAGGGGAGTGAGCAGGTTTCACATGACTGCGATGCAGGCAGACCTGGTTGGATTTCATTGGATTTAGACACCTTAGAGTTATATTATTTTTGTATACAGTCACTGTTATTAATATTTTCTATGTAGTTTTAGTATGGTAACTTTATTAATTTATTGTTTTCATTTGATACAGACATGTGTTTTGTTTTAAATAGACAAGTTGCAATGTCTGAGTTTACCTGACAGTTTCCCTTTTCTTGTTGTGAAGCTGCCTGACTGCAAATTGGATGTCAATTAATAATTAAATAGAAGGAGTTTGTGGTCTAATCACAATCCTGAATCCAGGATCCAGCATCCTGTAGCTCTCTGTACATCACTCCACCACCATACGACATCACCAAAAGAAAAGAACCCAACATAGGGGGGGCTGGTAGCAGACTTGCTGATGCTGGGGGTTACAGACACAAGGAAAAAATAATTTTGTTTTTGTCTTAAAATAAAAAGTCCTTATTAATGAACCCACTTAACAGCCTTTAACAGAACATTCCACATCATCCTGACAGCGAATTCTTTATTATTACAGACATATAAAGACACTAATGATCTGTCAAGAGGTTAGACAGACATGCAATTAAATATAATGCCTAACGTTTTACTGCAGCACAGCAGGCAGTGTGGTCGCAGTCCGGACAATCCAGCCTCCACAGGGGTGCTTCTTTGTTTCCTCTCACTGAACTGTGACTGTGGTTAGCCTTTAAAATGCCACCAAGGGAACATGAGCACTGGAGACCTAATGCTGGCTGAGGAGTTGATCTGCATAAGATTAGTTAAATACAGTTTGAGGATAGATTGGAAAGGAGTCAATGAGTCTACCATAACAAAAAGAAACATGCAAACGACATTATTCAACGGTACAAGAGCACACAGGGTCGATTGTAAGGTTGGTAGATTAAAACCTTTCTCTGATCTGATAAATGAAGACACTTGTATCTATATTTAACATTCAGAATGTTATTTTATTATAAATATGGTATTTTACCTCATCTAATACCAGAGATTAAAAATCAGTGAATATTTTCTTAGGGATCAAACCAGAAAAATAATGTGTATTTGCATAATTACGTAAAACTGAAGTGCATAGTATTTTTCAAATCATTTTATATACTCATTTAACCGAAGTGAGACATTTTTTACCTCAAGCTAAACAACGGAAGAGGAAAAATATAATTACAAGAAAAGCATAAAGACCCACTCCGATGAAAATCATGTTTTTGATGTTTACACTGGGCTGCCTGGTCTTCTCCGTTCTGATGAATCCATTTGTAGATGGTTAGGTCCATGTACGTTTGTGTTTTCCTCGTCTGAGCTGGAATATGGCTCAAAACTAAGGGGAGTGTGAGGGGCTCTGGAGTGTGTAAACAGATAGCAATGGGTGATGGGAAAGGGGGAGGGATTGCTCCACACCAAGGTCTCATCTACAACTCAGAGGCCAATTTCTAACAAACTTCTGATGCTCTGCAAAAACTATGTCCTAGAAAACAACACAAGCTTTTTGATTTTGGCCAAAATTGGCATAATCATAATAAAAAGACCACTGGGATCCAAAAATGATTGGAGTGGGTCTTTAAGAAACTGTTGTCTATGGTCTTCTTAGTATATTTCATTGTTTTTAGGTCTTATCACGTTGGAATAATCCATAGTGGTCTGATTATAATACTCTGAATCTTCTAGACAAGGGCTTGAGCAGAAGGCAGTCATAAGTTTAGGACATCAGGGCATCAGACATAAAACATTTGCTTCCTCCTACTCAAAAAGAGGCTAGCATTGTAGCAGCCTCCTTTATGTAGAGCAGCTACAATAGACACAAGTCGATTAGAAGAAATGTACCAGTAGAAATCAACACCCTATTTCCTTTCAACAAAAAGCTTTGAAGAAGGCAGAGTACTCACTGTATTTAATTAGAAGTCTGCTGAATGAAACTCTCTCTTCTATCTGTGTTTTGAACCTCTGTAAACCTTTATCACATTTTTTTTCCTAACTATGTAGCCACAAGGAGTCCCAAGTCCAAGGGGAAGGGCAGGAAGGGCATCCGGCGTAAAAATCTCTACCCCCCCACTGTGCAAATCAGTAGAAGCTGATTCGCTGTGGCGACCCCTGAAGGGATATGCTGTGAACAACGTTTCACGCTATGAGCTGTCCAAGAAGTTTCACTGTTATACTTGTGAAACAACTAAAAACAAACATTTGTTATAGCAATGTGAAATTATCATGCAAACAAGTGAAGGTGTGGGTTTTTTTTGGTGGTTATTTTTCTGCATTGTAAATGCTGTTGGTGAAGTGATGCTGTCTCAATTTATCAGCAAAATTCAACCTCTAGGTCCTTTTTATATCAAGTATAGCCTGATATCAAAATTACACTTTTAGCATAAAAACTGATGGTCAAGCACTGGATTCTAGGCAACTTAGATTTGTCAAATAAAATCTAATTTGTAGGTGTTTATATTTCCTAAATGAGCAAGGGAACCAGCACAATTACAAAAATTGTTCCCAATAAAGGGGAAAATCCATGTCACAACAATAAACTGACTAGTTAATCAAGATGTGAATTTAGCATCAGCCTGTTCCTGCTGTTGAATGAATGTTTAAATGGTCCAGAGGCCTTTAATTTTTCAGTGAGATGGACTTTTGCAGACTTTGCACATTATACCTCATGTTTTCTTTTACACAATAATAATCTACGGGTGCCTCTTAAAACCTCCTGGCAGATGTAAAAACAAAGCAGCCACAATGCATTTTAACTGCAGCAGACTTTGTTAGGGTGAGAAGAGCATAAAAAAACTCCTGCCATCCCCACAACATGTCTATAATATGCCTATTAACACACCCACTGACCACCCACCTGACAAGGAACAATTGATCTGACCCAACAGCAAAATGTTGAAGCAAAGTTCTTCAGCTTTAGATCATTTTTTCCCTTTGTGGAGGGGTTTTACAAGAAGAAAATGCCTGAAATAATGTTTTTGCCCACCACACCAGCACAACAAAGAAATGTTTTAATATGAAAGACAGCAAAAATCTGCAAGAAATGCATAACTTGAAAAAGCAGGTAGAAGACAAATTAAAAAAAAGAATCAAAGAAATGAAGCAAAATGAGATCTAACATCCAACTGATGCCAAAAAAAATAATATTCCCTTTTTTTCAGGAGCAGAAATAAAAAAAAAAGGGATGGGCCATGACCAAAGAACGAGGTCCCAAATACCAGCGGCTGAAATCAGCTTTCTCCACAGCTGGTCTTCCCTGAAGTTATTGTGAGGATTCTGCACTTTAGTTTGGTTTTTCAGTTTTGCCCTGAGTTTTGGTCATGTTCTGTTTTTCTTCTATCAGTTGCACCTAGTTCAGGTTTCCAACCATCTAGCCCTCTTGATTTGTGTTAATGATCCTCAGTTTATCATCAAGTGTTCTGCTTTTTTTTTTTTACCAGTTTTGTTTCTTTATGCTTTTTGTCAGGTTTGGGTTTGTTCATTAAATGCCACCAAGCCTAATCTCCAGCACATTGGGTCTTACACCCCCAGTTCCTAACAGCTACGCTCACACCTCCTTCAGCAACATGCATTCAAGCGCCCAATTTCAATGATAAAGTCTATGTAAACGCACATAAATGTGTGTTTCAGGCATCAAAACTGTGACATTGGCGCATAGCTAAGCACATTCTAACAACCTTTTTCAGGCTGTATTTACAAAACATGCAGCCATTAACCCTTGTCCTATCCTAGGCACTTTACCATTGGTAGTTGGGTCATCTAAACCCACTAGACAGTGCGCTGAACCTTTTTTCTTCAATGATTTGTGGACCTCACTGGTGTCCATGGATTAAATGAAATATTTCTACCTTTATCCACCTTTGTCTGGACCACTCCCTCATTGACGACTTCTTTCGGGCTCATCCTGACCGTCGCCCTGGTTCGCCTGGAGGCGGGGGTACTGTCACGGTGCCCCCGGCTGACTCCTCCTCCTCATCAGCTACACCTGATGCCTCCAGCTGCACCTCCTCATCCTCGTCTGGCCGCAGGCTCTTAAGGAGACCACGGACCTGCAATCAAATCAACGCTAGTTCGTTGTACTTCCACGGTGCATCTCCTGGCCTCGTATAATTCTTATTTCATGTTTGCCTCGTTCCCTGCTAACACAGTCTGTCTTACCTCGTCTCAGGATTACATCTCCGTTTGGACCCTTCTGGTGGCTGCTCTCGTCTCGCTGTTCACGTTCCTGTCGCTCCTCTGGATGTCCACCTTGGATTCAACGGTTGACGCCGCCAAGACCCTCCAACCACCTCCGTTGCCTACCACAGGAAACCTGGGACTCAGCTTCTACCACATTAAAACCAGTTACACTTACCTCTCTGCTTGCCTAGTGTCCTTAGGGGTTCCAGCACTTGAGTCCGCCTTAGCCTGCTAGCCATGACAGATAACACGTCAATGTAAGGGTGGGTTCATCTAAGATAGCACAAGGGATAAACGAACATTGAAAGCTAAACCGAACTTTAATCAGTCAAGGACTCATATTTGGTTGTGACTTATGATTGGCATCCCCTTTAATTTACAGAAATGTAACCCACTTGTGATACCTCACCGGGGACCTCCGAGGCTCTGCGTTGTGTTGGTAATGTTATGATGAGAGGAAGTTTTGCACAGAGAGCCGAAACATCAGAAACAACGGTTGGTTCAGTAGAGGCATCAACAAACTGAGCATCATCTTACATAAGATATTGGTTTAAAAATATATTAAAAAAAAAATATTAATTGTAACTTAAAATGCATCTTAGTTTTACTAAACATAACAAGAAACACATTTGCGTGACGTTCTAAAATCAAAATGGCAAAAACAAAACATGCAACTTCAGTCAAAATCTCGAGGGAACAGCGCCATACAGTGGCCATGACTTTCAACTGCGCTACAGAAGTACGAACCATATGAAATCTGATCACGAAGGAGAAATTAATTGTGGCTTGTGCTCGATATTTGAGTAGAGCTGGGAAAGAAAAAACCTAGAGCAAGATTCATTTTATCTGCACTGCATTGACATTTCGCACCAAGCCCCTACCAACTAAACGTATGGGCCTGTATCAGGTAGTAACAGTCCAGTGTGAACCATGAACTAAACACATGTTCTCGAACGCAGGTCACATGCTTGGTGTGAACATAGCGTCACACATGCCACATGTTGACGGTAATTTTAAACCTGACATTTATACTTCTTTTTCTCAGGTTAAATTGGAAATGTTCTGTACTGTTATCCTTTAGAAAAAAACACTTTTAATGAGCTTTTGCTTATCTGTCACAGTAGTAGGTTTAAAAGTTGTCATCTGGACTTCATTTTTTAAAGTTGAAAATGTTTCACCTCTTATCCAAATGGCTTTGTCAATTCAATTTTGCTTATCTGCTTAATTTGTGTTTTGGTTTGACTCGGTAAAAATTTGTTTAGCTTGTGAGTAAACTAAGTTTTCCTAACACGAGTGATAAATTACAGTGTGACACCTACATGCCAAATTAAACTGATGAAGTAAGGAGATGGCGGGTGGGGGGACGTGTGGCAGAAACTGAAAATAAAGACATTTAAGACAAAGTCATTAAATTTACTGCATTGGTCTGTGGTCACAAATTCATCCCCTCTGTGTTTTCAATTACTGACATCTGCTTACAGTGCTGAGCTATCGGAAACTTTGATGAAACCGAAAGGTTTGAAGAGATTCAGAATTAAACAGCCAACAGTCTAATTGGCTTTTGAAATGGTTAAAATTCACTGACAGAAGTCCCGCTGACGTATTGGAAAATACTACTCAATGCAGTGTTTGAGTGTTATCAGATTTCAAGCTTGCATGCAATTTGGACACAATTTTATATTCATCCTGGTACAATCATATTTGTCATTCAGATGTCTGTTTTCAAGGCCAATAATAACATCGATATAACGTATTATTTCATCTGGATGAAAAGGAAAAAAAAGGAAACGTATTGGAACCCCGGTCTGCTGATACTGGTCTTGTCAACTAAGTGGCAATCTTTTAATCAACATTTTCCTATAGAGAGCAAAAGCAGCTGTGAGCCTATGTCTGTGTCAGAGGACAATGATGTGGAACTATAAAATGCTGAAACAATGAGTGGGGTCAACTTCTGCCCCCTTGTTTCCAGGCTTGTAGAAATAACAGCTTTATGTGCAGTAAATATTGACTTTGCAGAGCCAGTGTTTATCTGTGAGGTTTTATACAGGAGCTAAAGGACCATTCATATCAGATTTGAGTCATTTCCAATGGCTCTTGGGAATAGCAACTAACACAGGGAGGCTTACATTGCAAGTTTCCATTACCCGTCCGTGGTTGCGCAGATGAAAATGCATTAACGATGACAAATACATTGAGTTCTTTGAACAGTCTTTTTTATTTTTTATATATTTACACAACAATCAATCAGCAGATAATATACCAGTGTGATGTCATCACTAGTAAACAGTAAAACAAATGTGTATGTTTGCATATGTGCAGTTTGTTTGCATTACTTACAAGACCTCAAAATGTAAGCAGGCCGATCGCCCCCCAACTCCATCAGTGAGGGTTTGGAGCCACAAGTAAGACATTTTCTATAGGTGACGTCAAAGTGACGAAACCAGGTTTTACTCTAAAATGAAGACAAACGCTTTTAACAAAACCCTTCATACTTGCAAAACCAGTGCAGAGCTCTGAACGGTTACCTTACTACTTAAACCGGAACTGAGTATTTGCACTGAATATGTTTGTTTGCTTGTTTATGAAAGTTCGGGTACTGAGAACTCACACTTGTGGCAAAAGGCATAAGCATTGCATTTGGAATACCCAATATGAAAATATAATCCATTAAATGAAATAAGATAAAATATTTAACAAGCAAATTTTCATTCAAATTTTGTTTTTTGCTATGAAGTATTTTCATATTTTAGCTTTTTTGTCCTGTAATCATTTTTGCATTTTTATATCAAATTGATTAGATTTTGAGCTTTACGAAATATTTATTTATGAAGGTGTAAATAATTATCATAATGCTCCAAACTGTCCTGGTGTCTGTGACAGTGCCTTGACCTGAGAAGGTTGACTTTTCAAAGGCATGTTTGATGATTGGTGGTGTAGGACCCAAAGAGGCCAAAAAACTTCATTGAATAAACTCACAGCATGAGGAAACTATCAACAAAGGGAGAAACTAACAAAAGATAATTAAAAAAACAGAAACATCAATACACTGAAAAAGATTGATCAACCAGAAGACAACTGTTAATATCCATTTAAACTGGTGTGACAGTTGCAAAACTTGAAAACAGAACATGAAATGAAAAAAACACAAAGGAAATCAAAACAAGTTAAAAACACAATCCTCACACTGGACTGCGCAGTTCAATCCCTGATTAGTTGATGCGTCGCAGCGACCTCTCCAAAACCCAGTTTTAACCTGGGCTGATTATCCGTTTAACCCATTTTATTTTTTAATAAACATGAATGTTTATTACCATCTTCCTGAGTCCTATTCAGTTCCTGAGACTTACATTTTTTGATTTGAAATTTTCAAATTGTCTCACCTCATTAAGGTTTCTGTTGGATTTATGCATATGGACTAAAATAAGCACATTTCTTTTATCAATAAATCATTATCCACATAGTTTGTTAAAAAATAAAAATCACATTTTAGTAAGTAACAAAAATCAGAAAACGCAGAGGTGGAGCTAAGGGGGACAAAGGGGGACCAGCTTTTTGCTAGGGGACCAGCTGTCCCCATATAGCAAAAGGCTTTGCCCCCCATTTTTTGAGTAAATAGGAACATAATGACTGACAAAGATTAAGAAATCATTAATACATGCCTCTTAAGGCATTGCAGATGCTCAAAAAAAGCATTTCAGACATAAACGTTTTTAAGAGTATTGTTGATTCGTTCATTTGTTAGTAATAGCCTCTCAGTCTGCTGTTTATATTTGCCACCCTTCCAAAATCTTCTGCCCCACCCCATAAAGTGTTCTAGCCGTTAAAAGCAATTCTGCATTGAAATGCTTATTAAATGACAAGTTATACAAAAATAAATAAATAAATAGTTAAAGCGGTAAATTGATCGACCTTGTATTTTTAATTGGTTTTAGATTTTATTTTATTTTTTGCTGGGTGCCTCTTTAAGAAGCAGTTCAGAGTTTGATGAAAACAAAGACAGAAAACCATTCCACTCTGCTGTCTTACCTACACAAAAGGTGTAACACATTGTTGATGGTGTAAATTTCACGCTGAGGGAGGTGCCAGAGAGTGAAAACACAGAGAATGTTGGGTTCCCATTTAGCTGTCAGTTCTAACTAACACAAAGCCTTTCATGTCATGTTAAGTCCAGTGACAAGAACAACACTTTTAGAAGAATGACTTATGACATTGGTTAATGATTAATTCTATTCAGGGGAGCAGATTTGTTGTCTTGGTGTTTTTTAATCATCACGCTCCATTTACAAGTATACAGTTTTATTCTGTAAATGCAAATCCATATGCAAGCTTTATTGAATGCCAGTTACAACATAGATCAACCTTAAAACCAGTGTTTCGCTACTGTACCCATACCAAGAAACACTTACATCACAGGGAAAAACATCTTCTTGGAGGTTGAGTTGATAATAACATAAAGTAACTTTTAACTTTGCTCTTTTTCCATGTTTGGTCATTGACTGTGTTTAGTGGAAAATACCAGCAGAAATATTGTTAATCGAGAGGGTTGACTTGAGACCGGGATATGTTTAGTTGGTATGTTAAACATGTAGAGAAAAGTAAACATCCACTGGGAAAATGGAATATGACTGGGACACGCGCCAAAAAACTTTTTTCAGAGAAACTGGATGATTTATGGTTGAGAAATAGAAAGAAAAGTAAAGAAGAGAGCATTAGAGAGAGAACTTAAGGATAAATGAACACTTCTATAAAAACAGCAATCATTCTTTAAAAAAGGTATTGTTATGTCTTAAAGTATTTTTTTAAGTACCGCGTAAATGAATTCAACTTTAGGTACAGTAAGAAAATAAATATGTATGAAATATGGATCAAAAACAGAATAACTTGTTAGAGTTTGGTTTGTGTTGTGTCACTTCCAACTGAACATTTATGTAAATAACCATTTCGGCCTTCTGTGTTCAAAACTCTGATATTTACGTGCATTTACGCAGGTTTTTACCGTTTTTCGGGCTCTAAGAGGCATAGCCATTGAACGTGCATTGAAATTCAAACCAGGTTGAACTTTGGATGGTGTCAATTCTGATTTACTGCTAAATGTTTGAAAATTGATCATAGAGGAGAAATGAATAATTGCCTTCTGTGCCCGGCCGGAATTTAATGACACTGAGTCTTTCACATATCGGAATAGAGCTGTGAAGTAAAAGCCTGACGCAAAGTTTATGAGATTTACATGCTTTGACTTAATACCAAGCCTCTTCCGACTACAGCTGGCGGACATGCCAACATTAGAAAAAGAAGAAGCACCTCTCAGTTAGTTGAGTGTGAACACTATGGGCTAAATGCGCATTCAAAATATGCATTTAGTGAGTTCTTGGCTGGTGTGTCGGTACTTAACAGCTCCATGACAAGTTCTTCAGTCTAAGCAGCAGTTCCTTTGACTAGCAGTAGATGATGCCGATGTGTGTGTGGAAAAAGGTAAGATGTACAAAGAGTGAGCTGAAAACACTTACTGCTTTTTAAGAAAATAGAGAGTAAACTGCGCCAAATCACCATAGTTTGCCAAGCTATGGGAGCTGTCTGTGACATCGACAGACATGCTAATAGCAACAGGACAACATTGGCATAGAGACCCACCATCTTGTTTGATTACCTGAATTAAGTGTGTTTCTTTTGATCCTGCAATCAACTGATTCAGTCAAACAGGACAATAGTCCTCGAGTCAATTTCAGTGTTCTGGCACCTGATGAAAATCAGAGGTATCTGCCTTCACCAAATCAAAACAAAGTTAGGTAGGACCACGTATAGCATGAATCACTTAATTGGTGGTGTCACAAAAGCAGGCAGAGGGCTGTATCCAAATGCAGCAGGTTTATTAGCTCAGCTAAAAGTCCACAAAGCTAAATCAGGGTTGGTCAGGCAAGCAGGGGTCAATCATGAGCTTAAGAGAAGCAACAGGGGTATTTAGGATCCAGGCGGGGGTCAGGCAGGTGGCAGCAAAACAGAGTCAGAAACAGGGAAACAGAAGATAAGGTCCAAATACAACACTCAGTAATGAAGGCAGAATGGCACACACAATACTTCATAATGACTGTGGCTTAGTGCAGCGTTTAACCCTTGTGCTATCTTAGATTACTCCACCCTTACATTGACAAGTTCCCCCTACTATGACAAAGGTGGATAAAGGTGAAGAGGATTTCATGTAATCCATGGACACCAGTGAAGATCACAAATCATTGAAGAAAAAAGGTTCAGCGCACTGTCTTGTGGGGTCTAGATGACCCAACTCCCAATGTTAAAGTCCCTAGGATAGCACAAGGGTTACAAAGTTATTGAGTTAGTGAATGAGAGTCAGGTATGTGGCATCCAGAATGTGCACGCTGGGTGTGCTGGGAGATGAAGTGACTCTGGAGACTACTCCAGCCAGTGACCAGAGGGGGAGACAGAGTTCTGACTTATGACAGATGGCTTTAGGAATTTTTAGATTGATCTATATGGTTTAATTGAACAATAATCCATTAAAGTATCAGGTTGTGTGTTTCTCTTAAATAAAAGAGCAAATAATAATCATCAAATATCTTAGGGAATGAAAAGACTTTTTCCAGGAATTAAAATCACATGTGGTCACTCTCATAGGCTTAAAAAACAAAAATGTTCTTTATTCTGATGTCCCTTTGAATGTCAAAACACCCACCTTCCACTTCGTCACAGTTTTGTCTGCTCTTCATTCTGGGAGATTCCCACTGAAATTTTTGGGAAATGTGCTCATTACCCTTCCCAAAAAATGTTTCCTTCCAATGATTAGAGATGTCTTTGCTCCATGGGATTTTGTAAACACTTGCCTGAATGCAGACCTGCAAACTGCCAAAACATCTGCGTTAAAGAGGCGATCACACACGGGATCAGTTCACACACTGGGATGTGATGCAACCCGTAGGTGTTGGAGTTTCCATTATTTGAGGGAACTTTATTTGCGCACTAGTTATTTTGATGAAAACCATTTGATTTCCATTAAACCTTCTAATTCCAAGCTGTCCAGCAGTGCTTCTGTGGTCCTACTGAGATTTGGATAAACAACTAAAGGCCATGTCACATAGCCACTACGTACATTTTGTACATATTGCACGGATGAAAATTTGTCATACGTAAACATATGTGGAAAAAGTGAGAAAAGTTGTGATCTTTACATGACATTTTCATAGATGTATTACGAATGAACCATGTTAAAACCACAGAAAAAGTGCAAATAAACCATGCAAAGAAGACAAAAGTCAATGTAGAACTTAAAATGTGTGTAATTATTGCACTGTTTATATGCAATCCAATTGTGATGCGTGTGTCAAGTACATAATTTTATTTGTGATATGTGTGCCGTACACGCAATATAATAGTTATAATATTTAATAGTTATGATAATAGTTAAATGCTTGAAAACTCTATTAGACAGACGTGAAACTGTCGTGGAAGCCAAGAATTTGCTTATGCATGTTGCAAAAAGCATGCAAAATTGCATAAGAGTTACATAACAGTTGTGTATAAACTACATAAAATACGAATGAAATGTGTGATTGTCAACCAACCAAAAATTTTGAACCGCTCAAAATTCATGTAAGGCTTGTCGGCTTATTGACGAACGCAAGAAACAATTATGAAGGATTTATGAAAGCCCGTCGAAAGCAAAAAGCCTCCAGCTCTCATCTCTACGCTCAGTTGTTGGACAGAACAAGTTTTAAAAATAAATAAACAAAACACTTATGAATTAGGTATCTCACGCATGTATCACGAAAGACTGAGATTTCATCCGTGGAACATTTGCAAATTGTACGCAGTGGTTGTGTGACGCGGCCTTCAAATCAGATGTTGCAGGATCAAATATTTTTCTTTGCAAACACCTTAAATTATACTTATTATGAGGCAACTTCATTAATGTGCACAGGGAAAGCCCCATAGACATTAAGTGGTGGAAGCTGGAAAACATCTGCCTGTAATTACTGCTTCAGTGGTCATCTGGGCACAACACTAAACAAGAAAGAGCCCATTAATTATCACACATAACAAATACTTTGGAACAATATCCCTGAAGGCAAGTTGTTTGTAAAAGTCAAATCCTAGGATTTGGCAAACCAAATTGTGAAGGATCCAAAACGTAGCGATAGCCAACTAACACAAGTCCTGATCACCTCCATGTGTGGCGTTCACTTCGCTCTAATGTACACCTAGGACTTTAAGTAATTGTTTACTGAATCCCATTAATCTTTTTTTTTTTTTTTAATAAATGTAGGGACATCTTTTAAACAAGTTTTTTTCAGGTATGTAAGATTAGTGGGCATTAATGTATGAGGGGTGTGGCTCTCATCAGACCCTCTAACACTTTTTAAAGCCTAGACTTTCAATATTTTTCTTTTCTAAACGTGCTGTTTGACTTGTGACTCTTCCAACTGGACAAACCTACACACCAAACTGGACATATGCTAAGGAAACCCCCAAAGGTTACTGTGAAAAAAAAGTTACAGTATATCAGGAAAATCAATACACTAATCAAAAATTAAACATTTATACATTTGAAAGGAAATTTGATGGAGACTAGTACTGAAGGTAACTCTTGAGTTTGAAGCCTTCACAAAGAACACATTTTTCACTATTCACTTCAAATTAGATGTGTCACAGATTTAATTTGAAACTCATTTCAAAAACACAAAAACCATCTAATTATATCTGAAAGCACCAAAATAACAAAACAATGCTATTCTAAGAGAATGTCTTTTTCCTTCACAAAATGTCAATTATAAAATAGTTCTCACTTTAATACAGCTGCAATCATCTTTTGATTCATTGTAAAAGTGTTTCCAGTGGTCTTTTAATGATTTTTATGCCACTTTTAGTCAAATAAAAAAAACAGTCATTTTCTATGATATCGTTTTTTGCAAAGTGGTAGAAGTTCATTAGAAATTTGCCTCCGAGTTGGGGGTGGGGCTGTTGGCACAGAGTAAGCCTATTGCATTTCCCATCATCCCTTTGTGTAAACCCTTCCCAGTTAGCCTAGCCCCTTACAACTCCAACTCAATATTACGGGTGCAACAAAAATGGCCAGCAAAACTAATGCTATCCAACGACAGTTTTGTGTTTAAGTTATCTTCTTCAGTCTATGTTCAGTTTTTTCCAATAAAATCCTTCTCTCACCAAATTTACATCATCAATTAAATCCACTGTTACTTCAAGGCATGAAAGTCTATAGTTTGAACATTCAAAACGTTTTTCCTTTAACTTCTTCTGGTCCTGTTCAGATGTTTTAGGATGTCATGTGTTCATTTATTTATTACGACGGAGCACGGCTGTCGCGCAGACTCAGCCTCATCCAGTGCCTGGGTCCGCGACACCGCTCAATGCCGTCGCTCAGCGACCATCCGCGAACTCCACGGAGGAAGGAGATTCAAGGATCCCGCTGGGCGAGGCTGAGTCTGCGTGACAGCCGTGCTCCGCCGTCGGTCAGCTGGTCCTCGCATCTCCTTGTAGTAATCACAGATTTGAAGTTGTAACTTTAAATGAACACATGCAAATGGGAATTTGTCAGTTCACACCAGAAGATTTTTACACACAGATGCAGATTTTTGATGCACAAGTTTTCACATTCTATATTACAAGTTCTCACATCAAATCTACAAGTGCGTTCTTTTAGATACATTTTTACCTTCATAGTTATGATAGTCAAAAGAAAGTCAGCACTGGAGCTAAAGCTCTGGGTTAATGCGAATTGGTACAAAACAGGAGACCAAAAGCAAACTTGGAAAAATCTCAAAAATTGAATAAATGAACAAATGACATACTAAAACATTTGAACAAGACCAGAAGAAGTTAAAGGAAAAATGTTTTGACGGCTGACAGCTGAGCGCCGGCGTAGCGCGGTGTGACAGACCAAGTATGGTTTCTAATATATTTTTCAAATGTTATTACATATGATTTATAATAAAGGTGCTCAATAGCCCTGGCCCTATTGTCCTGCTAAAACAAAGATGATTTTCCTGTTGGCAGCCGTCTAGCTGCATGTCTGTATTTAAAGTGTGGGTGACATGGTCTATTTTAATAAGCCAAAATATAGTAAACAGTCTCTATTTCATGTTGCGATTGTTTTTAATATTTTTCGAAAAAGAATAAATAGCGAAAAACGCAATATAAACAACGAGGACGGCCGCCGGCTTCGCGCATTCCGCCGAATTCTCGCCCCCCTGTTTGTGACGTAACGAAAGGAAGACAAGGCAGACAACATGGCTAGCACCGATAGCGAAGCACAGAGTGATGCTACCGTCTCTATTAGCGATTTATCATCAGATGAACAGAAAGATGAAGAGGAAAGTTGCGGAGATTATCATGATGATGAGTGACTTTTGCAACCGTATCGATTCGAACCCTTTTGCGAAAGTGAGGAGGATATAGTATAGCAGAAAGTAGTAGGTCTAGTGATGCCGATGACGATAGCCAGCATGAAGATTCGGCTAGACTCCAGTAAGTCTAAAAAATGTATAAAATTAAATTACTCCACTTACCCTAAAATATACTCAAAATGTCCCCTTTTGGCCTAATCTAAACAAAGGTAAACACTGGTTTTCAACCCAATTTACAAAATAAATGTCACAAAATAATAAAAGTTTCCCAGATATTACTACTCTTTAGTTAACAAAGTCACTGTATACCATTAACAACTGTGGAACATTAACAGTTTTACCTGTTTGAACCAGTTTGAAACCTTTTCTCGTGCGCGCTCACACACACACACAGTTCAGTTTACTCACGGTACCGGCACTTCAAAAGCAAAAGAAAAAAAAAACGTTGCAGGCCTGTTGCTTCTCTTGCAAAACATTGAGTGCGTTGAAATACTCCAGTTGGATCCAAGGACAACAGAAAACACGACTACTTCGCCTCAATGTGATCCATCGTGATGCACACTAGCCTAGCTTAGCAGCCTTCTCTCCCGACTGACTCCAGCGCCGTCCTGTCCGACCCAGAAAACGGCTCACTCGCTTCCAGCTCACCCGCCTTTCCTCGACTCAGAAGCCAAGATCCTCCTCCCAACTCTCCGTTCAAAATTCTTCGTTTGTGTCCCGGTTTTTGTCCCTTCGAAAACGCAGACTTCTCTCCTGCAGATCTGGAGGGAAAAATCCTTCGCCTCCACCTTCTTAAATTTTCCCCTTTTCAGCAGCGTTTCTTGTTTTGGGAATTTTATACACAGATACACTTTCACTAGATGTATTGCTACATCCAGCTGCCACACAACGACTTGGCATGTTGATGATTAACAGATTTAAACACGAGAGAAACGAAGACTACCTGTTTTGTTTACATGCTGTCCTAAGCGCAACTGCGAAAGGCAACGCCGTTCGTGACGTCACAGGTCATATCGGGTTCACTTCCAGCCTGCGCTCTAGCGGCAGATCCAAATCTCTGATTCCTTCGAAAGATGTCTATTATTCATATGCTTCGGATTTTTTTCGACGCAAACTATTGGTATCAATAGAATCAGCATTTAAAGGGCTTTTTTATTTGACAAAGTTGTTCAAAGCATGGCATCCACACTTTAAGCACGAAGAGATCATTTCACATTAAAATGCTAGAAAAACAGACTTTTCTCTTTAGAAATTCATTTGTAGTTCACTCTCCGTGTTAATACAAAATGATTGAGATACTATTTATCAGAAGAGTTATTGAAGCAGGAAGTCAGAATCTGTGAAGATCTTTCTAACTTTACCAAGTTCTCCGACTCCTGCACTCTGATTGGTTGACTCCGCCTCCTCTAACCCTTCCTCCCCTCCCTTGTTCCATTATCGGACCCAGATCACTTTTTACACAAGTTTCTCGCAAGGAATGTGTCAGAATTCAGAGCGCAGTTGTAGCGCACTTGTGATTTGCGCCAGCAGATTTGAGCACACGCAGAAGCACATTTGAGCAGTTGTAATCACAGATTTGGAGTTGTAACTCTAAATAAACACATGCAAATGAGAATTTGTCAGTTCACAACAGAAGATTTTTACACACAGATGCAGATTTTTGATGCAAAAGTTTTCACATTCTATATTACAGGTTCTCACATCAAATCTACAAGTGCGTTCTTTTAGACACATTTTTACCTTCATACATAACTCTTCAACTGTTTATGCAACTGTTCATGTCATTCCAGCGGATTCTGAAGTGGAGAAAAGGAAATCAGCTTTGTGTAAAACACTGTGCAATAGTGAAGTCCTTCTGGAGTCAACAGAAATCAGTTGAATCCGGTGTGAACAAAAATGTCTCCACGTCACAATCAGCTGAATTACATTAATTGTGTAAACGGTCAAAGAGTCACAGCATGATAAAGAATGTGTGTTACTTTTTAGGTGTCGCTAGTGACATCTCTGTAGTTTAAGTGGAAATGACAAAACAATCTGATTGTTGTATTTTTTTTCTTCTGGACTTTTTGTGTCTTAAGGTTACCGTAACCTCCCTAATCTTAATCCAGACCCTGACCATAACCTCCTAAATGAAGATACCAAACCACTGAGGTTTCAATCATCCTGACTGAGGGTCGGACTCAAAAGGTTTTTATATCAAACATTATAGTAATTTGGAATCCTTAAATTTGGTTAACTTCAGATTTCAGGTTATTACATTGTCCATGATGTTCTTGTAATTGTGGTCATATGGTTGCTGCTCAACTACAGTTCTACTTCAAAGTTATTACATGTTAAAGTTTCATAAACTGTTCAGTCCTTATTGAAAAGAAAAAAAATACAACCCTATTAAAATGATCTAAATTAGGAATTTTCACTTTGTTCCGGGAGATATTATTAAACACATCAAGATCACTGCACGTCCTTTGGTTTAAGTTACACAAGGCTGGTATTATAGAGCTGCATTCAAAGAAACAAATGGCGCTATTGTCTTTGGCAGGTAGCAAAGTTCAGAATCTTGTTAACCCTCGGAAGGCGGCTTCACAACTGACTGGCACAAACTCAAGGTTGGCACCTGTCTTTTTACAAGGAGAAACAGGGACAACGTTGGTACTGCAGTTCTTATGTGCATGAAGTCACGCACACACACTGCATTAGCATGTGAGCATGCACACAACAACGAGAAATACCTGAGATGTGATCAGCTTGACAAAAATCACACATGCAATTTAGCATTTTGCTAAAAATCACATGTTAATTTAAATATTTACACATAATTTTAAATAAATGAAAAAAATTTAACTTGGGGTAAAGTTTGTGCTCTTGAGTTGTACCACAAAACAATGGTGTATTGTGCATGAAAATCCTTTTTAAATCGAGGCTATAAATTAGTTTTCTGACGATTTTTTAAGCTGGATGAGAGGTCCTGGGTAGCTGTCGGACACAAGTTTTTATGCTCTCTAATTTAATCTCTGGCATGCCCAAGACAACCTTCCACTCATACAGTTCTTTACCAGTCTAAAAATGGGACCAATTTTCTGCAACACTGTCGCTCCCTTGTCCTCGCGCTGTTGTTGCATTCAACTTGATATTGAGCCAGTTCTCTTTACAAAGCGTCCCTTTGGTGTCACGCCAGTGTAGCTTCAAATAGCCGCTCACACAACACAACTCAGGCTGCTCCCAGGGCTTCAGGTGCACCCGCAGGCTATGGTCGTAGCCTAATCCCCCAGGACTTTGAATCCCCTAGCGAGTGCTTGTTTACACACCCAGGGTGCTCGCAAAAGAATGGGAAAAATACTCCCCGGAAAGGGCTTGTGTAATTTAAACCTATCCCATTCCAATCATATTTGATTCCTTTCACTTCTGAGAACCCTATTCCATTAGAATGATTCAAGACTTCCGGAAAAACTCTTTGGATATAACTTGGTCAATGTATTTTCTGTCCTGTAGTTCATCATCATTCCACTAGTCAGTAGAGGGACTTTTCCTGCTCATTTCAAAATGGCTGCTAAAAACATGTTTGTCGGGCAAAGTTATGCTAATTTTCAAAACTTCATGCTGAGAATATTTCATCTATTGTTATTCATTCTTCTAACTTTGTTGTGAGGAAAAACTGCAGTACTTGGGTCAAACGTCTTAGATATCCTTTCACAAGCTTCTCACAAGATTTGGTAGGAGTTTTGTCCCATTCATCCTGACAGAAGTGGTTTAACTGAGCCAAGTTTGTAGGTCAACTGGCATTTGCACGCCTTTCCAGCTCTGACCATTAATGTTTGATAGGCTTTAGATCTGGGCTCTGTGATGGCCACTCTAAAACATTGACTTTGTAATCCTTATACCACTTTGTAACTGTATAATGATAATAATAATTGATACTTTATCTCACAATGTGGAAATTCTTCTTTGCATCTTGACCCATCCCCGGGGGGGGGGGGGGTGGCCGTGATCGAGGGGCGACGGCTGGCTGGGGAGAGGAGGGATTGATCTGCCAACCTTTCCGTTGTTAGAGGACCTACTCTATCACCTGTGCTAAACAGATCAACAGGGATCCTTCAGGCATCTAGAAATTGCACCCAAGGAGGAACCAGACAGAATATCTTGACGGATTTCTTTTGACCATCCCATGATGTTTTACAAACAAGCAGGTGTGTTTCAAATGTTCCCTAATATATATCCACAGTGTGTTTCTAATTAACTCAAATGCTGTAAAAAATAAAATAAAATAAAAAAAGGTATCTATCAGAAGTTTGTAGAGAGATGACATCATAATCTGGGGTTTCCCAAATTGTTTGAAGACATAGAGATCTTAGCAAATATAAACTTTTGACTTTGATAAAAGTAATAAAAACTTGTCTTAAAAAAACCCTAATCTCATATTCTGACATTTACCAAACATAAATAATTTTGTTAATTGTAAAATAAATGTTTGTTTGTTTTCACATGATTCATGCTGCAGCTGGTAAGTCTGCCCCTCCCACAGACAGGATCATATCTATAAAAAGAACGGAAATTCAATATTGTGTTTTACAATTTTTTCTCCATACACAATAATTTGAGCTTTGTTAGTTATTTTAAACAAGTATTGTTCAAACAAAATAATGACTGCTTTTTTAGTTCTGCTGTAAATCGTGACTCTCCTGAACTGCATAAAGAAAAGTTTAATGATAGTCATCATTATTACTCTTCCTTTTAAGTGGGTATCCACAGACTTTAGTTCAACTAACTTAATTTTGTAATTCAGTATCAGGGATCTTTGGAATGATCTAAACGTAAAGTACATCCCGCTTCTGTTCTAGTGGTTGAAACACTTCTTTAGCTTGCAGTGTGCTAAATAAACAAGCAGCAATGAAACCAATAATGGAAATAACTTGTAAAATAATGGAAGCTCATGAATGGTAGTTTCTGGGTGTTTAAAGACACACTTAAGCAAACACTACAATAGAGATCATCTTTGGAAAGCAAGGGTGTGGGGGAAAAAAGGAGAGCATTGGATGAAAGAGTTTCTGTGGTCTTTCTGTTCAGCAGTTTCTGCCTAATGCATCTCATGTGTTCATGGTGATCTGGAAAAAATGGTTGAGTCACCCTCCTGTGTTGTGTTTGTACTCTCCTGTGCAGTTGCTTGGCGTACAGGAGATGCGCGTCAGGAATTCTAGGTTTGGGCTTTTGTTTTCTACACCTTTCGTCCAAGACAAGGAGATTTTATTTTCTTACGATCCAAAGAACTGCTAAAAACGTAACAAAGGCAATACAAGCCCCACGCATTGGAAGCATATCCTATGATCTCTGCCACGGCAAATTAAAATGTAACACCTTCATTTTTTCACTTGTAAAACAATGGGTGTAGAAGAAAATGCACATGGGGTGTTCCAAACACCAGATTTAGCCAGCTGGAGACAAAACATGCGGAGTATGACAAGGTCTCACACTCCCAAAGAAACAGCTCCGACAGGTTCTTGGCCGATTTGCCTTCAATGACAGATTGGATTTTAGTCAGAACTCTTTTTTTCTTGCCCAAGCTTACAAGAGAGCAAAACAATATTAGGTGCTGTCAACTTTCGTGGCACTCCATTGCATCACAATTGCCCGAAACAGATGTAAATGAGCCAAATCACTTGACTTAACTCTACAAATATGGCAATTTCTTGCACAGAATCACTTGTTATGATGCATGCATCGCAGATTTAAGGTTATGCAGCTTGTAAAACACTGACAGAACTGGCAGCTGCATGAATAATGTGGAAATATTGCAGTAACCTTGACTGCCCTTTTTCAAACGTGATTGCAACTTTTGTTTAAATCTTTGCTTTGTTATTGCTTTTTGTTGATAAAATTACCTAACATTTTCCTTCTGCACAATAGGGGTATGAACCTTTAAATAAAAAGACAACAAAAGAAAAATCTGAATTTTTACTTTTACTTTTTTATAGTTGAAAAATATATATATATATATATGTGACCCTTATTTATGATAGGTATTTGTGTCAGTTTGGTTGGTTATAAGTAGCATTTCTTTGTGTTCTTCTGTTATTGAGAATTTATTTTGTTTTCATTTCTTTCAGAATCTGTTTTCAGTGTCATACTTTAATGCCAATCCTATGGAGTTAATTCAGTCTCAATACTCAGAAATGCACACAACCTGTTTCACAAATACACACGCTCTGATTTACAACTGTAATTTTACGCAAACGTGCAATATAAATTTGGAAATGCACACGTGTTTCACAAATGCACACCCTGTGTTTCAGAAACACATACATCGTGTTTCACACATGCACAATAATTTTCTCACAAATGTGCACGCTCTTTCACAAAAACACAATACATTTTTCAGAAATTCACTAAAAATTTTCAGAAATGCACAATAGATGCTTCACAAACATCATTTTTACTTTTCATATGAACTCACAGATTGTGCTAGTTTTAGAATGTGGATTCACAAACCTGCTCTCATTTGTGAGAGATTTTTCTACAGTGAATATTGAGACTCCCTTCATGTCACCTTTGGCTAATGAATCTGTCAATCAAACTCATCAGCAAAGTAGGCGGGTTCACTTTTTGGCCAATCGAATGTCCCCTTAGACTTTCTCCAGCTTTCACACTGATGTCAGAACTGAAGGTGCACAGCACACATGTATACACATACATATATATATAGCAAACTGTGTTTCAAAGAAACAAAATACACACCCAGCTACCAAGATTATATTGTAAGAAATTTTCATCAATAAATCATCAATAACATCTTTTTTATTAATTCATAAGAAAGTTATTTAACATCGAGCCTGTTAACTCTGTATCGAGCAAAAAAGTCGGCTTTAGAAAGACAGAAATATTTAGGCAGAATTGAATTCAGCATTGTCATTAATTGTAAAATTTGAAAGAGATGCTGGCATGTCCATCATATTTGAAGGACAGAGATTAAGCTTTTGTGGACCACTGCTGGTTGCGACGTTGCAGGACGACAAAATGTTGCTCTATTCTCGCCTCTCCTGCAGTGACCGAGCACAGTAAGCCTGCAGGTGGCTTTCACAGCGATGCCCCGTCACAGACATGATCTGGCGTGATTCCAGACCGGTGTCTGAGAGTCGACCCACAGCCGTGCTCCACAGCCTGTGGGTCGCGACAGACCCACCTTAAAGAAACAGTAATAAACACGCAGGCTATTAACAAAAGCAGAAGAGAGGTTTGACAAAATATCTAGGGCTACAGAGTTTTACAGACCTCTACACTCAGTTTTTTAGCATTGTTCCCAGGTAATTGAGACCCATCTGTTTCCTGGAGTACCAAACCTCAGATGCTGCTGTAACGGAACACTTTGTATGCAGAAAAAATGATTTTGTGTCTGGGGGACATTTAGAGACGTATTTCTTGAAACTTTTTACTGGGCACAGGGGATCCCCAGGTCTTGTAAACATAAAACCTCTTAGGTTTTGCTTGTGTGGGTTGTTTGGAGTTTTGTGATTTTTAGCGACAATCCAGACACTAAAAATGTTGTTTGAAGCTGCTTTAAAATGAAATCTCCTTAATTCACCTTTTGATGTGCAGTAAAACTGCTGATCTCTTTTGGACTTTTAATTCTTCTTTGCTATTTTCCTTGATTTGTGCTTCAAATTTACTTGATGTTTTCTTTTTACAAGCAAAGGGGATTTATTAGCTCAACAAAGGCTCAAGTGTTCGGTTGCTCTGTTATAATCCCAACAGACTTTTGATGCAACTTTGTATTCACAAAGGCTCATGGGAAGGATGCATATCCTTTTCAAGAAGGGAAAGTGCAGAGTATCCGAGGGTATAGGAAATAAATAGCACACTAAACATCATTTGTGATTTGATCAGTTTGGACAGTCCAAATCATGGCTGTCACTTAAAATTGTCAAGGTCATAAAGAGTCATTTGGATGTTTTCTGTTAAAAATGCAGGTTTCCAAAGTATGGCAAAAACAAAATGCCACACTTGACTGATGAAGCATCATTCTTTAATTCCTTTTTATGTCCTCTTGTATACCATTTTGTTTTTAACTTGGCACTAACATGGGCCATTGTTCCACTCAGTGGTTCATGAGCTTGCATGAAAAAAAAAGTCCTTAAAATTCCAGAAATTCCTTGTATGTGAAACTGTATCTCATGATATAAAGAAGACTATTTGATTTGACATTATTAAACACTATTTTTTAAAATGATGTTGGAAATACTTGAGGGGGGGTCTCCTTACAGTATCCTCTTAAACCCTTTTGCTTAAAGACAAATCTGTGAACTTCACTTGGCATCGATAATTTGTCTCCTGAACCTGACATTTATGTGTCCATCCTGACATTTATGGCACACTCCCATTTACTTTGAAAGATTAAAGTGATACTGAAAGCAACCATCTGGCTTCAATTTATTTTCTTTCAACAGTTCATCTCCATGCTACTGAAAAGTGTACATGTAACCACGCTATAGCATGGACAGAAAGGTAATTATTGTGTCAGTGTTTGCAATAAAATGTCCATGTCAACGGAGCTAATATCCAAGGTCAAATAGAGCTTCAAACATGGTTTGTATGAGAATAAATAAGGCATGCTATATCTCTGCTTACAGACAGAGAGAGAGCAAAGGAAAGATTAAGGAGAGAAACAAGTAACAACCCACTCTAAGTAAACACAGAGGTCGAGCTATTTTTATTAGTCAGCTCAATCTCTTTGGAGACTTAGGGTGGGGATGGAACCACTTTATCGAAACCTGGCAAGTTGTGATCAGAAACCTCCAGGGATTTCTCTTTGTAAGACTGAGCTTCCACAATGACCTCAGGCATCTCTAAGGCATGAGGTCATCGGCAGAGGTGAACATGTTTTCACTTTTTGGCTAAAATAAAGAGTCATAGCATCTTGATGCTTCATCGATGTTTGAAGTCGATCTTTCGTAGTAGTACTAATTGTGCTTCGGATTACTACGACTGAGTTAATTTCTAGTGCTGTGAGGCATTAGAAACTTAAGACAGGTCTGAAAGGAACAATAGTACAGCTGAGCAAAGCCAGTTACGCCTCCCATTACTGGTGTGTCTGAAACTTTATAACAAGGCATGACAAAGTGGCTAAAAAGAGAAAAACAAACATGTTTCAGCACAAAAGGATAGCGACAGAAGACCAGGGAGATTATGAGTCAAAGGTTTACTTAGAGAATATGCGGGAATGATTGATGAGAAAGCTTTCACACGTGGGGCCCAGAGATCACGGCCCTTTTGCGTCAAACTCAAAACCTGTCTTACATTCAGCTCAAGGTGTCTCTCAAGTGTTTCCTTTCTTGTGGTATTGAACTATTCCACTGAAGTTTGTGTATTGACAGAAAATATTAGGCTTATTCGGGCGCACAAACTGATGAGCGTAAATTAAGCCTGTTGTAGGGAAGGAGGAACCAGAGCCTTGCTAAGCTGTTTATGTAAAGTGTCATTACTTTGCAGTATTCTGCCGTATTTTCAATCATTTCAAATACGTTTAGAAGAAAAATAAAACATATTCTCATTTAGCTAGTTGTTTATCATGCTAATTGTTAACCCTATTCATGCGAGACATATCCACAACCCCTCTAATGGGTCAACATGGGTCAAAAATGACCTGCATTCATTTTCAATGTTAGTTCATGGCTGAGTTTTTTTTTGTTGTTCTACCTTTTAAAATACATATTTTTTATTGTTAAATATCGCAAGTGTTCTTTACATATCTTGTTTTAACACAGATTATTATTTCCATATTACCTTTCATACTTTATGGACAAAAATGTTTTTTATATTACTACAACAAATTTACATACATGGATCAAAAATGGCCAAGTCATTCAAGTGTGATTTTAATAAAATGACTTAATGCTATAATAATATTTGTTTCAAAGTAAAAATTTTGCAATGAGTTGAAGCAAACATTTATATCTTTGATCAACATGTTTATTTTCATTATGTCTCGGTACCTCTGATGACATATCTAACAATCTGAACTGTATCAGTAGTTTAACAACTGTAAACTGGTGTGGCATATCCATTTATAAAAATTGCCACCTCTGTTTTTATGTGCCTCACAAAATAAAATGTAATGTTTATGCTCTTTTCCCACAGTTCTGGTGCAGTGGGAGCACCAGCTTTTGACTTTTCTTTCTTTGAAACTGGGCAGATTGTACACCTCCTCCTCTTCCTTTGGCCCTCCTGCCTGATGCTCTATTCAGCATGGATGGTGGCTCTGTGTAGAGGTAGCTTGTGTAGTCTTTGAGCATGGCAACATCCAGCATGTTGTACCAGAGAACCATGGGCCACCTCCGTGTTCAACTGCTGACATGAGTAGTTTCTATTTGACACCTCATTTTGTTTTGTTATAGTTATAAATCACTCCTGGTTTCTTTTTCTGACTGTTGTCATCCACTGCTTGTCATCATACATGGTGCTCAAGAGGCACAAAAACAAGATATTTACTACATATATGGAGGAATAAATGATCAAATGTAATAGATTTCAAAGTTATATTGTATACATTTTAAATCATATAAGAAATAACATAGAAAAGGAATATGGGTCATTTTGTACCCATGTTGCACATTAGAGGGGTAGTAATAGAAAAACAGTTTTTATTCCAAAAGTCAGCTATGAAAAAATAAAATAATCATGTGATGGTCTATAACACGTTATTTGAAGAAAACCTTGACTACTGGATGATAATATTAATTGAATGTAAATATCTATATAAAAAAACTTAGCTGGGTCACTTTTGATGTTGTGCATCAAAGGGTAAAGATAGTTCTCATTGTTTAATTGTATGATAACTTCCAATATATGTTTCTTAAGACAAAAAAAAAAAAAATGGGGGGAAAGGTAATTTTCTTCATGTTAGTGATTGGTTAATTTTTGTAAAAGCTAATGTCCGTTGTTGGTGTGTTTTTAACTTGTTTGCATAAGAATAGCTCCCAATACAACTAAACTGGAAAGAAAACAGTATTTGCCACGCTTTAGCTATATATATAATTTAAGTGATGTGTCCTTCAACTTTATATTATCCTGTTTCTGCTGTTTGGTTAATGTTTGTTACATAGAAGGGGTTGTAATATTTTATGAAAGTTAGCAATTACGTCATTTTACTTTAAATCTTCTCAAATTGAATGATATTGTCACATTGTGATGTTTTACACAAATATTTGTCAAATGTGTTTGTTTAATAGGTTCTGGACTGCTAAGTATTGCATCCATGAACATCTTTGTTGTCTTTCCATGTCCATGACACCATAAAATAACTTTTGGATTGTAGTTGCAAGAAAAAAGCAGGGATAGTAGTTTTGTCTCTTGAATGTTTCCAAACATTTAAATGTGAATGGCATTGCCTCCCTTGCCCTTTTCAAGGGGATATAATGTTCATAAATACATTTTGACCTTTTTGTGGCAACAGCATGCCGGAAATAAATGTTTACCAGCTCTAGTTGCATCTCCACAGGCATTCCCCTCGTGTCCCGTTACCTGCCTATGTCAGAAGAATGCTAATATGCTCATACGGCCTCATCGGGCATGCAGGGAATGCTGGGGATGCCAGTCTGAGCATGAGCAGAGTCCCCATGCGGAATGTTTTCCTAGGTGTCATTTTCTCATTCCTTCCAATGTCTTTGAGTGCAGGAGTTTAGTGGAGCTAAAGCATACTGAAATAGTATTAGGATCAGTGCAACACAGTCTGATGACTTTGACCTCATCCCACTTGACCTGCAGCATTCAAATCGACTGAGCTGCAGTTTTACGAAAGATTCCAGTATGAACTTATGTGTGTTTGAGAACAGATCTGTATGTGTTACAGCTGCCACCAGCCAAATCATAACAAAGCTACTTGTGTTAAAGGTTTTTTCCTTGATGTTACCAACATGATTTGACTGTTAAAACTGCATATTTTTTTATGTGTTATGGTCAAAAGAATCAACACATTTTCAGCTGTAATGTAATGGTGAGCAGAACTCCAAACACTACATGACTAAATGTGTGAATGGCTTCCTTTTCATTTATTTTGGCAAAACTACAGAGTTTAAAGTACAGTCAGTCATAACATTTGAGTCCAAAGGTCACTGAAAGGAATAATTGAACGGCTTGGTAACGTGTACAAATGTTTAAGCACCATTCCTCTGCCAAAAGCCTCTGTCCTTGTTTATATGAGCTGTTCTTGGGTAAAGATTTAAAGCTTCCCTCCCTTTAATGCATGCAAGGGTTTACAGTGCCTTGCAAAGGTATTCGCCCCCCTTGAACTTTTCAACCTTTTGCCATATTTCATGCTTCAACATAAAGATATAAAACTGTACGTTTTTGTGAAGATTTAACAGCAAGTGGGACACAATCATAGAGTGGAAAGAAATGTATTGGATGTACTTGTTAACAAATAAAAAACTGAAATATTGGGCGTACAAAATTATTCAGCCCCTTTACATTCAGTGCAGCAAACTCTCTCCAAATGTTCACTGAGGATCTCTGAATGATCCAATGTTGACCTAAATGACTGAAGATGATAAATAGAATCCACCTGTATTTAATCAAGTCCCCGTATAAAGGCACCTGCTCTGTGATAGTCTCAGAGATCCGTTTAAAGCGCAGAGAGCA
This sequence comes from Oryzias sinensis, assembly GCA_037389245.1. Classification (NCBI taxonomy): domain Eukaryota; kingdom Metazoa; phylum Chordata; class Actinopteri; order Beloniformes; family Adrianichthyidae; genus Oryzias; species Oryzias sinensis. Next base: position 26,550,767 of record CM074501.1, read on the forward strand.
TCATGAAGAACAAGGAACACACCGGGCTGGTCCGAGATATTGTTGTGGAGAACTATAAAGCCGATTTGGATACAAAAAGATTTCCCACGCTTTAAACATCCCAAGGAGATTTTTATAGGAGCGATAATATTGAAATGGAGGAAGTATCAAACCAATGCAAATCTACAAAGAGCCGACCTTCCGTCTAAACCTTCAGCTCAAAGAAGGAGAAGCTGATCAGAGATGCAGCCAAGAGGCCCATGATCACTCTGGATGAACTGCAGAGATCTACAGCTGAGGTGAGAGAGTCAGTCCATAGGAGAACGATCAGTCGTATACTGCTCAAATCTGGCCTTTATGGAAGAGTGGCAAGAAGAATGCTTTTTCTTAAAGATTTCCATAAAAAGTGTTTTTTTAAGTTTGCCACAAGCCACTTAGGAGACACGCCAAACATGTGGAAGAAGGTGCGCTGGTCTGATGAAATCAAAATCAAACTTTTTGGCAACAAATGTAAAACGTTATGATTTCAAATTGCTGTGGAATCGGGGTACAAGCTACAGATGTTTCACTGCTTCTCTTGTGGATCAAGGATGTGAAACACATGGAGAACTACAGCACTTTAACTCAGCACTGACCAAGGTGTGGGAGATGGCCAGTGACTTCTATAAGTCAAAGTCAGAGCACACAGCCTTCATCATCATCATCATCATCAGCCCCACTAAGGAAAGAGTGGACACCATTAAGTTCTGGGGCTGTTGATTGCATTTTTATACCAAAACTAAAACAGACTTTCATTTCCACTGTTACATGGAGCAGTAAAGATTGCACATATGGTTCTCCAGCTCGTATAGATAAGAATAATATAGATAAAAAAAGTACTGCAGAGAGTAGTGAGAGGTGATTTGGGAAATGGGGGATCGCGGATGTAAATTTCCTCATCATAACTGAGGGACGTAATGTTGATTATATAGTTACTGTTTGTAATTTTATGTATACCTAGATTGTCAATAAGTAAAAAAAAACGGAAAAAAAAAACATAACTGAGGAACTTGTGAACAGAATAGAGGTCCATGCTGTTTGGCAGTTGTGGCTATACTCAAATGCATGAGCCTGAGGCAAGGCTGACTTCTCACACGGTGTGGTGATGAATCATACTTACTTTGGGAGTCAGGACGTGATTTTTCAGGTTTACCATGTTGCCTAAAACATGAGGCTTTTACTCTGACGTGGCTTGTGTATGTTTAAAAGTAGTAAATCACGTGACAATGGGTGGGTGCGGCTTGTAATCGGATGCGCTTTGTAGTCTGGAATTTACGGTAGTTGCCTTGGTTACGTTGACTCAGGCCGACTGGACCAACAACTGCTTGCTGACATCACCTGATTCTAACATGCCCATGTCCATATTGAAAAGAAGAGTGACTGAATTGATTTTATTTTGTTATAAAGCCATAAATAAACCATTTACTATGGGTCATGTCTAGGCCTGCACAATGAAAAGGTAAATTTTTGCGACGTCAGCCTATCAGCCAATGTTGCAAAAGACGGCATAAAAAAAAACTGCGATAAAAGGTTACCTTTAATGCCTACAGATATGCTAATAGAATCTTGTGGTAACATGAAGAATCACCACATGCTGACGTCACCTGGTTCCAACATGGCGGTGTCCGTATTGGAAAGAAATAGTAACTGAATTAACTTAATTTGGTTGGAGCCGGACGTAAGACATTTTGTAGGGGTGACTTCACACTGACTTGGTCCAGTTCTCATATACAGTCATCGGTGGGAACAGAAACTAGGATGCAACAAAATTGGACCCCAGAGATCAAAGTTTCAGCATCTAGCTATTTTTGCACCTGAAGCTCTCTGAGAAATCTTTTTCTTACTATTGTGGAAAAGACCTTTCAGAAATTCAGATAATCAATTCCTAAAACATATTTCCTTAAATAATCATTTGCCCTTCTCGACTTTTTGTTGCACCTGTTCAACAATTTTGAGTCCAGCATCAATTCAATCAATTTCAAGTGAGCTGATATCAAATAATAAGCTTTCATTTCCCTGTAGCTTTCCAAAAAATATAAATCTAACTGGGCAAAGTGGTTTGGGTCATTTTGATTTACATTTTCTTTTACACATTTCGGGCAAAAAAACAAAAATTCCAGAAAGACATGGTGGTGTGTTTCAAATGGTGGTGCAAACCTACCAAAACAACTTTTAAGGATTTAAAATATATATATATATACATATATTTCCAAGTAAAGAAGCAGATCAATGGATTCCACTGCTCAAATGTTTCCGTGCACAATTTCATTTTAGCAAAGATGACATTTATAATTTGCGGAACTGTTGACTGCAAGTATAAAATTACTCTTTGTTTTTGGTCTTGTAATAACAAAGTTTCGGCACAGAAATGATTCTTTTTTGTTTTTAATCTGTTCAAAGTGGCTCCATTTTAGGGTAGTCCTTGTATGCACAAGAAAGAGTGTGCGTTTGGGGATTTCCATTGTTCGTCTCCATGTGTGAAGTTGACAGCAGGCAGTTCAAGTGTGGGTTACAGTGATTTATGTGTCAGTCATTTTGGGGCAATAACAACAGTTACGACACCGAAATCCTATTATCCAATAATGGGGATTCGCTTTTAGTGTTTTATTACAAACAAATTCAGAACCCAGTCCACCACCCCTCCTTGCTGTCAGTCTATATATATATATATATGCAATTTCATTGTTGCAAGTGTGACTGTACAATGACAATAAAGCTTTATCTTATATATATATATACCGGTATATATTATTCATTTCATGGGCTCGTAAGTAATTGGACAAATGAAATAACTGAAAACAAAATGGTCATTACTTATATTTGGTTGAAAACTTCTTTGCTTTAATAAACTCCTGAGTTGCTTTGGCTGTATGTTTTGGGTCGTTGTCCATCTGTATTATGAAACGCCGGTCAATCAGTTTGGCTGCATTCACCTGGATCTGTGCAGACAGTATGTCTCTGAACACCTCAGAATTCATTGGGCTGCTTCTGTCCTGTGTCACGTCATCAATAAACACTATAGTGTCCCAGTGCCACTAGCAGCCATGCACGCCCAGACCATCACACTGCCTCCACAGTGTTTTACTGATGATGTAGTGTTCTGGTAGAGGTTAATTTTGGTTTCATCTGTCCAAAGAATGTTTTTCCAGAACACTGCTGGCTTTTTGAGATGCTTTTTAGCAAAGTCCAATCTAGACTTCCTATTCTTCACCATGGAAATGATTCTGCGATCATCCACCACTGTTGTTTTCAGTGGACATCCAGGTCTTTTTGCGTTGTTGAGTTTACCAGTGCTTTCTTTCTTTCTCAGGATGTACCACACTGTTGATTTTGCCACTCCCAATACTGTAGCAGTTTCTCGCATGTTTTTTTTCTGTTTTCTCAGCTTAATGATGGCTCCTTTCACCTGCATGGAGAGCTCCTTTGACCGCATGTTGTCTGTTCACAAATGCAAGCATGAGTCCTCTAATCAACTCCAGGCCTTTTATCTGCTTCACTCATAATGACATAACAAGGGAATTGCCTATACCTGCCTATGCAATAGCATGGAAGTCAATTGTCCAATTACTTAGGAGCCCATGAAATGAAGGGATCGTGTTTAAAAAATGCTTTAGTTTTTCACATTTTTATGCAATCTTTTTGTTCAACCCATAGAATAAAAGCTGAAGGTCTGCACTTCAATGGCATCTGAGTTGTTTTGTTTAAAATTCACTGTGGTAATGTACAGAAACTAAATTAGAAAGAATGTGTCTCTGTCCAAATATTTATGGTCCTGACTATATGTCCTCCATCATGAGAAAAATGCCACTAGAACATTTTAAAAACACCAAAAACACATTTTTATTGGAGTGGGTTTTTTAGGGTAAACGAATTTTCAACCTTCATTCATGCAAAGTGCACTAAAACAATTATTAGTTTGGGCTCAAGATCCATTCATCCATCAGTGTTACCAGTTTCCAAAATCAAAGACTAGGAAAGATTACTGCTTTCCCGCTTTTTATGGCAGAGTTTATTTAAAGTTGCAATAAGCACAATGATAAATTAATTTGATTACACAGGCAGGACATAATAAAGTCTTTATTTAGGTTTTATCAGAACTGGAGGAGCAGGAAAACTCTTGAAGTACAAAAATGCTGAGCTTCACTGCTGAGAAATAAATGGTTGACTCTTTTTTTTACCACCCACATGTTAACTTTGTCTGATATTATCAGCTTTACAGACGCTCTGTGTCGATGGCTGGTAGCAGTGTTTGAGGGGAGGCTTCATGCCGGATGGGGTTGAATGTTTGTCTGTAGATTTCTCTGGAAAGCCCACAGGTTTAAGTCAGTTACATAACAAGCATTTGGTTGGGTGAGCCATCGTTTATTTCTTGTGTTTTTCTTTAACCTTTTATGTACCCAACCAAGACAAAATCAATAAAAAAGGTAAACAAAATTTTACCTTTTAACATTAACAAAAGAAAAAAGCAATAAAAATCTACTTTCAACAAATATCACCTTTATTTTGCCACAGAAATCCTGTTCTAGTCTAAAACAGAAAATAAACTTAAAGTGCCTGAAAAAAAAATCTGTCATTCCTTATTTAAACTAGAATTATTTTGACCAACTGAACCATTTGATGCTGAGAATTTTTTTTTTTTAGTTTTTCTAGTCTGAAGAAATAGGTAAAAACATTGAGCTGATTTTTTTTCTGAATGATGGATTGTTTATTTATGATCTCATAAAGTGCAGCTGTTTTCCTGCATTACCTGCTGTCTGTGTGTCAAATACTGACACCAACTTAACAACAGGCAGACGAAGAATACATTCATGGAAAATAAAGACACTTCATCAAAATGTCTACAATAGTTCATAAAGAATGACATTATTAGAATGAGCTGAGTCATCAAGGCACACGATGATCCTGGTGTTGTGCAACAGAGGGAGCACTCTGCGTCGGCGTTACTGAGCTACTACACCCCCCCCCCCTCTTTCTCACACACGCGAGCTGCGTGTCTGACAGGAGACAGGAGCGCGCGGCTAAAGGGACGGCAGTTCACAGTTTCAGGCTGTTACAAACTCTGTGATAGAACAGATAACAGGAAACCAATAGGGGCACTGAGCCACTGTCACCGCCCCCCTGAGCAATTTGCCTGTATTATCTGCACCTAAAGCCGCTACTACTGCGTTGTAGCCTGGCATTGCATCGGGGCGCGCCCCACTATTTGAGAAGCACTGGCTTAAGTAAAGCAGTGAACGAGAGTTTTCTGGCCTGTTTTGTGATTTATTCAACCAAAAAAAAAATCCTCAAAAAAGAACATTACAACTTTGTAACCCTTGTGCCATCCTAGCCACTTTAACATTAGCCGCGTTTACATGGGCAAAAGTAATCGGAAAGAACGCCTGATCGGAAAGAAAATGCGTCATGTAAACGCGCCGTTCGGAATACTCTGCCCCGATCAGACTCATTCGGATCAGAATTTCTTTCCGATCGAGATAGGTGGGTTATACCGATCGTTTATCCGATCGTGGAGCATGTAAACGGTCATTCCGATCCTGTGTCACTACTGCTCTGGGTTACGTCATGCATAGACGGTGTTTGGCTGTGAGAAAGCTTTGAAGCGCATACGGGACCGACTGAATGCTCTGCAGACGCCCCGTGAAAAGGGCCGCTCCGCTCTCACCCCTCTAGCTCTCTGCCTCTCCCTCCTTCAAGAGGGGTATGCGGGGCAGCAGCGCTTTGTTCCACTGGCACCAGGGCTCGGGTGCCAGTGGACCAAGTGAGCAGAGGAGCCAGATAACTTTGTGTGTGAAGGGAGGGAGGGATGCTTAGTTACGTGTGGGCGCCGTGCCCAAGATCGAGAGCCCCGACAGCAGATGTAGATTGCTGCGTCTCTCGCACGGTCCTGGATTTTGTGTCCACAAGCAAGGCTAATGTTGTTAGCGCGTGTTTATAGCCTGTCCTCCTAACTCTTCTAGCTCCGTTCTTCAACATAAAAATCAATGACCACACGGATTAAATAAACGATGAGCGAGCAAGCGCTTCATACTATTCATAACATTAATAAAAGCACGTTTGGAAGATCGCTTCGTGTTACGGAGCTGCTGCACAAAAGTCTGTGGCAGCGGTCTGTTTACAACGAGGCGCATCTCTTCTTCCGGGTTTTTTTTACCACTACTGCGCATGCCCAAACGATTTACTCCGACCAAAGGTGTGAGCCATGGGAACGCTTGTTCTAATCGGAAAAAGGTTTTCTGATCCCATGTGCACGGGTGAATTTTAACCCGACCATTGATCCGATCAAGATATTCTGCCCATGTAACCGCGGCTATTGGGAGTTGGGTCATCTAGACCCACTAGACAGTGCTCTGAACCTTTTGTCTTCAATGATTTGTGATCTTCACTGGTGTCCATGGATTACAAGAAATCTTTCCACCTTCAAAGTAAGGGTGGGGTCATCTAAGATAGCACAAGGGTTAAAGAGAACTAAGGGAAACTACAGGTGAAAATACAACCGGAACTAGTTAAATGGTCTCCCCTTTACCTCTCACTCGTTGGGAAAGTGAACGTGGTAAGATGCCTGTATTGCCTAGATTTCTGTATCTATCTCAGTCTCCACAAATATATCCCAAATAGCCACTTTAACAAACTTGACTCTATTATATTAGAATTTACTGTATGTGAAGAAATTTAAGCTCAAGTATTTCTGACTATTTGTTTATTGTGAATTAGGAACATTCATTCCTTCATCTTCTTCTGTTTGTCCCTTTTGGGGTCCCGGGGCAGCTGGAGCTATCCTGGCCACTTATGGGTGAAGGCAGTTCAGGTCGCCAGTCGGTTGCAGGGTCACACATATCACACACCCATGCACACTCACATTCACACCTATGGACAATTTGGAGTGACCAATTGACCTAGGAAGCATGTTTTTGGGTGGTGGGAAGAAGCTGGAGTCCCCAAAGAAAACCCACGCATGCATAGGGAGAACATGCAAATTCCACACAGAAAGGTCCCCCATTGATAGGTGGGTGCTGGTATTGGGTAGCAACAGTCCAGTGTGAACACCAATTGCTAAATGCACTGAAAGCACATTCTTGAACACAGGTTACATGCCCAGTGTGAACATAACAGTAAACAGGACACAAGTTGATTCTGTATTGAGTGTTTTTCTTTTCTTTTTTTGCTAAAATTGGCGCCTTTACTCCAAATTCTGCGGGCGAACAACCCTTTAAAGTATGGCCTGATCCATCTGTAACTCAGCTTGACCTGCTTAAAAATAAAAATGTCTTTGTGTTTTATGTGCATCTGCTACCTTCTTTGAATTTCAACTCCACCACCACCTTCTCACCTCCCTTCCTTTCTTCCTTCCTTCCTTCCTGTCTTCCCCTCTTAATTAGACACATTTACTTCCCAAACCTAATCTCTAAAACATCGACAGAAGCTTTAGGCCTGGCTCCCTTGAGTCATCTCTGCATGCAGCAGCCCCCTCCTTTCCTTCACTCCACCTTTTGTTCTGCTTGATGAGGTCATGTTTGAACCAGTTTTCTTTGGTAACACGAGTGATACAAGCCCAAACAGAAGGGAGCCAAATCTCTGTTCACACATAAGATCAAGATAGTTGGGGGCATGTTTCCACAGACTGCCCCTGGGTCTATACCATGAAGGCGTGTCTGTGTGTGTCAAAGTTACAGGCATGAGAAACACTTTCAAGAGCTGATTCTGAACAGCTCTGTGTGCAATGTTAAAGGAAAGGCAATTTTAGAGAATACTGAATCTAAAATAAAAATGTGATACTTGGTAGGTTAATAAAAAGGGTGTTTGTAAAACTGCATAATGTGATGAGGCATCAGAATAAAAGATTCAATAAAGAGAGAAGAAAACAATAGTTCTTATCATCATTTCATTAAAGACCCACTCCAGGGGTTGTGGGGGGTATCATGTAAACAGCTGGGTAATGGGAAGAGGGGCAGGGTAGCTCCACGCAAATGGTCCAGCTCACAACTTGGAGGTGAATTTCAAATGATGCCACTCTGCATGTCTTAGAAAACGAGACAGGTTTTTAGCTAATAATATCATAATCAAAAGACCCCTGGGGATACTTTTACGGTAGATCCAAAGATGATCGGAGTGGGACTTTAAGGATACAGTAAATGACCATTCATACTTTTCTGTTATATTTCACCAAAATGTTTGATGTTTTTTTTTTTTTTTTACAGTTGTTTCTTTTTCCGACACAAAAGCAAGAGGGACGGGAAATCTTATAAACTAAATGTTCTAGATTCTCACTTTATTCTTGGAAATGTGCTGTTGTGACTGCAGTAGTGCAGACCATATACCAAATCTCAAAGTGGAAATGGGTGTCCTCTAGAGACAAGGTCCAAAACGTAACTATCAAAGTCCCCTTAAAAAAAATCCTTGTTAGAATGCTACCATGATGGCTTCCTGGACGTGGCATATGCAAGTCTGGCCCAGACACCCTGGAGGGATTATATCACTTGGATTGTCTTGATTACAAGAAGTTTCCATGGAGAAGGAGGTCTGGGCTTCCTTATTTAGACTACTGTCCTCATGAACAAAACCCTTGATAAGTCACATATAATAAAATACTCTTGTTGCAAAACAGACCAACAATGTGTGGGTACAAGCAGCCTATTGCTTTTAAGTCCCACTCTGATCGTGTTTTGAGTTATTTTAAAAGTGTTTCCAGGGATCTTTTAATTACAATTTTGCTGTTTTTAGCCACAAATCAAAATATCTGTGTTCTTTTCTAGGACATAGTTTCTGCAAAGTGACAGCAGTTTATAAGAAATTCAACTCTGAATTGTGGGTGGAACCATTGTAGTGGAGCAAACCCCACCCTCCTTCTCCTCCACACTACTATGAGTTTGGAACGGGAAGCTTGTGGCTCACCCAGTCACAAATAAGCTCTTTTTCAACAGCATTTTTTTTGTCTGTTCCTGATTCTCAAAGATTTGAATAAATTAAATACCTAGAAATGCTATCCTCCATCATCAGAAAAATGCATCAAGAGCATATCAGAAAAATCAAAAGCACTATTTTCCTCAACGTAAGTCTGTAAATCAGTGGTCCCCAAGCCCCAGGCCGCGGACCAGTTGTGGTTTGTGACCCATCGGGCTGCAGACAAAAAAAAATGCATACACTAACTTCGGTTATTTCCATTTTGTTTATTTTCTGATACTGAAGGAAGTTTTACTTCGGAAAGCCCAAAGCTTAAAAGCTAATCAAAAACAAAAATAACTTATTTGGAAAGTTTCTTTGTGGAGAAAAGAGCCAGTAAAGGAAACCGAATGAGGGTCTTCGACTTTAAAAAAAAAAGTCTCTATTTACAGACAAAACCAGGTCTTCCTCGACATATGGATTTATTGAGACAGTTGTTCTCATGTACCAGACGCCGATATGCCTGCCAGGACCCCCCAAGGGAGACCCGCTCCGCGCTCCAGGCAGCCACCTACTCGGCCCACGGTGGGTCCAGGAAGGAGTGAGGCAGGGGCCAGCCGTCCCCGCCCAGGAGGATGGCACACAGAAGAAGAGGGGGTCCACAGGAGATGTTGTAAACATGGCCCGACCAGGCTCACCCACAGTTCGAAAATTGGCGAGGCCAAGCACTCAGCGGCAGGGACCCGAACCCACACCACAGGGACACGGACACCCCCGGCTCAGGTGTGATCCCCAGCTCTTGACCTTGCCAGAGAGCTCAGGCATCCCTCTCCCTGCGTGGAGAGAGCACTGCCGGGCCCAGAAAACCAACACCCAGGGGACTCGCCCACCGTTGCCAAGGGTCCAGCTCCCCCTACCAGGGATGGGGTAGGGGACAGATCGTCCAAGGTCCCACCTTCCTTGCGAAATGCGTGTGTGTTTGTGAGGCTGTGTGTGTGCATGTATGTGTGTATATGTTGGAATGTATATTTGGAGGGGTAAAGGGTGTATGTACTAAGGGGGTGCAGTTAAAATTGGCGGGTAGGGCACTGAGGGGACATCTCCTGATTACTCACAGTGATGTCCCGTCACCCTCCCAACCAAGGGGCCCTAAATGTCTAAAAATACAAGTTTATTGACAGTTTACACCTTAAAAGTTGGACGCAGCTAAGTTAGCATCCACTTTGATGTCTTTATCTTCATCACGAAGTCTAGGTCTAAACACTTTACAGAGAATGAAGATTTAATCAAACAAAGTTGCCGAGCTGCAGATGTTTCTGATCTGAGGAAACTTTTGTGAAAGGGAGATTAAGGGTGAATTAGACAGGCAGCTGTTAAGAAACTTTAGCACAAAAAATGTTGCTCTGTGTTAAAAATAAATACACAATAAATCAAGATTTATATGAAAACAAAATATGAAAAATAATTTTGCCTAAAAGATGATTGAGTTAAGTTCTCAGTCTGATAATTGGCATTCTATGGAACAAAAAACTCTAAATTTGCTTTAATTACATTTTTACAAATCAGAAACGTCAACAAATCAACAATTTTCCTTCCCCGAATTATCGTCATCTGTAAAAAAAGATATTTTATTTTTAAATTAATTTTTTGTAGTAGCATTTTAATAAGAAATAGAAAATAAACCGGAAGCTAAAACATATTCAACGCCATCTTCTGCCCTTTCGGCCCCTTTCGGACCGGTCCGTGAAAATATTGTTTGACATTAAGGCTAAAAAGTTATCAGGGCCGACTTAAAAGGGCCTGTGGGGGTTCACATTACACCTGAGCCGGGGGTGTTCGTGTCCCTGGGGGGTGGGTTCTGGTCCTTGCCCCTGAGCGCTGGGCCCCGCCAAATTTCCAACTGTGGCCGAGCCTGGTCGGGCCATATTTACAACACCCCTTGTGGACCCCCTTTTTTCCCCGGGGTTCCCCCCTCCTGGGCGGGGGCGGCGGGCCCCTGCCTTGCTCCTCCCTGGACCAACCGTGGGCTGGGTGGGTGGCTGCCTGGAGTGCGGAGCGGGTCTCCCTTGGGGGGTCCTGGCTCGTACCTGGGGTTGGGGCGGGGGATGCCCGGAACTCCTGGGTGGTGATAGGGTGCTCGTCTGGGGCTGTGGGCGTCCTTCTCCGGTGGGGCCCTGGGTTGGGCTCTCCCGCCGCGGTGGGGGGGCTGCTCTCCTGATTGGGCTGGGGCGGCGCTCTCTTTCCCTCCGTGCCTCCCTGCTCTCTGGCTCTGGGGGCCTCGCGGCGGTCCTGCTGGCCCTGGCCTGGGTGGCGGGCTTGGTCGCCCGGGCGGCGGTTGTTCCCTGCCTGCTCCCGTGTGGCTTTGGGGGGATTCCGGCGGCCGCTGCTGCTGCGGCGGGGGTCTTGGGGTGGGGATGGCTGGGCACTCTCCCTCCTTCTTTTCACATTCCACCATCCATTTTAGAAGAACATAAACACTCACCTGAGCACAGGTGTTAGCTCACCTTTGCACTAACAGTTTGCATGATTGAATGACTGAAATATTTCACAAGGTTGGTTTTAAGGCATAAGTATGCGTGTGAACACTATCTGTTTTGTGTACATGTCGACATGTGGACATTTTTGCAGCTAGCAGGTGTGTTGATAACATTTGAGTGTGTGTGGACAGGCCCCGCCCTTTTTTTACTACATTTGAACCTTACTGTAATGATAAACAACCAATAAACTTGTTGCTTTATGCTTCTTCATGGTCTTATCCCCCCTCCCCTCCAATAATCACCCTCTTACCCCCCCCTCTCTCTAATGTCCCTCTCTCTTCTTCCCTTCTTTCCTTTTCTGTCCGGTCCAACACCCAAGATTTTCAAACGTGGTTGAAATTAATAAAGTTTGGCCTCAATTACAAAAGGGGTTTATTCAGACATACCTCTGGTTTGTATGAAGATTCATAACTCCTATTGTTAAAGTAAAATATGTCCAACACAAAAGGCCCTCAGCTCTCATCTGCCTGCCCAGCTGTTGGACAGGACAAGTAAAAAGAAGAAGGAAAAAAAAAAAAGGGCCACTGCTTTGGATGACAAACATTTCTGATGTTACATTTTGTCTGAATGCTACCACATCTGTATGCCTAGTTGACTTGGAGAAGCTCAAAAGTCAAAAAAGATTAATAAAAACAGCACAAGTCATGAAAAACAAGCTAGTGTGTCTAATTTTGTTGTACTGTGTGGGGAATGGTCATCTTAAGGCTATGGTTTTAATAATTAACTTAGAGTACTTAAATAAATGAAAGATGGCTGTACATTTTTGTTGATCATGTAAAGGGTCAGTGTGAATCAATAGTTACAGTCATCAAAAGCTACAGTTGAAGAGTTATGGTACGTCAAAGCGCGTGTGTTATATACGTATCACCAGAGAGATCTCAGTTTTCATTCTAAAAGCAGCTGGTGGACTGACACGTGTCAGCAGCGAGAATACAACTATACTGTATCATCACTTAGTACCAACGGTTCAGTGATCGTTAATCAAAACAATAAAGGAGATGTCAATCATAACTTCAAACTCAAAATCTAATTTTAAAATGTACATTAAATAGCAGTCTATTACGACTCCATGCCAACAGACAGTTCGTGCTGAAGCATAACAAAACTGTTTCCACATGCAGTTTCGTCTGTCACAACCACGTTCAGATCAGTCGAAGACGAATGTTAAGTGCTTTCGGCTATATTTAGACGGATCGTGATCTCCAAAAGAGAAACTAGAAGTGATAGAATGTGCCGAACAATTTGTCAGACCGTTCACAGCTTCCCATCTTGCCAAATGGATTGTACTTCATGTCACAGGTGCTGCTGCGTTTGACAGAGGACTTTGAAGGCCTCTCAACAGGATGTTTTACCCAAAAAGAACCTTCAAATCTTATTTTTCTTGTTGCTTTTTTAATAAGAAAGTTAAAGGTTTATGTGAAAATTAACAAATCAAACAAAATTGCGTTGAGAATTTTGTTTGAAAGTTTGTAAAAATCTTTTGAGTTTACAAAAGGAAAATTGGTTCCTTTTTTTAATCTATTAGCAAAAGAAGAAGAAAAAGATTTCCTCCAGGCAAATATTGTATTTCCACACGAAAAACATCCAGTCTTAGACTTGTGAGACGTTTTTTGCAGCACATACTTACTGAAGATATAAAACTTCCTGTCATCCCCTGTTCTTCACTCTCACTTCCCACTCACTCAGACTCATTAACATTGGCAACACATTTAGTTTTTGAAACAAAGGGCAAACTCTTAGCTATGTTTACGTCTTTTTTTTTGGCTGCTGCAACACTTGGTCTGTACTGTAGAAAAACCTTGGATGAACAATTTGTGACATTTCCCTTTTTTTGCATGTATAACAAACCAGGATCTGTTCAGCTTTAGCTCAAAAGTAACAAGTTTGACAAATCAGAAACACAGAGCAGCAATCTGCTGTGTGGAGCCCTTTTCAATCGGCCCTGGCTTTATTCTGGATAAGTGGTAGTAGAGGTAAAGGTAAAAGATTAAAGATGCATGTTCCTGCCTGTTTGTAGGAGAGCAAATACTACTAACAGACCAAAAATTACTTTAGTTTTGTACCACAGAAAAATGTGCACAGCATGTCCCTTCAGATTAAAAGTGTCTAATTATGCAATTTTTAGTCAAAAACCTGTGTCGCTTTATAGGACATTGTTACTGCAAAGCAGCAAGTGATCCTTAGACGTTTTCCTCTGAGTTGTAGGCGGGACTGTTATCCTCACCCATAACTGAAATGAGAGCTCTTAGTTTACACTCTAGCTTACAGCACCTCTACCAAACATTACCAGTGCAACAAAAATGGTGAGCAATAGCAGAGCTATCCAGCCATAAAGTTTAGAGCCATTAGTGCGTCAGATGAGGAAAACCAATTGATCTATTTTTTCTGCAAGTGGATTCATCAGAATGGAGGGAGCAGAGAGCTTGTGGCCCTCCCAGTGTATTTTCTATGTACAAATTAGAATATTTTTCTAATGCCAATTATTTTAGTCTGTTCTTGATTAACAATTTCAATAAAGAAATACTCAGCAATGCACTTTTGAGCTTAATTGTATTAAATACATCCAACTTCATGAGACAAATGCTATGTTAAAATGTTATACAACAAAATCACAATTTTTATTGGAGTGGGTCTTCTGGTAAAAGACAACACATTTGCATTTAAATGACAATCAGCGCTCAGTATGTGTCCTAGTCTCAAATGTTAACTTTGTCTCTCCTGTATAAAAAAAAAAAAAAAAAAAACTTGTTTTTGTCAGAGGTTTCATAGTATAATTATTTTCAAGGAAAAGGAAAAAAAAAAGATTTTGCCAGGATTCACCAAATTTGACTCACATAAACGGCAGCTGTTGATGTAAAAAATGAGTCACGAATCAAACCAAATTACAAAGAAAATAAAAGAAGCAATGTAAAATTAAAATAAAATAAAAAAATAAAAGCAAAAATATTTTACTGATTAATTCATGTGACTATTCACAATTTTAAAATCTAGCATAGTTATAACCAGGGTCTGGTTACTTATAATAATTGAGTCAATATTAGTATCATTAATGACAAAGATAAAAAAAAAAATATAAAAAAAAAATCAATACAGGTTTCTTTAAGCATTGCAAAGATAACACAGGCATTTTTTTAAACGAAATCTTGAGCCCTTCAAATTATTTGCTTTGCCCCTGTATTGCATAGTCCAACTCATCTGGCCTTCCACTCTACTGTCCTCATTTACTATCCTTTCAAAGTCCTCTGCCTCCTTCCCACCCCCCAAATAAAATGGTCTAGCTCCGCTACTAGTTAAAACTGAAACTTCATATGGCAATTCCATCACAATGAAAGTTTTGGCTAAATGTAAATATCAAACACTATTAATAAACTGGGATTTGAGTATTTTCACTTTAGAGTGAATTGGCTTTGACATCCAAGAGTGGTTTCTTAAAGAGTAGCAAAAATTTGGACTCAGGGTCAATATGCATAGAAATTGCAACATTGGTTGAACATGTTTATATTTGCTGCACCCTAACTAATATTTACATTTGATAGTCATTCAATGGTGTAACTTCAGGTTTACAGATTGTTTTGGCATAACCGTAAGACAACTTTAGTGGATTTATGATCAAATATGGTCTTTTAAAAGTCTTAATTTTTATTGTTTCCACTATCAGATGCTTTAAAAAAAGTTGTTCATCTTTCAGTATACTTTATCTCCTCAGGTGTATTTAACAGGTGGTTTGGTAGAGATTTTTACACATTAGCACCACAGCAAATTCCAATTCTGTGAAACTGCCCTGCTACAGCTACAGCTACATATGGCGGCGCGCGTAGGTGCTGCGGCTCTCAGCTCCCCATTCAGTGCTTCCTTTTCTATATTTTCTTTATTCCTTTTCTATACATTCTCGCTTCTATTTTTATTCTTGGACGTTGCTAACACCCACTACACTCGCCAGACTCTCTTGGACATTGGAAACCGACATCAAGTCGCTGTTTCCAGCAACTTCCACCACGAGCACAACATTCCGCGCTACATAGCGAGACCCCCGGGCTCACCTTGGATTGTTGTCGGTACTGGCAGACGACGCAGGCGGAGGAGGGAGAGGAAGCAGAAGCGAGGCTGCAGGTCTGGCGTCGTGCTAAGACTACGGAAACAACCACACAAGTCACCTCTACCGAGCCTTTTCCTCTCAAATACCAGATCGCTGGTTCACAAAATGGACAACTTGAGATTACAGCTGGTTGGAAATCTCCATGTCAACAACTGCTGTGCGCTCATCATCACAGAAACTTGGCTTCACCCGGACATACCCGACGCTAGCGTGCAACTCGAAGGCCGCACTCTGCTGCGCGGGGACAGAACAAAGGACTCCGGTAAGAGCAGAGGGGGGGGACTTTGTGTTTACGTGCACGAAAACTGGTGCAACAACGGAACGATCATCGATCAGCACTGCACCCTCGAAGTGGAGCTCATGTCTGTTAGATGGACTACATACAGTTCTGCATTGGAAATGTGACTGTGGACAAACCATCAGGGTTTTTCCAAACCAGAAACCCTGGATGACCAGCCAAGACCGCTCCCTCCTCAGAGCTTGTGACGCTGCCTTCAGGTCAGGGGACAGAGCAGTATACAGTGCTGCCCGAGCTGACCTGAAAAGAGGAGTAAAAGCAGCCAAGGCAGACCACAGGATGCGCATGGAGGCCCACATATCCAGCAATAACCCGCGAGAAGTTTGGCGAGGCATCAAGGACATCACCAACTTCAGGGGCTGTGATGTGTCCACAGCAGCTCCAGATGCTACACGGGCAGAGGAGCTTAGTTGCTTCTTTGCTCGCCATGAAACAGGACAACATCACCCCACCACCCCGGACCCAACCCCCACCGGCCCCAGCACACCCCCACTCAAGTACAGGAGCACAACGTCAGACGGGTGCTCCTAGCAGTGAACCCCAAGAAGGCTGCTGGCCCTGACGGAGTTCCGGGCAAAGTGCTCAGGGCGTGCGCCCATCAGCTCGCCCCACCTTTACAAAGATCTTCAACCTCTCCCTGGCCCAGGCAGTAATCCCATCCTGCCTGAAATCAGCAACCATAATCCCTGTTCCAAAGACGTCTCCTACCACCAGCCTCAATGACTATCGCCCAGTGGCCCTCACACCAGTGTGCTAAGCCCCCTGCTGTACTGCCTCTACACTTACGACTGCAGTCCAGCCCACAACGACAACTGCATCATCAAGTTTGCCGACGACACCACGGTGGTCGGACTCATTCCCAGGGGGGATGAGTTAGCCTACAGAGAGGAAGCCCTGAAGTTGACAACCTGGTCCTCAGAGAACAACCTCACCCTGAACACCAACAAAACCAGGGAGGTCATAGTCAACTTCAGGAAACATGGCGCGGACCCAGCCCCCCTCCTTATTAATGGGGAGCATGTGGAGAGGGTCCACACCTTCAAGTTCCTCGACATCACCATCTCTGCAGACCTCTCCTGGACAGCCAACACCACCGCCATCATCAAGAAGGCTCAGCAGCGTCTGCACTTCCTGAGGGTCCTCAGGAAGAACAAAATTAGTACCAACCTGCTGCTGACCTTCTACCAGTCATCCATCCAGAGCCTGCTCACATACTGCATAACTGTTTGGTTCGGCAGCTGCACGGCCGCGGATAAAAAGAGACTGCAGAGAGTCGTAGAGACGGCTCAGAAAATCATTGGGTGCCCTCTCCCCACCCTGACGGATATCTACTCCACACGCTGTCTCACTAGGGCTCACAACATCATCAAGGACAGTTCACACCCCGGCTCAGACCTGTTTAACCTGATGCCCTCTGGGAGACGCTACAGAGGCATCAGAAGCAAAACGAACAGACTAAAAAACAGCTCCTTTTCAAAGGCAATAACAATCCTCAATTCCCAAATGCACAGATAAAAAAAAAAATTAAAAAAAAACATATTCCTGTTTACTCTGTCCACAGTGTCAACTATCTACCTCATTGCCACCTCTTGCACTTTGACATGTCTACGCACAGTTTTCATACGCAATTTTGCACAATAATCTCTGCACTCTTCATTACAGTTTACAGTTTATATTTGCACACTTGTATATACTGTTTGTTTGTTTGTTTGATTTTATTGTATTACGATGTTTTTTTTTTTTATTACTTTTTCCTTCCTTGCTGTTCTTGCACTGATGGTGATGCTTAAATCTAATTGTACTATGCACAATGACAATAAAGCCATTCTATTCTATTCTATTCTATTCTATTCTATTCACTGAATGGCGATAAATAATCCTTGAATCCTTGAAAAGTATTCGGCCTGCAATAACTGTTCCTGTGACTAATGATGACACGCTACGGTAACACCGCTTGGACAAACTACATGGCGTCGAGATCTGCTCGAGGTCTACATATTTTCATTTCAGGTTTCCTTTTGTAAACTAAAGTTCTTTTCCTTCATAATTTCCATCTGACATTATTCTTTGTAATGCTTATAGAGAGATTTTGCCACAACTCACTTTGTAAAAAGATCTGTGGCTATTAAAATAAACCTGCTGTTCCACACGACTGAACCGTGTCACTAAGCAGAGCAGCTGGAGTTTCGTAGCTTCGTGTTCGCAGGCATGAAGGGGTTCTAACGGTGTGTGGTCCGTAGAAGGGCTCGGACCGCAGTCCGTTCGGCTGCCCTGCGTAAGTGAGCTGCCGGACTCAGGAGAACCGTGTCTCTAAGCAGAGAAGAGGGATTGGGACGCTAGTGTGTGTGTGTGCGCGCAAGCAGAGGTGGCTTTTGCATGAACAGTCCTGAGAAAGCGTGCAAAAAATCATGTAATTTTGTGTTTCCAGTCTGGTCCAGACAAAATACAGGCTAGGTTATTCCAGTTTAAGTCAATCCGTGGCTAAATGTTGTTAGCACGGCTAAATGTTGTTAGCACGTATTAACCTAATCCTAACCCATCTTTCGGGTCTGTTCTGCCAATAATAAAGCACTGGCCGCACGAATTTAAAAAAACTATAAGCGATCATGCACTTAATAATAAGCCTGTTTAGCAGAACATCTCGATCTATGTCGGAGCTCTGTTTGTTTACAATGGAACTCATAATGTCTTCTTCTATGGTAGTACTATAATTTGTCCAGACTACCGTATTTTACGGACTATAAGTCGCTGCAGTGTATAAGTCGCACCAGCCCAAAAATACATTATAAAGTAGAAAAAACACAGATAAGTTGCACTTGACTATAAGTCGCATTTTGACGGGAAATTTGTTTGACAAAATCTGAGACCAAGATATAATAACTTGCACAAACTCATATGACACAATCATAGCAGACTGTTTATCTCATAATTTCAAAGTAATTCTTTCTCATATTTATTTGTTCCTTTTATGAAGCATCATTGGCCAACTAATACTCTGTTTTCATCCTGTGTTTGTAGAAACAGTTGTCATTTTTATTGCATTTCTGAATCTATGAAATCATTGGAAAATAGAATATTATGTTTTTAGCCTTCAAGATCTTACTGTAAAAAGAGTTTGCTGATTCTCTGAGTCACTTAACATACTCTTAACACTTAACATACCTCATACATCAAATTGACCCAGGAACATCATCTCTGTTCCTCACAAATGAACATAACAGGAGGGTTAACAATGTATTTATTTTAATTTATTCCTAATATAATTCGCTGCGGAGTATAAGTCGCACCCCTTGCCAAACTATGAAAAAAGGGCGACTTATAGTCCAGAAAATACGGTAATCACCATTTGACACGTCATCAGACCAACATACAGCCAATCAAATAGTTTGACATCATCATTTGTTGCAGCCCCCCGAACAGTTATTGAAGGCCGAATAGTCTTGGCACCAAGACCGGATGCCCTTCCTGACACAACCCTGTAGTTTATCTGGGCCAGAGAACGGCACAGGGAGACCCAGCCTCAGGCTCCCTTGTGGCTACATAATTAGACAGTAGAGTATTGCCTGTGGACCCACACATTTATGAAGTTTGCCCCCTGGTTTTGCAACTTTGGATAAGAAGAGAAATGTTAGGACATGCTATCGAATGTAGGAAGCAAATTATTCAGTAAAAAGTGGAGTAAAAATGGGAAAATAAACTGTTTCAGTTTAGTGGGGGGGACTTAAGTTATTCGAAGAACTCTACTATAAAGATGGGTCTTAACTCCATTTCAGCAGTGGTATTGTTTGTTTTGGATACACAAAATGTTTTAAAAAGATAAGTCCAACAGACTGCACTTTTTGACAAATAGTGACATGTACGCAATGCCTTTGGCAGTATGCCAGTAGCTTTTGTTTTTTTAGTCTGACAGATTTTTTTTTTTTTTCACAAACCTACTCCTCCACCCCCAACCATCATTACGTCCAACCCTGCAAAAAGATTTGTTAACAGTGCGTAAGACATGGGTTTATTCTGTGTGGTAGTTTTTTGTCTCACACAATCCATACTTCAACACATTCATTAAAGGCCTAATGTTATAAGGTGTTGACGGCAGACAACGGTAATTTCATTCCAGCGGGGGCCGCTGGCATCAGTGCCCGTATGGACAAACTGCCTCATAACTACTACGAAATGGAATTGAGTTGGCTCAAAGACTGGCACATAGATGGGGCTTTTCTGTTTTTGTCCAAAGGGTGGGAACCATGCAGGAATTTAGGTTAGTGACCCTGGCAGGATGCAGAGTGTTATACTGCCCGAGGGCAGTGCCCCTGAAGAATCCTACAGTGAGTGGATCTACTGGTCAAGACAAGAATGTGAGGGTTGAGCCAAGTAGCCTTGGCGGCGACAAGGTTTCTACACCACAAACCTCACCGGGCATGAATGTAGATATGATTGCTGGGGTAGAGTGTGAACTTTTATCCTCATGCCTAATCTTATTGCAGTGGAGTGAGATTCTGAGAATTTCATCGTCATACCATGTGGTCAGTGGTGGCTTTTTGAACCTAATGCCTGTGATGTGTTCACCAAAGGTAGGATTTGATTTTATTCATGTATTCTACATGAGCTTGTGGTTTGATTGCACACATTATTATAAAATTTGTGGAATTATGTTGTTAATATATTCAAGTTACATTTTCAAATCTTTATTTTTTTATTTTTGGTTAAGACCCCAAAATTGGGAAATATAACCAAAAAATCTGAACTTGCTGTTTAGATTTTACTTTAGCATAGGTGCTTAAAGGGGTCCACTCAAAATGACAAGATATCATATAAAAGATGCATGGAAGTTTACTACAAGTCCCTAATACCCCATCTTTTAGGAATGCAACAAGCTTTGATGCTTACATCCAATTTTGATAAGAAGGAAAAAAATTATTGGTCTCGGACACTCACTTCGGAGCTTTGATGAACAAACAAAGTCCCCAAACTGCTGGCCTTTGAACTCTAACCACTAAAGATCAAAGCCTTGGTTACAACACCTGTAAGGAGGTTGATCCATAGGGATGCTGGTTTTTTTCTTTGGGTTGTAGAGATTAGTGGCCACAGTGCAGGAGTGCAGGTTGGTCTTGCAGTTCTATCGAGGCTTATATGGCCACCTTAAGAGACCTAATGGAAATGCAATGTACCACTGTTGTGCGTGTGGTGAGTGTATCATGAAGTATTTGTTTCGCAAATTACACACACTGATGCTGTCATGCGTTGCCCCCTACACAGCACTCCGGTCATTAGTAAGGCTCCTTACTGAACTTGCGCAAATGTTGCACACAGTCTGCGTAGGTGATAGGGGTGGGTGATACTTGGAATGTGGGTATTAATCCAATACCAAATAATTAAATGGCTAGTATCACCAATACTGCTAGCAATAGTTTTCTAGAACATTTTTGATTATAGATTTATTTCGGAAATACACTTTTTTGTTAATTAGGTGTATAATAATACATAGATTGTCAGCAAATAAAAATCTAAACTAATTACAATAATCTGAACTGAACATATGCATCAAATATAAAACATGAATAATAATTATAATAATGGCATCATACAATAACAGGAAGAAGAAGAAAAAAGGGATTAGTGCAAAATCAAAAAGAAATGTAACAAAAATGTTTGTAAAATAGCACCACATACAAATATTTAAAATAAAGGCAGTAATCAAATATCAAAGTGACTAGTGAAAAAAGTAAACACTGTTATAAATATAAAAATATAAACAACACAAAATACTCTGGGAGAAAAAGTGTGAGCAGCAGCGAGAGAGGAGGAGGTACTCTGTTTACACAGACAATGTTGTCAGAATGGGCAGTTTCCAGCATAAATCAGATAGGTATTTCCTTATATATGGCTGTTTTTGTCCAATCTGGCAACACTGGAGACAGATCGATGCATGTGAGGCAATTCAACCTCTTTGCTGTACGTATTAAATAATAACTTTGACAAAAGTATAAAAACTATCAATCTCATTACGCTAGTATCAGTACTTCACGTTGGTATTGATATTTTCAATACCCAGATTGATAGGCCACTCCTTGAAGGTGATATGTAAGTGACCGTAGGATGCCCACAAAAATTATCCTCTGATTGCCTAATTTTCTTATTTCTAACAGTCAGTCGGTCGTATCATCTGAACAGCACTAAAGGGTCTCCTTGCGCAATGCAGTTTCTGGGGATTAAAAAAATGAAAGATTTGCACGACATGCTTGTGTCTCACCTACTTTTTCTTTGCGTGTTAAGTGTTCACTACAATCTTTTGCCCCCAGCATGTCCGCAGAAAACAATGCCCATGAACAGTTTTACAGTTTCACCAAGTGGTGTATGACCTTGATATTTTGTGAGGGCCACCTTGTGCCCTCTACAGCTTTGCCAATGTTTTTGCCAGCAATAGCCGTTTCCACCTGTAAGGGCAGTTGTGACTAAGGCTAGTGAAGCTTATACTTTCATTTATGAAAACTGAAACTAGAAACAAAGAAATAGAAACATATTTTCACATTTAATCAGTTTGAAAGAATAGTTGTGGTAAGTTACTTTTTGTAGTCAGGAGAGACTCCTGTGATCATCGTCAAAACAACCCTGTGTGTTATCCTATTGTACTTATCTAATAAGCAAATCTGCTAGAGTCGTATGAAGAAACAGAAATAATTGTTCTTTTCTTCCTTTCATCCTGTCTCCACAGAGACCAACTTTAAAACCACGTCACAGGATGGGCTACGTGAGAGTGTGCAAACACAACTTTGCTAACACAGGACATCCCTTAGTGACCTTACAGTTTTATCAAAATAAGTCAGGCGATGACTTGCCCTTTCACATGAACTTTTTCACCAAATGAATCTAAAACTAAAGATGACATCAAGATAAGCGATAGACATTTTTTACATCTTAAATTCTGAAAGCATAAATATTCATTTTAGAATATACTGGCAGTATATCATATTATAAGTTCAAATAACTGATCAAAATATTATAAAGGGGATGATTTTCTTTTATTTTTGCTACTACTGTATCCATGAAGTAAAAGACTAAAATGTATTTCTACTTTAAATTAATGATTATAAAAAATAATTTTATTACTACCTTCTCATGAGTTTCACTTTTTAATTCAGTTTATTCATTGAATGTGTAATAAGCCACTAATTTTATAGGCTTTGTTCTACATTGAAAAGAATGGGATTCATCCAAACAACAGACCAACAAAATCCATGTAATTCCCAAACTTGTTTCCCTCATGTGTGGACTAATCACATCATGTTAGAACAGTGATAATTATAATAGCACGTGGTCACTGGAGCTTGACAGTAAATGTAGTCCAGCTGAAAAATGCTGTTAGAAAGCATGAGGCTGTATTGTCGTTTCACATTTGATTACAATGGCACAAAATTACTTTTTAGAGTTACCTATAGAATTATCTGTTTTATAGTTTTCCAACAATATGTGACGAACAAAACTAAATGAACGAGTATATATATAGCTCGAGTCCTCTACAAGAGGCCTGGGAGCTTGAGGGTCCTGCAGTATCTTAGCTGTTCCTAGCACTGCGCTCTTCTGGACTGAGAGGTCTGAGGTCTTTCCAGGTATCTGTTGTAGCCACTCCTCCAGCTTGGGGGTTACTGCCCCGAGTGCTCCAATTACCACAGGCACCACTGTCACCTTTACTTTTCGTGCTTTCTCCAGTTCTTCTCTGAGTCTCTGGTATTTCTCCAGTTTGTTATGTTCCTTCTTTCTGATGTTTCCATCGCTTGGCACTGCCACATCCAACACAACGGTTTTCTTCTGTTCTTTATCCACCATTATCACATTACCATGTCTGGTTGGTTCGCCATCATCATTCTATCAGTCTGGATCTGGAAGTCCGACAGGATCTTGCCCTTTCATTCTCTACAACCTTTGGGGGTGTTTCCTATTTTGACCTTGGGGTTTCCAGTTCATATTCTGCACACATATTCCTGTATATTATTCCAGCCACTTGATTGTGGCGCTCCATGTATGCTTTCCCTGCCAGCATCTTACATCCTGCAGTTATGTGCTGGATTGTTTCAGGCACCTCTTTGCACAGCCTACACCTTGGGTCTTGTCTGGTGTGGTAGATCTGAACCTCTATTGCTCTGGTGCTCAGGGTAGGCCAGCCCTTTCTAGCCATTGGTAGGAGTTCTTGATATCAGCCACTTCAGTTATGGTCCAGTGGTATATCCAATGCAGGGGATTGTCCTCCCATGAGCATCCATCCTCCAGTCCCGTACTTTTCAGTGGGGATTTTAATTTGATGACTGATTTTTTAGAAACATATTTTTATTTCTTGGTTATTTATCTTTGCTGGCCTGCGACATACCCTCATGTCCTTGAAGATCGACCGGTCAATCGTGATCGCCGTAATGAGCACCCCTGCTCTAATGACTTCATTCCGGATTCTATTCATCCTCCTCCCTTCCAAAGAGAAACTCATCATCTTCATCTCTGTCTCTTTCTCAGAACCACTGTCACTAAACCAGGGGTGTCAGATGTCTTCAGGGCTCTCATTCTGCTGATTTTTCAGAAACTCTGCCCTACCTACTGCCGATTCCCTGGATCAGGTGTGTTTTGCCAACAAGAAGCTACTATGGCAGGTTAGTTAGAAAGCATATAGGACACTGGCCCTCGAGGCCTGGAGTTTGACACCTGTGGTCTAAATCAGTGTTTCCCAACCCTGGTCTTAATGGCACACTGTCCTAAGGGCAAACTGGGTTTTGAACTGATATTTCAACCCAAATAACTACTTAAAAATGCATGCTACAGAATGGAAAACTTAATTCACTGTTGTGAACTGTGCAAAAGGTGGGGGTGCATTCCAAACAGTTTACCAACTATCACAAAGATAGTGACATGCAATAATACAAGAAAACTTTGTAGATAGGTTGCCAAAGATATCTGGGTTTTTTTCATCTCACTGCAAGATGTGAGATGAGTCTTCAGTTGGAAATAAATCTCATTTGCTGACGTACAGGAGGAGAAGGACCGTGAGAAAGTGACAAAGTCAAATTTGGACAAGAGTAACTTGCAGGGGAACAACAATTCAAGCAGAGGAAGATCAATTTGGGCTGAGACAATAAGAGGCATGAAGGGGTGAATGGTAGAGGGATAAAGGTTCTGGCCTGGAAGATCCAACTTCCCCATGAACCCTGAATTTGGCTGCTGAAGGCCAGATGACTTCACACAACACACCTGAATACACAGATTTATACACACATGCCTGGCTATAGCTTCTGAACCAGAGTATCCAACATGCTGACATCACTCCAGCTGGTGTAAATTAAAGAAAACGGAGCCTGCAGCTGCGAAGATGTGCTTCCCTGGTTTTGAATGCACACACAGAAAGTGCTCTTGTTATTGTTTCACATGCTCTTATTTTGAAAAACTGAGGTTAAGGAGGAAGTTTATTTAATTATTAGCTACATCAACATGCCTGTTTTTATAACACTTAAGATTTTAACCTTATATGGAATCTGCTGAACCAAACTTCAAGATGGACTTAAAAATAAATAAATAAAGGTTAAAATCTGCATTCTTCACTTGTTGTATCTTGGACATGTAAAAAATTGAAATTTTACACTAAATATATTATCAGAGTATGTGCCCCGTTAATAAACAATCTCTAGTTTTCCTGCCGCTGTCAGACATTTTCCACTGCAAGGATGGATGGTTATAATGAGAGTTCCAGCGTCCTGATATTTTTAAGGCTGGAGACAGGCTGTTATTGCACTGGAAGTAGCGAGCCCTTTGGGGGGGTTGGATTATTCCATAGACCTGCACTCCAGACTTTATGGGTCTGAAAATAACTGTCCCACCTAGCCCTTGCAATGCTCCTCCCATGGTAATCACAAAGTGCAGCCATCCATAAATGAATGTGGTATCTGCTAAAGCTGTCATCTCACCAATATTAGGGGAACCCAAGTTCAGATCGGAATCTACGAATTGGACCTGCACATCCAATGACCTACTGATGTGGGCTTATAATACTTTATATGTCTTGACTTGACAACATCTTTACCAGGTTCATTATTTTTCCATATAGATGCTTGCTCCCGTATATAAATGGTTTATTGGTATAGTGAGTACACAGCAAATTTGACTGAGGGATAAACTCAAAGTCAAAAACTATTCAGTTTTATTGTCCATGCATGACCATTAAATGTACTCCTGAACTAAGTAGAAGTAACCTCTTTCCTGATTCTATATTTCTAGGTTGAAATCTCATAGGAGTACTAACGCTAAATTGTTTAGAGGATGGCTTGTTCTTGGGCTCAATCCCAGGCCTGAGTCCACTGTCTACAGCCCAGATGACTGATTTAGTCATCAAAAATAAAATAAAATAAAAAAAAAGAACAACAAAAAAAAACCAACTGTTCAGTCCAACCCATAAAAAATGAAATTATGAGATGGAACTGCTGAGTAAAGATGAATGAACAAATCAGAGTACCGTACAGTTTTTACATCTCCCTTTACCATTGGGCTATAGCTATAATCACATGCAAGAATAAACATAACTGATAGTTTGCTGGGGTTAAATAGGTGTCATGGATTTATGGCTCATCATATACTCCAGGCTCCTGAAAAAATAATGCCCTTACGGGTGGGTATTGTTTGCAGGTGAAAATTGGGCAAACCTGTAACGGAAACGCTGAACATTCTAAGATCGTATTGACCGCTCGGTGAGCAAAAATGTTCAGCACATTTTCTACTGGCATGCTGCTAGCGACTGATGCTTACTCTTAAATAACGCAAAAGGTTGAAATAAATGAGACGCAAGCATGTCGTACAAATGTTGTCATGGTGGCCTGTCAGACTCCTCCCCCTTCAGCTCTGCTGCTCCTGACTCACAGCTGTGACTACTCACCTCATCTAGACACCTGCTTCATAAGGAGACCCAGCTCCAGTATTCTTCGCCAGTTCGTCAACCCTGATGGTGCCTAGTCTCACTGAGATCCACGGCTGGCTCCCCTTGTCTCGTACCTCGCTAATATTGTCTTGTCTTCTGTGCCTCAGGTTTACCTCATGCCACGAGAGTCACCTGAGTCTAATTCCACCTCGAGCAGCAGCAGCAGCAGCATTCCTCTCACGCTGAAACCTTCCACCTCTGTGCTCCTCAAGAGCACAGCCACGCCACTCATCAAGAACTCCAGCCTTGCCTCTCTCTAGAACCACAGCCATGCCACTCATCATGAACTCCAGTCTTGCCTCGGGAACCACAGCCACGCTCCTCACCTCGAGTGCCAGCCGCACTCCGTGCCAAGTTTCTCAGCCAAGATCTACAGCTACGTTATCCCACAGTCTTGCGTGGATCAGTAAGATAAACCTTCTTATTTACCAACCACTTATCTGTGTCCTCCTTCCGGGTTTCAGCATCTGGGTCCGTCTCGTGTTCTGATCATGAAAAATGTTTCTTTTTTTTCAATCCCCTGAACCCTGTGCACTGATCCAATGTTAATTACATGCCCCTTCTGCGCAACCTGACTGTTAGAAACAAGGAAATTAGACAATCAGAGTGTATTTCTGTCTGCAACTTGCGGGTGTCCTACATACATGTACGTATCATGCGCACAATCTGTCGCAGTTGCTCAGTAAGGAGCCAGTGCGCACACCTTACTAACGACTAAAGTGATGCATAAAGGGTGCCTTACAACAGCATCACCCTTTCATCATAAGTGCATACAACTTACTTTATCCTTACTCATATTTTGTAATACACTTATCACACACATACCCAGCTATGGTACATTCTATTTTCTGGGTCATAATTCTCATACAACAGATTTGTTGTGCCTCTGGATATTGCTCTCCTATTGGTCAAAACTGTTGCACTGTCCAACTGTTAATTCAAAATAAAAGCATGTACAGGTATATACCCAATAAGCAATGACAGAAAACAGAGACTTTATTATATTCGGCCCTTTTCGAATACTTTAAACATGGATTCTAAGCAGTTCTATGTAGAACATATTTTTTTGCCCCTCAGGCTTTTGTACATTTGGCCCCTGAACGTGTAATAACCAACATGCCCATTTAAGATCAGGTTTGGTCACATTCCACTTGCATCAGAAGGAACCTCTTCTGTGTAATGTCTGCCAAATCCTAGTAGCTTCACAGTGGTGACCTCCATAAAAAAAACAGTTATATGTTTATTCCATTGTTGGGGGGGGGGGGGGTACAGTAGTTCCATCATACATTTTTTTTATGTTTCCCCCATTTTCCAAAAAGGTCCAGGTGCTATTCTGAGAAACTTTACATCTTTTTTTTTCAAATACATGTGCCACCCCCAAAAATACAAAAAAAAAAAAATTCTTCACTCTTGACAAATCATTTGAAATCTCAACTTTAAGTGCAAGTCACAAAGATCTGAAGCATATCTTTAGTGAAAAGGCTACCGTATATCCTCCTACAGTGTTTCCAGTTGGCACAGTCAGAAAAATCACAAAGAATAGGAGCAGAACATGAGACCAGCAGGGCTCTGATACTTTTCCTTTGAAAGTCTTCCAGCCGCCTCCCTGTGCTGATGGCCATCAGACAGCGTAACCTTGCTGTAGACCTTCCGTGTGGGAAATGGTGCATGCTTTTTCTCATTCTGTGTAATTCACTTGTTTGATTAAGAACTAAAACATACCAGTATGGGGTTTTTAAAAGACTGTTGCAAACAAGATTCCCTAACTTTGACTGACATTTAGTTATATGTAACTAAAGGACATGTTTTATATGGTCAGAAGTAACGGACTTAAACTTCAGTAAACGACCCAGTATTTTAGGATATTAAAGCTTAATTAATAACGAGCTGATTTAGTCTCAGGCAATCTTCATGGTGTCAGTGTACCATCAAGTGTCACAGTGTGATGAAATCGCAGCACAAGACAAAAGGCATAAGGTGAATACAGTCCTTTAAAGATTGCAGGCCAACCAAGGCTTTCTGATGCGTTCCTTTAAAAATCACTTATGATCTCCTTATGCCTAAAGCCTTTCTTTCAGCAGCACAATGATTCAGTTACAGATCAGACTTCCTGCCTTGAAATCTAATCAACAGGTTTTTTTTCCCCCTGTGATTTGAGACAGGAAAGAGAATCTACTAGTCTGTATATGTCCCTGTAGATCTAAACAAATAGTGATCAATCAAAGATCCTGTGAAGATCTGATTAGCAATCAAAGTTAAATTTCAAAGATATCCTCCACCTGCACACTTGATCGTCCCTGTTTTAGCACTACAGCTGCATTTACTGGTGCTGTGTACTGGTTCACTCAGCAAATGCAATGCCAGGTAGGATTATCTGATAAGGTAGGAAAGTTGGATGGTTATAACTATCATTTGGTGCTACGGGTAGGACAATCTCACAAGGTACGATAGATTGTTAGAACACCGGCTTTGTATTTATATTTAAACAAATGATCTTGAAAGTAAATGGTAAATGGCGTATACTTATATAGCGCCTTTCTTCCAACAAGGACAAAGCGCTTTACAGTCACAGACCCATTCACCCAGTCACACACACATTCACTCACACATTCACACACTGGTGGCAGCTTGAATCCACTTGAACCATAGGAATAAGATGCACCACAATGTGTGGTATCATTATTACATTAGTAATACTGACCAAGAGCAAAAGGAAAATAGAACCAATTTGTTGACTTTAGTAATTGTTGGTAAAGAAAACAAATTGTCCTGTAAGGGAAAAAAACACTTAAGTAAGTAAAAAAAAATAGAGAAAATGCAACCATTTTCTGTCTCCTGAACCTTTCTATTCATGTAGAAAATTTTGATGTTGTTCTTGCACCTGTTCTAAGATTGCATTCAAACACTGTTATCTTTGCTCGTGTTGTGCTCTTCGATTGTAAAACCAGCCTCTTTGCAAACTGACATGAGTTACTTGTTTTGAGAGTACACGTGTGTAACAGATCTGCCGGCTTAGCTAAGCAGGAAGCTAAAGAGAAATTTGATGAGCTGAGAAGATGGAGATGGCGTCAGCATAGCTGGAAAACAAGCTGTGATGAAGCTGTTTAACAATTTCATAAATTTGTAAACAGACAAGATAATCCCCTGCAACACAAAGTAATTAGGCCACAATGGGCTGTTGAGCCACAGGAATGTCAAACAAGCACAGGTGGTTTCCATCCAGCAGTTCCAGCTGAGCACAGATAAAATGAACTGACTGCTGCCTTTCACTATTAGAACAGATAACACCACAATATTCTCAGATTTGAGTGCGATTACACTACTACACTCATATGTTAATGTTTTGATGTTTCGACTCAGTTCTCTTACATCAACATCTTTACATGATATCACACAGCTTTTAGTTGTCTCCATTCAAAGTGGTTTGTCTAATACTTGGGCCAATCTGTGGTTAAGTGCATTGCTCAGGGATACAATGACTGTTTAGACTTGGAATTGAACATTTGTGCAAACAACAGTTTAACCGAACCACTTAGCTTTTGTCCAATTCTTTTGCTACATAGATCATTTTTAATACATCCTTAAACCTAATTGTCCTTTTAATTCAGAAAAGAAAAAAGGTAAGTCCAATACCATGGCCAAGACCATTAACTGTATGTGATAACTGAATCAAGCGAGTGTGATGTCACCTTTACAAATAGTCAATTCAGTTGCCATTTTGTCGTGAAAAAAGACTTGAAACACACCAATACTACAGAGCACATAACTGTTTTTTTTAATCAGAATTACTGATCATGTTGGAGCCAGACACCATTTATTGCCGTTTACACCATCTTTTGTGATACACGTATTGCTCGGACAAATGTGCGTTTCATTGTGCAGGCCTAGACATCATCCATAGAAAATAGTTTATTTTTGGCTATATCACATGTCTGTCACCATTTTTTGGTATTTGGACATCACCACGTTGGAGCCAAACATCATCAGTAAGATGTTATTTGTCTGAAACAGTCTGAGGCATCGTTTCTATGATGACTATTCTTGCCAATCATGAGTGAGCTAGTTGGAAGTCAATACCCCTACCACTTGAAAGCGGGCTCGGGAGACTATGTCAAACGTTCTAAACCTCGGGGCCAGCAGGCACCACATACTTATACTAGGGCATCTGATTGGTCAGTTGATGATTTGAATAATTTTTGATTTAGAAAAAAAATATGATTAATTAAAAAAAATGTATGAATGGTTATTCTGACAAATATTGTGACTGAGTAATCCTTCCATCCATCTATTTTCTTAACACGCTCTATCGCTTTCAGAGTCATGGGGTTGCTGGAAAATGTCCCGGCTACTGTTAGGCAAAGGTGGGACATAGCCTGGACAAGTTACTTGTGGCAGGGCACACAAGAACTCTCACACACACATGCACCCCTAGGGACACTTTAGAGTTACTGATTAACCTATAAAGCATGTTTTTGGGATGCGGTCAGAAGCTGGAAAACCCAGAGAAGACCCAACCATGCACGATGAGAACTTGCAAACTCTACACAGAAAGGACCCAGCTGGGATTCGAACTAGGTCCTTCTCCTGCGCAACCATGCAGCCGTCATGACTGAGTAATAGAGTTTATTATCATCAAAGCTTCAATACCACCATCACTGGACACATATCAATTCGCTTACAAGAATAACAGGTCAACTGAGGATGCCATCGCCATTGTGCTCCATAGGGTACTGGCGCATCTGGAGCATAAAAACACCTATGCACGGCTTCTTTTTGTCGACTATAGTTCAGCTTTCAATGTAATTCGGCCGTTCAAGCTTCGAGCCAAGCTATACCACCTTGGACTCAACACCGCACTGTGCAACTGGACTACAGATTTCTTAACCAACTGCAAACAGAGTGTGTAGTGGGAAAGTGCACTTCATCCACTGTTTTCATCAATACAGGGGCCCCCAAAGCGTGTGTGCTGAGCCCTCTACTCTACTCTCTGTTTACTCATGACTGCTGCTCATCATCTTCATCCAACCTCATC
The DNA here is from genome assembly GCA_037389245.1 of Oryzias sinensis. NCBI lineage: Eukaryota > Metazoa > Chordata > Actinopteri > Beloniformes > Adrianichthyidae > Oryzias > Oryzias sinensis. The sequence goes on from CM074501.1 coordinate 26,582,567, forward strand.
GTTAAATTTGCTGATGACACAACAGTGCTTGGACTCCTCAACAACAATAATGAAACGGACTACAGGAAAGAAGTGCAACACTTGGCGTCATGGTACAACAATAACAACCTGATCCTAAACATCACAAAGACCAAGGAAATTATTGTTGACTTCCGGAGATGCAGTAAAAACAATCTGCCACTTTCCATTGGCACGGAGATGGTGGAGAGGGTGACCAGTTTTAAATTTCTGTGGGTCACAATGACTGAGGACCTATCCTGGGGTCCACACACTGTCTTAGTGGTGGGCAAAGCCCAACAATGGCTGTACTATCTGAGGAAACTAAAGACAGCTAAAATCTCCAGGCAGCTGATGGTGAACTTTTACAACTGTGCCATCAGCAGTGTTCTGACATTTGGCTTTCTAGTGTGGTTTCACAGCTGCACAAAGGCTAATCAGCAGAGACTCCAACGGGTGGTGAAAACAGCAGGGAAAATCATTGGGACCACTCTCCCAGAGATGAGCAGCCTCTACACCACCCGCTGTCTAAAGAGAGTCCACAACATCCTGCGTGACCAGCACCATCCAGCCCCCCACTTCTTCCATCTGCTGCCCTCAGGAAAGAGGTACAGGTCTATTAAGGCCAGAACAACCAGACTTAGAAACAGCCTTTATCCACAGTCTGTGCGGCTGCTGAAAAGTCCCTCCGAGCAACTGCCCCCCCATCTCCTCATCTGAGCACACTGTGAAACTGGAATTTGCATTGCTGCACACCAAAACCAAGCTGCTACTAATTAAAGATCTCGTGTACACGGAATGTCTTATTTACTTATTTATATATTTTTCTTTTCGTGCTTAGTCCTTGCCGTGTTCCCTTTTGTACTGATGCTGCACTTTGGTTATTTATTTATTTTTTGGGTATTTATTTGGTGAATTGAACTGAGTGGCTGTTGTTGATGCTCCAAACGTATTTTCGTTGTTTCACTGACAATGACAAATAAATCTCCTTGAATCTTGAATCTTTCTCATTAGAAATCTATGGTCTTTTGGCTTCGTGGAGCTATCGTGTACTTCCAATTTGGAAAACGAGATGGGAGGGGTCACTCAGTCCAGTTCTTATTCATTGCAATGGTAAAAACACGGTGAAATGGACAAAAATGAGATCAGCTAAGACTCGTCCAAAAGAACATTAAGGAGTCCTTGGTATGATGTCCATTAAACTGAAATGGGATACTTACAAATTTCACAATTGACCCAAAAGATGTTTTTGGTAGGACAATGAGCTGCATGTCAATCATCTGGTGTGCTAAAACGTACAGTTCAGGCCAAATACAGTCTGGCAATGTGGGACAGACAAAGGGTCCTGAAACAAGAGATGTCTTTCCTTACCAGTTGCCAAAGCACAGACGAAACTTATTTCTTTCTGACCCTGTGTCAGCCACTTTGATGACATGAACCAGCAGTAAAGTGAGTGACTGGATGTTTCTGATATTATTGGGTTAGCTTTTCAAAACAAGCTATTCATTTGCTCTTCCAATACACGACTCCTTTTTCTACTGTGTACTTTTTGAAGCCTTGCTGGGCATATCTGCGCCATAGATCCTCTGAATGACTTTTGCAGAAGCTGAAATATCCCAACAACACCCTGGTTCCTTCCTTTTAAAGCATAAAAATGAACAAGTCTCCAAAGAGCCACATAGCAATTGGTCTGACTTCCCTTTGGCAGGTAAACATGTCAGAATGAGGAGTGGAACTTTGATTGATTAAAGCCATGTCCAGGTTTGTGAGGTGATGAAGGAAGCAGCTGGGTGATAATGGCACAGTTTTCTTGTCATAGACCAGAGTTCATCGTAAATGGAAGACCCAGAATTTTCAGATTTGAGCTGAAATTAATTTGGAATTCAATGATTTTTTTTTTTCAAAAGAAAGCCATCAAATAAAAAACACGTCCACTTCCAACACTGAGGCAAATAGTGTAGCTTTGGTAGAGCACTCAAAAGTTTTAAAAGTAGTATTTTCTTTTATATGTGAAGGGGACTTTCTTTTTACTCTTTCAAAGTGGAATATTTGATGACTCTCCAACCTCCTCCCATCCTTCCATTTAAAACTGCATTTCCTGTAACACCTCAAATGTACTGTCTATTGGGCTTTATTGCTGGTCCCGCGTCAAAGCCAGCTTCCTCTCTTTAAGTGCTTTCCCATGTGCTTCCTGGAATGCTCAGGGTTACAAACCAGGTTATGTGAAGGTTAAGAATTGCAAAACCAACTGTGTTAAGGTACGAAGAAACACAGCGCCTGCACATATTTCAACACAATAAGGATGTTTTGCTTTTTCACTGCAACAAACTCAGAAAGGAACGCCCATCTTTGACTCAGTGGTGGGATTGAAGAAGCAGACAGAGGATATTTTATCCAGCAATATGTAAATGCTTGAACTTGTAAATCTTCATCTTTGCTTCCAGCAAAATTAAATGTTTTTTTTAATTAAATAAAAAAGGAAGTTACACATTTACTTTACTGAATTTAAAAAGTTTTGCTTTACATTAGGTGAGGATTTGTCTAGCTGCATTATTGCTCTTTAGGTGGACTTACTTGTAGCGTAGTTTTTGTCTGAGTGATTGCTGGTTAAAATCCTGACATCCATGTTTAGAGTCAATGTTTTGGGTGAATGGCGTATACATACATGTATACAGTTTTTACGGTAAAGCGCTGGCAGCTGTGGTTGCCAGAATGGTACCGTAAAATTACGGTAAAACATTTTTTCATTTTTAAGGTAAGAACATATTTTTGTTGTTGATTTCAGGATAAAAAACCAAACCAAAAAGGTATGATTTTCATTATATTGAAAATCATTGTACGCATAACTTATAACTGCACTTATGGGGACATTTAATATTTTACAATGTTAAATGTCCCCATAAGTACAATTATCAAACATCGGCCCCACAAGTATATGAAATCATGAACACACAAACACATTACTTCTTTGCAAGTGTACATTTTTTTGTTGAGTCAATTTCACTCAGCTGTAATCATATTAAAATTAATTATATGTTAAACTATATTGAGCAAAGGCAAAGGTTCAAACTGAAGCCAAACAGCTGAGACTGAAATACAAAAGCCTTTCGACAACGGCAAAGTTTGATAAAATCAATGTTGCAGAATTAAATAACAGACAGCATCTTTAAAAGAATCTCTAACTGAACTTGACCGAATAAAGTCAACATAAAAAAAAAACATAACCCTGACCATAAAACAAGACTATGATGCCAAATCTAACCACTTAGTTTTGGATTAATTCCCAAATTCTGTTATCAGGCCACCAGTTTTCACACACTTGAAGCCCAGCCAGGCTGGCCCCGTCACTCTCCATCCTGTCCCGTGTACTGAGAGGCCCTTGCTTCGAGTTTCCAAAATAAGTCATCAACAGGAGCCTCTCTGTGGGACCAGACAAAAGACGGCTGATAGGAGCCCATAGCTCTGTCTTTATGGATCCCAAACTGCGGAAGACAACCGCAACAGAGTAAGGTTCTACTGAACTATAGCATTTGAAAAGGGACACTACAGCCTTAAAACGATTCCTGAAGCGCTTCTTACCATGAAGAAGCTTTTAAGTGCTAATCATTAGGCCAACGCAAGCACGGTACATTCTGTTCCCAAAACGTCCCTGTCACACAAACACACCAACCTCGTATCCTCCAGATCAGCTAATGCAAAGCTCCTGGATGAGATGAAAGAGAAAGCGTTGCAACGTTTATAAATGACGGGAGCCTTCCTTTTGTGGGAAATACTTTGTTAGAGAAGGTTTAAGGTTGTCCGGACAAGCTGTCAAAACACGTAGAAAACTTGGTACATCGAAGTTGTTTCATCATTTTAAGCAAACACATCACAAACACAGATGAGGAATAATGTGGAACTAATAAGTTTGTCAAACACGAGACAAAATCTGAATAAAAGATACTATAGACGAGGTAGAAAAAAAAACACTTTTAGGACTTCTCTGCTGCTTCCAAAAACACAGAAGCAACCCAGCCCAGACTGCGGAACCCGACATGAGCTTAACAGGGTGGTACATCACACAAAGCTGCACAACTTTCTCCCACAGATTAAAAAAGAAAAAAAAGAGGTTTAGAGGATTTTCTAAATTCATAGAGAAGCTCAGCAGGTGTGTGTGTGTGAGAGAGACCCATATAAAAACACACAGGCAGGGATAAAGGCTATGGGAGGGATGGTATGCTTTAGCTGCCTATATATTCATACATACATCAGATCATTACAAATTATTAAAGATAGGTTGAGGATTGGATGCGATTGCTAGATGGAAGTTGTTCACCTAATAGCATCTTGTTCAGGGAACCATATCACAAAATTTACCTATAACAAGCTGTAAAGCAGAAAAAGAGCGGCACTCTGAATCCCCTCCTGCTGTGATACAATCAACAATAGAGCCAGCGGGGCCACCGGGTAAATCACAACTCTGCAATCACAACCTGACCCCCCCCTCCCCCCCTTCATTTTTCAGATGGCTCTAGTGGCAGTGACAGACTGAACTTTTCCTTCCACTGCTGATCCAAATATTCCATTTGTTCGACTTGGGCAACTCAGTCACAGCTGTCTGCAACTGTATGGGACTGGGAACCTAATCCCAGTCCCTCTCTGGAGACCAGTTTTCCAGGACAATAGGATACTGTACTTGGCTAAATGGACTAATTTGAATTTCAACAACTTTCCTGGAACACTGCATAGTTTTTTTGTTTTTTTTTACTGTTTCCTTATAAACAACAATAATTATACTAAATGAATTAATCCTAAAAGAAGCTAAATCTGTATATTTTCCATGTGCTGCTATTTTCTCCCTGAAAAATAGCTGAACAGCTAAAACAGCTGCACATGGGTTTCAAATTGAGCTCAGATTGACTCTTCAAGCACATTTCCAGTAGGTAAATGAGCATTCTCATGAGTAATCTTTCCTCCAAAAAGTTACCTGAGATCATGCTAATGCCTACCGGCTAACATAAACCTGTAGGATTGGAAATTAGGAAAACTTGGCAAAGCATCTTACAGATTTAAGAGTCCAAAGGTATTCCCAGTAGTCTTTTAATTATCTTTTTGCCATTTTTAGCTGAAATAAAAAAAAGTGTGTTGTTTTCTAGGACATCATTTCTGCAGAGCAGCAGCAATATATCAAAAATTAGCCTCCGAGTTGTGGGTGGTACTGTTGGCTCGAAGCAACCCCCGCCACCCTTCCCATCCCTGTCAATGAAAGCTCTCTGTTTAGAGCTTGTGGCCTGCCCAAACTGATTCAAAAGGATTTGAATAAAGAAATGCTCAAAATCAAATGTAATTTTGAACTTCCTTTTGTCCAAGAATTTAAGGTTTAGTGAGATAATGTCCTCTAAAAGAATCTTAAATCTTTAGAGGCATAAAGATATATGTGTGTGTGTGTGTGTGTGTGTGCGTGTGCGTGTGCGTGTGCGTGCGTGTGCGTGTGCGTGCGTGTGCGTGCGTGTGTGTGTGTGTGTGTGTGTGTGTGTGTGTGTTACCCAGTAATTTGTGTGGTTGAGATTTCAGGAGCTTATCTGTTCCCTTCTCCTCAGCAGAAGTTATTCAAAATACACAAACTGAATAAAGCAACTGGGGCTCTTTTTTGGTACTAGTCCTAGCTCCCACTCCTTATGCCTTAGTCATACACCATATAGGGGTTGACCCGTACGGGTGCTGCATGGTTTTAGGGTGGTCTGGGCCCGGAGGGTCGTAGACACCAGTGACCACTTCTTAAGGGCAGCACAAGTGTGTCTTGCAGTTTCTTAAGGCTTCTTGATAGCTATCTTAAGGGACATCATGAAAACAAAACTTATGATCATCATGTGTATAGGAAGTGCATCGTGAAGTATTTATATGGTTAAAATAGGTTAAACACTATAAGGACGTATGGGTGATGTTGTCGTATGGTGCCCTTATATAACACTCTAGTTTTTAGTAAGGTGTGCATACTGGAGGGCACTGAGAGGGTTGGGGGTGGTTCAGATAATATGGCGGGGGGTGGGGGGAGGGGCTGTAGTGTGTAGGGTTATGGGGGGTGGCTGTGGGTGCGTGGCGATCTCTGAGTTGCTCAGGTCGCATGCCAGGGCTGGCTTGCGGAGACGGGGCGCCGGTCGGGTGGTGGGCGGCTCATGGGTTCTGGGGGCCCTGGCTTCGTCCCTGGCCCTTGTCTTGGTGTTCGCTTATGCCTCTGTGCGTTGGGGGGGCCCCTGTAGGGGGGCCTTCTCTGCACCTAGCTGGTTGGGTGATCAGTCGGCCTCCCCCCCTCCTGGGCTGCCTGGGTCCCCATGCTGGGGGGGGCTCCTGGCCTGGGGGTCTCTCCTCCCCTCTCCTGGTCTGGCTGGGTAGGATCTGGTTCCCCTTATGAACACATGGTTCACTTCGGCAGCGTGCATGTATCTCCATCCCCAGGTGCACACTGCCACACTGCTCCCTATCTGCTTCATCCCTCCTCCTAACCCACAGTGTATTGGTGGACAGATATTTTCCGCTCATCTTCGTGTCAGATTTTCACCTTTGATGTAATATCGGTCTTTCCAGCAGATCTAGTATAATTGTTGCAGCTTAAATTAATAACTTATTCAAATCAGTGCTTGTATCCCCCACTTTTTCACCTTTCTTCCTTTTACTCTCTTTCACCCCCCACCCCTCACATTCTTTCCCTCTCCCTCCCCACACACACTAAATGTAACCAATAAATAAAAAGATAATTCAACAAAAAGGGGTTTATACAAATCTACACTCTGGCTTCTAATATTCTATAACCTCTTTTTGTGATAGTAAAACCTGTCCAACACAAAAGGCTTTCAGCTCTAATCTGTTTGCTCAGCTGTTGGACAGAAGAGTAAAAAAAATTAAAATTAAAAAAGGTGTGCATACTGGCTCTTTATTGACCACACACGACTGCTGCATGCACAGGGTATGCATGTGAGATCCAAGTACTCTTGCTTGTTATTCAAGTGTTCGCTACGTATGCATGCCTTGTCGTCCGCAGCATGCACATAGAACAATATGTGCATGAACACTTTTTGCTATACAGGTTGTGGCAGTTTCACCTGTCTGAAACTCCACACAGTAATGCAAACACACACATACATAACTGTATGTGTAACTGTACACATACATAACTGTAATGTGCTCAGGGATCAAGCTCATGTTGGTTGGGTTGGTGTAAACAATCAACTATTAAAACATCTGTGTGAGTTCCCTGATAACGATGATATACACTCTGTCAACTCCTTTGTTACATTTGGTGGTTTGTTTGGGTGTATTATGTTTATGAATTGTTAGTATGTTTTGCTGACTTTTCTGCTTACCTTTTCAGTTTCACTTCCTGGGTCAAAGGACCCGTACTCTGGGTTTGGTAGGCTTTTGTAGGTCCTGACCAAAATACAACCATTAGGCCAAAATGGAACCACCTGGCCCAGGGGAGGGGCCGTGTCTTATAAAAGATAGTGTACATTTTGGTCCATGTCAGAGGGTCTGTGTTTTACAGCTTGTTTTGAAGGCTCTGGAGTGTTTGTTTTATTTATTTTTTAGTTTTTGCCTTGAACCTGTCGGTCGCACTCCAGACCGGAGCGTGACACGGGATCACCGATTGTTTCATGTCATTGATATTTCATTGGGGGGCCCTGGACTGAATGAAACAAGTCAAATAGAACAAACTGCTTACAAGTAATCAATGAAATAGTAAAATCTTAAGAATACCTTCATTGTTGCGTGTTTGCTGTACAGGCAGATCTGCACATCTGCACCAATGAAATAACTGCACTCATGGACAACAGACCGTCACACATAAGAATTTCAGAAAACTAAGGTTTCAATTTTCAAATCACTATTAGTGTAGCATTGAAATTCTTTGTTTTAGACTGCTATTGCATCCTTTTCCAACACTGTGCTAAATAATGAAATCTAATGCATTTAGCAGCTCCTTTATAATTCCTGTGGTTTTTTCCATTGGTTTATCACTAAGAATTAGAAAATTTCAATTTTAAAATTGTGTCCTTGAGAAGGAATTGGGTTAATGAGAGTAGTTCACACAAAGTCCAACCACTCTGCTTCTATCTTCAGCTTTACACAATGACAGGAATTCCCATGCAGTAGGAGGGGATAAAAATGGGGGTGACAGGTTCAAAAGTTCAGGTACGTCTTTAGACTCACTTTCAATGCTACTACCATTTGGCACACTCTGACACTTTGGAAATGTCAGAGAATTTAATTTACTCCTCTGGATCAAATTCTGTGTGGCAAAATCTCCAAAGGGGAATAATGCAACAGGAAGAAAAGCAGACAGGGCCATAGTAAAAAACGGATCAGAACCTTTCGCATCTTTCTTGAAAAATTTGTTTAAGTGATCCAAGAAGCATGGCCCCCCCTTTCAAATCTCCTACTCCTGAATGGTTTATACCATCATAATTGATCCCATGAAATCCACCCCCTCACCTCTGACCTGGTGATGTAACGCATCATTCAAGAAGAACAACAAAAAACAGGAAATAAGCCCTTTCATCTAAGAGAATTTCAACATTTTGCACTTTCAGCAAAAACAATTACTTATGAATTTTTCATGTTTAAAACTTGGGAAAAAATGTGAAACGTGTAAACTACTTAATGGGAGATCTGTATTACAGCATTTAGTATATAAAGGCTACATAGTCATATGTTATTAAAAAAATGCATTTTCATAATTATTCACCTAACGTTAATCCTTTTTTTTAATACTTACTTACTCTTCGGCCTGTACTCTGTACTTATGTCATTACACATTGTACTATGTATGAGACAAATAATTTATTTATCATTAACAATTTACTAAAATTGTGGCATAATTTCAGTAAATATGAATCACATAACATGTCACAGGTATGTAATAGTCATTAATTATCAGCAGTATACATTTTTTCGTCGCTACACATTGCTCATCAAGTAACAAAAACCGATAGCTTATTAATTATCATCAGAAAACAGTTTTACGTCATGATAATAACAATGTTAAATCGACCCTGGTGTATTGAACCCTGACAATGTCACAAGACAGTTACTAAACAGCAGCAGTGGTCTGCAGGTCAGCAGTCTGTGAACTTGAACAGATAAAATACAGAGCGCCTCTAAAAGAAACAGCCACGAGCCATCTGTTTTAGGGAGAGTTCTGACAAACGCCTCTGCAGATGTCTGTTGCTGTGTGAATGTGTCTCTTGGTGTGTTTGATTACACATAAGTCAGCAGCTACTTCAAGTTTCTGCACAGCATGAGGGAGGTTGAGTTCAGGCTGGGTCAGCTGAGTTAGCTTCAGTTAAGTCCCTGGAAATGGATTGTTCCTGTTCAACTTGTGTGGTTCTGGAAAATGAAATAAAACTTTTATTTCCCTCCTTTCTTACTTTGGTAGTAATAAAAAAATAAATTATAGTTCCACTCAAACACAGTTTTATGTCTACAATTGATATAAGTAGAAATTTTTCGTTTTTTGCCATCGTCACCCAACAGAGGTCATTTCTTATGTCAAACCAAACAGCTAAATGTGAGAAAAAAGATATAAAACTTGTTTATTCAAAAAATCTCAACACAGACTCATTTTAAAGTAACTTAAAACTACACGTTGTTTCATTAATGATGAAAAGCTCTGAAAAACAATCAAAATTCTTGCTTCTTGCTTCTCCCCGGAGTGACCCTCCTGGGCAGGGGTGGCTGGCCCCTGTCTTGCTCCTTTCTGGACCAACCATGGGCCTGGTGGGTGGCTGCCTGGAGCGCGGAGCGGTTCTCCCTTGGGAGGTCCTGGCTCATACCTGGGGTTGGGGCGGGGGGATGCCCAGAACTCCTGGGTGATGATGAGGTGCTCGTCTGGGGCTGTGGGCGCCCCTCTCGGGGGGGGGGGGTTGGCAGCGTTGGGCCCTCCTGGCGCTGCGGGGGGCTGCTCTCCTGGTTCGGCACTCTCTTTCCCCCCATGCCTCCCTGCTCTCTGGCTCTGGGGGCCTCGCAGCAGTCCTGCTGGCCCTGGCCTGGGTGGCGAATGCGATCGCCCGGGGGGCTGTTGTTCTCTACCTGCTGCCGTGTGGCGTTGGGGGCTTCTGACTGCCGCGGCTGCTGCGGCGGGGGCCCTGGTGTGGGGGTGGCTGGTCACTCCCCCTCCTTCTTTTCACATTCCACCATCCATTTTAGAAGAACATGAACACTCACTTGAGCACAGGTGTTAGCTCACCTTTGCACTAATAGTTTGCATGATTGAATGAAATATTTCCCAGTAGTTGGTTTGAAGGCATAGGTATGCGTGTGTGAACACTATCTGTATTGTGTACATGTTGACATGTGGATATATTTGCAGCTAACATGTGTGTCTATAACATTTGAGTGTGTGTGGACAGGCCCAGCTCCTTTGAGATTTGCATTGCATCTGAACCTTACCGTAATGATAAACACCAAGCAGCTTATTGCTCTAAGCCGCTTCATGGTTTTAAGCATTTTCAAAAACGATCAGAATGAATAAAGTTTGGCCTCGATTACAACGGATGGTCTACAGACTCGCCACGCCAGACAGAGCGGCCCCCGGCTGTCCTCCAAACCTACTTCGTCTTCCTCGCCAGACTGCACGGCGTCCCGGCCGTCCTCCAGACTCATCGTCTCTGCCTCGCTTTTGTGCCCAGCCCGGCTTTCATGGACTCTGTTGCCCTTCAAAGTTTGTCTTCCAGGCCCCCTCCTCCTTGGTTGACTTTTGGAACCTTGGTGCGGTTGCTTGAGTGGGTGGTACTGTCATGAGTTGGGTGTCTTTGCCTCAGTTTTTACTTCCTTTTGTTTCTGTAATGTTTGAGTTCTGTTTCCTGTTTTATTTTGGAAGGTTTCCTGTTTTGTAATGCTTTTGAGTTTTGTCTTCCCTGGTTCCAATATCTCCTGATCATTGTCACCTGTGTCTTGTCAGTCCTGTCTATAAGTCTAGTCTCTGCCTTCCTCTTGTGCTGGTCCATACAGTCTCTTTCCCTGACTGTCTTCTACCATGTTTTCATGTTAACCCACAGTAAGTTTAGTTGTTTTCCCTGCTCTGCAGCGCTTTAGTTTATGAATAAACCACTTGCCCTGGAACCGTGTGCCTCCCGTCTCTGCATTTTGGGTCCTTCACGGTCACCAGCTCTCCCTGACACAATTAACAAAAACACAATTTTTTTAAAATAAAAATTCCCTTTTATGACAATTTTCTGAAGAGAATTTGGATCATGGCATATTTTTTAATATAACAAGAAGTAAAAAGTTGAAAACCGTGAGTGATTTAAAATTTTGACCTCTACAAGAAGTCTGCGTTTCGAGTTAAAATTATAAACAATTTGGAAATAATATTTTGGAATGTGAGAGTCACTATTCAAATAAGAGTTGAAGATGCTTTTCGTACAATGAAAACCGCTGACCAATGGAGAGGCAACCATGTAAGAGATTCTATTCTTTTGCACACCTAGTAAAACAGTATTAAAGGAAGTCTGTTTCAAACGATGCTGGTGATGACAAGTATTATGTTAGTGATTGAGTGTGTGTGTCATGTCACAAGTTGTTTTTTGTTTTTAGTGATCGAATTGTTTTGTTTCACATCAGGCTAAAGGAAATATGAGCTTTTATAACTTTCTTTTTTGTGTCTACATGCTTTATTGAAAAATAGAAATTAAAATTCTGAGTTAAATATAGTTTTGTGATGAATATTCAGAGTTTAGTTTCAGTTGTTACTTTAATCTCAGTTTTGAGGATTATTTTCTCTCGTCTCAGCATTCAGATAAGAATTCCGATTAAGATCCCATTGGCCTTAAATCTCTGCGATTGAAAGGAGAAAAACTATTTATTTACCTTCATCTTCTTGGTTTATTTGATAGCAGGAGCTTCAACCCCACATTTTAACAAGATGCTTTTCCTTTTCCCTTTCATCTAAAATAAACCTGTTTTTCATGATATCACATCAGACCTTCATTATATTGTGTATTTCTAACTGTTTACAACAGAAATGATGAAAACATGATTTGGGGTGCAATAATTATACAATTCTAAAACAATTGATGAATCCGATTGCATGATAGTGCTGTGTTTGTGTTTTCAGACCAAAGGGATAGCAAGCCCCCCGAACTGTGAAGCACTTTTGTTTGAGTTAAGGATTCTTAAAAGTTCATGTAAGTTCAGCCTCTTTAGAACAAAGACTTAAGCTCTCTTTTTGTTTCTTTGTGATAGGCCTTGTTCATATTATTCTTTTGCAGAGGAAGTGGGAAGCGAGCATATTTTAACATTCTGGTCATGGATTAGTTTCTCAGTGGATGATATCACTCGGGGGCTCTGCCTCTCGATGGGATTGGGTGAGTTGAGGATTTGTGAAGCTCATGATCTGTACGATCTAAATAGGAAAATCAGGCTATCTGTCCATTTTCCTAAGCCTTGCATTGAGACTGTGAAGCAATCAAAGTTTTTACTTTGATTTTAATACAATATTTACACATTATTTCTGTTTAACAATAGTCATACAGCGTACCGTTCAAATAAAAATGAGAGAAAAAATGCTTTTATTTTCATCTTTTTTTCTTCAGAGCTTTGTCTCCCTTTCTGCTTAGTTGATCTGAAGACTACAGGCTCTGCCGTCTCCTGGTTTCCCACCTCATGGAACTTGTGGAATTCACCAGAGGAAGTGAAAAATCAGGCAATCTGCAATTGCAGGATTAGATGTAAGCCTTTTGTGAAATCCAGTTGTGCAGGGCTTACTGACTTTTACTATTACTGCTGTGAGAAGAAGCTAATGAGATGGTAGCTCATTTTGAAAATACCCTCCACATTTTGTGTTGTGCAAACTAAGACAATGGCTTCATTTTGAGCTATTTAGGAGATAAAAAGAAATTCCCAAATAGCCTAAATTAAAGATTATCCCACATACCTGTTTGGGTAAAATTCAGTATATTTGTTAAATTACCCTCTTTGCTTGTTCTGCATGTCCCTGCAGGATGTCGAGGAAATGTGTTAGGAGATGCAAGACTTCCCTAAATGAAATGTCTGTGTATTGTTTCCTCACCTTTAAGTGGCTTATACATTTCTGCAGAAGCTTTTTTTTTCTTTGGCAGAATGTACCTCACGTTTCTGCTGTTTAATATGATCTAAAACATACATTTTTACTATGTGCAGTGGGGTTTTCGTTCATATTTCCACTGACACAGAAGCTATTTCAGTAACAAGAGGTCTTAGTACATTATATTTTGTCCATGCATACTCATTAAATCATTTCAAATGGTCTGTCCATTCTCTATTATTGTGTTTATGATGGTTTTGCTGCTTCCAGACTGACCTGTATTTTCACATTGGAGCATTCAACCAATCGCATTTCAGCAGTCCTTTGTTGCCAGGCAGGGTAAGGGCATTTACCGTGAGTTCTGAAGGTCTTGTGATTTGAAATCAATGTCGGTCATTCATTCCTTTCAACCAATCAGATTTTGAGTTGGTGTCAGCAGGGCCTTCTAACAGGCTTAGACAACGTCACAGTATTCAGATTCTGATTGGACAGAAGTTTCAGGAAGACACATGCAGCCTTGTCCAGTTTGACACTGTGCCACGGAGCACTTTTTGATCTGTTTCCGTTAAAAAACAGAGCTGACTGTAATGTCCTCCTCTGCTCTATGAACCTTGGACTTTGGTTTGGAGATGGTAAAGCTCACTCTAAACAATGCCTCCAGTTGGTTTGGGCAACATTAGCTTAAATTGCCCTCGTTCAAATTAGACAACGATGGTTTTCTGGTTCTTAGAGCAGACACCTACTGACCACCATAGCATGACTAATTATTGCAGGAAGTGCCAAAACCTTAAAACAAGATCCAATAGCAGCATAAACTGTTTGACCTTAGCAGAGAGGATTTGGCAAACGTTTGAGTAACCCATAATTACATGTTTCATATCAGGCCCTGTTTAAAAGAGAAATAAGCAAACTTTGTTGCATGTGATTTAATGCCAAGGAGCTTTGTTCTAACAAAGAAATAATCAAATTTAATGTCAACTAATCTTCTACGTTTTTATTTTCTTTAAAGGTCTTCTTGAAAAATAATAAAGAGCAGTCACTTTTTAATATAAAATTATTATTCAACATAGAAAATCTCTGATGTTGATAATCTATTATAAAGCCTCTCCAAGCAAGGGAGGGCCCTCTTTAGCTGTTGTGTGTCTGCTGTGCCTGACCAAACATGCTGGAGTGCACATAAATTCAAACTTGAAGCTTTCTTTACACATCACCGAAACTGAGCTTCAATTCCAACAACTTATCTTATTAACAAATCATCGTCCTGTTAAAATCTTGGCACTGGAGGAATTTGACTTCTTCACGGTTGCCTCTGTATTTGGAAAGCAACTCTGGAGCGGGAATTGAGCGTTTAAGAAGTTCGGGTTAGATCCGCAGAGTTGTGAGATTAAGAGCTAAAAGGAAGTCTTGAGGTTCAACAGTGAAAGCATCCGTACGTGCTGGAGACTCAGTCTGGAGAACATCCAGCTTTGTAAGAAGAGTGCGCCAGAACATGTGTGCGTTCTCGTGCCTGAATGTGCATTTAAGATGAAGATATACGGTGCAGACAGTTTTCACTCAGACTCAAGAGGTCACAGATGTGAAGAGAATATGCACATTCAGCATTTCCCATGGAGACGGAGAGGAGGAGGAGGAGGAGGGTGGGGGATTGAGTGCTTCCACCTCTGAATAGTGAGAAGATGCAGGTGGTGAACGTGCCAGTAAGCAGAAAAAATAACAAGTCTAATCAAGTCTCATCTGGTACCGCCACAATTTCATGGCTGTTTGAACCAAGTGGGCCAAGTTCTTCTGAACTTTGGTGAAGGATGTTATCTTGGAAAAGGTTTCCATAATGCTTTGTGAAGCTATGAAGATAAAAAATAAAAGAAGGGTTGTGTATGCACATGAAATATCATTCCAACAGTGTTGACTTTGGGCCTGCTCAGGACAAAAATGCATTGAGAGGTCCAAATCAAGACATCAGGGACAACATAGCAACCCAGCTCGTAAATAAAAATGTAAAAGAGATAGAAGTGCTGATATCCGAAGACAAACTGAATATTTGCATCCATCCATCCCTTTCAGGGTCACAGGGTTGCCAAGAGCGAAGGCGGAGTACACCCTAAACAGGTTGGTAGTCTGTCACAGAGCAAACCATAACTCCCACACACACTCACACCTAGGGACATTTGAAGCATGTTTTTGGACTGTTAAAGGAAGCCGGAGTGGAGAAAACCCACCCATGCATGGGGGAACCATGCAAACTCCAAACAGAAAGATCTCAGCTGCAATGGCGTGCGGTGAGGTTGATGGCTGGTGAGGCACTGACTTCTCTGGGTCAGATTTACAATTGCAAGAACTCAATATATAACCAATCACCCAACAGCATGAAACAGCAAATAAGATATACACACAAACATATTTGTCCTACATAGAATATTGCTTTTATAGATATGGATAGAACACTCTTCTTGTGTACAAATTATTCATATATATTGTAAACAAATTAACCCTTGTGCTATCCTATGACCCCACCCTTACATTGATGTGTTCTCCCTACCATGACAAAGGTGGATAAAGGTGGAAAGATTTCATGTAATTCATGGAGACCAGTGAAGATCAAAATTCATTGAAGAAAAAAAATAAAAGAGTCTTGTGGGGTCTAGATGATCCAACTCCCATTGTTAAAGTGCCTTGGATAGCACAAGGGTTAAAGTATACAGATGTGTTCAGCACACATTTAATTTTGACCCTCAGTAACTATTTCTGGTATTTTTCCAACTTCAAATTCTGGTGCTTTAATCAGTGTTATCAAATGTTGTCTGTGAAAATGATCATAAAAATCTTTCTTTTAGCCCTAAAATTTAGTTTTCTAATACTTTACTCCCTTTACTCGTACTGACTGTACGTCTCTGTTAAAATTGAGTCCTGTAGTCAGACAGGAGGCGGAGTGCATCGGAACCTCACCCGGAGTTTCTGCTCCCTATGTGATCGTGCGACACTCAAATTCTGCGATTTTAACCTCAGAAACTGTGGAAAACGTGTGGAGTCAACTGAAAATGTATCTTTAACACGGATCAGTGGAAAATGGTTTTTACTTAATTTACCTTTTTCTATTTTATCACAATGACGGGTGAGGCCTGCCTGCTTGCCTTTCAAGGGAGATAAAAAAAAAGGCACGTACCATTGTGGTATTGGGAAGTATAAGGCTTATAAGTATAAGGCAAATGTAAGTTGCATCCACTTGTGACCTGCGAGTGATACTGTCATACGGTGTCCTTATGCTCCATTTTAGTAGGGTGCAAGTTCTGTCTCTTTACTGACCGTGCACAAGTGTCGAACACACTGGGTGGGCATGTTATATGTAAGTGCTCATAGGATGCCTGTTGGATGATAACAGAAGCAAGGCTTTGATTGTCTAATTTCCTTATTTCTAACAGTTGGCTTGCGAACAAGGATTTCACTCTTAGCGCCTTAACAGCACTGACATGCTCACTGCACAGTGTGATGGATTTAAGGGGTTGAAAAATGAAAAATCCGTACACTGTAAAAAAAATTCCGTAGTTTTTACAGAAAAAAACTGGCAGCTGTGGTTGCCAGAATAAACTTGTAAAAAATACATCGACTATGTAAACAACTTTACAGGCACACCGTAAATATTACATACTTTAATGTTTTGATTTAAGTAAATAAGCTGTAATTTAAAATTATTTTCTGATAAAACCTACAGATTTTTTTTTTTAATTTGCTGGTCTACAATGTAATTCTAACAGTCATATTTTATAAAAAATACTGAATTTTAAGGTTATTTTGACCAATATAATGGGTAAAAATTACGGCAATAAACATTTGTTTTACATAAAATAATGTCTTAATTACAACAACATGATGTTTAACAGTCTGGGATGTGTTATTGTATTTACAAGATTATGACATTAAATTTATACAGTGTTCTGTAAAGTTGTTTACATTTTTACCGTATTTTCTACATTTTTATTCTGGCAACCACTGCTGCCAATTTGTTTTTGTAAAAATAACAAAATTTTCCTTTTTTTCCATCTTGTTCTTAAAAATGCAATCACAGTAACATACTCTTGTGTTTAATTCCTTTTTTGAAACCAAGATACTTTTTACAAATAGAGAATATAAAATGTAATTTGGAAATTTGAATTTAGGTGTTTCCTAATCTTACTGATGAATTTAAAGAATTGCTCAACAATCCTGATAAAAAAATATTTGCATGTTTTACTTTTTTGTTGAGGTCTATTACGTTTGCTCATTAGATTTGCTAAGACTTAAAAAGAAACAAAATGTACTGAAAATGTAACCCAGTTTCAAAATATCTGCTCACTGTGACGCGAAATTCAAAGTGAAGAATCACTCCAATACAAAGACGTCTTTACATACATTTATTTTACTCAACCTTTTGCCTCTAAACACAGCAAATGTTTATCATTTGTAGATAAAACATTATTAAAAATATAGCACCTAAAACAGAAAACTATGTAATCACTTTTTTTTGCAAAAGATTAACAAAAAACAAAGAAACCTTAAAACTATGCTTGCAATGTTGCTTACAGTGTTTACACGCCTCTCCACTCAAAATCTGACTGTTGCTGAGGTTAGGACTCTTGGGTTCAAGATGAGACGAGACTTGCCCTTCTTGTCCACTCTGGTCCCTCTCTCTGGGTTGATGAAGAAAAAGCATCTTCAGAAAGAGAGGGAAAAAAAGGGTCAAAGTTAGAAAGTAATGTGCAAGTCATTACTAATACACACTCGATGAAAGGTCTCACTTTAAATAAATAGAAGGTTTGCGGGTGAACAGTTCCAGTATTCTAGAGCAGGGGTGCTCATTACGTCAATCGTGTTACCCAATAAACCGCGGGACATCAAAACTAAATACTCAAAAAAATACAAATATATTACATTTAAAACATTGCCGTCAGGGAATAATCCTCCTCACCATGATGACACTTGATTGACATGAACAATGGCCAGTCAAACATCCTCTGATACATGTCACTGCACATGCGTGTTCAACTACACTGAGTGCCAGTTGTGTGATCGACTGGCAAATTGTGGCTGACACAGGAGAGAGCCTCTATTGGCCCAGCTGTGTGACAGGTCCCAGCAGAGGGTCAGTACGACCCGCAGGAGTGTTTATTCATCCTTAATTGGAAGGGAGACAGAGATGCCCTGTTTGATCAAGCCATCCTGTCATGGCGACTGCTGGGAATTCCACAGTTCCCGCCCAAGGGATCCGAGCCCGCTCAGGCAGCAGCGTCGTCCAGAACCATGTGCTACTCAAGCCCTACCCAAGGACCGGGGCCCTGGTTGGGCTGCACGGTGTGTACTCTGTCCCCACCACTTCTCGCCGCCAGCCCCGCCACCCATTACAAAGCCTGAGTGAGCGACACTGACCCCCCACCCCCACCCCCACCTCCTTCCCATATGGTCTAGCTTCTGGGGGACACCTGGTTGATCCTTCCAATAGCATATGCTTGTCTCAAAGTTAAAAGTAAAAAAATTAGCTCCAGATGAAGAGTTTTTATTTTCCCGTCTTAAGAAAGGTGTGAATGTTCAGTGTCAAGAATCCTAACCGTAGATGTAGCTGTTAATGCGCCTTATTTAGTCTCGACAGGCCTGGGGTCAGTCACTCAAAAATGGAAGAAAAAAAAAACTAGAACAGAACGCACACAGAAGCCGAGCGGAGCCGCTGTCATGATACGATTCAACAAGTTGTTGAAGGGAAAATGCTGGAAACTTTTTATCATGTTGTTATCTTACATGTTAATCTTAATGTATCCATTCAATTTTAAATCGGATTTTCACAATTAGTATGTGTCTTTAAGCACTTAAATGATAATTTCAATTTTATATATACAGATCTTTTGTCAAACGTAACTCGTATGCTGACAAAGTGTAAGCACCCCTGTTCTAGAGCGATCAAACTCTGTAAAATTATAACTTGAAGTTAAAAAGACAAACCTCTGTAAAAACTCCAAAGTTGATGTCAGCTCCGGTGGTTAGTGGATGTTGAAGCTCTAGTAGTTTGTAAAGATCATGCATAGCAGAGAGATGAGGGAAGCAATGATGGCCTTCACATGGTTTCCATCCAGACATAGCATGAACTTTCTTGCAGAAAGGCAGGAATGCCCTAAAAATCAGGAAGAGTAGAAAAAAAAGGTTAGGTTTATATATTTTAAAAACCCAAGGCTTGATTTAATACACCAGTGGCCAGACCAAGTGATTCAGATACCTGATGATGCACATTTGCACCGAAACAAATTCCTACTCTGTGTAGCTACACAGAATATGGCAATAAAAACCTCTTGAATCTTGAATCTTGAATCTTGATTCTGGATTCGTTAGCAAATACTTTTAGGTTGGGATACACTTGACATAGTGTATCCAAGCATTCCTTTGTTTAAACTGTCTCTCGCTAGCTTACAGCTCCTCACAACCACAAGCTAACAGCATAGCAAAAAAAAAAGTGGAAACAATATTGGAGCTATCCATTTGTACAGTTTTGAGCCAGATGAAATTTTATCAGAGCAGGGAGACTTCAGCTCGCCCATCGCAGTTGCTGCGTCACAAACACAAGCTTTTTTAAACTGCTCCATGAAGCAGCAAGAACAAGATTTTCCAATGGAGTGGGTCTTTCAAGACGCCCCTTTTTTGGTGTTTTTAACAGGTTCTTGTAGCCTTTTTCTCATGATGAAGAATATATATAAAATAGTTTAAGATTAAAATTGGGCTTCTGAGTATTTATTTATTCATACTGTGTCGGATGAGGAGCAGATAAAAACACGGTGTTTGAAAAAGCGATGGGTGGGTAAAAGTCTTCTATTCAAATTCTGAATCCTCCACTTGCAGACAAAACGATCCATGTTGGTCTTCATTTTTCTCATCTCAGCTGTCATTTGGATCAAAACTGTACGGCTGCATTGCTCCAACGTTGTTCACCATCTTTTGCTAAACTAATGTTAGTTTTGGCTTATAGTTTAAACAAAAGGTTGAGGGGAAATTAGTGAAAGGCTAACTTTCATGCAAACAGTTTCAGCCTCAACTCAAAAGCAAATATCTAATGAGCTACAGCTCCTCTGCAGAACATATGTCTTAATAAACCACATAGCCTTAAGTTGTTTTATTAAAAGCAAACAGAAAAGCCATTTTAATGAGACTTTAATGGAAGGAATTACTTCAAGAAAAATACGACCTATGTATTTCTATATAAATTTTGTGAGTTTCCCTACTAAAACTGCATATTGGTTTATCTCTATTCACAGGTTGATCAAACAGATTGGAGATACAACTAGTGAAAAATATACACACACATAATAATAAAGTCATGACTTGACAACTGAGTCACAGATCTGTTTTACCATCATCAATTATTTGCACCTGCCAGTATAAAAAAATTAAAATTGATTACTTACCGCATACTTCAACAATTAGGAGTCAAATTCACGTCATCTGTTTTTACTTCTCCTGGAAGGCACACGTCATCCACATGGCAAAACATTGCATCTTCCTTTTCATCCAAGTTGGGCAGCAGCAGATCACTGCATGAGTGACATCAGAAAGCTTAGTAACTGTTTTATTGAACACTACACACATATTTTCCAATCACTGTGAATATTCTATTTTTCCTGGACATAAGCAGTAAATACAACACATTAAATGTGTTTTTAAAACCACTCACTGGATGATACAAAGCAACCCTCCCTTATGAGGTCTTTAAAATTACAAGCTCTTTGACAGTATGAAGTTGACACACAGGTCAAAAACACATTTTAAATCTATGCCAACACAAGAAGAATTAGCTGTAGTGTGGAAAAACTGTGAACCTGATAAAAATGGGCCTTAAAAGCAGCATAAGTAGTACATGTTCGCTTGCAGTTTGGGCCATGGCACTTAAAAAAAAACACTATTAGGTTCATTTTTGTGAACATTACAATACAATGCAAATCCCCTTAATGTTGCGAATATTCAACTGTAAAACTGACATGTAATCATATTTACCAACTATAGTCCTTCAGGAAAGGCCCAATAACTGCACCTGAAAAACCAAAACAAGAGAGAGAAAAAATTAACAATTAATAACATGCAGAACTGTACAAAGACAAAATTGTTCAAGAGAAATTGACATATTTATTGTCAGAACATTCCCCTGTGCCAACTTCCTTAATTTTCTATAAATTCTTGGTGTGTCCTGGATAACAACCCTTCAAAGTAAAAGCTCTAAAAAGAAAAAAAGAAAATATACATCTTACTTTTTAGTCAGTGAAATAAAAAATGAAAATATGTAGATTTTAGACTTTTCTATAAAATCTCAGTCATTTGACAACTCTCAGAGCCCAATATTTAAAAATATAACTTTTCTCAGCACTGACTATGCATATTTATGAACTTCACCTCTCTACCACAAAAAAAATCATAAATACTATTACAGAATATCATTACAATTTTCTCAGCTAAAAGAAGAACGTGTCATAAATCCCACATATCTGTGGAGTGTTCTACGAAGCTTCTGTCTGTGAGGATGAAACAAATGTTAGCGCCACATT
Organism: Oryzias sinensis; assembly: GCA_037389245.1. Lineage (NCBI taxonomy): Eukaryota > Metazoa > Chordata > Actinopteri > Beloniformes > Adrianichthyidae > Oryzias > Oryzias sinensis. The sequence goes on from CM074501.1 coordinate 26,604,146, forward strand.
TAGCATGACTGCATGTATGCTAACATCGACGGTCTGCAGCAGAACAGTACACGTAAACGATCCCAAACCTGTTAGCATCGTATCTATTAGCGAACGTAGCGTCAGTCCACGGCATTAGAAATACAAACACATGAGATTAACCTCAGCAAAATATCAAAATATTAGCGTTTTATAGAGTTTGGAAGGAACAGAAAAACTTACCGCACGCAGGTCTCTTCTGGTGTGGCTGTCAATCACGTATGGAAAGTTCCAGCAGGAGGGCGGACTGTGCGCTCTTGTTGGTCCAATCAGCAAGCAGAAGCAGACTAAGCTGCACAGCGATAGCGGGAGGTGAGGCGCCTAAAATTTGAAATTAGACACTAACCCCGTTTTCTGGAGGGAATGTTGCATTGTAATTCCTAAGTTAAGGTAACGACTAATCGATCCCATATGTAAAAAACAAAGGAAATATTGCATTAAAATAAGCAAAAGTGACAAATTAATATTTCACTACAATAAAAAAACTTTTTGAAAATTACAATGTTTTTTGTTTGTTTGTTTGTTTTTACTCTCTCCATTCATTTCTATGTTTAATGAAAAATGCCAAATGTTATTTAGAGCAAAGATAAAGTAACTATTAATAATTGCCATTTGTTATGACAAATTAATGTTTCACTACATTAAAGAAACAGTTCTGTTCAATATAGGATTTTTGTTTGCTTGTTTGTTTTTATCCTTTTTATTAATTTCCTTTTTTATATATAAAAATGCCAAATCATGTTATTCAGACAGGCCGTGTTTATTTTAGGTAAACATGTTTAATGAGAACTAGTTAACAGCCAAAAAATTAACTCGAAGTCTGCATTTTTTTGGGAAATTCTGATCCACCCACCCATCTATCCATCTATCTTCTGCTCATCTGGGGACCAGGTTGCAGAGGCAGCAGTCTAAGCAAAGATGCTCAGACTTCCCTCTCCCCAGCCACTTCCTCCAGCTCGTAGAGGGGGACCACACGTCGTTCCCATTCCAATTGAGAGACATAGTCTCTCCATTGCATTCTGGGTCTTCCCCGGGGCCTCTGCCCATGCCTGGAAAACCTCCATAGGAAGGTGTCTGGAAGGTATCCAGACCAGATGCCTGAGCCACATCAATTGGCTCCTCTTGATGTGGAGAAGCAGCGACTCTACTCTGAGATCTCTGGGTGACCAAGCTTCTCACCCCGTCTCTAAGGAAGTGCCCAGCCACCCTGCGGAGGAAGCTCATTTCAGCTGCTTGTATTCAGAACCTTGTTCTTTCGATCATGTCCCAGAGCTCATGATCATGTAGATGAGTATAGGAATGAAGATTGACTGTTAAATTAAGAGCTTTGTTTTCTGGCTTAGCTCAGTCTTCACCACAACGGATCAGTATTGTGACTGCCTAACGGCGGATGCCACTCCATTCTGCCTATGGATCTCACGCTCTGATCCTCCCTTACTCGTGAACAAGACATCAAGATATTTAAACTACTCCACCTGGGGCAGAAGCACTCCACCCATCCAGAGAGGGCAAACTACCTTTTGCCGATCAAGAACCATGGCCCCAGATTTAGCTGTAAAGCGGTCTCAGACTTAGCACCACCATGTCTGAGAACCTCATCCCAGCTGCTTCACACTCTGCTGCAAACCGCTCTAATGTATCCTGAAGGTCCTGTCTTGATAAACCCAACAGGACAACATCATCTGCAAAGAGCAGAGAAGAAATCCTGTGGTCCCTGAACTAGATCGCCTTCTGGCCCTGGCTACGCCTGGAAATTCTGTCCATAAAGACTATGAACAGAACCAGTGATAAAGGGCAGTCCTTTCTCACCAATAAAGAGCTTTTTGCCCTTTATCTGACCTGTTCCACCGGACAGGTCAGATAAAGGGCAAGAGCTGTGGCCCCGGCTGTTGAGGATACAAAAGCCCAGGCCACAGCTTGCTTAGACTGCCGGCATCCCTTACTTCGCATCCCTTACTTTTGGTGTCCACCACCGGGTTCGGAGGTTGCCACCACAAGCGGCCCCAGAGTCATTGCGAACACAGCTCCTAACAGCAACAGAGACAGTGGAGGTTGAAAAATTGGTCCACTTGCACAAACTCATGTTCCTTCCCGTCCATAGAGGTGACATTCCATGGCCCTAAAGTCAAGCTCCATGACTGGGGTTTGGGCCGCTGAGGCACCCGCATCCAACTGCCACCCACTCTCCTTTTTATACCTTCTTCATGTGGTCACCGCTGAGGTTTCTTCGTTTTTTCCAGAATCCGTTTTTTTAGGAGTTTTTCCTTACCGCAAAGGGGGGTCTAAGGGCAGGGATGCCAGTATAGCTTAGTCAGTTCGTTAGTTTATTTTACTATTTAAGCCCATCGAGACGACTGTTGTTGTGATTTTGGGCTACACAAATAAAAATTCAATTGAACTGAATTGAATCCTGCAGGTGGAGGGGCCACTGGAGAGTGATCCCGCATCGTTTTTTCAGGATGGACTTGATCGGGTCCATGAGAGGAGCCTCTAACCCCAGGCAACAAAGGGGACTTTGGTTTAAAGCAAGTTACAGTCATGAATTTTTAGATTTTATAGCAAATCAGTGCCTATTCATCTTGTTTAAAGTGCAAAAATTACTATTTGTGAAAATCTATGTAGTGCAACAGCCGTCCACCCTGTTTATCTAACAGTTTCCTCCTGCTAAAAGCATTTCAGTTCCTTATTAGGGGATCCTAATAAGTTGACTATTCCAGGCACATTTCCTGTAGATTACTCCGCTACCCTCAAAAACAAATAACAAAAACAAAAAAACAAAAAAAAGGAACATTGGCAGGACAAAGGGAAATGGGAAACTTTGTTGGGTTCATCCAAAATCCACCACCAACAAAAAATGCTTAGTTTTGAGCTTTGATAAAATCTAAACACTGACTTAAAACAAAACAAAAAAATTAAAGAAGGGGCTTAGCTTGCCCCAGTAAACTAGGTAATTGGGAATTGGTTTTGGCCAAATGCAGAGGTATGGGTAAATGTTTAGTATATAAAGACAATGATTAAAAAATGTATTAACAACTAATCACTAATATACTTATAAAAGTGTGGTCTCACGAAAACAAAAAATACATTGGCAACGAAAAACATTTACACACAGTAATGTTTTTTTCTTAACAAAGGACAAATGTATTTTTCACATATTTATGCTGTTGGTGGCATGAGATTATATTGTTTTCCAAATGACAAATCAACTGTGTTTATTTTATGTTGACCCGTATATTTTACAAGGAAATATCTACATATTTAACATGTTTTTATTGTTAAAATAACAAGGATATTTACTTATTTTAAATGCTACATATGCACGTAAAAAATACACCAGTTTGTTTTTTTCTCAATTACAGTAAAATTATGTTGGTATTTTACAAAATTGTACTGTAAATTTTACGGACTTTTTTTACAGTGTACGATATGCCTGTGCCTCACCAAGTTACCCTTAAGTGTTGGTTAAGTGTTTCGCTGTGACCTGTCACCCAAAGCATGCTCACAGATTTGTCCTTTCCCTCACAGAAAGCCCATATCCATTCGTAAGGGCAGTTGTGGCCAAGGCAAAAGATAAGCTTCTGCAAACCTGCTCTTGCTAACTGAATCATACCTTACCTGACTTTTAGTATGCCTTGGGAAAGACTATTTCTTCATCCCATCTCCATAGGCACACCCCAAGGCTCTGTGTTGGTGCCCCATCTATTTGCTATACACGCAAATATTCTCTTTGCATAAAGACGTAAATCGCTGCCATGTGGATGATCGTCAGGTCCAGCTCGTCCTTGTCCAGATGACATTCCTGCTTCTTTCCTGCATCTTTTAAACCCTGTTTTGCACATAAAGAGTAATTAAGACCACCTTTAAATGAATTTGTTTTTGGAAACATGTCATTTGCCTAAAGATATGATGTTGATTCTTTCTGTCAACATCCAGCATGACTTTAAAATCAAAAATGGATAACCGCAAAAAAAAAAACTGTGGTTTCTTGGTGAGTCTCTTACCTATTGTTGTAAAATCTCCAAAATTGTTCCAAAAATGAGACAGAACATCTGGTCTTTAAGAACAACTGCCACCAGCACCACTAAAAATACATTACTCTATTAGTCTTCAGCAAAAAATATTTTCATGAGATCGCTTAAAAGAAACTGATATCCCTTCTACAGTTTTAAGCGTTAATATCCCAGTTTGCACCCGTCTGACTCACAAATGTCACGCTGCAGTCCTCGGGACCTGAGGTCTTTTCATCCAACACTGCCTTTGCTGCTGCTAATTGCAGAAAAATCAGCAATAAAATCTGGAAAAAGCACACTTTTAACATGTTCACACTGGTGATATTATCTTAGAGACTTCAGAGCAAAACAAACTGCTTTGACTCTGCCTTACAACTTGGGAAAAACACTTTTATATATTTTATTTTATTAAACACATGGAAACATTTTAATGTGTGCTACATTTGCATCAAACCTGCCTTGGATATGTTTTTTTGCAACTTCTGTAACACACAGACAGCCAGATTCAGCAGCACAGTTCCTGAGGCCGGTTCTGACTGCCACTGCAACCCATGATGATAGGTTTAAAATATCTGCACAGAATAAGATGGACCTGATCGCAAGCTAATAACAGTGTACAGTCTGCACAGAATATAGGATTCATATTTGCCTTCGATCTGAACAGCCACAAAGATTTCTTGTTTTTCCATCCACTCTAAAGTTAAAAGCTGCTGTGCATACTACTGAAGGGATGTTTTCAATATTGAATAACTAAAGAATTATTGAAGGGAATTGTTACATTTTTGTTTACCTCTTTTTTTCAACGTTCACCAACTTTTGGAAGGATGCAGAGGAGCCAAGGTGAGGAGGTTCTGTGTTTATTTCAGGACACAAGTTGTTTCACGCAGGGCCGCACCAGCACGCGTCACCTCCGTCACTCCTCATTTCCACTTCCCGTGACACCTCCTTAAGAACCTTACGCCCCTCCCACGGGCAAAGACGGTATTGGACAACTGAACCGATTAAATATTGCTGTTTTGGAAGGAATAAATCCAAAACAGCAATTGTCATGAATTCATCGTAACGCTTTTGTTCAAAACTATTTACAAAGTTGGTCCACATAGATGGGGCGCTGCAACTAAGACCCAGGGCTTGAACTTTCTGGTTGGTGATTTGCAGGATGGTCTGCTGAGAGAGACTCCTCCCCTGTCGCATTCCAAACAGGAAGTACTTGCTGGCTCCAAGAAGCCAAAAGCCCATAGACTTCTACAGAGACATAAACAGCTATTACTCAGTCATTAGGCTATATTTGTCAGAATAACCATTATTGCTAGGACAGCTTTTTTTTAACATGTTTTTTGTAATCTATTTTTTAAGTATACATTTTCTTTATTGGAAGTTAATTAAGATAAAAAAATGCCAGATCCGATGCCTCAATATACTGTTAGTAGCTGGTCTCACATTGAATGTTTGAAATGTTGATTGACAGATTCTCCCAAATCTGCTTTCAAGTGGTAGGGGTGTGGACTTTCAACAAGCTCACTCCTAATTGGTAAGGGTGGTTGCCATTGAAACAATAGTCACACAGTCAGAAGTAAGCCATTTTCTATGGGTGACATAATATTTACTCAGTTCGGTTGTCCTATACCATCTTTGGGTAGAACTAAATCAGAATATATATGAGTCAGTGTGACGGTGTGGCACCGTCAGATGACGAGGGGGGGGGGCCCTCGTCATCTGACGAGTTTGTTTGTGTATTTTGTATTTATTTCATGTTTTAACATGTTTCCTGTGACCTTCCTGTGGCCTAATGAAGAGCACCGCCCGTGGGAGGGGCGTAAGGTTCTTAAGGAAGTGTCACAGGAAGTGGAAATGAAGAGTGACGGAGGTACGCGTGCTGGTGCGGCCCTGCGTGAAACAACTTGTGTCCTGAAATAAACACAGAACCTCCTCACCTTGGCTCCTCTGCATCCTTTTTCGGCGGGACCCCACCACAGTCAGAGATCGTATAATTGTGTAAAAGTAAATATTGTCACTAAAATTGTTCTTACACAGCTGCTACATTTGCAGAAAACGTAATGCATTTTGGATTTCCTAACTTCTAGTTTTAACCTCCAAAAGACAATATCACGCGATAGGCCATCTCATTCATGGTGCGGTCACCAAGAGTTCAGAGAAACACTCAGTCCTCATTGTGGATTGAACAGAATTGAATGTTTTTCTTTTGTATTTGCTTTTTTAACTCAAATCGACCACTTTGGAATGAGCTCTTGCACAGTCATTTCTCAAGTGAAGAGTGTATATAAACTAACCCCAACAACATGAACCGCTTGACTTGAGCTGTTTGAGGCTTTTTCTTTTGTCTAACAAACCACATAAAAACCACATTCTAAAATTCCCTGAACTTTTGCTATCAAGACAAATAAATCGGCTCCTTGTGCAACACCGCCTTTATAATACAGTATTTTTGCCTCCATTGAGTACACAAATATGGTGCATCAGACTTGTCTTCATGTGTTCACGTTAATATTTCATGCCTTTTTTTTTCCTTGCACGTTATCCTCCGACATCCCTCTGACAACCCTAATAAAACATTCACGTGGGAATGCGTGTATCTTAACCGCACAGAAATCTTCTCATTGCTTGCTGCTCCACGTGGGACTCATAACCACACCCAGACTGAAGATGCTGTAAATATTCCAGGCCTGCGTGCCGTGCAGAGAAGAGGGGCAAACAGGTGCTTCTCAAGCAGATTCTTGGAAACACTTTGCAGCAATCAAGTGAATTTCATTAGATACTAAATATTATTGTGCAAAAGCTGCTGCCAGTAGTTCTACTGAGGGTCATAGATAAAGCTGTTTCCAACATCTGGGTATTAAAGACAAATAAGTTTCTTTTAAGGGTATAATTTAAAAAAAATGTCAACAACATAATAAAAAAAGAGTGTGTCTTTTCATTTTTTTAGTGTCAGGTTTTCATATGTTAGGCAAATTTATGAATCTTCATATTAGCCAATCTAAACTCTAACAAAGAGATAATAAAAAAAATCATATTTTTGTTCTTAAATGTGTTGACTTAATTAAATTACTGCATCAGTGAAATTTAGGTAGGGCAAGGGGTTTTCCAGCCGACACTTTGTTTTTTTGTTTTGAGTGTGAGCTTCACTAACTGGGATTATTTTCGGTGATCGCTGCTAAAATGAAGCAGAAAAGAAATTAAACATAAGCAAGTGGAGGAAGTTTTACCTTTGGCTCTACTGGGCCTGTTTGTAGTTTTTACCTCCCTCACGACCAATTTTCCTACACAGTTCACTTTCTTTGGCATATCTCACAACCATTCAATTCAGAGAAAAACTTTGAGAATTTGGCATTATAGGGTGTATTCAGACGAGACACATTTGGTTTGCTTAAAGTGAACCAGAGTTTGTTTACCCCGTTTTTTACAGTCTGAATACACTCAGACCCTGTCTTGGGTCCAGGAAACGCTTCCACATCTTTGGAAGTGGCCTCAGATCATTTCCAATCAGACAGAGCTTTAGTTCGCTCTGAGATTCCTCAGTCTGAATAAAATCCGTCCTCATAGCGGAACAACTGAACCAAAACGGCCACCGTAGAGGACATTAACAGAAAAAAAAGAGTCCAACTGCTCACTTGTTAGAACGTTTATTTTTTTTATTTTGATTTGAAATGTTTTTTTTTTCAAGTAATTAAGTAGAAATAATACACAAAAGCAATAAAATCAAACTTAGGATAATTAGACATATTAATAAATATTGCTTGAAAGGGAGTGGAAGGAAGCAAATTTATATAATCCCACCCCTGTTCTACCGTAACCATTTTATTAAATGATCTATCTATTTATCAATTCCTAGCTTTTATCAGACAGAATTAAGAATCATAAATTATAAATAAAGCACATGACAAAGATGAATTACTTAATTATTACGCAAAAATAACTATTTTAGAAATCAACATGGCAAATGCAGATCAGTCATCCAAAATATTTGCAGATTATGTTATTTATAAAAGTCATTCATATGATTAAAACATAATACTGTATCAGTAAAATAGACACAACACTGTTTCAGGAATTTTCATAGCAAAATTTCATCAACTATCAAAAGTTAAAAAACATGTGCAAAATTATGTTACATTAGGAAAGATTTTTGAATCAATTTATCAATTTTTGGAGCAAGTGAAGTAATATCATTAACACACTTGCTCCATTTTAACACCGCTGAACACGCTTCTTACATGCTTCCTACAAGTTTCTAATGAATTACTGCCACTCTGAAGAAACTATTCAAGAAAGTTTTTTTTTATATTTTTGCTAAAAAGCCAATAATAGTATTAGAAATACCACTGGAAACACTTTTACAATAGATCGAAAGATTATCAGAGTTGGTCTTCAAGACTTTTGAACGCCTATGATCATGTTCCAATGATATTTTGATTATTTTTAAAATGGTCGAAGTTTTTTTTTTCTTTCCTTTTTGTAAACCGGTGTTATTACAACTCAGAAGTTTTAATGGTCCTCAAAAGACAAATTATTTTCTGATTTTTTATTTTATTTTTTTTGCTCACTTACTGCTTCTATAATGAATGATGGAAAATTAACATCTATGCAATGCTGGAGGTCTCTGTTTCCAAATGCTATGTTTGTGTGATCGACTCCAAACTTCTGCAATCAACGCCGTTTATGATGGTGACATCATTACATAAGAGAGCTAAAGGAAGCAACCCCTTTATGCCAACAAAACCACAACATCTCCTCAAAAAGGAAAGGCTGTGGTTTACAAGGCAGCGAAGGGAGGGCTGGAAGCCTGTTAAAATGGGACTTGCCCTGATAAGTAATTGCTGTTCGTTTTGCCAAAGACATAACATCATAAAAACAGCATCTATTTAAATCGCACTTGGCTCTCGTCTGCTGTTTTCTTAATGTGAACAACATGACGAAGTTAAGTTGCTTTAATACATAAAGCAGGTGGTCTCCTTGAGTAAAGGAAAGAAAAAAAAGATGAAAAATGTGTTTGGCTATTGCTGCATGGAAGCAGCAATCGATTGTTTTTGCTACGGATGCCCAAGGTTGCTATGAATTACTGTGTGTCATTTTGTATTAGTACAAGCAGAGACTGTAAAATAATATGATTAAGGTACTTAGAGAGTATTTTTCTAGATAATGATATATTTTTTCACATCAATGTATTATAAACATGCCTTGGTGGAAAGTTGTTGGGATAAGGCATCGTCTCTAAAATATATGGTAGATTAGGTTTAGAAGATGAAACTTTTATACTCACAAATATAAATCCTTCAAAGGATGGGAAGACATGATTTTGCCATTTGCAGCCTAAATCAGAAAACCTGTTTTGTTTTCTAGGACATAGTTTATTGTAACCATGTGGTGGCCCAAGCCAGGGTCTCTTTGTGCTGTTCCCAAGTCCGGATAAATTGAGAGGGTTGTGTCTGGAAGGCCTTTCGATGTAAAATCTTTGCCGGACCAAATATGCAAATAAGACCTATGATATCTATACTAGATTGGTTGAGGCCTGGGTTAACAACTGCCATCTGTGCTGTTCAACAACACGGTGCTCATGGAAGCTGGACTTGGTTATGGATGCAGTGAACGAGGACATAAAGGTAGGTGGTGTTCGTGAGTATAGCATGAACAAGACAGAGTTAGATGGAGGAAGCTGATTCCCTATGGCAACCCCTGAAGGAAAAAGTTGATAGGAAAATCATAATAATAAGAAGAAGTTTCTAGAGTTGGACACACACACTTCTGCAAACCTGATTATAACACCTATATAGCTAGGTAATTCATAAAAGCAAATATGAAATATCCTATATACATTTTTCCAAAAATACTTTTTTCAGTGAAAGATGGAACAACTGCGTCTGCATAACAAGCCAAGAGACTGCAGCTATTTTCAAGGAGTTCAATATCAAGAGGAGCCACCAGACAAGACATGCCATCTGGGAATGAATGGATCTGAAAATTACAGCAATTTTGGTAAAACATTTAAATGTGTTTGTTTTCTATGTCAACAAATGAAAAATAAGACATTACAATAAAATGTTTGTTCGCATTTAATGTTAAAATAGTTCAAAGAAAATTGAATGGCAGGCCCTCAAATATATTCACCTCACCAAATCCGGCCCTCTTTGCACAAAGTTTTGACTCCAGCTTGGACGAGGAAAATGGAGACGTACATGGATCTATTTGTCTACAAATGGATGCATCGGAAGTGGAGCAGAACAGGGGACCTGTTGCCCGCTCATGGTATTTTCTACGCCACAAAGAAGTATTTCTTTTGTCTGCTCCAGATTCACAATGATTTGACTATAGAAATACTCAGAAATGGAAGATTAAATTTCTTGATTGAGTATATGTCCTTCATTATGAGAAAAATGCTACAAGAACATGTTTAAAAAACACCCAAAAAACAATTCTCATTGGCGTGGTTCTTTAAAAAGTCAGTGTCAGTGAGATGCTTTGGATAAGTGACCTTCAGTGAGCAGTGCACAGAAAATAAAATCTTATTAACTTCCACAAATCAACAGAGGGGTAAATGAAAAGTTAAATGCCAGTTTGATTAAGATTACTAATAAATCTGATGCATGATTTTAATGTCGTTGACATATATTTAGCAGGAACACAAGAATCAAGTTCCTGCTTTTTGACCCATTTAGCCTTTTCCCATGGTTGAGTTTTTACAATGCGTGGACACAGAAGAATGAATCAGAAGGCGTAAACAGCCGTGCCCCGACCACAACACTTTCAGAGCGTTACGACACAAAGCTTGACTGAAATCTACAGAGGAGAAAATGAATCTGAAGAATATGGATCTCCCGTTGGGAGTTTATCATCATCTGAAAGTCAAGGCAGACTTTCAGACGTTTCTGTCATTGTGAGCTTTAGTAATCCTGGCGTGCTTGTTCAACTTAACCACATAATCGAGGCATTCTTCAGAGGAAGTTTCTGTACGTTCTGGGTGGTCAGCCCCGTGTGACGCTCTCTCCTCAACAACAGTGTTGACAAATTGGGACCTTTGTGTATTTTTCACGTGTTCACTTGATCTGAAGAAAAGAATCATAATGACCGAGCAGTAGCCATGGTGTCTGCTATTTGCTTTGTCAGGTTCCACCGCCGCATTGAGGTGAGCGTTAACACCAAACAATAGATTCTTCTGAGTCACATCCCCAATACTGTAAACCTTTGAATCACTGGCTTTTTCCTGCTCTTTGAGGCGTTGTTTGGGTGCAAGGAATTCAGGCCCTTTGCAGCCCATTACTGAACAAAAGATTCAGAGTTGTTCTGCATTACAGTCTGTACTCACCACGGTGCCTGACCTCGTGCACGCCCCTGTTATCGTCATTGCTAGATAATAGCGATCTTGTCTCCGCCTGTTTGTCTTTTCTCCATCGTTCGATTTTCTTGTTGCCGTGGTAACACTGTGTGTCACTGAAACCACAGTTGGTGCGTTTACTCATTACCTAAGTCCATTTACATTCAAACCTCTGTTATTTAATCATCATATTATAGTCAATCAATTAAACAACATAGCTCAAAACGCTTTACAATTACAAACAATAAATGAAAAAAAGAAAATCAACGCCAAACCACCCCTTTGTTCTCCCCTCTCCCCTCCATTAACACATACACCCCATGACCCCACATACAAAGAATAGTTGCACAAAAACATGACAAATTATAAAAGAGACGTATGGCTTGGCTCTGCTGTGAGAAGACAGAAAGTGGGATTCTGTAGTTTTCAACTGAGCGGTACGCTCCGGTTCGGTACAGTTTAGAATGGTCCAGGCTTTTCAGTTGAGCATTTCCGCTCAACGTTGGACATCCAAGGTGCATTGACTTATTGTGTAGTTTTGCATCATGGTTGTGCGACTACAGCAAGAGTAAGGCTATCAACAACTACAACAATGGAGGTCATCCAGCAGCTCAATTTTTTTCTGCCTGGCTTTTTGGAACTTCGCATATACAGTAAACCCTTGTTTTTCGCGGGGGTTACGTTCCAAAAAGAACCCTTGATAGGCAAAATCCGTGAAGTAGAAATCTTTATTTTTTTTTTTTACAATTATTATACAATTAAATATTCTTTTATACATTGAAAAGAAAGATCAAACCATTTTGGGCTCAAGCATTTGTTTCACAAATAAAAGTACATTAGAAACGTTTTTTTCAACAAATAACTTCTGTACTGTACTGTCAAATAATAATTTGAATCATCGATGTGAACAGAAGGCTTCTAATCGCTGAGATTAGCCCCGCCCACCGCAACCCGAGGAATTGGATTTAACGGGAGAAAATTGAAAATGATTATAAAAAAAATACAAAGTACAGTGGGACAAATAGTGGCTCAGGTGTATTTCACTGCTCTTCATACTGAGCCGCTGCATCCTGACTCCGCTCTGCAGTGTTTTCTTCTTTTGAAGCCCGCGGTGCAGCTGTGTTTGTTCGGGAGAAGAACATAGTGATAGGCAGTTGTAGACACTCTTTTTTCTTCTTTGCAAAAAGATCCTTATACACCGACATGCCACCATCAAGAGGATTTGCACATACGTTATATAAAATTGTCAAGCTGATTTACGTACGTGCACATATAAACTGCAACATTATTGACGCACAGCTAGAGAAGAAGCAGAGTGACTTTTTAGCCAATCAGAATGCAGAACACAATGCACGATGCAAATCTGTGAAGTAGCGAAACCGTGAAAAGTAAACCGCGTTATAGCAAGGGATCACTGTACAAGTCATTTAATGTTGTTTGAGAGAAGATTGTGGGCAGCGAAAGAAATATGCTGGTGCTTGTTTGGTGTTTTCTTTTGTCATACTGAACTTCAGTCAGGCAACGGGTTTCAACAATAGCTCCGCCCTAACCGGTCCGTTACATTTTTCTATTGACCTACTACCAAGGGGGATAAAAAAAAGGTATAGTTTGGTCTGGCTTTTTGGGTCAATGTTAAATTGGAAACACTCAGAATATTGTACCGGACCATACCATAGGCTTATGTATACCAGGAGCCAGAACAGCCACAGAACATGGCCATGGTGCCAAACCACACCGGACAGTAAAATGGTGCACACCCTGCACTATGCCATTGTTCTATCATGCTTTACAGGTCTTCCCTCTAAAGAATCACTTCAATTAAAATTGTGTTCTCTTAAAATTTCCTGCCATTTTTCTCATGATAAAGGACACATGTAAAAAAATTAAGCTCAAAATAGCATTCTTGAGCATCTATTTATTTAATGCATTGTGGATCAGGAGCAGATGAAAAAATGCTGTCTAAAAAACAGTCTATTTGTGATGTAAAAAATACTCTGTGGGGGCCACAAGCTTCCGGCTTGCCTCTATTCTGATGCATCATCTTCTAGACGACTAAATCCATGTACGTTTACATTTTCTCTCGTCTGAGCTGGCAATGGCTCTAAACTGTACAGATGGGTAACTCCAATATTGCTCACTATTTTTGTTGCAACGGCAATGCTAGCTTCAGGGTTTGATGAGCTGTAAACTATCAGGAGAGTGTTAAACGGATGGATAGATCAATTAATCGACCAATCAATCAATCAATCAATCAATCAATCAATCAATCAATCAATCAATCAATCAATCAATCAATCAAAGCTTTAGCTACATAGCACTTTTTATATAAAAACATAACACAAAGTACTTTACATTAAAACAAAACAAAATAAATAATATAACAACAAGCATGAAAATTAAAATAAACAAGCACAAAAATTAAAATAGGATCCCCCTTCCCATACCCACACACAACCCCCCACCTCTTTCACACCTCCCACCCCCTAACTGTTGGAGATAGACAATGAGAAACAAGATGAGCATGAAAACTAGATGTTTGTTGTTGGAAATGCTAATATTTGGGACGTCCCTCTCTGTGAATAGCTGCATAGCCAGCCAAATGCAGCATCACAGGCGGGGACCCTAGCTAAGCGGCGATGCAGGTCCCCATCTAGAGCTGCAGCGGCTAACAGCAGCCGACCCAGAAGGGGAGGTCCCAGCTGAGAAAGCACCGGAAATAAAAATGAGAATGAAAAACTAAACATATCGATAAAAGCAATATACAAATAAACAATAAAACATTGAAATAAGATACATTAAAATAAATCATTAAAAATCTATTGTAGATTCATAAAACAAGAAGTAGTAAAATTAGTTAAAAGTCAGGTTAAAAAGATGAGACTTGAGACTTTTCTTAAAAGCATCAATGCTCTCTGCGGCTCTCGAGTCCTACGGCAGACTGTTCCACAAACGAGGGCCATAGTGTTGAAAAGATGCCTCTCCTTAAGATTTTGTTTTCACCGAATTTTCAGAAGACTAGAGCAAGAGGATCTTAGGGGCTGACCGTGAAGACCTCCAAAACTATTAAAAGTATCTTCAAATCAATCCTGAAGGATATGAGGAGCCAATGCAGGGATTTTAAAATTGGAGTCATGTGAGCCCGCCTCACATCACTCCGGTGGGGGCGGGGTTGCTTTGCACTAACGGTCCCGCAGGTACCATAACCATTTGGCCTGCAACAACCGTTTTGGGGTCCTTCAACTAGAGCTGAGGTCACATTATGTGATTGGCTGTCCGTTGGTCCGATGACGTATCGGATAGTTATTGGTCTGAACAAATTACTATACCACCACAGAAGAAGATATTATGCGGTCCGTTGTAAACAAACAGAGCTCCGACACAGAGTGAGATTATCTTCTGAACGTGCGTTTATTATTATTATTATTATTAAGTGCATTTGCAGTTGAATGGACTTCTGTCCGAACCCTTCTCCAGATCGCACACTATAACAAAGCACCTTCCCTGCCTGCGAACACGAAGCTACGAGACTCCAGCTGCTCTGCTCAGAGATACAGTTCGCTTGTGTGGAGCAGCCGGTTCATTCTAATAGCCACAGATCTTTTTACAAAGTGGCTTGTGGCAAAATCTCTCTATTAACACTATAAAAAATAATGTCAGACACAACTTAAGAGGGAAAAGAACCTTGGGTTACAAAAGGAAACGTGAAATGAAAATATGTAGAGCCCGAGCAGATCTCCACGCTACGTAGTTTGTCCAAGTAGGGTTACCGTAGTGTGACGTTATCCGCAGTCGAAAGGACCCTGAACAGTTATTGCAGGGCAAATGGCTATGGTACCTACAGCGCCAACAACTCAGAGGAGAATTTCTGATTAATTCCTGCTGATCTGCAGAAATTTGTCCTAGAAAACGACACAGGTTTTTTTTATTTTGGCTAAAATGACATAATTATAATTAAAAGAACACAGGGAATGCTTCTCTTTAGAAAATAAAGAAATTTAGTCTGTAACCCTTGTGCTATCTTCGGCACTATATTACATGAAATCTTTACACCTTTATCATGGTAGGAATAACATGTCAAAGTAAGGGTGGGGTCATCTAAGATAGCACAAGGGTTAAAGCAGGAGGCAATACGCAAACAAAATGAAATAAATCCTCCCTCTTGGAGTTTGCAGATACTGTCAGTCATCTCACAGAATTTATCATCAGCCTCCCAGAAAAGTAGCTTTGAAAACATTTCCAAGAGGAAACTGCTTGATGAACCCTAAGTTTTTTGTAAACAGTCACCTCTCAATGTCTACTCCTTGAGGCTGGAAGACTAATCCTGATGCAAAAATTAAAGTTAAACACAGATTTTCATCAGACTTACATCTGGTTTGTAATGCAAGTCTGATGTGGAGCATAGTGCAAGATGATTTCAACGATATTTACTTAAATACAGAATCTGTTTTATGCACTTTTACAATCCAGTAATATGAAATAATAGTTATTTGCCAGAAACGACCAAATATGCAAATCAGACCTATGATATTAATACTAGATTCCAAAGTTTGAATTATACTCATAATGTCTGACAGGCATGGTGCGGGTCACACTAGTTGCACTTAATTTGGCTGCAAATCCAGGCTGACATTAAACTCTGACGTTCTTGTTTGGTAGGGTGTGTAGTAGTTCTGCACCACTACACACATCTGCTCCACCCTTACCTGTAACCTTCCAAGAGACTTTCCGAAATGATTTTTAAAAAAATGACAAAGCTGTCAGCACCGCAGAAGGTTGAGAATCATATGACAAGAGGCAGACGTGTTGAGGATATCTACAGTACGATAAAGACAAGTTCCCGAAGGTGTCAGGAAGATTATTTTTGAGTGAAATTTCTGGACTAAGCCCAAAAATCACAGGGGGAATCTTATCATTCACTAAAGTTGCTGAATGGATTTTGATCACACCAATGAATAAGTCCTTCAAAGCTGCATTTCTTTCCACCAAAAAAGTGCATCTAATGCTGTCTGGTATAAAAAAGTCTGTGGGAATAAAAAAAAAAGAAAATGGTGAAGCAATCAACCGTGCTGCATACTCACTGCCCTTCTGGCCTGATTGCTTCATCACAGTTTGAGTTGGGTGTTCATCTGAAGAAAAAAGATCATTTCTGTTGTGCTGCAAACAAAGTGTGCGTCCAGGTCTACATACTTTTTGCCACATGGCAAACTTGGATTCAGACAGTGCTTACTCTTTGCAAATTATCCAAGTCAAATCATCTCAGGATTCCAGTTTTCAGAGTAAAAGGTTGAATTAAATAAAATTAATCAAGGGTTTTGGTGCTCATTAGAGATGCTTGTTTGTAGAATTCAATTCAATTCAATTTTATTTATATAGCCCGAATTCACAACAAGAGACGTCTGGATGGGCTTCGTATAGGTAAGGCAGAAGAGAAATGCTGTAGCTGTATCATTCTTCTGTGATCCAAGTCTTTAATATTCTTAATTTATGCTCATACAAAACCTGCTCTGCATGAGTTTAAACAGAGAAAACATCTATTGTCAGGAATTATGGCAACATTACAGTTTTTTTGTTTCTGCAACCATTTTTTGGCTAGAAGTGAAATAAACCCCATTTGACGTACTTCAAACAGAGAAATGACAGGACCTGGTCATATTTCTTTAATGCTGCACTCCCCAGAGAGGAGATGTAAGAACATCCAACCTTATTTCAGGTAAAGAAAACACAGCTTTTCAGTCCATTTAGAATGGTGGCCTGAAACAAGAGGAGCAGTCAGCTTTGTTTGGCGAGATGAAGAAAAACACAGCTGAGTGTTTTTCACTGTAGAGAATGCCATAACTTGGTTTTTCCATGACTAGCTTTACTGACTAACAATTATTATTGGGTGTCAGTGATTTCCTCCACTTGGCATAAAAAAACACTTATCTCCACATTTTATTAAAACTTTTAATACCCTCATTACTGGCTGCATCAATCAACTGTTGCTGTTTTTTCTGTTTTTGTTTTTTACAGTTGGTGCTTTTTATTATACAGCTTGAGAATCATTCTCTAAGATTGACAGTTTGTAACTCAATATTTACTGGTACTTCTAAATAAAAGAAATATTAAAAAAGTTCTGTTTGGGAACTCTAAAACCAGCAGAGGTTGGTGCATATTTGAGGAGTTTCAACCATTGCCTGTATATGAGAGCTGGACTGAGTGACCCCTCCCCCCTTGCATTCCAAACATGAAGTACCCACAGGCTTCAAGAATCTAAAATAACAGAAGCTTCTATTGAGAAATAAACAGCCATTACTCAGTCGTTCTGTTTGTCAGAATAACCATTTATGCTCTGCAACCTTTTTAAACATGTTCTTGCTAATCCTTTTTTTAATTTTTTTAATTGTGCAAATAATTCCAGTTATAAACTGACCAATCATATGCCTCAATAAAAGTATGTAAAGGTAAGCGTTTTACAGGTTTCCTGTAGCCTGCTTCCAAGTGGAAGGGGATGTGGACTTCCAACTAGCTCACCCCTGATTGGCATAGAAACGATGACTCAGACCAATCACTGCTTACTGATGTTGTCTGCTGCCAACATGACTTTGTCCGTATCGCAAAAAACTGGCAACAGAATTGACTTCATTTTGTTGGAGTTTGAAGTTTCAGTTCTCATCTGGTTTCAAGTCCATTATGTTTTTGACTTCAAAGTGTTTGCAGATATGTAGCAATTAAACATGTAGTTCCCCTTTTTGGCGTAAATGGCGTATACTTATATATATACGCCATATATATACTCATATAGCGCCTTTCTTCCTACAAGGACAAAGCGCTTTACAGTCACAGACCCATTCACCCAGTCACACACACATTCACTCACACATTCATACACTTTTTTCCCATCCATTGCAAAAGATGTGATATTTATACAGAACTACTGTTCTGTATAAAACATATATAAACGATAACTGAGGATAGCAATACAAAACAGATGAACACAGCTTAATATAGGTTGCTACAGTCTCCACCCCAACGAAGCTCCTCATCCCAATGCGACACACATAAGTCACAAAGGTGCAGGAGGGAGGTTTTCTCCGTCTCTGGGGCCTCTGGGAAGAAATTACAGGTGGTGATGTCTGTTGACCTATGTCCACCTGCTGCTGTGGGGGGAGGTGAAGGTGGGGAGTTAGCAGGGTGATCATCGTCAGGATAAGGGCTGTAGCTGTTAGGTCCCTTGGGGGGAGATTAGGCCTCCTGGGGGGCTCCTGTGGGCGTGCATCACCCCGATAAGGGGCAGACCTGTCTCTTTGCAGGGTCACACGCCTTCCCACAGATGGGATCTTAACCCTATAGACCAGGGGTCGGCAACCTTTTTTACTCAAAGAGCCATTTGGGACCGCCCCTAATAAAAAAGAAAGCACTCGGAGCCACAACCCGTTTTGACATCATTATATATATTATGCATGTATATATTATTCAAAGGTGCTCATTACGTCGATCGCGATCTACCGGTCGATCTTCAATGACATGAGTGTAGATCGCGGGCCAGAAAAGATAAAAAAAAAAAAAGTACTTCTTTAAAATCCACCAGCCAACCAAAATCCTCACTGAGAAGTAAGGGACTTGATTGACATGTAGATTGGCCAATCGGACATCGTCTGAAGCATACGTCGCTGCAAATGCACATTATGTTCTTTAAAGGATGATACCACAGCGACGTGTGGGAGGAGCTACTGGTTCTGGTCTGATCGCTGCATGGAGCGATGTGTTTATCAATGCATGGTAGACACTGAGAATGTGGAGAGATCAGGTTTATTATTTTGAAGAGTTCTACTTGGTAATCATGTTTCCATGTTTGAGTTTATAAAATCATCCCAGGGAAAGTCTCTGCTTCACCTCCCGCAGGGAAAGCTGCGTCTGAATCTGACGCCGTGTTTGCATCTCTGACAGAGTTTGAAGCCAAAGCCCCTCCCCCGCCTCTCCACCTGCTTTTCCTCTCTACCTGTTCACCTGTTCACGTCCTCTGCAGCTGAGATTTGTTTCCCCGCGCTCCTCAGTGTATTCTACAGAGAGAGCGCAAAATACGGTAGTCAGGGCGCTCCAGCGCCGCACAAGGATGAAGAGCCGGTCGCAGGTTATAGTGGGGATAGAGCGGGTTAAGCAAATGAATGAAAGAAGGCGGCCCGCTGAGGAAATATTCAATATTGTACACATGTTATTATTAGTCTGAACTATGTTTTTTTTTTTAGAATTTTTTTTCATTTCATCAGTCCAGTACGGGAAAAAAAACATAATCAAAACTTGTGTTGTTGGGCGGTTTTTGGCTGGGTCTGGTGGTTTTCAGATGACT
The DNA here is from genome assembly GCA_037389245.1 of Oryzias sinensis. Lineage (NCBI taxonomy): Eukaryota > Metazoa > Chordata > Actinopteri > Beloniformes > Adrianichthyidae > Oryzias > Oryzias sinensis. Next base: position 26,623,827 of record CM074501.1, read on the forward strand.
TTTGGGCTGGAAAACTGTGACTATCTGGCAACACTGGCGCGAACTCTCAGTCTGTCATCAGCGAGTTGGTCTCTGCCCCGCGGCACGTCACGTTCCCGGCAGAAGATCGGAGTGTTTATTGAAGCCGCCCCGCGTGTCTCCTCCTGCTATCAGCTCTGCAGGTCTCGCCCCATAAATACGAGCTCATTACGAAGCTGTTTTTTACGTGGCTCGCGCTTCGTACGGAGCCAGTAGCGCCTTTGAAATGCCATGAAAAATGAACAAACTAAAATAAAATTTAATTATTATGAAATACTCATTATTTTACAAAGTCACAGGGAGCCACAACAGATGGATGAAAGAGCCACATGTGGCTCCGAAATGATGGGTTGCCGACCCCTGCTATAGACCATGACTCCCATCTTCTTAACCACCTCCCAGGGCCCCACCCAGTGACAGTCCATCTTGGGGCATTTGCCCTTTTTTATCTTCGGGATATACATCTACACCAGGTCTCCTGCTTTCAAGTCTTTGCCTTTGGCCTTCAGGTTGTAGTTCCTCTTCTGCCTGATGTCAGCTTTCAGTAGCTGATCGCGGGAAAAGGCGTGAAAGAGGTGGTGATGTCCGTTGACCTATGACCACCTGCTGCTGTGGGGGGAGGTGAAGGTGGGGAGTTAGCAGGGTGATCATACGCCAGCTTTCTGGCGTATTCCAGTCCAGGCGCAGCACCCAGAACATCAGGGGGTTTCCCAGAGGACATTTCTGCTGGGGTGTGTAGCTGACGTTCTAACATGAGCCAGGCAGGTGTGCAAAAGGTGGAGTCTTGCACAGCAGACCTGTATGCCATCAGAACAGGGGGAAATGCTCATCCCAGTCACGCTGATGTTCTGATGTAAGTATGGCTAGTTGCTTTACAAGGGTCCTGTTGAAATGCTCGACCACGCCATCACTCTGGGGGTGTAAGAGAGTGCTCCATGTCTTCTGCATGCCCAAGCGATCACACATGGCAGAAAACACGGCCGACTCAAAGTTCCTCCCTTGGTCACTGTGAATGACCTCGGTCGTGCCGAACCTGGAGAACATTTCTTCCAGGAGGTCTCCAAGGTTTCTTGAAGGGTGCTAGGATGGGTCAGTTGCGTCTGCACCTACAGTTTTTTCTGGGACAGGGCTCGTTTGAACTGATCCTTCGCTAGCTCGCTTTGGACTGCAGTGGCCATGTAAGGGTAGGCTCTTCTTGTAAATGCTTCAATGTCAGAGGGCAAAACCCGGAGTGGCTCATCTGTCAGTCTCTGTTTGTTTGCCAGCTCCGAGCTCAAAACAGCAGGCTGGTTAAATGACGCTGGAGAGCTTCAACTAAAGCGCTGAAGTCACCTCGTTCTTCTGGACTAAGCAGCAATAGACTCATCTGTGAGGCACAGAGCCAGCTGGAGCGCTTTAATGTCCTCTGACCAGCCCGCGGCCCGAGCTCACACTACGAATCAGGCATAGAAGGCATCCCAGTTGGCCTTACCGGAGTATTTAGGCATTTTCATTTGTAGCTGGTTGTACGGGGTGGCACCATCTTTGTTTACATCCTGATACACGGCACTTCGGCGGTTGTTGTCGCGTCGGTGTCTTTGTGGGCTGCACCTGCGGTGAGTTCAGCCAACCTCATGGCCGCCTCCCTCAGGCGAATTATGTGCTTATTCTTGTGGAGAAAATCCGCCTCACTTCCAGGAGAAGTCTCGTAATCACGGTACTCCTTCTCCTCCTTGATTTTCTGACTTTTGACACCAGTGTAACATCCTGCTGGACTTAATGAAAAGTCGGAGACAGCCGTTTCCAAATGTGAAGCACTACTGTAGCATAAATAGTTGCTATCGACCGCCACTACACCACACACAGCACAAAATGGAAGACTTGCCTTGACACTGTCTCTTCATTCCATTTCCATGCATACACACTCTCACGACACTCCTGTATATTCCACACGCTCCTCCGCCCCCACCCACACTCCTCCAATCACATTCATCTAACTGACTGGAGCTCCAATGTAAACACAGAACACAACAAAAACACTTAATGCTAACCGAGGATAGCAAAACAGAACAGATTAACACAGCTTAACATCGGTCGCTACAGTATGTTTACAGAATCAACAGCTTTTACTACTTTTGATACCTGTGTGTTTGTCCCTCTGCTTGAGTCCCACCTCCCACTCACCAATGATGTCTACAAATTGAGTGTAATATTAACTGCAGAGGATTGGATGCACATCTGTATTTAAAAAATATCGAACTCTCCCTTTAAATTAATACAGTTTAATTGAAAAAATGTAAAAGTATTTAATGTTATAGTAAACTAAATCGATACATATGATAATATATTACCTTTGTCACACTATAGAATTAACTTTGAATGAAATATAATAGTTACTTTCCCAAGCTATTTTCCTAGGGGTGGTCCTGGCAGTGCAGACTCTACCTGGAAGGGGCTGTTCCTCACTTTGTGACATCACAATGTGAGAACCAGCTCGTTTTCGTGGATTGGGGGGGGGCGCTGGTGCTCAGAGAGCAGGTTTTTGGAGGAATACTCAGAAATCAAAATACACTGGGTTTTTTTTTGATTGACGAATGAACATTATTAAACATTAAAAGCACAAAAGTTGATTTTGCATGATTTAGGCCCTTTAAAGTTGTTTTGGCATTCTCCACTGAAAATCATGGTCATTTTTGCTTTATGAATGACAGTAAACCAACAAAACGAATCCAATCATACACACTGCATGGCAATGAGGTGACCAGCAGATTGCAAAGAAAACATTTCAAAATCAGTGTAAAATGTCTGTACTGAGTATATATTTCGGCGGCTGTAAGAAGAAGAACTTACTCCTTTACTAAAACCTTCATGAGAATCAGACTTGGAAAGAAAGGAATTTCTCCCAGATGGGTCATGATGGGAGAAAAAAAAATAAATAAAAGTAAAAAGCTAAAAGGGATCAGGTCAAATGTTTGTCTCCTTACTGAACTGAAGTTGCTGCTCTCACAAATTGGAAGTGGACTGGAGAATAGTAAAGAAGTCAATTTGGACGGTGTTTCTAAAGGTTGACATTCGCTTCAAAGGTTATTAAACTTATGACTTCTAATCATTTCACATTCATGCGTGGAACCAACTATACACGTAAAAATAAATCCAGCCACAGAGAAGAGCCACAGATAAAGCATTCTGACCTGCTTGACTGCTTGATTAGATGTCAGTCTCTTATGCAGAGCTGCATGCCAATTTACCATACTTGTGATCTTTATCTAATCTACAACTGAACAAATCTTTCCCGTCAATCTACTGTTTTAATCAGCAAAACTAGCTAAACAAGCTTAACTTACTAACATTACTGTATGCAGTGGAGCACTCTTAACACTTTCTGAAAATTGTATCTTCCCACTTCTCTTTTTTTCTTCCATCCATCTTCTACTTAAACCTTTTTCGGGGTTGCATGGTTGCTGGAGCCTATCCCAGCCACTGTTGCTTGAAGCTGAGGTACGCTCTTGATGGGTTGCTTGTCCACTGCAGTGCTCTGACTGCTCTTTAAGAAATGTGTAAAAACAGCCATAATGGGAGGGAATCCAGATGGGGACAAAGAGAGCAGGTCTTCTGGCATCCTCCTGTATGTTTGGATGCACGTTTGCATGGTACATTTGCATCATCAAGATTGAGATTAGCATCCATCCACAACTGTTCTCTTTCACACCAGCTCCCATATCTCCTCACCGTAAACTTCGTTGCCAGTAGCCACCCTTACGTATCTCCTTCTCTGCTTTTTATGTTTTTTTTTATTATTGTTTTAGCTTCACACAGAAGTAGAAATACTGGAAAGCTGATTCTTGGGAAACATGGAGGTGCGTATCGTCACAATCAGGCTCACATTGTGAAAAGATGGTATCCAACGCATGCCTGAGCCTGTTTCCTACATTTGGCTAACAATGAGAGGACATGGTTCATTACATGGCGATGCTGTTGTATTAATACACATTAGCATGACTTCACTTTCTTGAGATTCACCCCCAAACTTCTATAAAAGTAGCTTTGTCAAACACAAAAACAAAAGAGAAAAGAAAAACTGGCATTTTGACCGTTCACTTACAAAAGCAAAACTGGTTGAGTTTTGATCAGCTGGGGGCATCTCAGTATGATGCTACCTTCATATCCTTGTGTTTCTTAAAAAGATGTAAAAATTGGGGGTATTTTTTTGCATGTCCTGAAGCACATGAGCTTAATCTTTTTTGCACATGTTTGCTATTAGAAAAATGCCACAAGAACATGTTAAAAACACCCAAAATAGTAAATAGTAAATTTAAAAGATTTTAAGTCGTAGATTTACTAGAAAAAACTTGTAAATTTACGAGATTCAAGTCGAAGAGTGAGCACACAGAACAACAAGTGAACACTATGAAGCACGCAGCAGAACAGAGCGACTAAACTTAATTGAACAGGTGAGCTGAATGTTTATTGATAATGTTCCAAATGTTTGGAAGCTCATTTGTTTGATTTACGAATCCTTTCTTCCTCCAGCAAAGACAAGATCTCTACATTTGTGTGATGCTTCCTTCTGAGGAGCAGCACTTTTTGGCATTTTCAACGTCCTACTGCTAATATAACAGACTATTTTCATTCCTCTTTATTGTTTTATGTTGAAACGGGACGTTTCATCTGGAGGAGGGGGCGTATGGAACACTGTTTACTTCCGCATTGGTGTTCGGATGACAGGCTCATGACGTAAGGTGACAAATTAACTTCAGGGTGTGTGAATGAAAAGGAAAATAAAGGCTGCAACGGTCCCCTACACCTAAACGGTTCTCTGAGCTCCTTATTTTACAGATGAAACTCCGCTTTACTGACACCAAACCCCGGAAAGCCGCTACACTGACAATAATCTGATTTTGAGTTGCCAATAGGTTCCGAATCTCTTTGTTTCTTAAACCCTATTCTGGATAGGTAATAAAGCTTTCTCGAAAATTTAGAAAAAAAAATCTTTTTTTTGCAAACTGCAAACTCGTATTTAAGATTTCTGGCACATGCAAAAATAAAAGAACTAATTAAGGTTTTAAGAATACTTTTAAAAAAAACTAATAAAGCCCTTTTTTTCATTATCCAATGATAATCTGTGAGGAGGATATATATATTTTTTTTAACTTGTCCTGTCCAACAGCTGGGCAGGCAGATGAGAAATTGAGGGCCTCTTGTGTTGGACATATTTTACTTTAACAACAGGGGTTGTTAATCTTCAGACAAACCAAGGGTATGTCTGAATAAACCCTTTTTGTAATTCAGGCCAAACTTTCTTAATTTCAATCATGTTTGAAAATCTTTGGTGTTGGACCGGACGGAAAAGGAAAAGAGGGAAGAAGAGAGAGGGATATCGGGGGGGGGGGGGTTCAGACTTCTCCGGCTCCTGTGGTGCAGCTGGCCCGGCCAGAGAGGTTCTCCGGTGACTCTGGGGACTGCAGGGCGTTCATCACGCAGTGTGAGCTGCACTTCGAACTACACACCGCAGCGTTCCCTACGGAGCGGTCCAAGGTAGCCTTCATGATATCGCACCTCACGGACAGGCATGGGCCCACAGCAGAGTAACGCGTGGAGCCCGCGACCTGTGCATCTCTTCCTGCTGCCTTCTGGGCGTTCCACCCAGGTCTTCCAGCACACAAAGCCTGGGGAGGGAGGCGGCCAGGCGCTTATCACATGCGACAGGGAGCCTCGGCGGGTGGCTGATTCGCCGCAGAGTTCCGGTTCGGTTCGAAGCGGTGGAACCCGCTGCGCTGGCGGGCGCTTTCCTGGAGGTCTTTCGAGAGATGAGACCATCTACGTGCCCGTTGGAATCCCGTCGTCCTTAGAGCCCTGATAGCCTCGCTATCAGGATTGACTCATCGCCTGCAGGATCGCGAAAAGGGCGTCAGGCGGAGGTTCCCCACGTTTGAGGGCAGCTCAAGTGGACTCTTCCGCTCCTCTCATCATCGAATTCGTCTGCTGCTTCACAAATCTTTGGAGCCTAATGAGCCCGAACCTATGCTTTTGGGACATGGCGCCCTATCCTCCGCTGAGCAGACCGAACTATACTTTTAGGTTGTAGGCGCCTATCCTCCGCTGGCTTGTCGCGCGGTTCACGGCAGGTGAGTGCCTTTACTGTCAGTCCCAGCGGGGTCATTTCTGCAGGGCCTGCCCAAAAGTCACCGCTCGTCATTAAGTGTGGGCACACTGACGAGTGGAGGTCCAGCGCCCACCACTTCTGGTCTGCCTACGTGCTTACTGGAGGCTCATATTATGTTTTAAGGTTAGAAGTTCCCGTTGGGCCTTAGCTGGACTCTGGGGCTGAGCAGAACCTCATATGGATGCCGAGCTACAGCCAAACAGGTAGGTTTACCACCGATGCGCTTCCCGTCCGTTGTTAGTTTAGCTCTCTTAATGGTGAGATTGTTCCACCCGTCAGCAAATTACTGAACAGTCCATCTCGCCATTTCCAGGTAATCATCACGGGATTCACCCGGTTTCACGTGTCCAAGTCATCGCTCAATCCTATAGTTTGGGGTTTCTACCTGGCTCTTGGCTCCTTAACCCGTTGTCGACTGGCCTCTGGTGGCATCACTGGCTGGAGTGATTATTGTCATAAAGACCTGTTTAGCTCAGCTACGACATCGGAGGCGATCCCGCTGTCGGTGGGGCAGCCGCCTCACCAACCTCAGGGTGCCTTCGAATACCCGCCTGACTTGAGAGTTTTTCTAGAGATCGGGCTCTACCGGCTTCCACCTCACAGGCCTTGTAGCTGTGCCATCACACTGCAGCCAGACGCAACGCTGCCCAAGAACCACCTCTACAACCTGTCGAAACGAGAGGGAGGCCATGGAGCGGTACGTGGCTGATTCCCTCAGGTCTGGACTCATCAGGCCGTCCTCATCGCCTGTAGGGGCCGGGTTCTTTTTTGTTGGAAAGAAGGATGGGTCGTTACGACCCTGCATCATTATCGGGGGGTTCGCCATTACTGTGGCGAAGAACGTTATCCTTCCTCTGATGAACTCATACTTTGAGTCACCTGCAGGAGGCCAGGAGTGTTCACCAAAGTTGGACCTGCGGAACGCCTAACATTTGGTGCGTATCAGGGAGGGTGACGAGTGGAAGACTGCATTCAACAACCCACTCGGACACTATGAGTACCTGGTGATGCCCTTTGGTCTGTCGCGCCCTGCAGTATTTCAGGGATTCATTAATGATGTGCTTCGGGATTTTGTTCATCACTTTGTTTTTGTCTACCTGGATGATATCCTGATATTTTCTAAGGATTCCAGCGAGCATAGGCGGCATGTTCGTCTGGTTCTCCAGCGGCTTCTCGAGAACAAACTGTATGTAAAGGCTGAGAAGTGTGAGTTTCACTCCCCTTGTGTTTCGTTTTTGGGGTTTGTCGCCGGCGGGTGGGGAATTCTGAACCACGATCCTACCAAGGTTAGAGGCAGTTGTGGAATAAAACACCCGGCCCCGGCACGCCATCAAGCAACTACTATAGCGGTTTGGGGTTTGCCAACTTCATACGCCGTTTTATCCGTAATTTTAGCTCTGTCGCAGCACCCCTCACGAGCCTGACATCCACCTCCTCTGCTTTTCTGATGGGCGGAGGCACGTAGAGCTGCTTTTGTCAGCTGAAGCATCTGTTCACGCGCCTGTCCTGATCCAGCCAGTCCTCAACCAGTTCATCTGGCTGGGTTGATGCTTCTGATATTGGGGTAGGGGCTGTGTTATCTGTGATCGAAACACGGATGACAAAGCTCATCAAATGCGCCTTTTCTCCCGCCCGGCTTAACTTCGGCCGAGGTGAGCACTATGATGTAGAGACAAGGAGCTTCTAGCGATTAAATTTGGCTCTTGAGGTGGAGACACTGGTTGGAGGCGACTCAGCCGTTTTAATGGTCTGGACAGGCCATAAAACCTCTGTACATCGGACCGGCTAAGCGATTGAGTCCCAGGCAAGGCGAGGGTGGTGGTTATTTTTCACCCGTTTGATTTGTTGTTTCTTACCGTCCTAGTTTCCCGAGTATAAAACCTGGCGCCCTCTCTAGAAGCAGCAGGAACTTATAGTGAAGGATCAACAACCCAAAACAGTCATACCGGCATCCTGCGTTGGGTGCCTTGCCTCACTTGGGGAGTTGGAGGGAATCAAGGCTGCTCAGGCGCCAGACCCGGGCAGGTGGGGGCCGCCTAATGAACTTGTTTCCCAGGACCTGTCATGGCCAGTTCTCCAGGCTGACTCATGCCTCAGCGCCTGACCTGCCACCCGGCATCCATAGGGGTTCAGCATCTCATTCTCGCCGACAGTTCTGGTGGCCCCAGTCAACAAAGGACACCGGGGAGTTTGTTTCTGCCTGCACAGTCTGTGCCCAGAATGAACCACCAACCAACCTCCTGCTGGGCTCCACCCTTTACCAGTCCAAGCCGTCCTTGGTCACATTGCCCTGGACTTGATGCAGGGGTCTGCCGTCCCTCAGCTGGCAGGGCGGTCATCATGTTTTGATGGTGGACCCGGTTTTTTGAGCAGCCCACTGGCCTTGCAAGCTGCCTTGACCGCTGCATTCCAAACTCATCACTGATCATGTTTTCCCGGCTACATGGTATTCCGGTGGACCTGGTCTCGGACCAGGGTCCACAGTTCATTTCCCAGGTGTGGCGGTCCTTCTGGCTGCAGCTTTCGGGTGCCACTGCAGTCCTCCTCCAGGGTTCCATCCTCAGTCGCGGGCAGGCTGAGGAAGGGGACCAATCAGGACCTGGCCGAAGCCCCTCCAATCATCTGCTCTTAGTCACCAGACCTCCTGGAGCTCCATACTTCCCTGGGTGGAAGTATGCCCACAACTCCATAACCTGAAATCTGCTGGTATGTCTCCTTTGAGTGCTCCCTGGGTTATCAACCTCCAGCATTCCCGGAGCAGGAAGACAGAAAGATGTGAAATACCGTCCATCAACACCTTTCGCCGCTGCAGGCGAGTCTGGGGGCGCGTGCCGCACTGCTTCGCTCTTATGGCAACAAAGAGGCGCTGATGGCGCCACTTGGCCCGCCTGTAGATTGATCCCAGTCCTCCTCTCCACTGCTAATATCAAATTCTGGGACAGAGTCGAGAAGCTCTCCCCAGGTACATCGGACCTTTCCAGGTAGTGGTGATTAACCCGTGGCGGTCAATTCGCCTACCACAAACCATCGGATCCATCCAGTTTTCGATGTCTCAACTTAAGCACATCCACGAGTCCCCTGCATCCGTCCCCCAAACCACCACGAGCGCCTCGCATCATAGGCAGGTCATCGCAAGACCTTCCGGTAGCATAATGGGCGTCAGGCGGAGAGGCAGAACTTCAATACTTGGTGGACTGGAAGGGGTGTGGGCCTGAAGAACGGTCCTGGGAACCGTCGTCCCGTATTCTGGACAAAGACATGCTCCGGGAGTTCCACCGGCGGCACCCTCAAAGACCTGGTAGCCCTTGAGGTGGAGGTGCTATTTAGAGTACAGGAGGGGCCAGGCCGATATAGTTTTTGATTCACTTCTGTTTTTAGTTTGACACTTCCGGTTCTGGTCACTAGTTACACTCGTTGTCTTTACCTCATTGATTGTTTTCACCTGTTTCCACTTTAGTCACTGTATATATTCTTTGTCAGCAGTCTGGTCTGGGTCGTTTGTTTGTTTGTACTCTCCACGAGAATAGTAGATTAAATTCGAGTTATACTCATCGCTGGCGTCCTCTTTGTTTGTGTCCTACCACGACCTGACATTTTACTGACACCAAACCCGGAAAACCGCTACGCAATAATCTGACTTTAGTCGTAATAGGTTCGAATATCTTTGTTTCTTAACTTCCTGGATAGGTAATAAAGCCTCCACGAAAATTTAAAAATATATATTTTTTTGCAAACTGCAAACTCGTATTTAGATTTCTAACATGCAAAAATAAAAAAAAAGAGACTAATTAAAGGTTTAAGAATACTTTTAAAAAAAACTAATAAAGCCCTTTTTTCATTATCAATGATAATCTGTGAGGAGGATATATATATATATTTTTAACTTGTCTGTCAACAGCTGGGCAGGCAGATGAAAAGATGAGGGAGCCCCTCTTGTGTTGGACGCATATTTACTTTAACAGCAGGGTTGTTAATCTTCAGACAAACCAAGGTAAGTCTGAATAAACCCCTTTTGTAATTGAGGCCAAACTTTCTTAATTTCAATCATGTCTGAAAATCTTTGGTGTTGGACGGACGGAAAGGAAGAGGGGTAGAGAGGGATATCGGGGAGGGTGATAATAGGAGGGGGGGGATAAGACCATGAAGCAGCATAGAGCAGTAAGTTTACTGGTTGTTTATCATTACGGTATGGTTCAAATGTAGTAAAAAAAGGGCGGGGCCTGTCCACACTCCAATGTTATCAACACACCTGCTAGCTGCAAAAATGTCCACATGTCAACATATACACAAAACAGAAAGTGTTCGCACACGCATACTTTTGCCTTTAAACCAACTAGTGTGAAATATTTAATTAATTCAATCACGCAAACTATTGGTGCAAAGGTGAGCTAACACCTGTGCTCAGGTGAGTGTTCATGTTCTTCTAAAATGGATGGTGGAATGTGAAAAGAAGGAGGGGGAGTGACCAGCCACCCCCACACCAAGACCCCCGCCGTAGCAGCAGCGGCAGGCGGAACCCCTCACGGCAGCAGGCAGGGAACAACCGCCCCCCCGGGCGACCAAATCCACCACCCAGGGCCAGCAGGACCGCCGCGAGGCCCCCAGAGCCAGAGAGCAGGGAGGCATGGGGGGACAGAGAGCGCCGCCCCAGCCCAACCAGGAGAGCAGCCCCCCCGCCGCGCCGGAAGAGCCCTACGCAGGACCCCACCGGAGAAAGGCACCCACAGCCCCAGACGAGCACCCCATCACCACCCAGGAGTTCTGGGCAACCCCCCGCCCCAACCCCAGGTACGAGCCAGAATCCCCCAAGGGAGACCCGCTCCGCACTCCAGGAAGCCACCCACCCGGCCTACGGTTGGTCCAGAGAGGAGCAAGGCAGGGGCCAGCCACCCCCGCCCAGGAGGGGCGCACCCCGGGGAAAAAAGGGGGCCCACAAGGGGTGTTTTAAACATGGCCCGACCAGGCTCGGCCACAGTTGGAAATTTGGTGGGGCCCAGCGCTCAGGGGCAAGGACCAGAACCCACCCCCCAGGCACAAGGACACCCCCTGCCCAGGTGTAATGTGACCCCCCCTCGCGCGTAGAGAGCCCAGGACATCGGCACCAAGGGGACACGGCAGCCGTTGCTAAGGGCCCCGTACCCTCCACCAGGGAAGGGGTAGGGGACAGATGGTCCTAGGTCCCACCTTCCTTGCAAAATGTGTGTGTTTTATGTTGGAATGTATATTTTGAGGGGGGAGGGGTGTGTGTACTAAGGGGGGTGCAGTCAAAATTGGTGGGTAAAGCACTGAGGGGACATCTCCTGATTACTCACAGTGATGTCCCCTCCCCCTCCCCACCAAGGGGCCCTAAATGTCTAAGGTGCGGTTAAAATTGGCGGGTAGGGTGCTAGGAGGACATCTGCTGCTTGCTGGGAGTGATGTCCAAGCACCCCCCCCTACCAAGGGCCCTACATGTCTAAGGTGCAAATAAAACTGAAAGAGGGGGGGCCCCACTCCATACGGCAACCATGGGAGGGGGACCACTGCCAAGTAGTTCCCCCCCCAAGGCGCATCGTAGGCTAAACCCCCCACCCCTACACCCTAATATGAGGTTATATGAGGAAGGGGGTAGGTTGGGAGGATATTTTTGACCAAATCTGTTCAGGTTTTTAGCTCCAGGATTGCTGAAATGTGTTGTTAAAAAATGTTTAGAACATGAACAATAAAATTATATTTTAACAATCATGTAAAAGTTTAATTGTGTATAAGAAACTCGAGAATGAATCAAGACAGAATGTAGAAAAAAAAAGGAGTTTTTTTGTTTTGTTTTTTAATGAAAGGTTAAAAAAAATTACAAACCCGATCCTTCATATTGTAATCATCGTTTATCAAAAGCTGATCTGAGCCAAAGGAGCAAATCAGTCAGTTTTCATCAGGCAGCGTCTGCAAGGATCATTAGGCCTTCATTGCAAAACGTCTTCCATCTTGCAGCTTTCACTGCAGATAATCAGATCAGTGTGCACATTTCATTACATCACACTTCTCATGCATCATTTCACTTGATGACTTAATTATTGAACTCCCAACACATGGGACATCTTGTTATGTGGATGCCAGAAGCAAAGACTGCAAAATATGATAACTATTAAGAAGAATGTGGCTCGAGTATTGCGTCATGCTGGCTGACTCACTCCAAACACTATTATAAGACATGCTCTAAGGATTGTTATATGAAAAATTCAAACGTCTGTTTCCTTGTCATTTTCTTGTCTCTTTTCTGATTGGTTCATTTTATGGGTGCAACCAAAACTGTCCTTATAAGGGGTTCTCTTTTAATTGATCTAGTATCATAAAATGGGAGTAATCACATCAATGCGTCGGGTAATGGGGCTTATAAATAGAAAAGTTGGAGCTATTTTGTTTTGCCGCTCCTGTGGCTGCAGTTATCCTATAGCCACAAAGGTACGTGTCACTATAAAGTTGATTGTTTGCCTCAAATAGTTTTACATGACACACACTTAATCCACACTGTGCTGTTATTTCGCATAGATTTGTATTGGTAGAAACACAGAGTAAAGTTTACAGAAACAAAGAAATATTTAGTGAGCAGATTTGTTTCATGTCCACTTTCAAATACAAACTTGTATTTATTTGTAAGGTGGGACAGTTTTACATTTCGTCTAAAAAAAGAAACTGCATCCACTGCTGCCGAAAAATATCTGTAACCCTTGTGCTATCTTAGTTGACCCCACCCTTACATTGACATGTTCTCCCTACCATGACAAAGGTGGATAAAGGTGGATATGATTTCATGTAATCCATGGACACCAGTGAAGATCACAAATCATTGAAGAAAAAAGGTTCAGAGCACTGTCTAGTGGGTCTAGATGACCCAACTCCCAACGTTAAAGTGCCTAGGATAGCACAAGGGTTAAGGGAAGTTAAATGCTGTCCTTCTCCTGATCTTTGTTTGTAAGTGTGGTTTTCTGGACATTATTAGTTCACAACATCCTGTAAAATCAAGTGCAATAATCAATTCATTGTAAACATGGACTAAATAGTCCAGATAATAAAAACATTACCGGTACATTTATGATGGGTCTTTCTTAACTTTATATAAAGCTGCAGTCGAAACTACCCTTATTGGGGGATATGGGCTGTCTGCGGGGAAAAAATGGGCAAATCTGTTTGGGGAACGCAGGAGGCTTGCCTGAAATAGTAAGGCTCGGTGGGCCGGTAGAGCAAAATGTTTGTGTGCATTTTTAGTCTACGGGCATGCTGCGATCAACAGGTCATAAAGAACACTTAAACAACGTGCAGTGAAAAGTATGGGTAACGTGGGTGAGACAAAGGCGTGTCTTTCGAATTTTTCATTTTTAATCCCCACCCCCCAGTCCTGCGCACTGCACAAGGAGCCCGTTAGTGCAGTTTAAGTGATAAGAGCGCGCTCCTTGCATACCGTCTGACTGGTAAAAACAAGAAAATCAGACAATCGGAGCGTACTTTGTGTGGGCGTCTGACAGTTATCCATGTATCATGTTCACACCAACTGCATGCAGCGGTCAGTAAGGAGCCACTTGATAACTACTAGAGCATGGTGTAATGACGCCATACCCCAGATTTACTAATACTTTACGATACACTTTCCACACACACAACACGTTCCATTTCACGATGTCCCTTGACGTGGCTGCACAAACCTCAAGGGGACTATAAAACACACCTATGTCCCTTTTAAGATGCAGCCACTAGCTCTCTATGACCCTCAGACCCAGAAACTTGCAGCACCCATTGACCTGTAACGGGCCCTACCCCCCACCCCTTCGGGTTAGGATAAATTTATTAACCAAATCATACAAAATCTGCATCAGGAAATTCTTTGTTTACACAGGTCATTCTTGGGTGATCCACATCATTTCCATATCACTGTCTTCATATTACCAAATAACCATTATACCTCTTCGTTCACCAGAGACAAATATATTAATAAGAAGAATAATAAACAGGATCAATATTAACTTCTAAAGAAGTTCTGTACTAGCCTGAGCTGAAAAGCTTCACAACTTACTACAAAAATACCATATGGAATCTAGGTTGTTCTTTTCCTCTCCACATTGCTACATGTGTCAGTGTGTAAAAAAAAAGAGTAAAAAACTGCAAACGTCTGCATTTTCTTTTCCTACTGGTTGTTGTTGTACATCATTTATTTACAGAATAGGTTTTTCCTAAACATCGTGTGAAAGACTGTTTACATTTGGCGTGTGAGTACGTTTGAAAATAAAATGGCTCCTGAAAGAAGTTTCAAGTGAGCATGTAAGCCGTTTCTGCAGAGCAGCTCATTACTTCTTGTTGTGGCTTGCCAGCATCACATGGCCTGAGGTGCCGAAGCTGTCACGAGAGGAGCAGACGGCAGCGCGCATGTGAAACTGGATATGCACAGCTCACAACCTGCTGGGCTTGTCGTTGAGTGAAACGTCTATCGACAACAGTTTGTTTGTCAGGCAGAAAATGCTACCTTTTTAATGACCCGCAGACATGACTTTGGTGTTTAATTCTTCTGAGTTCAACGGGTCTACTTAGAACAGAAAGGCAACAAATTTACTCATCTCTGTTGCAGGTGTGGTTCATTTTTATAACCTGTCTTTTGCAAGTTAAGGCCTCTCAAACAATAAAGAAGTCGAGAACAGTGCTCATCTGGTGTTTTGTTTACAAGAAAAAACTTAGAATAAACCATAACTTATAGGATTTCCTTGGCATTATGGTTTGATTCCACTTGTTTATTTCTACTGTTCAGATGTAAAATCGCATCGAAACTCTGAAATTCTGGTCAATCTTTAAAGCCCCACAACGATTATCTTGTAACCCTTGTGCTATCCTAGGCACGTTACCATTGGGAGCTGGGTCATCTAGACCAGTGTTTTTCAACCAGTGTGTGTGCCGTGGGAGATGGTCAAGTGTGAGGAAATTGTCCTCATTTATAACCTGATTTAACAACATTTTCTATCTCCAGGATTTCAGCTCTGTGTTCATCCAAACAGGTCCTGATAAAACACTGAGTAGTTAGGAATATGAAAGATCATAAAAGACTTTTTTCTTTGTGTTTATAGTAAAAACATTTTGATAAGAATGACGGCACCGCGATTTAGCCGCAGCTTCAGCTGCGTTAGGAAAAGTTCCGCCCCTTTAACTGTCTCCACCAATCATTCTTGGGGGGCTTAATCACATGTCAACAGTCTGACCAATCAGAAGTCGTTAAAGTTTTCACCTTCTTGTTCTGAATTCTGCTGATAAAGTCGCTCAGTTCTAAGGAAAATACCAGCTAAAGCTCGTCTTCATCTTGTATTTTTCCACAGAATCCGGTGTCAGACCGTGGAACAAGTGAACAAAACCATGAAGCTCAGAGACGCGAGTCTTTCTGCGTTCGGCGGATTATTTAACTACATCTCCCGTGATGCATTGGGTAAAAAGTGACAGGGTGAGCGTGTCGGCGCACAACGAGTCTCTCCTCTTAACGTCTTGAAACAACAGCGAACACAAATCAAAAAGTTTTTAAATCTTCTAACTTAGCTTTTATTACATCTGTTAGAAAAAACAGCTGAAACTTCCAGCTTTGTCTGCCACAATTATCAAAAAAATGTACTTGAGATCATGGGGGGACTGTGGATCAATACAGACTGGTTTAATCCTTTTTTTTTTTTTTGAATGCTGGTGTGCCGCGGGATTTTTGTCAAGGTTAAAGTGTGCCGTGGCTCAAAAAAGGTTGAAAAACACTGATCTAGACCCACTAGACAGTGCGCTGAATCTATTTTTTTCAATGATTTGTGAACCTCACTGGTGTCCATGGATTACATGAAATCCTTATTAACTTTTATCCACCTTTGTTATAGGGAGAACAGGTCAATGTGAGGGTGGGGTCTAAGATAGCACAAGAGTTAAAAGTGTTCCCAGTGGACTTTTAATTATGATTATCCCGTTTAAGCAAAAATCAAAAAACCTGTGTTGTTGCTGTAGAGCGGCAGTAGTTCATTAGAAATTCACTTCTGAGTTGTGGGCGGGACCACTGGCGTGAGGCACCCCTTCTCCCAGTACAGGGAGTTTGTGGCCCACCGAGTGACTTTTCTACATTACAACTATACGCTTTTTTTAAACGGCATCTGATTAACAACAATTTGAACAACAAAATATTCAGAAATGCTATTTAAACTTAACATTCTTTAAATATTTCCTCTATCAGCAGAAAATGCTACAAAAACATGTTAAAAACACCAAAAACATTTTCATCAGAGTGGGTCTTTAAACAACATTCTCAGTCTCAGTGGATGTAGACAGACTTTTCAGAGCACTATGAAGCTTAATTGAACAATGTGGGGCGAGGGATGTGAATTTCTGGTTAAAGAATGTAATAAATGAAGAAGTCACAGAATCAATATGAAAAATCACAATGTGGTGAGTTTTCTTTTTTAATCCAAGGAAACAGAGCGAAACAACTGCTCCCCATAAAGGCCACATCATCACAAAGACACCTTCCTCATTTCCTGTTATACTTCCCCTTTTTAAATCATAAGCCCCTCCTACTGGGCGTTGCTCTTCATTAACTCAATATAAAAACAGTTTTACTGTGACAGAGAGAAAAGTAAGTTTGTGTGTGCGTCCATGTGTGTGTGTGTGTGTGTGTGTGTGTGTGTGTGTGTGTGTGTGTGTTTGTGTGTGTGTGTGTGTGAGCGCAGCCACCAGCTGACGGTGCAAAACCATCAAACACTGAGATATAACACATTAAATATGGTAAATCCCTCTGCACTTTTGTGTTTTCTACCAAATATCAAGGATGCCATGTAGACCTATCTGCTTCAGGTCGGTTAGAGCAACTTTCACTGTTGTTTATTCCCATATAGCTCAGATACGGTAGCTTGTTAGTTCCAAAAAGGCTCAATGTTTAAAAAGGTACAAATAGGAAACAGACTAATCTATTTTAATCAAACCAAATGAACTAGATATGTATACACCCTTAAGCTACGGTCAAACCGTTCGCTGCAACGCACGTTCAAGCAGTCACTTCCAATTAAGAGTCCATGTAAACGTGCATAATTGTGCATTTCCTCTTCCGTGTTCAAAACTGTTGCATTAACGCATAGAAATATAGCTTTTTAAGTCTGTTTTCCAGCTCTGCGTCCAAAAGACGTTATCACTGAACGCAACCTGAAAGTTAAAGCAGGTTAAATGTTGTCCAATCAGGGACAACATTGGTAGTGATGTATGGATGGCATCCCCTTTAATTCGGGTAAATGCCAAAAGCGTTTGAAAATGGATAATGGGGGAGAAATTAAAGTGGGGGTTTGTGCCCGGCAGGAACTATATGACACCAAGTTTGTCATATATCAGGTAAGAGCTGTGAAGCCTGGACCAAAACTTGTTAGATTTTCCCCTCTTCTACATTTGCACCAAACCTCTTCCAATTGTAGATTTTTTTTGTAATGCACCACCAGTAATGCACTGCTGTGTCTTTCTTCATACTGAGGGCAATGCTACTTTGTCTATTGGCTGCTGCTCCGCTGTTGTGTAAACTTCCAAAGAACACAAAACGTAATACGCCCGGCGGGGGTTGAGAGAGTGTAATTAGATGAAGTTGGGAAAGAAACAGGAAAAGGGACAAATATAAGAAACAAAACAGAGAAAAAATCATACAAAAAATGTGAATTTCTTTTGTGGATTTTAAAGATGTATAAGCAGCCAGAATGGTATAGGGTTCGCTGGGGTTACCTGGAGCAATATCACAACTGCTGCATTACCTACAAGAACCTTCAAGTTAAAAAAAACAAAAAAACTCAAGTTTATTTTATTTATCTCTAACTCTTGCTGTAGAAATGAAGAGAAGAGACTTTTTTTTCTTAAATAAGAAAAATTAAGGATTGAATTCACTCAAATGGACATGAATTTTGAAAGTTTTCTTTTCACCACCTGTTTGGAAAACACCTTTGCAAAAAAAAAAATCCCCACTTGTAAGTCAGCTACTTTAAGCCCTCTTTACTGGTGATCCACATCAATATTCTTAGCTGAGAAACAGATGTTCTGCAGGTCTCCTACTCTGAAAGGTTCTTATTGTTCCAGAATAAAACAGAGCGAGCATCCCCAAACAGGTCAGAGGGCGGGTTGAGCAAAGTTCCACAAGTCTCGACCTTTCAAATGAGTGCAATGTGATCCGATTCATGGGTCAGCAGTCAAATGCTGAAAGCGGGGCCACGTGTTGACATACACCCTTTGACCCCCACCGCCTCAAATTAGTGCCCCTTCACCAGCAAAGACGTATGGCGACTGAGCCACTGCTACGATAACAAGAATCTGGAGGGTTCATTCTCCCACTGTCATTAGTGGATCCAGTCACTTTGGTCTTCTTTCAAATTTGATTCTACTAGGCTGATGTTATATTTCATGATAAATGGAGTTCATGTTTAGTCTAGCACTAATATATTTCTTTCATTGACTGTAAAACAATTTTTCAGTGAAAAAAGCTGTTGGTTTCTTTGTCATTTCAGCTGAAATGACAGCACAAATATGAGCTCATTAAGATGGAACGATGTTCATTGCACACTGTAGGCTCTCTGATGACATGAAGATGATGGAGTTGCTTTATTGCTAAAACAGAACAGATGCCAAAAACAGACTCACAATTTGGGGGGGGCGGGGGTCTTTTCTGGCTTAATAATGTCAACACCCAACAAAAAAAGTGGGAATTGCTTTATTCCGTGTACCAGTTAGGCTGAAATTCATCGTCGATAAATGGATTGAGAACGAGACAAGTCACGTGTGGTCCAGACGGGGCTCAAATTGATTAAAAGTCCTGTGTCATTGCATGAATCTGTTTTTTTCTTCTTCTTTTTTTGGAGTTTTCTTTGCAAAAGAGGGTTTAAGGCACATGTGTCAAACTCACATGTGGCCAAATGTGGCCCGCCATGTCATTTTATGTGGCCCGCGAGAGCAAAACAGTTTTTAATTTCTTAAAATAAAAAATAAAAATTGGAGTGTGTTTATTCAAATCTAGGGGGAATTCAACTTAAAAAAAATATGCGCAACAATACCTTAGGACTTAAACACTGTCCATATAACCTAACCTGACAGAATCAAATGTAAAAGGATTTATGCTAGAGTAACAAGCAAACATATGTTTTCTATGCAACTGTAATTGTCACCTTAAAAAGTTATAATAAATAAATACATGTGTTTTTTAACATTAAGGAGTAGTTACATTTATTTTTCAATACATTTAGTTACATGTATAAGTTACATCTGGTCCTTTGAGGACAGCCACTATGCTGATGTGGCCCTCGGTGAAAATGAGTTTGAAACTCCTGGTTTAAGGGCAGGGATGCCAAGTTTAGTTTAGTCTGTTTAGTTTAGCATTCAGCCATTGTACTGTATAACTGATTTTATGTTTTGTACAGATAGTGAAGCCCGTTGAGACTGTGTTGTAATATTGGGTTATATAAATAAAACTGAATTGACTTGAAATTGCAGGGGGTTGACCCGTACGAGTGCTGCAGGTTTTTGGGTTGACCTGTCATAGAGAGGAGAGGCCGCATCCTTCGGGGGCTCATACGACCACCTCATGCGACACCATCAAAATCAAACGTACGTTTTTTGTGTGTCTGGTTAGTAAAGTATTTTTATGAAAAATGTAAGATGCAGACACTTACCATGCACAGGTAACGCTGTCATAGAATTCCCCTTTAGATAATCTTTTGTCATAAATGTGTCTGACTGACTGTTAGCTCACCTTTGCACTAATAGTTTGCATGATTGAATGAAATATCTCACACTAGTTGTTTTGAAGGCATAAGTATGCATGTGTGAACACTATCTGTATTGTGTATATTTTGACATGTGGACATTTTTGCAGTTAACAAGTGTGTTTATAACATTTGAGTGTGTGTGTGGACAGGCCCCGCCCTTTGAGATTTGTATAACATCTGAACCTTACCGTAATGATAAACATCCAGTAGCTTGTTGCTTCATGGTTTTATCCCCCCCCCTCCTATGGTCACCCTCCACCCCCCCCTAACATCCATCTCTTCTTCCCTTCTTTCCTTTTCCTTCCGGTCCAACACAAAAGATTTTCAAATATGATTAAAATGAATAAAGTTTGGCCTCGATTACAAAAGGGGTTTATTCAGACATACCTCTGGTTTGTCTGAAGATTCATAACCCCTGTTGTTAAAGTAAAAAATGTCCAACACAAGAGGCCTTCAGCTCTCATCTGTCTACCCAGCTGTTAGACATCAAAAGTCAAAATAAATAAATAAATGTGTCTGACTGTTGTGTTTCTTTGAGTTTCATAAAACTTATTGTTCCCCCCTTATTTCTTCTCTTCCAAACTGTTTCCATCTCATTTTGATTCTCAACTCTAATGATTATTATTGGATCAGGCCAAAAACACTTGCTGTTTAGACTTCAAAATAAGAGTCTCTCTCTCTGACATCGCCACTTTAGTCTGATTTCCTTATCATGTGTGCGTGCGTATGTGGTAAAAGAGACCTCAGGCTGTCATCTCGATTTGTTATCCATGAGGATGGTCCAGCTTGACTGGAATGCTAAACTCTTCACAGAAGTCCTTTATGCTTGAGTTCTAGGAAGCTAGTGTTGGTTTCTGTCCAAACCAACATTAGCTGGAGCTGCAAACACAAAATTAAACTTGTTTAGAATCACATAACATCAATCTTCCCTTTTCTCTGTTTGTCCTATGCTCATCAGCGTTCTGATTTTTAATGATCTTGAGTTGAGTGAAGGGCAGACAATTGCCTCTGAAAAGCCATAAAAAGAACAACAATTAGCTTTGTATTTGATAATTACATAAAAAGAAGGTATCCTTCAACCCCTACAAAATGAAATACTCAATGTTAGAAGGTTGCAACTTATGTGATTTTTTATTTCATTTTATTTTCTTGTTTCTTTTTGTTCCTTTTATGAGTGTGGATCTGCTGCCAGAGCGTTTCATGTAAGCTGGTTTTGAAAATGAATGCCTCTATGTCTTGGTTTGGATCAGATGAATAATTTACTGTGTAATTACACAGTCCGCAAAAGCCTCTGCGTCCACTCTGGCTCATCTGGGACTCTGCAGCACTACAGTCCCTAACCAGAGCTTTGACCAAATCAAAATTCAAACTCACTCTTTAATCACAAAAATTGGAACCTTCACATTCAGAAGAAGCTTGGTGCCTGAAGCCTGCTAAATATCATTTCACTAGCAATTGCGATGTAATTTTCTGATTTTCAGGTCAGCCAAAATTTGGAGAAACAGCACTGGTTGTTTCAAGACCAAAAGTGACCCTTCATTACAGTTGGCTGATGTTTGCCTGGAAAAATGATAACATTCAGGCAAAAAAAAAAAAAGAAAGAAAAGAAAATAACAACAGAGGGAAATCCCAAATGCTTTGGAAGAACAGTCTGCACACCAAATATTTGTTATACTTTATACTTTATTGGGAGCCCTCTTTTTTTGTTTGTCTTTTTGAGCTTCTGTCTTGACTCACATTTTAAAAAATTAACAATATTTAAAGACCCACTCTAACAAAAAAACTATTTTTGGTGTTTCTAACATGTTCTTATCACATTTTGCTGGTGATGGAGGACATACTATATATTGAGAAAATTAAGTTAAAAATTTCAATTTAGAGTATTTTTGGTTCAAGTTGTTGTGAATCAGGAACAGACAATGTAATGCAGTTTGAAAAAGCTCTCAGATGTGTGTGACACAGCAACTGCAATGGGCGGGCCAATTTCTCCCTGCTCTGCTCCATTCCAATGTATCCACTTGTACTCGACTAGATCCATCCACTTTTTTAGTTCAGAAAATGTGAAAGGGGATTTCTAAACATCAACAGCCTAATCAAAAACTTAAATTTTTGGAGTTCTGTAATCCCACTAAAATATTAAACTTTCATAGACTATAGATTCATGGCCCACTGTTTGGTGGATTTCAAGTATTTATTGATTTAATTTTACATAAACAGGGGTTCCAGCTCATAAAGTCCACAAAAACAAAATCAGAAAATTAGAATACTGTGGAGCAATATGCCCCAATTTTGCGGAGCATAAATGATTTAAACATCTACAACTGAGATCTGGTTCAAAAAGTGTGATGGGAAAAAAATCTAAATTTGCTTCCAACTCAGTAGATTTTTTGTTGTTGATGGCACTTAAGTTCTATCAAAAATACAAAAAGAAAAATTATTTATACCGGTACCTTTCTGATCTGAATAATTTCTGGGAGCCCTGCAACTTCATAAAATTAACTTACCTTTTTCGAAAAAGGTCAATTGATGCCAGTTTTTAGTTAATTGATCAGTTAGATAAAGCTGTAAGAAGCTGTCCTATAAAAGTCAAAATTGTTCATCTTATACAGAAATATATATTTTTAACATATCCTAAAGCCGACAAGTTGTTTTTTAGGATCGTAACTCTCTCTTCTTTAGTGCAGCTCATGCACAGCAGTGGTAAGGCAACACAAATGACCATAAAATCCCATATTTTGAGTTGAGCTTTCAAGTTTTAAAGTGCAAGGATGTTATTAAAGGTTCAAAAGGGTGCTGACTTTAGAGTGGTGAGGGGTACTCAACTTGGGTGTGAGTCATTAACCAAACTATTCTATGAAACCCGTAAATAAGGCTTTGGATGGAATATCCTACTGTTTATGTCTCTTGCAAACTTAGTCATGGATCATAAAATGTGTCTGTTTTCATTTCTTCCCACACTGTGACACAAAGAGACTCTGTCTACAAGTTTGGCTAAAGATTTAAGAGTAGTATCAGCCATGTGGCCTGTTAAAACAAGAACGCTCAACGTTGACATTTTTCATCATGGTGACAAAAAAAAAGTATTCTGACATTATTCAGAATCTACTTTTTTGTTGCCCATCAGAACATAAATGGACTTAGCTTTAAATAAGAAATGATGCTCAGTCAACACTGAATTTGCTACTAAACCTGAACACTTCCCAAACAGCACTGAAGCGCTCATCCTGGCAGCTCAGGAACAAGCCCTGAGCTCCAGAGCAATAGAGGCTCAGATCTATCACACCAGACAAGACCCAAGGTGTAAGCTGTGCAAAGAGGCACCTGAAACAATCCAGCACATAACTGCAGGATGTAAGATGCTGGCAGGGAAAGCATACAGTGCATCAGGGAATTATTTAGAATTAAATGAATACATTTAGTTGAACTTTTAAGATTAAAACATGATGAAAAGTTTCTCTAACATTTTACCTTTAACAGGTTGTTGAAATGAATCCCTATGTTCCTAGTTTGTGAGGAACACTTGTAATATAAATTTACAGACCATACAAATGATAGAATATGCCTTTACAAATCGCCTCTCATTTGTGAATCTCTCTGTATTTGTGAGAGAGAGGCCTGCTGTGATTATTGAGACTATTCTAACGAACCAGATCAACAAATGTCATCATTGGCTAACGAATCTATCAATCAAATTTATCAGCCAACCAGGCGTGTTTGTTTTCAGCCAATCATATGAATATGTGAATCTTTCCTTCATCCGTTTTTCAAACTGAAACCAACAATGAAAAAAACTAAAAAGACTGTGTTATTAAATTATTAATTTCCAGGGGGAAAAACTGAAAAACAAACAAATGAATTGCATTTTTATTTTCACATTTATGTGTGTTTATTTACAGTCACCTGGAAGTTGTTTAGTGGATGTATGAGCTGAAGCAAGGAGGCAAAGCTAAGTGAGTTTGCTAAAGTTATAAAGATATTCATAGATTCTGACTTCCGGCTTCAATAACTCTTCTGATAAATTTTCAAATGTGACAGCAAGTGTCTCAATAATTTTGTTTTAACACAGAGAGTGAACTACAAATGCATTTCAAAAGAAAAAAAGATTGTTGTTTTTTTTTGCCTTTTAATGAGAACTGGGGGGTATTCCAGAAAGCCGGTTATGCTAGCTCTCACAATAAGTTTGAGGCTAAGGAAGTTGATAACCTCAGCTTTCGGTTCCAGAAATGGAGGTATGTTTCAGGGTAGGTCAAGTTGCCATAGCAACTCATGCTCTGAACATAACCTGGCCTGGAGCGGGTTTAGTTGAAGGTTAGTTTGTTTTCAGAGAGGTGAAGCAGCATGGCGTGTCCATTTGAAGATGATTTAGTGGATGAAGAAGCTCAGATAATACTTTTTCCACAGTGAGATGGTGATAAGACCACATATGGATGTTGGAAAAATATTTTTTTTACTTTGATCTAACTTAATTATTTGTTTCAGTTAAGATAAATCTTTTTTTTGTAAGTCAGTTTAAAAATTACACGTAGTTTTCAGACAGTTATTTTACTTTCATTCAAATTAATTCAATTAAGTAGGTGTAACTTTGGTGCTGCTGTTTGATCGGCACCGCAAAGGATTGTGGGATATCATTCCCTTTGGATGTCTGGATGGATTTGGGTTTAAGTGTGGGTTTTTCACCAAATGTGTTTAGTTGTTTAGCTGTTTTACTGTGTTTTGCCATGTTTCCCTGAGTTATTTTGCCCTACTGAGCTTACGTCTCTGCACCATGAGTGAGAGTGAAGGATAGTTTGATTAGTTTATATAGCACCCCTACAATTTGAAACAGTAAAGACAATGATGGTAAATTCCTCAACAAATTTTTGCACTCTGTGCATTTTTCCCCCCCGTCTTTTTTATTGTTATAAAAAGGAGTATATCTGCCGGTTCAAACTTAGACATTTGAGAGTCCAAGAAATATAATTAATTAAGATGGAAAAAAGATTAAATATATTGGAGTTATATATATATATATATATATGCGTCACAAGGAAAATGGAAACAAGATCAGAAACTTGTGCGTTTACATTGTGTGTTCTTCTACTACAAGCAAAAACTCTTTCTTTTACTGATGATTCAGCCGTGTTACTTTTTTGATGGACGTGTAATCTTCATACGCCGTCATTAAAATCTCAGACTCCGTCTCACTGAAGTACAGCATTTTCTTTTTTTCCATGCGTTTCCATGGTGACTACAGAAATCGGCAATCTATTGAGAATGTCTTTATGTACCTGCTGTGCACGCCCATTAACCCAGGGTTACCAAGTCGAGCGTAATTACGCCAACTCATATCTGGTCTTTTGGAACCGACATACCCCGAGTAAGCAAGTTCAGGCGGATTTCAGCCAGAGTTCAGGCTTAAAGTCAGGCTAGTTTAAACATGCTTCCTGGAATACCCCCCTGCCCTCCTCAAACTGTAAATGGAGACACGGCAGCGAGACGGCTGCCAAGGGACCTAAATGTCAATCAGAGCTGCTGCCGGCTGCCATTGCCCAGTGGCCAGCCGGCCAGCTGACATTCACGACCCCACCAATGGTCTTCAAAAAAATCTTGTGGTTGCATGAAATCTACAACCGCTGCATTAGTAAAACAAATGCCAAGTTTAACACGGCTCACTATTACATGGTCAAATACATGGTCAAAATGTTTATTCAATGCCTTAAAAACATTGTATTTAAGTTGTGTAAAGGTTGAATAAAAAGCACTAACATTTTTTTGGTTGTTTGTTTAGTCCTAGTTGCTCTTTCAAAGGTGCTTTCACAATACCCTATACAATCTATACACCACAATTTGTTTTAATATCAGGTCCCTATTTGGTTGCAGATCGCAGCTTTTGTTGATATAAAAGAAAACCAGAATACAAATACAAATCTACATTTGAAGTTGGTAAATTTTACATTTAATCACTCAGTCCTAATTTATACTAAAACTCCACCCACCAAGTGTGGTTTAAAGCAGATTTAGAAAAATATGTAAAGGTACATAATAAAACTATGGTTAGGTACACTTGTTTCTTCAAGCATGGTATTTACTAAGCTTCCTACGTGCTGATAAATAGGTTTAATGAGTCCTGCCATGATGTGGATAATAGTCGTTTTAGTATGCGTCATAGGTTGTGTATGTGTTTGCGTGGGTAGGAGTATTTGTGTTTTAACGTCCTTGCACTTACCATATGGTAAATATTTAAACCAGAGAATGTGACTTGTGTTTTTTTCCTTATCCACCTCATTAAGTAGTCACTTTGAATGTACACATAAGAATTGTGCACTATGCAACTACTCTGGGGCCTCCTTTTCAAGGGCGTACAGAAAAGTGTTGTATATATCTGCTGAGAATACACATTGTGGCTCCAGGAATTAACCTGTTTGCTTTGTTTGAATTTCAAAAGTTCTTTCTGGACTAAGTCATTTACACAACAATTCTATATTGATGGTTTATGGGTTAAAAAAGGAAAGAACAGTTCAGCAAACCTTTGGGATAGGATATGTAAATGCAAATGTATGACAAATGCCAAAAAACACGCTTGTTTGTTCAGCTACATTGATCATTTGACTTTTTCAATGTACAGTGATTTCCTTTCACCTGAAGACAAATTTGGACATACTGACCTTTCCATGTGAATGCAAAATTGGTTGGTGTTAGATTAAAGTCAATAGTTAACCAAAGAGATCTCCTGATGTTACAAATGATGGCCTACAGTTCATGTAGGTAACTTTTTATCCCATAAGTAGCAGCCCATGATTCTGTTTTCATTAAGTCTACTCTTGTTCTGGTGCTGCATTTTCTTCTGAAAATACTCTGTTATCCCAAAAATTTGCAAATTTGCACTCATCTTTGTATCCTCCTATACACACGGCAATAGATAACAATGTTGCTTAACATTGTTGCTAGCTTAGCATGCTACAAATAAGCTTTATGTTGTTTTTGTAGTTTTTTTTTCAGTGAAAGTTAAAAAAAAAAATAGCAGCAAACAACAGCTTTTTAGATGAAATAACTTATTACCACTTATCCAAAGCAGGTATTCAAATAAAAAAGGACTCTTTAAAAATATTTCTCTTAAAGTAAAGAGTATTCAACCGATAAAGATAAAAAACGTAACTGATGACGCTGGACGCCCTTCCTGACACCACTCTGTATTTTATCTGGGCTGGGGTCTGGCACAAGGAAACCCAGACTGGAGCCCCCTTGTGGCTACATCGTTAAGGAGTATTGTGAAGGATCTTTTCCCAAAGACTCACACTGGATGAAGCTCATTGCACCCCCTGTCATGACTGCTGCAGCACTTACCTTGTTTGGCCTGGTTTCCGGTTGAAGCAATCACATTCTATGTCCAACACCTGGTCGGGCTCCTTCAGTTCGCTCCTGTGCTTCATCCATTGCCAGAACGTTAGTCTCACTGGTTACTACTTCCAGCCTTCCTGCTAAACTTTCCACAGATCGTTAAGCCTTTCACGTCATCGCCTTGCCTTGCCTCGCCTGTCATCGTAAGCCCAAGACATTCTATTGACTTTATATAGTGGAGATTCCTCTGCTGAGGTCTCCTAGTGTTTACCACTCATCACCGGCATCTAGACTCTCTCCCCCCTCCCAGCTCTGTCTGCTCATTTCCTCTCAAGGCTCTGAGACTACAAAGTCCTGCTCCCCCTGCTGGCGGGAGGTTGCCAAAGCTCCTTCAGGTCTGCAGACTGCTACCCAGGACAATAAATCTAATTGTTCTTCACTCTCGAGTTTGTTTCTTTTGGCTGTCCTCAACGAGAACCTGACAGAACGTTCCGGCCATGACGGACCCAGAAGCAACTCAGTAGTAGAGGGCACGAGTGGAGTCGGCAATCTACAATTCCGAGACCCAGCTGGTGGAATTGTCAGCGTAATTAAAGGAGATCACCAAAAGACTTAACGAAGCCAGTGTGACACCAGCTGGACCAGTGAGTCGACCTGCACCTGTACCTCATACCCAACCTCCGGAGAGATACGATGGGGACCCAACTTCGTGTCGCACCTTTTTGACTCAGTGTGAGATCCAGCTTTCGTTGCACTCATCATCCTTTTCCTGTGAGAAGGCCAAGGTGACATATGTCATCTCCCTGATGACGGGGCGTGCAGCCCAGTGGGCTACTGCAGAATGGTTGAGGGGTTCTGAGATTTGTTCCTCATACCAGAGGTTTTCGGCTGAGCTGAGTCGGGTTTTTGACCCAGTTAAGCCCCGGCAGGACGCAGCACACCAGTTGTCCCATTTACACCAAGGAAATGAATCTGTATATGACTATGCCATCAGGTTTTGGACACTGGCAGCTGACAGCCAATGGAACAATTATGCTTTATTTGATATGTTCTACCAGGGTCTGTCTGAGCAGGTTAAGGATGAGCTCAAGGGCGTACAGAAAAGTGTTGTATATATCTGCTGAGAATACACATTGTGGCTCCAGGAATTAACCTGTTTGCTTTGTGTGAATTTCAAAAGCTCTTTTTGGACTAAGTCATTTACACAACAATTCTATATTGATGCCTCAAGACGTCAACCACCTCATCTCCCTTGCCTCTCGTATTGATCGCCGGATTCAGGAGAGGAAAGAGGAGAGGGCGCGGAGAGCTGGTCCTCATAGCCCTGTCCAACCGCGTCATGTTGCCACTAGACCGTCACCTCTAGTTCATCGCCCAGTAGAGGGGGAAGAGCCTATGCAGTTGGGTTGAACCAGCCTCTCTCGGGAGGAGAGAGAGAGGCGTGTTAATGAAGGACTGTCTTTCTACTGTGGGTCTCCAGACCATCTAATCAATGTCTGACCAGCAAAAGACAAGGCTCCACATGCAAGGAGGACACGTGTGTGAGCCGTTCTATGTCCTCCTCCTCTAGCTCAGATCAACAGACCCAGGCTTTTTTAATGTAAGAGGAGAAGTTTTCCCACCGTCGAGGGTTATTGCACTGCTGCTAATAAGAGACGGACACCGGCCCCCGATTATCAGGTTGGTCAAAAGGTCTGGTTGTCAACGGCTGATCTGCCCCTTCGAGTGGAGAACAAGAAGCTAGCGCCTAGATTTATTGGACCTTTTTCCTATAACCAAGGTGGTAAATCCTGTAGCTGTACGGCTACGATTGTCCAGACCTCTTTGTATCCATCCCACATTTCATGTGTCCAGGGTCAAGCCGGTGTGCTCCAGTCCTCTAGGGCCTCCTGCCCAGTCTCCACCTCCTGCTCGGTTCATCGACGGTGGCCCTACCTACACTGTGCGCCGTCTCCTGCGCTCCCGTCGCCGTGGTTGGTGTTTCCAGTACTTGGTGGATTGGGAGGGTTACGGTCAAGAGGAGCGGTCCTGGGTTCCATCTCGTTTTATCCTGGATCCGGATCTTGTTGCCCAGTTCCATCGGGAGCATCACGAGCAACCTGGTCGACCGTCGGTTGCCGGTTCTTAGGGAGGGGGTACTGTCATGACTGCTGCAGCACTTACCTTGTTTGGCCTGGTTTCCGGTTGAAGCAATCATGCTCTATGTCCAACACCTGGTTGGGCTCCTTCATAAGTTCGCTCCTGTGCTACATCCATTGTCTCACTGATTACTACTTCTAGCCTTCCTTCTAAACTTTCCACGGATCGTTAAGCCTGTCACGTCATCGCCTCGCCTCGCCTCCATTGCTCAGTCCACACAGATTTCTCATCGTAAGCCCAAGACATTCTATTGTGGAGATTAAAGTGGAGATTCCTCTGCTGAGATCTCCAAGTGTTTACCACTCATCACCGGCATCCAGACTCTCTCCCCCCTCCCAGCTCTGTCTGCTCATTTCCTCTCACGACTGTGAGACTACAAAGTCCTGCTCCCCCTGCTGGTGGGAGGTTGCCAAAGCTCTTTCAGATCTGCAGACTGCTACCCAGGACAATAAATCTGACTAATTGTTCTTCACTCTCGAGTTTGTTTCTTTTGGCTGTCCTCAACAAGAACCTGACACCCCTTTGGAATTGAACCCTGATTTTCCATGTGCCAGTACAGTGGAAGAAACCCTTTAAAAGTTTTTGATAAAAATGTTGACCCTTTTTAAAAAGATCTTTGGAACAAATGGTAATAAAATAATGTATTAACTGTGTTAGCATCATGTTTACATCCTAAGACCTTTTCCAGCCTTTCCACGATTCATACTTCTTCAGATTTACTGCATGTTGTTAGTTGCTTTTAATACTTGTAATGCACACCACTTGTGTGACTTATTCTCTGAATTTGACTCCAAATCTACAGTTTGATGAATGGTCTGTTTGGTGAAGTACACCAACGGTGCAAAGTCATTTTGTGTGAAAATGAGCTAAGCCCCTTGTTTTATGGTGGACTAATATTTGTTTCACACCGGAATTTAGTTGAGCTTTCATAGATGCCAAATGGAGAAGCATGTTCTCCAAAAACATGTTACAGGCCCAACAAGCTGGTAAGAAAAACTGTTCGTATGGCCCACAGCAGTCATTAAACTATTGTTTTTGAAATAATATTTTTCCTTTCTTAATGCGCCTTTGGGCATGTAGGCGCCGCCACATGTGTACAAAATTACAACATTTGCACACACCTAGTGAATTTCACCCATTGAAAGTTAATTTTGGTCATAGGTAATGACACCCAAAAAGTGTATGATTCACACCAGGAGAAACCATAAAAAATTATTGAATAATGTGGATGCATCCCTGTCACTGCTGATGGCTTTTATCACAGAGCTCTGAAGGGAAAAATATTTTCATAATTCAAATTTTTTTTAAGATTTCACAATAAAATTATTTTTTCATGGTAATTATTTGGCTAAGCCATTTGGATCTGCATGTGAACGAGACATTACAGAACCAGATGAAATATTCCGCTTCATCTCCGCCCAACTTCAAATCATGATACATTTTCTGTTTCTGAAGGACGGTGCGAAGCTGTAACAGTCATTTTAAATAGGCACACTATGGAACCCACCTCACCCCTTAAATCTGTCTGTACGCAGACCATCCAACAGTTATAGGAACTAGATATTATGTCGAGAAAACAGCATCACATTAACTTTAAAACTTTCCCATCCTGGGGTTTTCTCAGTTCATTTGGACCAGAGCTCCACTCGTGTTTCCAAAGGCTAAGTCTCATACATGTCGTCTGCGAAAGTGCAGTGCTTAGTGATGAATCCTCTGGCTTTTGAATCAATTCCACCACCCAAAAAAGACATTTCGACGTGACTTTGCACTTCTGAGCAGCATAAAACATCGCAAGTGTTTCTTTAAGCTGGACCAAGGCGTGAGTCGTAGGAGGGTGGTACGTGAGGAGCAACAGATGGATTGATGCATGAAGAGATCTTTAGGGAATTAGGATTTGCAATGAGGAAAGAATGAGAGCGGGGGTGGGGGGGGTGGAACATGAAGTTCCTTCGTAGATGATCCTGTGTACAGCAAATGTCATTATTGCAGTTTCTTTCTGCAGTGCATAGTGTTAGTAATTTGTTGTCCTTTTTTCCATCCATCACTGCATCCCCAGCATAAAGGCATCATTAATCCATGCTTCTTTGTTGTCTTGATCTCATCATTATTGCTTAAGTAGCTCAGATTTATGCCTTTGAGGGCTTTGCCACTCCTCTCGTTTTTGGAGGGAACACTGAGTCAACAAAGTATTTTTTTTTTTGTTCTTAAGAGCAGGTTAACTGTCGCAGTTCAAACTATGCAGTTTAATGGCCTGCTGAGTTAATTTGTGCCCCTTTTAAAAAAAATGAAAAAAGGACGAGAGAAAAAGAATTTAGAGTCCATTCCTTGGAGAAAAAAGAATTTCAATCAGCTTTATGTGTTTCTGGCTGAAGATGGGGCTTGATTTCATCTGTGGGATAACACACAAAGCCCATTATGAAGGCAAAATAACTGTTCAGATACGTCACTTTTGAATTAGATCAAAAGAAAAAAGTGAAAACATTAAAAAGTTGGAAAAGTTAATAATTAACCATGCAAAACAAAAAAATGTTATTGGTAAATTGATCATGTTGAGTGTTTTATGTCACCGTGGAGACCTAGAGAGATGTGAGACCATTCCAAACAAGTTGTGTAGCAAAAGAATTTGACTAAAACTATTATATTGTGCTCCAAAATGTATATGGAAGGAGAGCAACAGTGAGAGCCCGCAGATAATCGCTGTTAATAGCGCCGCTTAGTGGCCGAAAGCTGCAAAAGGCGTCCGGCTTGGAAACGGGGTGCAGGGAAGCGCATATGGGCGCAATGACGCACACGCTAACGCGACAGGACAAGCAGTGAGGCAAAGAGTCTGGACTCAAACGTTGGAGTTGAAGAAAATCTGATTTTATTCAACGATCCCCCTCACATAGTTTCATTTTCTTCTTCAAAATGAGGTCAGGTTCTTAATGGGCAAAAAAAGTAAGCAACAGGTGCAGACTGAGACGAAAAGTCGAAATATCTTTACGCACACTTTTTTATTTTTATACGACTTAAACATGTTACTGAACCTTTCTTTCACAATAAAACCAACATTTCAATCGAATAAAGTGACTTTAAAGAGAACATTTTGCGCAAATGTGAGCATCCAGTGCTCGCACAATTTGTTCCTGCACTACAGCCCTAAGGTTATAGGAAAGTAGATTTCCCTCCAAATATTAATTTTTAATATTCATTTTATGAGGAGTTGCGTGGCTTTTGTGCTCGTTCTTGCCTTGCGCTGCGGCATCAGTTCAGCCCTCAGGGTGAAAGAGTGATCCTCCTGCTGCTGCTGCTGGAAAAAAAAATCGTGCTGGCTGAGAGCCAAGCTGAAGAACAAGTGCGCCTCCCTTCTCTCTGCTGTTTAGCGTATTCATAGTTAGGGGCTTGGGCTGTTTTTTAAAAAGGCAAGGCAGGTCTCAAGTCGATCAGTCTGCGCTGGAGAAAGTACTGGAGTCCTAGCTAACTGAAGTGGGGCAAATTTCATACAAAGACTTATTTTTGAAATATATTTTTAAGGGGAAAAGTTGTTGTTTTTTTACTGTGCATTTATTTTGCAGAGACAAACTCCTGCTATTTTTTATTATCATTCTTTTTTAAAGATTGCGGCACTGCTGGATAAAGACTTGGCTTTAACTGTAAAAATCGGATTATCTGACTCCGGCATTGTGTTCTTTAGACCTGGCTCCATTTCCCCCTCCTCCTCGCATTTTGAGGTCTCTGAAGTGAAGAAGCGACAACCATGTTCCTGAGTTTTTGCCTCCTCGTGACATTTCTTCTGGGGCTGTCCGGATGCTTGGGCTCTTACGTTCCGTGCGAGCCCTGTGACGACAAGGCGATGTCCATGTGTCCGCCGGTGCCGCTCGGCTGCCAGCTGGTGAAGGAGCCGGGCTGCGGCTGCTGCCTGACGTGCGCGCTCTCCGAGGGGCATGCGTGCGGCGTTTACACCGGAACCTGCAGCAAGGGCCTCCGCTGCCTGCCACGGAGCGGGGAGGAGAAGCCCCTGTACGCGCTGCTGCACGGCAGGGGAGTGTGCACCAACGAGAAAGGCTACAAACCCGCCGTCCCGCCCGCAGGTAAGACGGCCGCGTGACGAAAACGAGCGGACCCGCGGGGGTCCTGAGCTGTGTGAATTTGATGGAATCTTGTCCCGCGCGGGGATGCTGAGGCTGAGAGTCACAGGCGCATCAAAAAAAAAAAAGAAAGAAACTATGTGGTAAAGTAAAACAAAAAAAGTCACATTTTCTTTTCCTTTTCTTTTTTTTAACTTTAACGTCGGTTTTGTTTGACGCATGGCCGACTAACGTAGGACCTTAAAGGTAACCATATCTAATAAAAATGTATTCAAAAAATGATTTTTTTAAGTTATTGGTGCTCGACTGCAGCGGTCGGAGCTGCGGGGTTTGGAGCCTGCTGTCGGTTAACTTGTTGCGGTCGAGCTGCCTGCGGCGGCGGCGGCGGTTTAGCAGGTCGCGAGGCAAAACCAAACTCCTCCAAACGTTTCGCCTTGAAGCTAAAATACATTTAAAGTCTTCCCATCTCCACGTGACGCTATTCTAATGTTTTACAATGGCTCTATTAGGTGCTTATTTATGCAGGCAGGGTTATCTGGGTAGCGCGCGCGCGCAGCGATCTTGTTTGTAAACACGCTCCTTCTTTCTTTTGTAAAAACACGCGTCTGTCAAATGGTGTCTCTCTCTCTCTCTCTCTCTTTTGTGACATTGCTCCGCTTTTGCCACTGTCATTTCGACTTCTAGTCCTGGACGGAGTCAAACCGCACCAGAAAAAGAAGAAGAAGAAGAAAAAAAACCCAACTAACCAGCTGTTATGGTAAAGAGAGATGCTGTCTTTTGGTCTTGTAAAAGCAGAGCTGAGATGGATTTAGTTCTGCAGGCAGCTCCTGTGGTGTGCTCAGAGTCGGATTACCACTAAATCTACATGCCTGAGAGAAAAGAAGGGGACAGAGAAGCAGACAGAGGGACGAGTGGAGTCCAGCCAACTGTCTTGAATGATTTAAGACATTTGCTTGGTGAACTTCTGTCTCCTGGAAATGGAAGTTAGCACTTTTTGTTTTTGTTCTTGTGGAAATCCTTCTGTTCTTGACACTGATCACTGTTCTAAAAATAACCTGGTGTTTGGCATTGATCACTATCTGGATTGTTGTAAGGGAACACCACCCTGTCAGTGCTTTCGGGGGTGTGTGTTATCGATGACACCTCAGAATGGTTCGTCCCACACTGGCTCGGGGTAACAGCCGGAACATCCGCCCCTCGGCTCCATCGCATTGATTCAGCAGAGTGGCTTGCGTCTTGTTTCCCGCCCCTGTCTGGCATGCATTGCCAGCTGAGCAATGTAAACAGTGGGAGGTGGGGAGGAGGGGTCGCTGTCAAACTGGGGGCACAAGGGGAGATCTGCTGTTGCCGGGGTCGCTTGGACGGTCAGCTGCAGGTTGCGGTATGCCCTTAAAGCCGCTTCACCATTGATGAACCGGACTGCTCAGAAACTTCACAGCGGCCCCCCAGCCATCATCCTTCAGAGTCTCTGAAAGGGGCTTTCTGTGTCACCACCAGCAAAAGGTGCTCCACTCACACAAGGACAATACCAGCATGGCCTTATTAAAGCAGCAACAGGAAACCTGTGGCCTCACAGCTACTTTAATACCCTATATGTGTGTGATCTCTGTGCACGTGTGGGTCTGTGTGCAAGTAGCATGCCAGATCGCCGCAGTGATGTTCTGCAAGCTTAGTGGCTCGTGTCACATGCCTTCAGTATTTACAACCGCCCGGTCCTTAAAGAGGTGCAGATCGGAAAGTTTCATATTCCCATGAATACCTCACAAACTGTGGGGTTAGCTTTCTCGCCGTCTGTCAACACACTGGACAACGCTTTACCTTTGGTGTTTGGAAAATATGGAGTGTTGCCATCTGTCTTTTTGAGTTGCTAACATCATCCCTGGCACAGCTGGTCATTGGAGTATAGTTGGAAGACCGACGTCCCCAGAACCAACGAAAGAAAAAAAGCTGATTCCATCTGGAGGTGCATTTAGACCTATGACGAGTTACAGTCATATTAGCTCCTCCATGTGGGGTTTAGTCCTCCATTCGACTGTGAAGTTAGAGCTAAGCGAGCAGAAAAACATATGATTTCATGCTTTTGTATTGATTTAACTTCCAACGCACAGTAGCTAGCAGAGAAACCTGCCGCTGATCATCCAAACTCTTCCATTTTCCCCATTAACTTCAAAACTTCCATTTACTCTAACAGTGAAACAGTGTTTCTATGGTCGTCACACCAAAGCTACGGTCCAGATATTTGCTGAAGTGGAGCCACACCTCTTCAAAAAGAAACCCTTCGGATCCATCAGAGTTGTTACGGAACCTCCATAGTAGCGACTCAATGGGCTATGACACTAGCAATGCTGACAAGATCTGCCCCCCCCACACAACTGCTAACTTTAACCCCCCCCCCCCATGTACAGAAACATAAAGCAACAAACATAGTTTTGTAGTATAAAGTTGCTCCCTTTGAAGAGCAGCCTCTAGTGGTCATTTGAGGAACTATTTTTTTTATTTGTACTTCCATGTCACATTTAGAATTTTAAAACGGTCCTATGCTAAGTTGAGAGGATCTGAAGTATACTGTAAGGTGTTAACAATGCCAGCAAAACATTTAGCTTGATTTAAGAAGCAACCTGAGTTAGTCAATAGTATGAATTAACCCTTTATTACTGGAGCTTTAGGTACAGTGTTTACATTCTTTTGACTACCATTACTTTTCAACTTTTTATGTAATTAATGTAATTCTGAAGCAGAGCTAAGCAACCTTACACTGATATGCAACATTGTACAGTATAGTGCTTACACAATCCATGTAAATCAGCTGATCTACATTGATCTGGTACACGGTTGTAGAATTACGATAAGTTAGAGCGTGTTATTTTGGTTTCACTGGTGACATCTCCGATGTTAAAAGGTTAACTGCAGAATTAATAAATGCTTCAGAACTATTAAAACTACAACCAATAATCATCAGTTTTAGTTAAAATAAATATTTAAACATTAGCATTAATTATTTTTGGTCAAAAGCATACACCGTCCAGTAAAATTTGTCGTAGAGTTGTGGCATGTCACAGCCTCCTACTATAAAGCCACACAAGGAAAAGTGTTAATCTGCTCTCAAGTAACATGTTGGATCCGCCTTTCCTTAGCTCAAAGGTTCTCCGAGCGCATCCAGGAACACTCAGCTTTACCCAAAATAGCTGTCTCTGCCACCAGGAGGAAGCTGGAAGTATGTCACACCCAGCAATTGCAGTGTGGTGACGGCGACCTGAAAAGGACGTTGCATCCGAGCGTGCGGTTTGTTGGAAACCACGAAATGTGACAGACGCTCAGACCAAAATTAGCATTGAGCTGCAGAGGAGCCACACATCTCACTTTGATTGTTTACTTTCAGTGAGGCCTTCAAAGAATGGTTCTGTGTTTCTTTGTCTTATATGAGCCATAAACAGGCTGCATAGTTTGCTTACCTATAGCTGCATTTCCCTTTAGAAAGAAAACAAAACAAAGTCCTGTTTTTCAATGTATGATCCTTGAATTGTTCTTGTTGCTATTTATATTATGCATTCAGGAAAGCAGGAAACTTTTGATTGCAATGGACATATTCTGTGTGCACAAAGAGTTATTTCCTGCACGTTCGGCGAGCTGATTGGAGGCATGCACAAGGCAGAACAACAGAAATTCCTCAGACAACACACCATATTGCTCTGATGTCCAAACAGGACGTTTCATTGAATCTACAATAGCAAATTCAGACATCTGACCTGAATGTAAGGCCGTTTTATGAAATTCCTCAGCTATTGTCATCTTCTGTGGCAGAGGGCAGCAAATCATATTTGTCATGTTTTTTTCAAGCCCACTTCCTGTTTGCCCTACACACATAGGTTTCTTGATAAGATGCACCATTTGAGGATTTATTTCTTGGTAAACACTGGACTCCTTCATTCCATTGGAACATTCTTTGAATGCCACATTCTACCTGATTAATCTATCAGACAGTAAGATCAACACTAGACCACGTTGGTTCATTTACAACACATCTTTCAAATTTGTTTGCAGCCAAAATAAGTACGCTTTTCCTTTCTCGAAAAAAAAGGGCTTTAACCTTTGACCCTTCACGTGATCAACATGAATCAGCTAATCAGAATCCGATACAATTACGTTAATTGCGTCAAAGCTTGAAGAGTTACAATAGTTGAAAGAATGTAAACACTGTACTGAAAGCTCCGGTGTAAAAGGGTTTAACAATTGTCATTACAAAAAAACATTTTTTTCACCTGGAATAGCAGTTTTCTTACAGTTGCTTGATCTTATTATTGACTTTGCATCATACATCTTCTCAGATACTGGCACAACTCCACCGGTCAGTTGACATCTCTTTGTTTCCGGCCCCACGTTCAAATGTAAAACGTAAAGAAGTAGTTGGATTCTTCAGGATGGTTTACTGCTAGTCTGCCTCAGGCTCCACCAAGCTCATTTTTCGCCACAATTATCTTGTCTCATCCCAGCTGATATAAAACTGCGCCTTGATTAACTTATGTCTCACATTTTGTTAAGATGTAATTTCAGACGCAGGGCAGACACTTGGAAGGCGATCAAAGACAGGACGAACCAAACACAAGTTAATGTACGGTCATGTAGCAACTGTTTTTTTTTGGGTTAAACAAACAGCAAATATGGTCCTAGATGTCTAGGACAGAGAAAAACCCTAAAGTTATTAGAGAATTTCTTTTTGGCGTGTCTATCACTTGGGTCATTCATGAAGCATAATTGTTCAGAGAGGTTAATTTTTAAAGAGAAGCATCAGGTGCACCCGCGTTGGCTACTCTGTTCCCCCTCGTTCTAATGAAACCTTTAGATCAAGACAAGGAGAAGAGCTGGGAATTCAGCTTTAGACTCAGCTAAATGGAGGAGCTACAGATAGGCGGTGGACTTGCTTGGCTTTTGTCCAGCGTCTTGGCTGTGTTTCAGGAGTTAAACCAGATGTCCGCCTACTTTTACTTTACAAATCTGATACCCTTAGATTTAGAGATTGGGACAGAGTGGTTTTGTCCTATATAAATGAAGAATTTTGTGACTTTTGATGTATGTATACACCATTTAGGTCTTCGTTTTCGCAAACATTTATTTTCTATAAAAGCGACTGGAGCCATTGGGAACATGTATGTGTAAATAAGAGTTCAGATAAAACAACAATTCCAGCTAAACAAGAACGGTGGTTCTTTTCAATATAATGTTTATTGCATCCTAATGAAGTGTGATGTTGAATTATATGACGGTGAAGAAAATAGCATTTAGAATAAAAATGAAGAGATTTTCAACAGTTATCACATACATGGTGCACACAGGAATGCTGGTTGGAAGTATTTATTTATAGCTGTAGCTTAGCAGTCTGCGCGGGGAGACACAAGGACATATCTAAACACAAACCAAAGCCCGCCAAGTCATGAGTTGAGAGATTCATTTCAAAGGCTGTGCAGTGCAGAAGCCAAAAAACCAATTCTGGTAATCAACCTGCCCTGAGCCCTTCGCTCACCCCGGCTCCCCTCATTCCCCAGACTCCAGACGCTCATGCTGTGTCAAGCTCTTTGAACATCAGTTTCTATGAGCTTGCGCCCTTGTTATGTCTTATTGTTTAAGTTCTTTTTTTTTTTTACAGTTGAATACCAGCAGGCTCATGAGCATCGTCATAGTAGCTTGTTAAATATGATTTTCCCACCATTTTCTCTGTAAACGTGAAAGCGAATTTTTCCTCTCTTTGAGCAGGTCGCTTATGGCCTCGAAATTCTTTTCTGGTTCGGTGCATCTGTCTCTACGCACCGCAGCGGGTTTCCTTGTCAGATAAATATAACAAGGGTCATCCACTGGCACCATCCTGACAGCCAATTGGGGCTTGGCAAAGTCCCCACAACAGCCTTGTACTTATGGTACAGCTAAGCCAACAGGGCGGGAGGTGGTGGGGTTGGGTGGGTGTCTTTCTGTAGCCTCAAAGAACCTCTGGCTGGGGGTCGAGGCTTAAAAGGCTGAGCCCCAAATATAGGAAAGGGGCGGGTGGGGGATTGGTTTGGTTAAAGAGCCTAAGCCTTGAGATGTCCTATCAAAAGCCTTCAAAACCCCCAACACCACACTGCCCCCTGAGGGAACTCCAATTACACAAAGGAAGTTTATAAAATGTGATACAAATGGACAAGCATTTATATCTGTTGAGGGAGCGCCTACACTTTCCTCAGACTTTTAAATTAGCTGACTGACATATTGCTGTAAAGTTAAGACACCCAGAGGCCTAAGAGCTGCTTTGGAGTTAGCAGCCCAGATAACAAGCTGACATGTTTTACAGGCGGAAAAAGGAAAAAGTCTGGGCCGCTGTGCAAATTTGGGATAAATTTTTCCCATGCTTGTAAAATCTGTTAGCTCTGAAATATTCGTCGGCTCTGCCATTTTACCAGCCTTTAGCTTAAGAGGTCTGTTGTAGTATTGGATGGTAGTGTTTGAGTTTTTGACTAGCGCCACTGTTTTGATATCACTAGCAAACTGCTAAATTGGTTTCATAAGTAAGGGTCTTCCCAATAACTCCCAAACTTGCTTGCAACTCATAAAAACAAGATGTACCTCTGAAAATCGCTTCAACATCAACAAACACAATCAGAATTAATCCATATACAGTATATGGTGCCCCAGATTAGAATAAAAGCTTTATTGTTCTTTGAAAACAATAAAGCTTTTAAGTGCACCTTATAGTGCAGAAAAAACTGTATTTACATTCTGTGTCTTCCCTGCATTAAGTGTGTTTTAGGTCTTTAGTATTTATTCGTTCTACCCTCCTCACTACTTCAAACATAAAATGTATAAATAATTTGAGTCATGCATGTGGATTGCCTTCTATGTTAAAGTGGCAAGCTAATAAAGCTGTCAAGTTTTTGTGCATATTGTAACGTCCTTTTTACATCTTTCGTTGCAGAGTTTGAGTCTCGAGAGCACGAGGACACCATCACCCCAGAGATCCCGGGAGAGCTGCAGCCAGCTAAAGTGCCGCTCCATCCCAAAGACATTGTCAACAGCAAAAAAAACATAGCGGTGCGCAAAGAGCAGAAGAGGAAGCAGACCAAGCAGCGCTCCATGGGCGCCACGTTGGATTACACCCCTCTAAGCATTGTCAAGCATGAGCCGGAATTTGTAAGTAGAGAAATCCAAAACCTTAAAGATCAACAGGCAGCCCGTAGATTTGCCAAAATAAAAGCCCTTTTATTTTTCTTTATATGCTTTAACATTCGTACTTTATGTCTTTGAAGGGGCCATGCAGGAGAAAACTGGATGGAATCATTCAGGGGATGAAAGACGCATCTCGTGTAATAGCTAGGTCTCTGTACCTTCCAAACTGTGACAGACGAGGATTCTTCAAGCGCAAACAGGTGAGTTTGCCTTTCATTACCTTTAGACTTTAATTAGAAAATACTAAATATCTGAACAACTTTGGTTGGTCAAAATATTAGTCTATATTTGCAGTCTTATCAAACAGTACTCAAGGCTAGCTGCAGTCTATCAAACAGGCTTATATAAGGCAATGGTTATTGGTTTATTTAACTTATTATTTTCTCTTTTTCTTCCTTTTAAGAAAGGAAAAGAACAAAAGGAACATTAGGAAGATTTTCCTGGTTATTGCAGTATTACTTTTTTTAAAATAACCCACTGTAGGTGAAATCTGTGAAGTTGTCAACTTTTTCCCCCAAAATATTGTATTTAAGTGTGAAAAACTTCTCGTTACACACGTTTCTCTCTTGGTTAAACTCTTGCAGTCCAAACCTTCAAAGAAAAAATTCTAGCAATATACAATGAAATTAAAGATCAACTAGCAATCATAGAGTTATGTAAATTTGGCAAACTGGCTTTATTCTGTACACGGGACATGGCACAAAGCAGACTGGGTGAGAATAATCTAAGGCCAATCAGGACACAGAAGACAAAAAAAACTTGCACAATTACACAAAATAATAGATAAACTGTGAAAAGTAAACCGTGATATAGCATGGGACCACTGTATTTAGTTCCTAGGTTTTCTGATCTTCCATTGTTGAATTTTTGGTAATATTTCGACAATATGTACAAGTGGTCAACAAAATATTGTACTTGTACGTCATCTTTTCCATTTACTGGGCAGTTACAGAAGTGGTACTTCCTACAGTATTTTTGTTACGATGTCAATACAAATTCATTGGACCTGTCTTTGATTTGCTGTCATTTCTAGTAAAACACTGCCCCGTTTTTCTTTCCAGTGCAAGCCATCTAGTGGTCGCAAACGAGGCATCTGCTGGTGTGTGGATAAGTACGGCATTCAGCTCCCAGGCATAGACTACACCGGAGGAAACTTTCAGTGTAAAGACCTGGAGAGCACCAACAATGAGTGAAACCCTGAACTCCCCCCGCTTCCCTCTTTCGAAACCCCCATCGTCCTACTCTTTACCCACCACATGACACGGGGCCCATGCCTCCTCTCTTAATCCCACCTGTGTGCTCCGCCCTCTGCTCACTTCAGGATCGTCCATGTAAGGAAAAACGAACAAAAAAAGACAGACCCAGAACTCCTCTCCTCATATGGAGGAAACACACAAAAGATTTACTTGATCCCTTTTCTTGACTATATCTATTGGGACTGTTGTGTGAGCCTGGTTATGTAAAAAGAAACACGTGTGCAGACCAGATTTTGTTTGTTTATTTTGTGTTATATCAAATTAATACACAAACAAAACATTGTGGGGGATAAAATAACAAAATATACAGAGTTAAACCAAATTCAGTTGGAAACAGTGGATTGTTATGGCAGCATTTCAGAGATGATTGGAAGAGGAATTAGATCTTCAATAAGAAAAAAAAAGAACCAACAGACTAAAAGATGTTGGAACACTCAATCCATGTTTGTGGTTCTGTCAGAGCACTTATGAAAAAGGGGATCCTGCTCAGTTAAAACTTGTGTGGGTGTGAGTATAAATGTATTATGTGTATGAACCCATATTGGTGTACAATGGAGCGAGTCTGTTAGGAAAAGAAACGAATGTCTTTTTTCTTTTTTACTTTTCTTTTGTTTAATATTGTTATGCTGGCATTTAAGGTGGTATAGGAGCTAGCCTTTCTGTAATGTCAAGAAAAAATGTGTGGGTTTTTATTTTTGGAGCATTGAGAAACTAAAGAGGAAAAAGACCAACACAGATAGACCTGCTTAAGTGGCTCTTCAACATTTTAGCTATCCTGACATGCCAACTGTGCCTATTTCAACAGACACTGCCATACAAGCCGACGTGGTTTAGAGGGTGCTGGTGCTACTGGTAAAAAAATAAAAAGATTTTAAACCTTTGATTGTATAAGAGAACTGGACTGAGTGACCCCTCCCAACCACTTTCCAAACAGGAAGTGCCCACTTGCTCCATGAAGCC
Organism: Oryzias sinensis; assembly: GCA_037389245.1. Lineage (NCBI taxonomy): Eukaryota > Metazoa > Chordata > Actinopteri > Beloniformes > Adrianichthyidae > Oryzias > Oryzias sinensis. Next base: position 26,666,680 of record CM074501.1, read on the forward strand.
AAAAACAAAACTTCTTAACAGGTTCTTGCTGATTATCTTTTCCAAGATAATTTTTCTTAATAGCAAATATTCAAGTTAAAAACCGACCAATCAGATTCCTCGATAATAGTTTGTGGACTCATTTGATGACAGATTCACCCGAGCCCGCCTTCAAGTGGTAGAGGTGTGGACTTCCAACAAGCTCACTCCTGATTGGTAATAGTGGTTGCATAGAGATTGTGACTCTTTACAATCACTGGTTACTGACGATGTCTGGAATGGGGGAGGGGTTAGAGTCTTAAATTGATTTGGTTGGAGCCATTTTTCATGGGTAATCTCACAATGTCTTGGTCCAGTTAACGTATACAGTCAATGTTTCCAACTTGATCATTGACGTTTAGGTTATATTTGGTCCGTCTGGGGTTGGTCAAACCTTCCAGTAGGGCCAGTTGCTCCTTTGATTCATGGGTAAGACGTGCAGTTTTGTATGGCTTTGTTTGTGCTGTTTCATTTGCCTTCGGTGAAGTAAAGACTGCCCACTTTTGAGCCATGTTACTTTAATAAGTGGTCCCCTCCCTCTCAGTTCTGCTACTACAGTGTAATCTCGGTATGTTATTTTGAAAATATAGTTATTGAATGCTGTTTTTTCCTCCTGTTAAACAAAGTATGACAATTATGTAAATATGCTTGAGATAAAAGAAAATGTCTGTAAGAATTTGATTAAGTCCTCGTAAGCCTGTCAGTGGGTGTTTGGGTGGTTGTGGGGGGGTCCACAGTCATTTGACAGAGCAGTCAAAGATGCCTCTGGAATCCTACTGATCAGATGCCTTTTTAGCAGAAGTGATGTGTCCGTATCCTTGGGGAGCTTAAAGGTTAGAGGATATAGCAGGGTTTTTTGGTATTAGAGCTCTTCCGTTTCTGTGCCTTACCAAATGCATTAAAGTACCGCTGTGAAACTGACATGGAGAGGAATAGGTACACTTTTATAGTGGAAACTGGGAGCTGATACAGCCATTCAGTGAAAATACATTTGTAATTTCAAGTGGCTTAGGTAAAATCCTGGACGTGAAAGGAACCACGTAGGAGCAACTTTCGGGTTTAAGCCTCAACTCTGACAACCAATAAGCTAAGGTTCTCGCTTCTTTATGCCAATCTGTGTACAAGAAGAGGAACAAAAGGATGTTTGGAGACCTTTTTTTGGGGGGGTTTTGTTGAAAATCCAACCTTCCACCACTTTCAAAGTCCAGACAAGAAAGCAGCTTGCACTTCTTTTGTTTACTCATAATCGTCAATAAGACACACATATTAAAAACAAAAGACAAAAAAAAAACTGGGAGGGGTTATTGTGAAGTTGGATCCCTAGGTGTTCTATATTTTGCTTACTTCTCAAAGGCAATGCTTTGAGGTAAAGATTATTGACAGGGGCTGTTAAAAGCCCATGCCTGGGACCTTTAGTACTAGTGAGATCATTTTGGAGGCAAAAAAAGACAGTTGAACATGACTCAGCTACGGGTGTTCTCACGGCCTATTGCACAGACAATTGCTAGAAAACAGTGGATGAGAGACAGTGGAAGAGGGAGAGGAAGCAGCATGGGCGGGAGTCATTATCGTCGCCACTTCCCCGATGTGGGCTCACCAATTGCATGACGTTAGATACAGGTAGCAACAGTTGGACAGTTTGGAGGAGTTTTGGAATCTGGGTTGGTGGTGGTGTTCCTCTGCAAGCTCACATCACATTTTCTTGTGTTTGCAAAGTCCTGCCATCTTTGGGTGCTTGGCAGGTCGTCGTCACCTTCTCAGGTCTCCCAACTCCTGCTTTGGTTTAAACTCACTTTCACACTTCTTTCTTCAGTAGAACAGTAACTACAGTACAATTTTGGGTTTTAGTTTTCTGAATACATAACACTTTTTGGACGCGATTGGGTTTTATTATTATCATCATTATTATTAGTTTTTTTTACAGAATTTGGTGTTGACTCAAACAGACCCATCGGAGGATAGTAGGAAATATCGGTCAGTATTTGGAGCGACACAACAAAAAAAAAACTGAAAACAAAAAAAAGATAAAAAATCTCAAATTATAAAGTGAATATCACTGTGTAATATTTATTCAACCTGTAATTTATGTACTCTTTTAACCTTTGTCTATTTTTTTTCTGATATGACAAAGCATTTATTTAAATAAAGTTATGTATTCATTTAAGCCATCCCTTGTTGGTTTTTCATTTCTGTGGCATGTTTTAGAGCCACTTCAGATGTAGAGTTTTAAGCGCCGGATAATCTCTAGCTGATAAACCTCTTAGGCACAAGTCTGAGACAGCAAGCAGGATGTGACTTTGTAATGCTTGGCCTGAAGGCAAGTCACCTGGTTTTCTACACCATAGTGAGAACAACTGCACAGGAACAAGGATGTTAATTAACGTTAGGTAGAACTGCAGCGATGATGGGGGGAGGAGGTGAGAGTCTCAGCCTCAGAATAACTGAGAAAGAAGATATTTCTTGCCCGAAGGATGCAAGTTATGGAGCGCTTGGCTTTATTACCACTTGAAGGTGAAGCGGACTCCCCATTGAAGGGGCATGCTGGGAAATCTCATATGTTCAGGTTTGATTTGTGAGGTAGTGAACAAGAAAATGACTACATGCAGAGCTTCAAAGTATTTATGCCTCTTTTACTACACGATTAGTCCAACAATTTTAGATGTCTCACATGAACTCATGTGCCCAGACATGGTCTAACTTTTGGGCCAAGTCTCACCAAGTATTCTTCTCTAGTTTTTAGTGTAACAACCCACATTTTTGAGTATTTCTTTAATCAAATCACTGTAAATCAGGAGCAGATGAAAAAATGCTGTTTAAAAAAGATCGTATTTGTAATGTAGACAATATGCTGGGTGGGCTACAGGCTCGCTGCTCCGCTCTACTCTGATCCTCTTTAAGACAAATAGTATATTTGTTGCCAGTAATATTGCTCGCCATTTTTGTTGCACCGGTAATGTTACGTTGGGGTTGTGAGGGGCTGTAAGATAGTGGGACAGCATGAATCAAAAGGGAAGGGGCTCTGTGCTTTCAATCATGGGCATGAATAAAAGTCCAGTGGGAACGTTCATTAAAAATAAGTCAAAGGGGTTAGCAGTGGTTCGTTAATTGTCATAATAACCATAAATATAATGAAATGTTGTAGGATGTAAAGACTTATTTTAATCAATAATAATCCGCAGTGACATCAGTGTAAATTACAAATCATCAGTTCTGTGGTCCACTTAGTCTGTGGCATATCCTGGATCAGTTTCCTTTTAAAAAATGAGTCGAGGTCCTTATGAGGTACAGCAGTAAATCTCTAAAATCTTGTTGAGTCATTTGATCTTTAAAACAGCGTAGTTGAAACAACAATTTTTACTAAAGTAATAAGCAGTTCTATTGCAGTTCTAGTCTTAATAAGATGATTATGGGCTAAAAAATAAAAAAAATATAGTTTTGCTGCTGCAGTGCTTAAAAAGGTATTCTTTTGGGGAAACAGTGTAGACATATCTATTTTTTTATAGATATATATTTCATATTTTAATTGCAGAAGCAATATACCTAAATATGTGCTTTAAAAGCTAACCTTTTCTCATCTTAATGTATTTCCAATTATATAAGAACATTTTCTTCTGTACTTTTTTCATTCAGTGTGATTCTAAATTAAGTTAAGTTCTGGAGTTACGTTGCAAATTAGGTGACATAAAGCGTAAAAGGCTAAACATTGCCACTGAAGGGCTGGACAATATAACCTTTTTTAGGAGATCTTACCAAGACCAGTTCTGCTAGCTTCACTGACAGGAACAGAAATGATGTATTATATATTTCTTGTTTGTTTTGAGAAGATTTTTTACAGTGCTCCTGCTCAGAACTCACCGTTGTGTCTGCAATAAACCTGTGGAAGATGCCTTCAACTTTATAAACCCTAATCAAAGTAAATCATCTTACAAATGAAATCCAGATGCTAACAACTGCATAAGTAGGGATCTTTTCAAATGTTTGCTTTTAACTTTAAAAAGTTAGTGTGGTTTTGTCATGACAGATAGTGTAAGATGAAAGGAACGGCTAAGGTGAAGCCTTTTTTTTTTAATTACACACTGATCGTTTTTTCAAATCTAAGGAAAGGGTTTGCAGCTAAACGTGTAAAAGATCTCAACATTTCACATGTGGTCAGTGTTGCTTAGTGACAGAAGACATGTTCGCTGCAAAAAGTGAATCGTAAAAAAATGAAATATTTTTGTTTTAAGAAAAAATTCTGTCTTACAAGGAAAAACGTTTTTCAACATCAAAATAATCTTAGTTTGAGAAAACTATTTCTGTTTTTTTTTATTTAAAGAAAATCTCCCAATGGGGTAAAAAAAACTTTTTTTATGCTTTTTGGCAGTGTAATAACTGTATAGACTACAAATTACACAAAACTATGTATGAAGATGCTCCATGTTTCCACTCAGTTTAAACTACATTACACCACATATTTTGTACTTTCCTACTAAAATGGTGATAAAGCAAAAATAAAGGATTTTGATCAATTTTTCTTCAAACGGAATATGTTAACACGTTTAAACTAAATATTATTTTGTAAACAATGCCTAATTGGGAAAAAAATCCATATTAGACCTTAAGGGAAACCATTGGAGAAAAGAAATCAGTTTGAGGAATTCATAAAAACGATTTTTTGTTATTGACAGAATGTCATCACAGCATGTTATAGCTTGTAATTTAAATGAGAAAATATTCACCGTATTTTAAATATAATACTCACATTTAATTAATTAATTAATTTTGTTCTGTATTTTGTAGTTGAATCGGTTTTAAAAGCATCCCCTTTAAACATTTTATAAGATTTTATGTCCTTTAAACTATAAAAAACATATTTTAAGATATGCTGACATGAACCCTAACCCTACTTTTCTTTCTCCACTAAATCTGTTCATAGTTTGATCAATTGTTGTTACAGAAATTGACAAACCTTTTACTAGTTTTGAATGTACTTTAAGTAAAAAAAAAATCCGAGCTATAAATGATATCCTTAATAAAAAATATATCCCTCAAATCTAAACAAGACTATAAAATGTTTTGAACACAACACTTGTATATGTAACATCTAAGTGTTGTACAAGTTTTTATTGCTTATTGTAAATATTCTTGCTGCCCCTATCCTTAAAATAAAGTATTAATATTTTTAAAACACACATAAAATAAAACTGTTTACAGCTTCTGGGAGTCCTAGAGATAAATTTTTCATATTTAATAAGCTGCTAAATGAAACTCCATGGGGCTCAAAGAGACACAGCAGCACCAATATTTACCCCCACTCTCCATCCCACAGCTCTACTGCCCTCCTTGACCTATTGTGCCTGATCCATTAGCCCAAAACAAAAGACACTTGTTTTAAATCCATGTTTAGGAACAGGCTGGCCTTAAATCACTGTTGTTTGTGCCAAGCATCCCAAACATAACAGAGATCCATTAATAAGCCTAGATTGTAAAAATGTTTGATTCAAAATTTGTCTCTACATGCCCACGTTTTAAGAATTTCAGATTTCCAGTCATTTCCGCTGACAATGCAACTGTCTTTTATAAAGTCACATTTGAACACATTTTACTAAAAAAAACTCTCTTAAAAAGAAAAAAATTAAGGTCACGATTTTCTATATAAAATAATATTCCCAATTATTGTTTTATTTGGAAAGATTTCTTAAATCTGACTTACGTAACTTTTGCAGCTCTTGTCTTGTCTCCTGTCGGTGGTATTCAACATTCCTAACACTTGAAGATTTGCTCCATGGTACACACGATGATCTTTTGATGCCTTCAAACTTCTAAATTATAATGTCAGACGTTTGCCACAACTTTTTCCAGGTTAGGTGGCCATATTTAAAGTGTTAGCATAGATTTCACGAAAGAAGATGCATAAAATTTATCACACAAACTGTTGAGAAACCGTATGGCTGTTGTCAGGAATAGAAGAGTAAATTACTCACAATTTATTCACTTAATGTGAAAAAAATCCTAAAAAGTTACACTCCATAGCAATTATCCCAATATATTGTGTGTCTGCGAGTATTTATGGTCTTAGTTTATTCATAGACACCTTAACCCACTTAGTATCACATTTGTCAGTGTCAGCCGCCCACCCATCATAATCTCTCCTCACGTCAACACTTCATTAGTAACCACAGCAGCTCATGGTTACACACATTCACAAATGCACACACTTGCATGTCAGCACATACAAGAATGAAGAGGGTAATAATGCCACATAGGACTTCCTAATATTTGGTGGAGAAATATTCCCTGAAAGAAAAAAATATGTTGAACAAATTATAAGAAAAACCAAAAGATACTAAAATTGTTTAAAAGGTTAATCTGACATCAAGCAGAGGTGTTGTTTGAAGAACCATGGTAGTCTAGGGCCATGTCACACAGCCACTACGTACATTTTGTGCATATTGCACAGATCAAAATTGGTAATACTTGAATATACGTGGAAAAAGTGAGAAAAGTTGTGTTCTTTATGTGATATTTTCACAGATGTATCACGTTAAAACTACAGATGTACAAATAAACCATTCAAACAACGCAAAACATGAATCGTGTGTGATTATTGATAGACAGACAGACAGACAGACAGACAGACAGACAGACAGACAGACAGACAGACAGACAGACAGATAGATAGATAGATAGATAGATAGATAGATAGAGTACTTTTTTAATCAAGAGGGCACTTGCAGATCAATCCAATTACTTCAAAAACAGTCAACAAACAAAAAATGAGGATCATAATAGGATATTCATTTTATTTTTCTTGTAACTTGTTCTGTCCAACAACTGAGCAAACAGATTAGAGCTGAAGGCCTTTTGTGTTGGACAGGTTTTATTATTACAAACAGGGTTATACATCTTCGAAAACCAGAGTGTACATTTATATTAACACCTTTTTGTTTTTGATTATTTTTTATTTATTTGTTACATTTAGTGTGTGTGGGGTGGGAGGGGTGAAGAATGTGGGGGGGCGGGAGTGGAAGAGAATAAAAGGAAGAGAGGTGGAGGAAGTGGGGGATACAAGCGCTGAATTGAAGTGAACCGTGTGTTCATAAGGGGAACCAGATCCCTCCCAGCCCGACCAGCCAGACCAGGAGAGGGGGGTGGGGACCCCCAAGCCAGGAGCACCCACGGCGATGGGACCAATGCAGCCCGGGAGGGGGGAAGGGGGGACCGCCCACCCACCCACCCAGCCAGGGGCCCCTAGGCATAGGCGAACCCGGTCGACTGGGCCCCCAGGCCACAGGACAGGTGTGCTTCGCCATATCAGGCGGGAGCCAAGGGGGCTACCGGTCGCCAGACACTGAGACGTAGGCCAAAGACGAAGCCAGGGCCTAGAGGACCCATGAGCCGCCCACCACCCAGCTGGAGCTCCGTCTCCGGAAGCCAGCCTTGGCACCCAACCCAAGCAACCCAGAAATCGCCGCGCAACCACAGCTCCCCCCCCCCACTACTCTACTCTCTACAACCCTGCTCACTAGCCATGTTCTCCGACCCCTCCTCCCATACTCCCCCTAGTCCCCCCCCCACTCTGCGATGGGGAGGGTGAGCCCCAGTGGATCCTACTGCAAGAGTGCATGGGCGCCAGGTCTGTCCCACCCATGCACTCTTGCACACACACTCACAATCTTCTGGTTGCCCCCCCCGTCGCCATCCAGTAAACCCCCCGGCCGATCGACCCCCAAGCGCCGCACGCCCGACCACCACTACAGCCGACAGGATATCAACAAGCCTGGCCGTCCTGAGAGGACCAGGCGGGTGAAGACCGGCCGCCCCTCCCTGACCCCACCTTTATATGGTGGTGTGAGTGTACTGTGTGTGTTCTGCAGGTAAAATAAGAGGTCTCCAGTTTGGGGGGCCCCACTCCTGCCAAGCAGTAGAGCCCCCCCACTCCGGGGTCCCTCTGTGTTTGGTGTGTATTTGCTGTGTGTGTGCTGCTAACATGCAGTGTGTGTGTCTAAAGTTAAAATTGTGGGTCGGACCAGTGAAAGATAAACACGGATGTTTCGCTGTACCCCCCTCCACCAGACCATCCCCACAAAGCCCTACATGAATAAAGGTGTCTAATATGCAAGTAACAGTGGAATGGAGGGCGACCCCGGAGAAAGACGCCCCCAGTGAACCCTGCCAGCATGTCCCACCGATTCAGTTTCCGGAGCCCTATGTGCCTGTGTGCAACATTTGTTTGGGTGGGAACGGGGAGGAGCAGGCAGATGGGCACAACCGGGAGAAAAAGGCTCCCCCCGGGCGACCGGCCCCCCAGCCGGCCGCGATAGGCGTCCCCCCTCCCAGGGCAGACAGGCAGTCAGGAGGCGGCAAAAACAAAGCTGCGCCGGCGCTGAGAGACAGTCAGCAAGGAAGGGGCCCGGTGCCAACCCCGAGGGGCAGGAGGTCCAGCCCCACCATTCATGCAATGACTTCCCTAAGGGTCTGGCAGCCCCCCCCCCTCCTAAAAAAATAAAGAAATTTAAAAAATGAACAATAAAAAATAAAGAAATAATAATAATTATAATAAATAAAAACATTAAATTAATAAATAAAGACATAATTTAAAAGAAAATAATAATAAACCACCGGCCACGGGCGAAACACCGGCCGCGGGCAGCCGACCCCAGGTCCCAGAACCTCCTACACCTGGCTGTGGATCCTGTTTCCGGCTCGACTTGCGCCTCTGGCTGTCCCCCCAACTCCGTCTGGATGAAGCATGTCTGCTGGACTTTAAATATGTAGGTGGTAGGCGGGCGCCTGTGTTTGGCAGCGGAGCCGCCACCAGTGTGTGAATATGTGAGTGAATGTGTGTGTGACTGGGTGAATGGGTTTGTGACTGTAAAACGCTTTGTCCTTGTAGGAAGAAAGGCGCTATATAAGTATACGCCATTTACCATTTACCATGTAGTTTTAGAGTTTGATAAGTTAATTCTTCTCTATGAGTTCTGGTAAATCGCCTGTCCGTCCTGGGGGAGGATCCCTCCTTCATGTGGGCACCCCTGAGGTTTCTTCATTTTTTCCGGAATCAGGAATTTTTCCTTACCGCGAAGGAGGGTCTAAGGGGAGGGATGCCAGTTTAGTTTAGTCTGTTAGTTCAATTTAGTATTGTCCTATTGAATTCTATGTATTCATGATCCTTTGGATTTCATGTTTAACTTTTTAAATTACCTATACGGAGCCCATCGAGACGACTGTTGTTGTGAATTTGGGCTATACGAATAAAATTGAATTGAAAATTGAATTGAATTGAAAAAATTAAATATTATTTTTAAATTTCCAGTTTAGGAGGATAGTTTTCTTTGCAATACACTCAGCGGTGAGAACCATATGTGCCTTGTTAGATTCTATGTTGATGTTATTCAGTTAACTAGTAAGCAGAGTTTGGGTTATGCAGGAATCTTAGATACTTAGAACTTGATAGTTCCTCACAGATCTTATGCCAGAATGATTGGACAGGTGAGCAGAACCACAAGGCATGCGTATAGTCATCTTTGCTGCTACCTGTGCACTGTGTGCATATAGCAGACTGATGGAAACCCATTTTAAATAACCTCTGTCTGGTGTAGTGAGTTCAGTAGAGAATTTTGTATTGGATAAATTGTAGATTAGGACTTTTGGTCATATTAAAGACATTCAAACAGATCTGTTGCCAAAATTGATCACCAGAATTCAATGGTAGCTTAGAATCCCATTTTGCCATGGGTAAGTAATTTGTATCATCTGTTAGATATCAACTTGTATATTTTGGAAGTGAGCTTTGGATTTTTAAGGTCAATGAAATATGTTACTGTAAGGGGAAGGTCTAGGTCTATTTGGGTCAAGCAGTATTTAGTGCTTATAGCTGATGTAACCCTTGTGCTATCCTAGGCACTTTAACATTGGGAGTTGGGTCAGCTAGACCCACTAGACAATGCGCTAAACCTTTTTTCTTCAATGATTTGAGATCTTCACTGGTGTCCATGGATTACATGAAATCTTTCCACCTTTCTCCACCTTTGTCATGGTAGGAATAACATGTCAAAGTAAGGGTGGGGTCATCTAAGATAGCACAAGGGTTAAATTGCTGATATTCTAGAATTTTTTTTTACTAATCCAATAGATTGAGGATGACGTTGGGAGGGACATAAATGTTCTATTCTCAATAATATGCTGAAACTGATGGATCCTTTTGTTCTTCCATGAAGCAAAGTGAATCAGGTTATTTATTAATTAGAATGTCAGAGTTGTTCCAAATGGGGGTGAGTTTGCATGGAAATAATGTGATGTTGTTGTTTTTTTGTAAGAAAATCCCACCAGGCTGTTAGAGATTAGCTGATGTTTAAACTTCTGAAGCATTTGTGTTGTTTAATTTTAAAACTGAAAAAAGGTAAATTAGAAAAATCTAGGTTATCACAGAGATTGTGCTCTATATCTATATATAGCCAAGATTCATCTAACAGACCAGGATTAAGCCATTTTTCATAAAAGAATCTGTTCGCGGAGTAGTATTCCTGGAAGTTTGGTAGGCCTTGTCCTCCTGTATCTTTAGGTTTTTGAATAGTTTTCAGAGTGATCGTTGGTGGTTTACCTTCCCAAAGGAATTGGGAAATAAATGAGTCTAATGATGTATACCGTAATTTTAACGGTATACTGTATGTGCGCCATATACTCTATATAAAATATATACATCAGTGGTACATGGCTGAAAGGTCTGTTAGACATACGTGGAACGGTCTTGGAAAGCTACAAAATTTTGTATGTGTCTGGCAAAAATCATGCACAGTTGCGTAAGATTTATGTAATAATTAAGTATAAACTATGTAAAATACACAATTCGTAATACTCAACAAACGAAAATTTTGAACAAATCAAAACCGAATTCACTTAAAGACTTATCAACCGAAACGCTCGAGGACATCTGCACACATCGCTGAATGAACTACGCAAGAAACACTTATGAATTACTCAAATCATGCATGGATGACGATAGACCAAAGTTTTATTCGAAATGCCCCAAATGTACATAATGGCTGTGTGACACAGCCTTTAAATCCAGACAAATTTGGGTTGAAAAATCACACTTTGTTTCTTTTTGGTGTCTTTCGTGCATTTACAGGCATTCAGGTTACCAGGTTATGATGAGTTATCTTGAGTAACTAGAAACTTGGTTCTATTAACCCTTGTGCTATCCTAGGCTTTTAAACATTGGGAGTTGGGTCATCTAGACCCACTAGACAGGGCTCTGAACCTTTCTTCTTCAATGATTTGTGATCTTCACTGGTGTCCATGGATTACATGAAATCTTTCCACCTTAATCCACCTGTGTCATGGTAGGAATAACATGTCAATGTAAGGGTGGGGTCATCTAAGATAACACAAGGGTTAAACTATTATGGAGGGTTAGTCTGGTTTCGTTATATCAGAATTCTGCTGGACAATTCGATCACTCTAATATGACAAACACTCAGTTCCTACATTTTGAAAGAGAAGAGCAGCTGAATAAAAGGCATTGATTTTTTTCTGAGGTGGTGAAGGTGTGGAAATCTGGTTGCTCTCTGCTACATGTAAACTCGTAAACAGATTGATTCATTGAGCAAAATTCCTCCCAATTAAACCAGATTACTGGTAGTTTGATTCATACCAATGCATCTCTTGATTTTGATTAGAAACAATCATGCTGGTGGTTGTATTGTCTAAAACTACAAACCTACTGTGTAGGCTTTGGTGGCCTGTCTGGTTTATAAAATAAAACCAGACAAGGGGAGTTAGAGAGGAAGGACCCATTGAATCACAACGAAAAAGCAGAGACCCAACCAGGACCCAGACCCAGTAAATGTAAATGGCTTCCTGGTGTCACCACTTGAGTGTTAGCAACCTGTCCCCTGTCTCCCCTTCTGGCCATCAGCGGGAACAGTCGCCAGAGTACTGAACGCTTCCTGGTTTCCACACTGCCAATTTCCCCATTTCCCATCAGCCCTTGCCCTCAATACCTGGATGTTTCCCAGCTGCTTCCATTCATTCATTACTCACCTGTCTCTCGTATGCAATCGCTCAACCTGTATATATTGGCTTGCAATGAGCCTTGTTCAGTGTGAAGTATTGTTAATTTAATAAAACCTGTCGAAGTTGATTTAGTAGAAGCTGCCAGCTAGTCTATTAAAAATTGTATGTTTTTTTGCCATACAGTGTTCCCTCATTTATTGCAAGATTATGTTCTACAAAAAATCCTGTGATAGATGAAATCCACAAAGTAGTACTACATGTTTCAAGGCTCACTCCTTTCCACACTTTATACACTTTTCTCAGACAGACATGAACATTTTCACACATTTCTCTAGGTTAAACTCTCAAAGTTCAAAGCTTCATTGATAAATTAGTTCAGGAATTATAGAATAAAATTATTGAAGATTTATGTTCTTTTGACAAACTGAATAGGTTCTGTACAGGAGACACAGCACGGAGGAGATACATTGATTGACAATGGTCTACAGCCAATCAAGACACAGAATACAGTGTGCTGTAAAAAGAATAAGGATACAAAAGCGAACTGAAAAAAATCAACAAAACAGCAAGACCACAAAAGGTGAACCTTGATATAGCGAGGGACCACTCTTGAACATTGTATGATCAGAGGCACAGTAAATTAGCTTTGAGCAGATCAAATAAAAAGAGCCAAGAAATTATTGGCAGTAATGGTTTAAATGACAAAAAACATAAACAAATTATGCCATGAGAAATTGTAACTTCTCTGAATTTGAAAACTGTATATTTGACATGAAATCAGAATAAAGACTTTGTACAAAATGCTTTAATTTGAATTCATGAAATTGCTATTCTAATAAAACAGCTTTTTAACATTATTAACATAGTTATACAGGATTTAGCCCTTGTCCTTGATTGACTGGATTAAACTGAATTGAAAGTCATTTTTTTTTCCATAACTAAGATCAAACTAATCAGGTTTAAGGATACAACCACGGTGAAATGTAAAGTAAATGTAAAAAGCCCAATTTTTCATTTTAAAGCGGTGGATTATACAAGAAAGCCCTAAAGGAGTCAATGAAATTCGGATGAGGAAAAGTGCTTTAGAAGACCTAAAGAACAAGTCGGAAATGTGGTGGTAATCATACCATTTACTCTGAAGCAATATGTATTTCTCGCTCTGGTTTAACCCTTGCGCTATGTTAATGACCCCACCCTTAAATTGACGTGTTCTCCCTACCATGACAAAGGTTGATAAAGGTGGAAAGATTTCATGTAATCCAAGGACACCAGTGAAGATCACAAATCATTGAAAAAAGGTTCAGCGCACTGTCTAGTGGGTCTAGATGACCCAACCCCAATGTTAAAGTGCCAAGGATAGCACAAGGGTTACAGACATTTTGGAAGAATGTCCAAACCTCCCTAAGTGCAGTTTTCAATGCTCCAACACATGTTTGCTCTAAGGCTTTAAGGCCGGGTTTTGTACCATTTATTAAATGTGAGATTGAGATAATTTTACATTGTCAACTTTAAGATTTGCAATGCTGCAGTTTTTTTTTTATTATTATTATTTTCTTTTTTTTTTTTTTTACTACAGTGGCATTTAAAAAAAACATTACAAGAACATGGCTGGGCCAGGGTGAACCCACTTTGGATGGATGATTGGGTGGGAATGTTCAGAATGGAAACATTGACTTATCAAATAAGAGTCCAAAACAACAAATGTTATCAAATCTGGCACAAATGGATACTCCTTTGAATTATAAAACTCATTTTGTTTTCTATTTGAAAAAAAATACATGAAAGGACACTTGTTTATAAAGTATATCATCGCTAAAGATATATCAGCTCCAAATTTTATGGTCCATTCCTAATAAAAAAAAAAAAAAGGGCTTTCTGATTGAATCTTTTATTTTCTGATTTTTTTGTTTGTTTTCACCCAGGTAGGGTGAAGTTTCTTATCCAAATCTGTGCTTTTTTTACTCCAATACCAAATAGTAAAAAGTTACTTTATGGTTCCCTTATATCAAAATTGGACCTGATACTCTTCATAAAAAGTCTAAATGCAGAGGGAAAAAAATCTGGAAAAGTTGAAAAATAAAAACTCTTTCATTTTGACTCTTTTATTGGATTTTTTTGGCAACCTCTGGGAGAATATTGCTGACATATGCACATTTTTGTGTTTGTGTTTTACCATAACCAGTTACACAAAGTTCAGAACAATGTTGTTAACCTTCTCTGGTCTGGTGAAAAAACAAAAAAAACACTTGGTTTGGTGAAGTCGTCTAGCGAGCCGTTGTTTCTGTGGGCATCACTAAGAGCTCCTCCTGGTACTGATTACAGTTGGGATCTCCTCTGACTTTAGGCGTTGATGGAATTTGAAGTCCGGTGAAGGGGTTAACACACCAACACTCCCCACGCTGACCGTGGGTCGACATGTTGCACTGGAATAAGAGAAGAACAACAAACTGGATAAAGTGGAATACACTTGGGAGGAAAACAAGGGGGGAGAGGATCACAGTGGGTAGTAAGGGACGCGTTAATGAAGCATAGCACATGGTGGCTGGAAATGTGTATGTGTGTGTGTGTATTCCTTTGTTGGGGTTTTTTTGGGATAGGGGGTAGGGGGCGTATATTCGTCAGCTGTCATTGGATAAGAATGGAGGCCTTGTGTTTTGGGTGGGACGGTTTTCAACCAATACCGGCCCATCCTCAGGTCATGCCCCCCAACTCACAACCTATCCAAAACCATATGTTCTTGCAAACAACCACACCAAGAGGCATGCAAGCTGGAACTTAGCCCCACCCGCATCCCATCCCCACAGAGCCCCCCGCCCTTATCTCAAAAAAATAGGTCGTAATTGAAGTGAACAGAGTTTACACCGCGCACGCGGAGCCACCACGTAGGGGCTGATGGAAAAATAATGAGGAGGTAGGGGCAAAAGAAAAGACTTTCCGTTTTCTTCCTTCAGTGGGGAAAAACAAAAAAAGTGACAGTTACAGTAATTACTGCACAACAAGGAGGGACAACTCCAAAGGGGAGCCAAGTGTTGAGGAGGTACAGTGTTCCACCCTGGGAACTGAGGACTCCAATCCAAAACAATGCTGTTGTTTGTGACCAGTGATGGAAATTGGCTGAGTGGTTGAGAGCCCTGCTTTTAGGGGAACGGTGGCATCTGTTCAAATCTCCTTTTGTGCCCCACTATCTCTACGAGAAAACACTGGATATGGTGACCTTGTTTGCCCTTTTCCGCCTCATTTCTATGGATGAGCAGATTTCAAATTCCCACCAGACGACAGCAACGTTGGCTCCTCGTCTTAACAAAAGTCTTCCCATTAAAATCTCCAAAAGGGGTTGTTTTTGCCTTGTAACCTTGAGCTCAGAAGCTTGTTCTTTCATACAAAAAGACATCTGTCCTTGCATCCTTGTTTGTTTGTTTTGCTCAATATTTAGCAACTAAAATGTGTTTGTGTGACAGCTTTGGTAGAGAAATAAAAAGTAATTGCATGTATTTTGCATAATAAAGGTAAAAATTCACCACATCATATGTTAGTTACTGTGGCCAAAAGAGGAAAACTAAAAAAAAGAGAGATCAAAAATGTATATACTGTACAGTATTTTCCGTACTATACGGTGCTCCAAGTAAAAGGCGGAGCATCACTGATTGGTCTATTTTCAAAATTAGTTATATATAAAATGTATGGAAAAGGTGCATTAGGTGAGACAACAGAGTCAGTGATAAGTCCATCAGTCAGACTTTATCAACTGCGATAACAGTAACTCTAGAACTTATTTGTAACACGCTACATGTTAACGACGTTAAAAGAGTTAGTCACGTTAAAAGCGTTAGTGATGCTAGAAGTGCTAGCAACGTTAAAAGCGTTAGCCACGTTAGAAACACTAGTCACATTAGAATCATTAGCCATGTTAAAAGCGTTAGTCACATTAGAAGCATTAGTCACGTTAGAAGGGTTAGCCACGTTAAAAGTGCTAGCCACAATAGAAGCGTTAATCATGTTAGAAGCCTTAGCCACGTTAGAAACGCTAGTCATGCCAGAAGCGTTAGCCACATTAGAAGTGTTATTCACATTAGAAGTGTTAGTCACGTTAGAAGCGTTATTCATGTTAGAAGTGCTAGCCACGATAGAAGTGTTAGCCATGTTAGAAGTGTTAATCACATTAGAAGCCTTAGCCACGTTAGAAACGCCAGTCATGCTAGAAGCGTTAGCCACGTTAGAAGCGTTAATCACGTTAGAAGTCTTAGCCATGTTAGAAAAGCTAGTCATGCTAGAAGCTCTAGCCACATTAGAAATGTTAGTCACGTTAGAAGCCTTAGCCACGTTAGAAACACTAGTCATGCTAGAAGCATTAGCCACTTTAGAAGCGTTAATCACGTTAGAAGTCTTAGCCACGTTAGAAAAGCTATTCATGCTTGAAGCTCTAGCCACGTCAGAAGTGTTAATCACGTTAGAAGCGTTAGTCAGATTAGAAGCATTTGTTACGTTAGAAGCGTTAGTCACGTTAGAAGCTTTAGCCACGTTAAAAGTGTTAGCCACGTTAAAAGTGCTAGTCATGTTAGAAGCGTTAGCCATGTTAGAAGCGTTAGCAGTGTTAGAAGTGTAATCACGTTAGAAGTAAGTCACATTAGAAGTGCTAGTCACGTTAGAAGGGTTAGTCGCATTAGAACTCGCACTGACTCGCACTGAGCTTTTTCTGAAATCTTACAGATCAAATGTATGCTTTCAATCTGAAGTAAAAAAGAAAAAAAGAAAAAGTAATGTATTCAAACTAAGAAATAGATTTAATCTCGGACATTGGGTTGTTTTGAGTCAGACAAGCCCATCCTAAACAGTTCTTAATGCAATATAACATTGAATTCTGACAAACCACCCCTTATGTGAATCAAGTACTTGTTTTATGTGGGGTTTTTAGCCAGGTCAAATGCAAATTTGCAGTTGCTTTCATTGATAGTACATTTAGTATAAGTCTCAATAATTTAGTGTATAGTTATTGTTTTCTAGACTTTTTTATAAGACGAAAGATCAATAAAAATCTTTTTTTTAAAAAGCAAACAGAAAAAAGAAGTCTAAAACAAAACTACTTCCCTTGCTTCCAGGAAAGACAGATCTTCGTAAACGTTTTACTGGGGTGTTGATTCTGATTAATATTGCAACCAAAATGTTAACGTTCATATTTTGAATGTTTTCAGTGAAGAGGAATAAATCACTAATATATAGATCAAAGATCACTTCAAGTTTATGCTTTTTGAACTAGAACGAAAAGTTACATTATCCCAGATTTTCAAGAGATGACTTCGCATTTGCAAAGGCCAAAACAATTACCTAAAACAGGATTTGTTGCTTTGACTGTACCTGAAATGAGAGCAAAATTCTGTTGAGCACTCACCTGTTTGACGTTGTACAGTCCACGTCTGTCACAGTTTGGAAACTTGAGCCCATACAGGTTCTCCAGAGGGCCTCTGTTATCCTCAGAGGTCATCTTCGAGATCTCTTCTAAGACATTGTTCAGCTCCTGCTGACAGGGAGTCTGACATTAAAGATAAAACATAGTTTTAATGTCATGGCAATATCTGTGTAGGATCTATCAAAGAGATGTCATTATTTGCAATGCACATTGGTTATAACTGTGTTCATAGTAGTCTTTGTTTATTCTAAGAAACATGTAGACATTGCATTGATGCTCTCCGCTCCCAAATTTGGAGAGAAGCCAGAAAAGCCTGTTAAAGTTCCTCAAAAGACCACAGGAGGCTGGTTTCAGCTGGAAGCAAAGAATTCTCATTGACTATTTTGTTGAAAAGTCAAAATAAATGTCTGTACACCCTGTTAACCTAAACTATCACTATCTCTCTTTTGTTGTATTTATTTATTATTCTGCATTTATTTATATATCTCTTTACTCTTGTTTGATTTCATTCATTCATTCTTTCAGCCACGGGGCTGCTGGAGCCTATCCCAGCCACTTGCGGGTGAAGGCTGGGGGCACCCTGGATAGGTCACCAGTCACAATCACACACTTGCTGTGAGGCAAGAGCGCTAACCACTACGCCAACCGTGCAGCCCTTGTTTTATTTATTTATCTATTTCTTCTCCTCCTCATTTGTGAGGTGAAGAGGTTGTGCAGGCAGCGACTTATTTTAAGTGGTAGAGGAGAGCAGCTTTAAGTACTGACACATTTGTGTGTGGCAAAAACACGGATACCTTATATCTGTGCTTGTGGAAACACTCCTATTTATTTCAGTTTGCACTGGATCACCGTCTGGACGTCAGCTGCTGCTGGGATCAAAGAGGTCCAGTCTTATGATTACTTGGCTGAGGATGAGAGGACCAGGCACAGGAAAGTCCACCTGCCATGAAGCTTATCGTCCATCTGAATGTATGGATGAAAGGTTTTCTCCCTCTCTGTCTGCTCCTACTGTTGTCTCCTACAGCCTCTGTGAGCATGCTCAGAAGGAATACACCTAAAGAAAACCTTTTTTAAATTTTCTCCACCAGTTTTTGGATGCCTGTACTTTGACGTTTGATGTCTTAATCTCTTCTTTTAAGATTCTGGTTTTGTTTAAAAGCAACAGAAAGTTTCCATTTTGTGAATAAAGGCTTTTATTTTTTACATTTTCTTGATAAATAAAAGCTAACAAGCTAAATTTGATGTAAAGTTCAAACCAACCTGAATTTCATACCTTGACTTTAATTCAAGCTTTAATTTGACTCAGAATCACTTAAACCCACTAAGCAGAATCTGCTCATTTCTCTACAAAGCTGTTCAATCACAGAATAAGGAGAATGAGGAGTCCAGGGCGGTGCAGGTGGACTACTAAAGAACTAAGTGTGCACTGGAGTGTATTTGAAACCCAACCTCCACTTCAACTCTGAAGCACACGTTTTATTTAGAGTTTATGACATCACATGACCGCCCACTCAAGTGCATCCGTGCTTGATATCAGCCGTAGGTATTTCCTCTTTATTTACAGTCAGTGTGTCCTGCGTACAAATATATCTCTTCCTCTGATCCCTGATTTCTTTTTTTACATTTTGACAAAAGATCACGCATCACTTTGTTGAGATTAAGATAGCTTTCCATTGTTTGAAGATAAATCTAAGTTCAATCTGAGTTTCATGGTTTTAATAGAAAACATTCATTCATTCGTCTTCTAAAACCGTTTTGTCCCTTTCGGGGTCATGGGGCTGCCGGAGTCCAAAATTCCCACTTCTGCATTTTGCAAGTAGTTTTTTTCTGTTGTGGTTGTGCTTGAATGCAAAATAGCGTGCAGGGCCTGATGGGACGGAAAAGAAAAAAATGACTGATTGTTCTTTTTTTATATTGATCATTGACACTCTTACGTCTCAGTACAGGTGAAAAAATGTTTTGTTTGAGCACTGAAAACTACGGTGGCCCTGAAGTTCAAATCAGGTTTACAAATCACATGTTAAGGATCACAATGACAATTAAAAAAACAAAACACATAAAAACAAACAGCATTACATTTTAAAAACAAAGCAAAATTACAGTAGTCAAAATGTAAAACACAAACAAAAAATTTCAGAAAACAAAAAAAAAATTTGAAATAAAAATGAAATGTGATGAAATAAAACACAGAAAAAGGTAGGTAGATTGCTGATTGGATGCTGACTGTTGTCCATCATTTTAACTGAAAGTTATTCGACATGAAGCGATACTGGATATCATCATCCAATCAGCGATCTCCCATGGTTTCTTCCTTCTTGGGTTTCTCCTTGTGTTTAATTTTTCATTTAGTTTTTGGGAAATTAAGTTGGTTTGTTACATTTTGGTATTTAAATTTTTTCTATTTTTTCCCAAAACATTTTTTATTTCCTTTTAGTTCGTCAATTATCGTGATCTTTAAAATGCACTTGTTGATGTGGTTTGGACCATTAAAGATATTGCCATGCCAATGCCTTCTGATAAAAAAAAGTGAACAGATGTCACCATCCAATCATAATGTTGCATATTGAGTATGTTAAGGTGACAAATTTGTTATGGTGAACCATAGCTTGGGTATTTATGGTTAGACGGTCATGCAACATTATAAATAAAAGTATTTTTCTGAGGTACCAATGTGCATTACTTTTAATGTTCTGTTGCTCTAAACAAATAAAGATACAAGAGAATGTGAGGATTTAAGGAGTAAAATGTACCCAGACTGAAAAAGAATTTTATAAGCAATCTATGATTTGACCACTACTTTTTGATACATCTTTGTATGGATGTTAAACTCTGTTGATTGAATTGTTTGTGCTTTATTCTTGCTCTGATTGCTTGAAATAAACCATTTCCAGTTTTTGATGACAGAGGTGCTCACTGCTGACCTGTGGTTGTCTCTGGTTGATCTTCATTTTACTTTTGAGATCATTCTGGTGTATTTTTATAGCAGACTCCAGCCACAACCAGGGATCCATGGACGGTCTCTTGGTCAGTGGATTTTCAGTCCCTTGCACCTCTGGGGGAAGGAAAAAAGAGAGAAAAAACACAAGAGCTGACTTCGTGTTTGTCCACAGTTGCTCTCTTTGGCAATCTTTTCAGCAACTTTTAGATTTTTATTTATTGCATTTTAGCAAACTTGAAGCATTTTACCCATTGAAATGAATAGGTGCAACCTTTCAGCCAAAAGAACTTCAACAAAGTCTAAGCTATGAAAATGTTTGAACCATCATATTGTTCATCTCTGGGTTAATTGTGGTCAATTTTGTGCAACAGATAATTTATTCTATAAAACTTCAAATCTCAGATTATTCCCATATTAACTGCTAAATAAACGGGGGGAATTTTCAGTTACTTGGTTTTAACTTGCTGCAAAAACAGCTTAGATCATAGAAATTTAAAAAATGCCCTTATAGAAGGGTTGGAATTCTTAACCACTTGATGCCTATTGATACAAATATGCATCAAAGCCCGTCATCTCCAAAATTACCTTCATTTAGCATCTACCTCAAAGCAAAAATATGAAGGATTTTCTTTCATGGCTGGACATAACTTCAGGCTTCAAGTGACTCAGGTGGTTGAGCAGGTCGTCCAATGATCGAAGGGTCGGCAGTTTGATCCCCGCTCCCCCCAGTCAACTGTCGTTGTGTCCATGGGCTTCACCCTCTTCACCCTCCCTTCCTCCATTGTTGATCTGGAGTGTAAATGGGCATGAATGGGTGCAAACTGCCAGCCACGCCTCTGACAGTCTGCCCCAGGGCAGCTGTGGCTACATTAGTAGCTTACCAAGTACCAATTATCACCAAGTATGAATTAGGATTATCCAATTTATTTAAAAAATGATTATCTTCATATTAAAAGCCCAATGCTTATTGCAAATTAATTAAATTAATACTTTGCTATTGTTGGAATTAAACTTGCGATAGAAAAAAAGAGCCAAAAAAAGAGTTGAAATAATTTATAATCCAACCAAATAAGTTTTCAATGTCTGTGTCTGAGGTTAGTACATATGAAATACTAGAAATTGTGAGAAAATATACCAAATAAAATATTTGAAAAAAATTAACAACATCGATATATCATCAATTAAAAACAGAATTGAGTTCATTGTTAAACCACTAACTCATATATTTAATATGTATATGTATTTAATATATATAGAGAGGGCATTTCTCCAAATAACATTAAAATAGCAAAGATTATTCCAATTAAAAAATGGAGGTCGCCATTTGTTTACTCGATAGAGAAGAAGACATTTACTGTAGGCATTTTTGAGTTAAAAATGGAGGATGTTCTTCTTGAAAGAGTACATTAAATAAAATTTCTTGGAGTAATTTTGAATCATAAATTATCATGGAAACCACACGTAACACATGTTCTCTCTAAATTCTCCAAATCATTAGCCATTTTATAGAAAGTCAAGTATTTTTTTAGACACAGCAACATTGTATATTCTATATTGTTCCCTCATATTGCCTTGGTTGACCTGTTGTTTAGAAATCATGGGGCACAGTTACAAGTCAAATACAAAACCTATTTTTATTCTGCAAAAAAAGTAATTAGAATTGTAAATCACTCTTCATACAATCAATCCACGAAACAAATATTTCCAAAATTAAGGGAAATTACATTTTTGATTAAGTTGATCTTAGTACTGGACTTTTTATGTTTAAAGTTAAAAAAAAAAACAAGGTGTATCAGCTAAAATACTAAGTTTGTTTGAAATTAAAGTCAATAATTATTTTTTTCTGGGTAAAGATAATAAAGTGGTCAGAACTAAGACATTAAAGAATAGTATTTTTGTTCAGGGGTTAACATGTGGAATTTATTATCTGACGATCTGAAGAATGCAAACTCCATATCAGTTTAAAAAAATGTATACATTAAAATATAACAAAAACACATTCTGGACTGAGAGACTCTTGTGGTTGTGAAGTAATTTAGAGTGTTTTGGTTTTTTCTTCTTTTTTTAATTTACCGGTAGGTACTATCAATTTGTTGGTAGATGTGTTGTTTGTAATCAGTGTCTGGGAAACAAGCCTTGGCTTCACGCGATTCCTTTTTCGGTTTATTTTGTTCAATGCTTATGTTGACGTTGTTCAGTGTCAATGCTTTTTTTGAAGTTTTAAGTTTGTGTGTTTACCAAAACTGAAATAAATGTCTCTCAGGAGTGAATGAATAATGGACACATTGTAAGTGCTTTGAGCGTCTGGAAAGCGCAGATAAATCCAATCCATTATTATTATTATTTTGTTCAAGAACGCACTAAACGAGGTGTTCACACTGTATAAGCAGTAGCTTCTTCTTCCTTTTCTACTTTTTACTAGCTCATGTCCACCATCTATAATTAAATGTGGAAGCAGCACAAATTCTTTTCTTTTACAACTCTATTCTGATGATTCATGTTCAGTTGCCATAAAGATTATTTTATTCAAGTCCAGCTCTACTCCTCTTTATTTGCCCTGCCCCTCTGTGTTCTAACTATAACACACAGAAGCTGCAGGTAGCCCACAGTGATGCCTATAGGATTATATTAAAATGACCACAATACTGCAGAACTACAGAAATGTTTGGTGTTGCAAGAGTTAACACTCTTCACGTGCTTTTAAGACACTTAATTTATGGTTTTATTCAACGTCTTAATGCTTTTAAAAAGAGAATCATTTTAGCACACCAATATTAGACATAGAACTTAGGAATACTGGTCTAGACCCCTACGAGTGCTATGAACACTGGTAAGGAGCTTCCTCTTTTGTACTTTATATGTTTTATCACTGTTATTCTTCTTAGTATTCCCTTTTTTGGTACCTTTACTGGTGATTTTATTCTATATGACTGTCTTTTATGTTTTACTTTCTTTTATGTATGTGGTCTTAATATTTGGACCAAGAGTCTGTACATAAGTAATTGAAATAATAATATTAATATGAAAGACTTGGTGACATAGAATGCTGGCCGAGCACAAACCGCAATTATTAATCTTTACTTCACATCAATTTTCAAATGGTTACCACCTCTGTGACTTAAAAGACTTTTGTCCTACAAAATCAGAGTCTCTGATTGGTCAAAGTCCAAGCTGATTTCACTTTTAATGTACATTCAATGGCCGCCTGTTTTAGCCCAAAAACAGTCGTAGAACTTGAGTCGCTACCCATGAAAGCAAAATCCACATTTACATAGGGCAGTACTTCTCAAATAGTGACCCCCCCGATGCCAATGGGGGGGCGTAGTAGTAGCGGCCTTAAGCACAGGCAATGCGGCAACTGCCATGGGGGCAGTGGCGGCAGCAGCTCAGTGCTTGGAAAAAAAATTTGCGCCACTATTGGTTTACTATGAGGGGCCGTATAAGACATTATTTATTCTGAACCATTCACATTCATACATTTTTGCTCTCACATTCATATATACTCTCTTTCGCATACATATATTCTCTTACGCATACATATATTCTCACTTGCGCATCCATATATTCTCGCTCTCACATTCATATATACTCTCTTTCACATACATACATTCTCACTCTCATTGTCACTCTTAAAGAATATATATATATGTGAAAGACGAGTTTATATGTGCGTGTGAGGAAAAGTATATATATGCGTGTAAGAGAGGAGTATGCATGAAAAGGAAGTGACTTTGCATGAAAAGGAAGTGACTTTGCATGAAAAGGAAGGCAGATGATTTCTCGTGCTCTGATTGGACGAGAGGCCGCCACCTCCCATTTTGAATAGACACTAACATGAACTAGCAAGAAGGAGTCACGGGGGTCCTCCAGCAGGCCATCAGAACCTTAAGAAATATTTTATCTTCACCTCACCGTTGCCTTTTTTAATACATGACAGCTGGTTTTCCCACATTTATATGTAGTTATGGATCGAAAAAAAGAGGAATTTGTTTTAATGTAAATGCGTGTTCCGGCGTCTACAGGAAGTGTCGCCCATAATTCATGCAAATAATTAATAAATTATTGTAAAAATAATAAATAATTCAAAGAATTAATAATTCGTAATTAATTCATAATAATTAATTAATAATAATCCATAATTCATAAAAAATAATGATAATGATTCTTAATAATAATCCATAATTCTTAATAATAATCCATAATTCATAATAGTAATTCGCCCATAATTCACGCTAATAATTCATAATTCACGCCCATAATCAAGCAAAGGTTCAGTTTCAACCACCCTCCGGTGGTTTTACACGGAGTAAAAGCGCGGGAGGTTGGTGGAGTCGGTCTGAAAAGCTCCCTTATTTCTGTTTCGGTGGCGATTCTATTACCATTATTGGTATTTGAGACATGCCTTTGTGTCTCTAGAGATGCAGACAGATTTGTGACCACTTCAGGTGAAGATAAAATATTTCTTAAGGTTCCGATGGCCTGCTGCAGGACCCCCGTGGCTCCTTCTTGCTAGTTCATGTTAGCGTCTGTTCAAAATGGGAGGTGGCGGCCTCTCGTCCAATCAGAGCACAAGAAATCATCTGCCTTCCTTTTCATGCAAAGTCACTTCCTTTTCATGCATACTCCTCTCTCACACGCATATATATACTTTTCCTCACACACACATATATACGCGTCTTTCACATACATATATTATTTTCTAAGAGTGACAATGAGAGTGAGAATGTATGGATGTGTAAGGTAATATATATGTATGCGAGAGAGATAATATATGGATGCGCAAGTGAGAATATATGTAAGCGTAAGAGAATATATGTATGCGAAAGAGAGTATATATGAATGTGAGAGCAAGAATGTATGAATGTGAATGGTTCAGAATAAATAATGTCTTATACGGCCCCTCATAGTTTACTATTATCTGTTATATCACAGACTCTGTACCAGCCTGAAGCCTGTGAATACCTGCAGCTGCGCGCTCCTGTCTTACAGAAGGAAAAGAGGAGGGGTATTGGGCTCAGGCTGCGAGGTGGAGCGGCGCACGGAGCCCAGCCTCCATTGCGCAACACCAGGATCAGTAGCGGTTTCAGGCATGGGCAATACAGGCAATTGCCCGAGGCGCCAATTTCAATGAGGGGCGGCTTCACCGTGCTTCTATTATCTTTTTTTTTACAGACTTTGCAACAGCCTAAAACCAGCGAATTGGCACCCCCCGCAGCTGCGCGCTCCTGCCACGTGTGTGAGAAGGAAAAGGGGAGTGGTGTAGGCAGCGAAGAGCACAGCCTCGGTTGTGCAACACCTGGAGCATCGCGTGCTGTTGGATCACTCAGCTCATGTTAATAATGTAATTATTTATCAACTTTTCTAGACATTTTTTTATGTGTCTTTTCTGTCGTTTAGTTGGTGTCAGTATTGGACATAAAGACAGCAGGTAATGCAGGAAGTAAAACAGGTGTACTTTCTGAGATCATAAATAAACAGAAAGTAAAAAAAGTATTGAGGTTTTTTGGAGGATTTTTATTGTTGGTGTTGCACAAAATTGGAAAATTACAAAACAATTTGGAGTAAACCCAGTGATAAATTCTATGATTTAGCCTTGAATGTTTTATAAGACCTAAAAATGATATTCACAATAAAAATGATGTTTTAAAAACATCAAATCCCTCTGATACGTTTCACAAAGACACACACAGGACGTCACACACCAAGCAGAAATGAACTTATTGCTAAAAATGATGCCAGTCCATTTCTAAAAAAAAATGGACAAATATGATGTGTTATTTATCATTATTATTTCCAGGCTTTGTTTGTTTTGTTCTACAGGATGTTCATTTTTGTAAAATATTGACAGAATATATTTTTATGGAGAGCAAAATATCATACGTTATTTAAGGTTTGACTTGATTTATTCTGGATTAATACTCCTCTCCGTTTTTATTCATATTTATGTTCAAAAAGTGAAGTTTTAAAGGTTTAAAAGTTTAGCAGTGTGTCCACTATATGTTTATCTTGTTCGGCCCGCAACTTAAAGCCTGTTTTGGATTGAGGCCCCCTGTGGGACTGAGTTTGACACCCCTGTAATTCAAGTTTAGAAAATTCATACATTTTTGTGTAAAATGGCCAAATAAAGATAGATTGGGAAAACAAAAGGATGTCGTCAAATTTGTATGTGTGTGTGTGGTGGTGGTGGTGGTGGGGGGACACTGGTGGGGTTACTCAAACCCACTCCTGCAGGGTATTCCAGAAAGCAGGTTATGCTAGCTCCCACGGTAAGTTTGAGGGTAAAGAAGTGCACAGCCACAGCTTTCGGTTCCAAAAACAGAGGTATGTTTCGAGGTATGCTTAGTTCCCCTGGCAAATCATGCTCTGAACATAACCTGGTCTGGAGCAGGTTTAGTTGAAGGTTAGTTTGTTTACAGAGAGGTGAGGCAGCATGGCGTGTCCATTTGAAGATGATTTAGTGGATGAAGAAGCTCAGATAATACTTTTTCCACCGTGTGAGGGTGATAAGACCACGTATGGATGCGGCTTGAAGAAATTTGCCCCACCCCACCCAAAAAAACAAAACAAAACACAAATGTTAACGATAAACTTTTTTACTTTGATCTAGTTAAAATAAATCAATTATTTTTAGTTAAGTGAGGTTAAAAATAAAATGTAGTTATCAGACATGTATTTTACTTTCATTTAAATCAATTCAATTAAGTAGGTGTAACTTTGGTGCTGTTGTTAGATCGGCACCGCAAGGAATTGTGGGATACCATTCCCTTTGCTTGTCTGGACAGATTTGGGTTTAAGTGTGGGTTTTTGACTAATGTGTTTAGTTGTTTAGCTGTTTTACTGTATTTTGCCGAGTTATTTGTACTGTTATATTTAATTCTTTCTGCACCATGAGAGAGAGGGAGGGAGAGGATGATGATTTTATATAGCACCCCTACTGGATAATAGGGGAATAATTAATTCAGAGAATTTGTGTATAGTAACATGACTTAAATCTGTCATATTTCCTTTATTTTATTGTTATAAAAATGAGAATATCTGCAGGCTCAAATTTAGACAAATGAGACTTCAAGAATTACAATAAATGGATGGAAAAACCTTAATTGTATTTGAGTAATATTACATTTGGTTAGATAAAAATGTAAATCTGAGTTGTAAAAGTTTGAGTTGGATAGACATAAGAAATTAGGTTAAAAAATGTAACTCAAGTACTTGTTACCAGTTGAATGAATTTAAGTTGGATGAGTTATATACAGTATATGCGTCACAATGAAAATAAGATCAGAAACTCTTGCGTTTACTTTGTCCGTTCTATTTCTCCAAGCAGAAACTCTTTCTTTTGCTGATGCAGCCGTGTTACTCTTTTTGATGGACCTATAATCTTTATACGCCGTCATTTAAATCTCCGACTCAGTGTAGTGCTCTCTTTTTTTCTCCATGCGTTTCCATGGTGACTCCGGAAATTGGCGATTCATTGAGAATGTCTTTATGTACTGGCCATGCACGCGCATTAACCCAGGGTTACCAAGTCGAGCGTAATTACGCTAATTCATATCCGGTCTTTTGGAACCGACATACCCAGAGTAAGCAAGTTCAGGCGGATTTCAGCCAGAGTTCAGGGTTAAAATCAGGGTAGTTTAAACGTGCTTTCTGGAATACCCCCCTGGTTCCTGAGAGCTCTCTGTTTCCACACATTAGGGGATTTTCCTAGAAAACAGAATAAATCAGGTTATTCTTAACTTTTTTTCAGCACTGGTAATCTTCTTGTCTAAACACTCTTCTAATAAAAAAATGGAAAGAAAAACTTCTCTTACTTGCATTTATTGGAAGAATACATTTGTTACACACAAAACAAACCATATGACATCCACTCATCTTCATTTACCATCTCTCTTAATCACAAGGTAGTGTTGTGACCACTCTAATAACAGGCTCTTTACGTGCCTTAGTCCTCATCCCAGATATTCAAAGAAAAAGTCGCTCAACACCCTCAAGGCATCCATGTCCCTCATTCGTCACACGTCTGATGCTATGCTAAGTGTTGGCTCTTCACGAAGGTTGTAATTAGATTGCGAAGACAAGGATCATTTAGGTTTCTAATATTTTGCCGTATGATAGACTTTAAACGTCAGCTCTGATTTGAAGGCAGGAATTTCATGACTTGTTAACAAGGGACGTTAACCAGAAGAGACACAGTGGAACCACTGAATTGACGACAAAAACAAAGCATCTGTCATGGCTGTGGCCTAATGTTTGTTTGTTGGTTTTTTGTACCTGGAGTGTTTTTTGTCTTTGTTTTTTTGTTTGTTTGTTTTCTGCTGCGGATGGAGGTTCAGTCTTTGTTTGCAGTTTGGAGCTCAGCTCATCTGGAGTTCCTGATTGGCTGAGAACGTCCAGCTCCATGTTTAAATACTGCCACACCATCTGTTGGAACCCCCCTCCAAGCTTGCAGCAGCAGAACTTTACTTTGTTTGCTATCGTAAAAGGCTTTTGTCCTTGTATTTTGGTTGTTTTTGTGTAGTTTTGTAGTTTTTCTGTAAATAAATTCCTGACTTAATTTCAGCCTTTGTAAGAGTTTTTGAGTCGTTGGGGTATTTAATTTGTTCCTTTTACCTTTGTGTTACATCCTGTTACAAGCCCCTAGACAGGGAGTAACAACATCTCCACACGTTTCAGAAGAATCCAAGTTGTTACAACACAAATACAAGACTTTTAAGAGTCCAGGATGGATTTCATTGATGATTATTTGACTTTTCTTTTTCAGTTCTTGAATTCGTCTGCCAGAGGCATGGGTGTGCTTAAGTCCGACTACGTCTGTAATTAGCTCTGCCGAACTCCTAGCAGTAAATCATGTCAGAGAGGGAAAGTCCCCCTCCAGCCTTCAGAGCCTTCATACACTTGGTGGCACTGTCCAGTTATTATTCTGTACACACGCTCTGCCAGGTGGCAAACCCCCATTTGCCTTAAACAAACCAGACTTTGTTATTTTGGCGTCAAGACTGTTGATGTGCTGACTACATTTTCATGAATTTATTTTTATTTTAACATATTAAAACTAACGGAAGGCTATATATCTTATATCTGATTGTCAGTGTTGCTGCTCCACCTTTTCCCTCAATTTTATGCTAATCAGCGTGGATACAAAACTCTGTTAACAACTAGCTAATCCAACAACGACCTTTTGTGACCTGCCCACCTTGTGAAGCGTGTCACTGACTGTTTTCAGGACATCTGTCAGGTCAGTAGTCTTCGTCGTAATTGTGTCTGAACCACAGCAAGATGCATATACTGACCCAGAGACCAGTTAAAGGCTGAGGTAACCTTTGCAGATGTTTTAAGTTAAATACCTGTTTAGGAGCGGCTTCTTCAGTTTTCAAAATAAAATTCAAGAAGCTCATTGTTTTCGTCTTTTTGAAACACAAAGTTTTGGGTTTTCAATCCTTCTAAGCAATAATCCCCAAAATGAAAAGATATAAATGCTTCAAAATATTTAATACAGTTGGGAAAAAATCTTCATAAAATATGAATTTTACTTTTTCACGAGAAAAATATTAAATTGCTTCCCAATATTTTCTTGTTTTTTTAGATGTTAATTTATGTTGATTGTCATGACTATCAACATACATGTTGATAATCATGTATGTTGATAGTCTGGCTGCCATTTTTTCATTGTATAGCTGTTCCACACAGAAAGCTACTGCTGCTGCTTTTAGATGTAGGTCAGTAAAGTAAACAGAAATTCTATTAAATTCTAAGAGAGCTACATGAAGGATAGAGCAAAATCTGATATTAAACAGCTAAAAGGCTTACTTTTCCTAACATAGAAAACAAATTGTGATACTAAGCAACATTTTTTGAAATAAATTTTTTTTAGATTACAAGTTTTGGCTAAAATGTGCACATTTCAAGATATTTTTGTTGATCTGACGAAAACTTTTAAAGGTAGACCGTGTCCATATGTTTCCTTTACCATGTTTTGATCTTTACAGTAAAGTAGAAAGTGCAGCTAAAGACTGAACTTTGGCCAACTGTAAGAAACATGTTCAGCCTATTTTCATTGGTAGTTTAGTGTCAACCTCAGTTCCATCTTCCTCTACTCTCATTCCACACCTTGGTCTTTTCATCTTGTTGACTACTTTTTATTTTCTCAGCTAACCTGGTTTTGCTGCAATTCAGATCATTGTCCTGCAGCATAGCATGATGTTTGCCCCGAGAATACTGCTGTAAGCAAGTAAGTCAATCATTTACTAGATGATAAGACACCCAGGTTTGACCTTTTTAAAGACCCACTCAAATGAAAATGGTGTTTTTTGTTGTTTTTTACATTTTCCTGTAGCATATTACTTATGATGGAGGACATTAAAGAATTTTTAAAAGCTTAAAATTATGTTTCTGGAAGAATGCCATTGGAAATGCTGTGATGTGGGTGGACCAAAGTCTCCCTGCTCCGGTTTATTCTGATGCATCATCCACTTGCAGACAAATAGATTTATGTACGTCTTCAATTTCCTCATCTGAGCTAGCTCAAAAAAAAATAACACAAAAAACTGTACAGCTGAATAGCTACGCTATTGATAGCCATTTTTGTTGCACCGCTAATTCTGCTTTAGGCATATCCGTCTCCAGTGAATTCTAGTAGGACAGTAATAGAACATGCATCATACGAATAGCAGTTTTCATATAGATCTGCTTATGCTCTGTTTTTGATGTTTTATGTGGCCTGTACAGTTAGACTTGTTTCAATTGTTCGGCAGGTGTGAAAGTTCATCTAAAGTCTGAGTCACAACTGCCCTTACGGCCGTCTGCGGGTGAAATCATGCATTTTTTATTTAAACTGTCTTGCTGCTCCTTGCGCATTCCTTGTGTGCAGCGTGACCATTGGAAATGAGGAAATTAGAGTGTAGTTAGTGTCAGTGAGGAGGCAGTGCACACACCTCACTAATGACTAATGGTGGGGCGTAAGCACATCGACGACAGCATCGTCTACACGTCATTAGTTTGAGCAAACCACAGTATCCTTACAAATACTTCACGATACTCTTACCACACGTATGCCAAAGGCGCTCCTTTCTATGATCCTTTAATGGCCCGGAAAATGCCAAAATCCAAAGAGGTCAACCCCGTATGTATGCAAGTGACTAAGGCACAAACTCTGGTATGAGCCACACATAGTATTTCTGGTCTGCGTCAAAACAAGGGGCATAGATCACCTGCAAGTACATGTACATTTTACATGTACATTGTACATGTAAAATGTATGTACATTTTCAAAACATACAAATGGACTTTTCAGCAAAGATTGGAGGTCATGTAGAGTAGGTGGAAAAAGAAAGGACCCAACAACAAGCATCCTGCAGTGCAGATTTATAGAAGCACGGTTCATTTAAAATATTTGATATAATATATGATAAAGTTAGATTTACTTGCAGGACTAGCTAGTTTTCCTTTGCTCTTATCAGTAGCTGTTACACAAATGTAGATTTGGTTTGTTTACAGTGAAATCAATATTAATGGGTAAGCTTTTTTATAATTATTTTACATCCAAACTGATTCCACTTCCGTATTCTATTGCAGTTTAGGACATTTGGAATGTAACTATATTAAATATTGAATAGATTTAGCTTTAGACAAATTTTGAAAAAAAAAAACTGACTAAAAATTAAACATAGATGCATTTTAAAATGTCTTTTCCCTCATGGGTAAGCACACCATTTAACACCAGGGCTGATAAAGAGACACGCAATCACAAACAAGTACATCATGCAATAGCTAATAGTTACAGGAACAGACATAGTTTGTTTTTATTAGCTTATTTTTACAAAAACTCAACACCTGTGGTTTCGGAGGTTTGGGGGGGAAATAAAGAACACATGCTCTGTCCTTCTGTGGTCTGAACAAAATGCCTCGGTATGCATGTATATACAAAAAAGAGATTTTGATTAATTATGTTGCACCCATTACCATGGTGATTTTTCCCCAACAACAAACTGAGTGTCAATGGAGTGCATGCTAAAAAAAGAAAGTGCACCCTCTCAGCTCTGTCGTCTTTCATATGTGGACATAAAAAGTCGTGGAATCTCAGGTTGATACATCTGTAAAGTTTGTGCAAAAAGAGAAAAAAACTGTCATAAATAGTGTAATTACTAGTGTAACATATACACTAGTACTATAGAGCATACATTATACTATAGTACACTTTAGTGTTATTTTCCATGTATTAAAGAGCTTTTTCTAGCAAATCTGAGGAGAAAGACAAAAAGCTCACAACATAGTTTTTTTTGACATGCAACAGCTGCTTAATTTAAAAACATGAAAAAAAACGTCGAGATTTCGAGAAAAAATACTATAAAAAAGTACACAAATGAGAAATCACCAAGCACTATGGTTAGGAAGAGGACCAGTAACTGGGATCTCTGAAGGGTTTTACACTTCTAATGTACAGTCAACTATCATTGGATGGTATCAGGGTGTATCTGTATAAACCCCATACATGTGTGTGATATCTGGTACCAAAATGCTAGCAGTGTAAATTAAGAGGGTTAGCTGATCATAAAAATCTCCATGTTTGGCCAAATCCCAGAGAGGCTTGATTTGACTGACATGTCAAAAAGGTCAAACCTTAGGTCAATCCTTCAAACTTCCTGCCTTTAAAGTCTCACTTCAATCATCTTTGACCTATTATTGTAAAAGTGTTTCAATTATGATAATGTGGTTTCTAGCTAAAATAAGGACATAGTTTCACAATTAGTATAAAGAAATACTCAGAAACACAATTTTGTGCTTAATTTTTTTTTTAAATAATGCCATCATCAGAAAAATGCTACAAGAACATCCAAGAACCACCATTTCCATCAGACTGGGTCTCTAAACCAATTCTGAACCCTTTTTGTTTAGTTGAGATGTTTATTTTTCTGAATAAGGCCACATCCACTAAGAACTAATGTTTCCATGTAAGAATGCACATGATCTGCAACAGCTATTAGCCTTACTGCTTCATATGTAAAAATGTATTAATTGACCCAAAACATCTCAGCAAATCAACACCTAAAGAACAAAATATTTTTTTCTGGCTTGTCTATGTGAAAAATATTATAATCATGAATCTTATTACAAAATTTCATTGTAAACTTTGATATAAAGTGACCATATATGACAAGAAAACCCAACAACTAGTCCAACTGGGTCACTTTGTCGCAACGTTCCAAGGTCCGATTTAATCCTTGTGCTATCCTATGACCCCAACCTTACATTGACTTCTTATCCCTACCATGACAAAGGTGGATAAAGGTGAAGAGGACTTCATGTAATCCATGGACACCAGTGAAGATCACATATCATTGAAGAAAAAAGGTTCAGTGGGCTGTCTTGTGGGGTCCAGATGACCCAACTCCCAATTTTAAAGTGGCTAGGATAGAACAAGGGTTACGGAGCTCATACCTTCTTTGTGGCTCTTCACAGTAAACGCACATTTACTGATTTGTTTTATTTAACAAATTGAACTTTTAACACTTAAGTACAAAAACATTCTTTTTTTGTCCCTAACTTAAAAAAGTCATTTTATTAATCTATCATGACTTTTTTAGTCATTTTATTAATCTAAGATAACTTTATGACTTTTTGTAATTTTTCCTTAGATTCATAAAATTAGCATCCAAAATCTGAACTGTTTAAGGATTTTATATGTGTATATATACATGTATTTTCCATTGACATAAACATGTTTTCTTTGTCAGGATTGTGGTGTTAGAAAATAGAAAAAAAAATCTAAATATGAGAAGTAACTACATATTTTAGAGTGCTTTAGATGTGATAAGTTTTTGCTTCTTGTGTTGTTCATCCTGTTTACTCCCGATAAAAGAATTTGTCATAGTTTCTGTGACTCACCATTTGTTGCCTGGTGCTCCAAACCTATCAGGGCGCCCTCGTCTGATTGTTGTACACAGCGGCCAAACCCCTGGATGAGCTGCTGCAAAGGTAGATCAGCGTCCATGCTAGGGTAGCAGATCAGGCCACTGGAGCATCTGGGGGTGTAGACCCCACAGAACTCACCCTCCATCCTGGCACACACCGGACAGCACCCACAGCCCGGCTCTCTCACAATCTCTGTGCACCCGGCATCCACTTTTGGACATCCAACCATGTTCTCTGCCGTGCAGCTTGAACATCTGAAGACTATTTCGGCCAGCAAAGTTCCAGGTGAAATAAAGAATGTTAGCAAAAAAACAAATGTTAAACAGAGATTCATGTTGGTAAAAAACTCTGATCACAATAAAAATGACCCCGGGACGAGTGCAGCGTGAACCAGAGGATCATCCAAGAGTCAACCCTTTGAGTAAACAGTTTAGTGCCCGTGTCAAGGTCCCATCTGCTCTTGTGTTACTAACTGACAGAGACAGCCTCCTGCCTGAACTAGGAAATCTATCATTGTTTAATGGTTAAAAATGTTGATTCACTTACTTTTTCCATTTTTCCTCACTTAACAATTAAGGAAAAAACACGTCTATTGCTAGATTCACACCAGACATGTGATGCACTTTTGAGTTCTTGAACGTGCTTTTATCATCACACTGGACTGTCGCTACTACTAATGTATGTACTCACAATTGGAAGAGGCTTAGTTCAAAATGCTGAAGCAGTGCAAATTTCCCGAATCTCGCTCCAGGCTTTTTCTTTCACAGCTCTAATCTAATATTTGAAAGAGTTGGTGTCATTATTTCTGTCAGGCACAAACTGCAAATATTCAATTTTCTTCATGATCAATTTTCACACGGTTGGCACTTCTGTGACTTAAAAATGACATTTTATATAAATATATGTCACTACCAAATCTGAGTCCCTGATTGGTCAAAGTGCAAGTGGTTTAACTTTTGACAAGCCTTTGATGGTCGCACATTTTGTGTGCAATGCGTGGACACGAGTTTTTAAGCCTGAAACACTCATATGTATGTTTACATAGACTTTTCAATGGAACTGTTTGTCTGTTTGTCTGAGACTGGTGTCAACATAGTATATGACATATACTTAATTTGTTGGGCTGCCGATTCATCAGCACTTAAAAAGTCTATTTTTTGTTGGACTTCATATATTCTGAAATATGGTACTTCAAGTTAGCTTAAAACGCAAGGCATGCTTTTTTTTATTTGGTAGCAAAATCGAGAAAATTTCAATGGATTGTCAATACAATCCTCATTGCAACCAAATGACCAGCCATCAATCGATGTCTTAAAACATCCTCTTTACTGACCTTTTACATTGAGGGCTACCTGTCTACCAGCAGGGTACACCCATGACCCATGACCAATTCTAAACTTTCATGCCAAACAACCAGATACTGTAAGTCCCCTGATTGAGATCAAGAAGTTCACTGACCTCAATGCAGTCCAATTGCTTCTTTACATTTAGCATTCTCATTGCAAGGTCAGAAAGTAAACAAAGGGTAAATAGAGATTGTTGTCAAGTTTGGCTGTAAATGACTTGAAATAACCAGTGGCTTAACGGAATGAAATACTTGTGTTTACATTAAATCATTTTCAGTCAAACATTAGGACTTTGGGCTCAGAGGCCTTGTGACTCAAATTGTAACACCCAAGCTGGGCTGGGCAAGCTCTAAATGGATACATATCAAACAAACAAAGAAAGAAATTGTTAACACCTATTGCTTGCAGTAGGAACACCATTTCACCATTTCAGAGTCTTGAGACAAGAGACATTGCTGAAATGACTTTTCAGAGAACCAGCTTTCAGAGCTTTCCTGCATTTTGGCACAAATGGGCTAACCTTTGGGCTTCCCTTAGCTTAGCCAGTTTGGAAAATTAGGCAAGATTCAAATTTCTTCCATACCTCTATGACTTCTTCCTATCCCAACACTTAGCCCTCCAAGTGGAGAGTTTTGGAAAAATTGTGTCTCTAAATCCGGACGTTACTAATGCTTGATAATGTCAACAATAGGTCATCTACGTAAACGCATAGCTACTAGTGCTCAGAAAATACACAACAACATTGGTTTTAGAATTTTCTAGTCATTCAAAAACTAAATACATTTAGGTGTAAATGTCTTTCTGTCAGAGCACACCCACGTGAAGAAATGTGCTTCTCCTCTGCATCACTAATGCAACACAGATAGTGCAAAATAGTGATAGCCAGCCCCTATAGCTCCTCCTTAAAAAAATACTTTGGACACCACTACAACTTCAAATGCCTCTACAACTGGAACAATAGGGAGGAGCCAGATGGTTTGGGGATGAATTCCGATTCTGCCTTAGTCTAACCTGATTACAAAACTCATGACAAGAGAACTAGCTCCAGACCCAGGAACAATGTGACCAAACAAGAAAGGTAAATCTAATAGAGGTCAAACACATTCCATATGTTGTAAGACAATGTCAATTTGTACTTCTACTTTTAAAAGCACTCCCCCATATCATAGAAAAGGGTTCGGTCTTCAAACTGTGAAACTTGCAATTAACGTGGAGTGGTTTTGTGTGGGAACACCTCTAAATGTCTCCTTTTACAACTCATTATAGCTGTATTATTGTGTTTTTCGTTGCTTGGCAACTGTGGAGACATGCAGTTGCAAAACATTGTTGAAGCATGTTCCCTTAAGGGGAACGAGCTGACAGCTCAGTGCTGACAGATATTTAACCTGAGCTCCTGAAAGATTCATCCATCATGGAGTAGTCTAGTTGGGACAAATGAAATATCTATGGATGCTGACTCCATTTTCCACTGTCATGGGGGTACTTTAAACACACCCAATGGAGAGAATTCTGGGGGTAAAAACAGCATTTTGAGACAAAAAATTAGAGAGATATGTGATGCAGATAAAGCTGGTAAATACTCAAATATTGTTGACATGTTTCTTTTTGTAGCTGAAAAAGATGAAACACTTTAATAAATCAGTAGATTCTTACCAACAGTAAGTGTGCTTTGGAAACTAGGACCACTACGGCAGATCGTCATGTAATTATTTCAACACAAACACCCCAGGAGCAATAAAGGGCGGACAAGTCATCATTCATTTTTTTAGGGAAGTACTGAATTTACATCCAGCAGTCATCTTAATCAGATGGTATTAAAAGGTTTGGCAGTGCACTAATGTGAATGAATACCTGGCTCTGTCCACTGCAGAGCTTACATTACTGCATGCCTCTGTTTCCAATAAGAAGGGATTTGCCTTTTTGTTCAAATTCGTCTTTGGCTTGTGTTCTCTGTTTAAGTAACCTTACCTATACGGCTTAAAATGCAAATACTGAACGACTGAAATCCTTCTACAGTTACATCGTCTAATAAAATGTGTGTGTTTTGATGCAGAACATAATTATATAAGTTTGGGACCAAAACCAAGTTATAGATCTGGTAAAGCCCAGCTAAAACATAGGGGGTCTAGGACCCCTGGTTTAAAGAAATATTTAACTAAAATCTTACATTTTTAGCTCCTAAAGTTTGAGAAGGGAATACTTGACTGAGTTTAAATGAATGTTGTGAAACCCTTATTTCCACCTTAATAAGGTGTATAGACTTATGGGTGTTGCATAGTGTGGAGGTTCTTTTGGTCCCCTCACAGACAAAAGTCAGTCATCTGAAAGTTTTTTTGTGTGGAATTGGGATTTGCCAGAGATTTTTATGGTGAATGCCCTTCCTGGCACAACCCTGCATTTTATCCAGACAGATTATGGCTACATATTTAGCCAGTAGCACGTAGAGTCTTGCCCAAGGATCCAAACTGAAAGAAAAAAAAACTAATTGGGAATCCCCTGGGAATCGAACCCTGGTTTTGATTCAGTACTGTGGGTTCTTAGCACAATCCAGGTGTTATAGGTTGTAGTGGTTTTTCTACATGCAGCTCTCCTGAAACTTCAATGTCCCTAATTACGGTTACACTCTACCTCTCTTGTCTGGGCATCCTACAGGTACTTACATATCACCTGGACACCTGACATGGTGTCCGTAAGGGGCCAGTAGTCACACCCTTTAATGACTAGAGTGGGGCATTTTTCATAGGTAATCATGATGAATTCTTTTATTTCAACCTGCAGCAAAGTCTTAGACTCCGTTGCTCCATTAAAGCCCACTTGCCAGAAACTGAAGCAGGAGCCATGGCTCAATGAAATTTCGCGGGACGCTCGGCGTCTGTGCCGTAGAGCAGAGCGCAAATGGAAACAGGATCACCTGCAGGTCTCGCATGATATTCTTAAAGAATAAATTTATCCAGCTTGGTTTTAGAAAATGTAAACAAGCCCCACATTCTTTTTAAAACTAATGGTTCTGTTTGTAACCCCAATCCGTCTTCCACTCTACAGATGACAAATGAAATGTGTGAACGTTTTTGTTCTTTTTTAACAACAAAGTAGCTTCTATTAGGGCAAATATGTCCCCATGCACTTCCTTCTTAAAATCTGCTCTGGTGCAGGACTCTGTTGGTTTTACCCGATTTAAGTCAGTGTCAGTGTCTGAATTGACTGGGATTGTTAGTAAATTAAAAGCATCTTCTTCTCCCTTGGATCCAGTCCCACCTCACTTTTTTAAACAGGTTTGGGCCACTCTTAGCACTTCAGTCACAGAGATCATCAATAGCAGCCTGTCATCAAGTTTTGTCCCAACCTTCTGCAAAAAAGCTGTTGTTGAACCTCTACTTAAAAAGCCGGGTCTGGATCCAACAAAAAAAAAAAAAAAAAAAAAAAAAAAAAACATGCTTGGCCGACTATCGACCAATTTCAAAGCTGCCATTGGTGTCTAAAATCTTGGAAAATTGTGTAATGGCACAGCTGCAACCTTTTTGGGATGATAGTGGGATTTTAGACACTTTTCAGGTGGGCTACAAGGCATTTCATAGCACAGAGTCTGCTCTTTTGAAAGTTTTTAATGATCTTTATTTAATCACAGACTCTGGTAATTCTGCTATTTTAGTGCTTTTAGACTTGACTGCTGCTTTTGACACAGTGGATCACACAACTCTTTTAAACCGCCTTGAATATTGTGTGGGTGTTAGGGGAACTGCCCTGAACTGTTTTAAATCTTACCTGTCAGGGCGGTCCTTTACGGTTAGGTTGGGGGACTCCACTTCTTCCTCTACTCCACTACTTTCTGGAGTTCGCCAGGGTTCAATTTTAGGACCTGTAGTAATTTCTTTATACCTGCTTCCTTTAGCTGAAATTTTTAAGAAACATGGCTTGTCATATCATTTTTATGCAGGTGACTGTCAACTGTACATGTCCATTGTTAAAAATAATGGAAGCAGCCCCCTGACGCCCTTACTTAACTGTCTGGGGACGTCAAAGATTGGTTGGCCCAGAACTTTTTAAAACTTAATGAGGACAAAACAGAGGTCATAATATTTGGACCCAATGCCAATCTTGACTTGGAGCCCATTCATCATCATGTGAGGCCCACAGTCACAAACCTTGGCGTCATCATGGACAGCGATTTTAAATTTGATAAACAGATAAATGGCGTTTTAAAATCAAGTTTTTATCATTTGCGGCTTTTATCTAAAGTTAAACCCTTTTTTATCTTTTAATATTTTTGAGCAGGACGTGCACGCTTTTATCTCTTCACGACTGAACTACTGCAATGCACTTTACACTGGGGTTTCTCATAAGGCACTTTCCCGGTTGCAGTTAGTCCAGAACTCTGCTGCACGACTTTTAACAGGAACCAAAAAATATGAACACATCACTCCTATTCTTGCGTCGTTGCACTGGCTTCCTGTTAATTTTAGGATTAATTTTAAAATTGTATTGTTTGTTTTTAAAGCTCTACATGGACTGGCTCCAAAATACATCTCTGACCTCATTCAAATTTATAAACCAGCTTGTGCTCTGAGGTCAGAGAGCCAGCTCCAGCTTGTGGAGCCCATGACAAGGCTCAAAACTAGGGGAGACAGAGCACTGTCTGTTGTTGGCCCTAAGCTGTGGAACGCTCTGCCATTGCATGTCAGAACAGCGCCCTCTGTGGAGTGTTTTAAATCCCATCTTAAAACGTAC
Organism: Oryzias sinensis; assembly: GCA_037389245.1. Classification (NCBI taxonomy): domain Eukaryota; kingdom Metazoa; phylum Chordata; class Actinopteri; order Beloniformes; family Adrianichthyidae; genus Oryzias; species Oryzias sinensis. The sequence continues at coordinate 26,707,016 of CM074501.1, forward strand.
TTTTACTCTCTAGCTTTTAACACGGCATGAGTTGTGTGGTCCTCTGTGTTTCTACTGTATTTTTATCTGTATTTATCTGTGTTTTTATCTTGTTTTTACCTTGTTTTTATTTTTATTTTATTTTTTATCCATTTTACTGTTGTACTTTGTTTTTAATTTGTTTGGCAATCTTTTGTCTGGTTTTTGGTTACTGTACATCACTTTGGAAACTGCCAGTTTGAGAAATGTGCTATATAAATAAAGTGGATTGGATTGGATTGGATTGGATAAGTATGTGGAACTTACATCATCCCTACGAATAGAATACTTTACAATGAGATTAACACAGGTACAACGATCAAACGTTCCATTTCCATGATGTCTCATTTAGACTCAAACCAATGAAAACTGTGTTTTTAACATGTTCCTGTAGTATTTTTCTAATGATGAAAAACTTCAGACTGATACAGTGTTTCTGAGTATTTCTTTATTCAAACATTGTTGCTGTTGGTTTAAAACAACCTGCAACATCAGAATAACATCATAAGGAAAGAAAGACAGCAAAGGTACCTTTAAACGAGGAGAACGAACAGAGATAATAGCCAGCAACAATCTTTCTCCACTCTGGCACGTATTTTGTCGCTTTATCCTTTATTAAGTTTGTTGTGTTTTCCCAAAGTTACACATGCACTGTGCTCTAAAGGGAGGGGGAAACAGAAAAGCACAGCTGCAGGGTGATCAGAAAACATTAATTGCAACATGTCTGTCTTTTCACAGCCTTCCCAGATCATCTTCGGACCTGCAAAGCCTTTTCTCACTGATAACTAACACAGAGCGTCCTTCGATTCAGGTCAAGACACAGAAAACACGCAAGTTCTCATGCTAATGCTGGGAAGACGCAAAGATAGTTGGTTTCCCCCCGAGAGTTTCACCTCCACCTTCCTGTGAAACAGAGTTGGACACACACACTTCTGCAAACATGATTATATCACAAATATAGCTAGGTAATGTATAAAAGCAAATATGAGATAACTTATATACATTATTCCAACAGTAGCAGAGGAAAAATACGATGCTTGAAAAAGCTCGGAGTTCTTACGCCACAAACCAAATTATGATGTGTATGGAGTGAGACAAAAGAGTCAAGAATAAGTCAGTCAGTCAGTCAGACGGACTTTTTTAACTGTGTTCACAGTAACTCTAAAACCTGTTATAAGGGTTAGCCGCGTTAGGGTATTTACCATACCTAGAACTCTGAACCCTGTTTGCACCGCGTAAATAAAAACAGACTGACACTTGACAGGTACCTCTCAAAATCACATGATCATCATTAAACAAAACCAAAATTAATCTACATATAAAGTGCTCCGGATGATAAATAATTTTTCGAAAAAATGTAAGGCTTTTACTGTAGGTGCGCCTTATATTAGTGCGGAAAGTAGGGTACAACAAAACCCCTGTTAACAACTGCTTTAACAAAGAAATATTACCGTTTTTGTTCACCTTATGACCTCAATAAAAACATTGTAAAAATCTGTTCTTTTTTTAGCTTTTTTTATGGTTTTGTTTTAATACATAAAACGTTTTCCTGTCTTTTTCCATTGAGGACACTTGAGGACACTTTTAAAAAATACCAAAGTTTTTGATAACTGATTGACGACTTGACAGGCTTCTTTTTCTATATAAGACTTGAGCAGCATACTACAGTTGCATGCTAGGTCTTTCAGGAGGGCTCCAAATGTTTTATTTCCCTCCAATTGTCCCACCCCCGGCCCTACAGTCAGAATAGGCCTCTCCATCTAACTGTGCATGCTTGCTGACACTGAGGCCACAGTGCATAGTCTCTGGGGGTTTTTTGAGAGGAAATCATGTCTTTGGCTTACATGGGAACATACAGACTGAGTCTGGGAAAGGAAGCAGATTGCCTGCTGCTGTTACTCAACCTCATTAGCTGTACTGATAAAAAAAAAAAAAAAAAAAAAAACTCTGACCGGATCACCACAGAAGCTTTCTGTAGCCAGTTGTTCATCTGTGAGTCTACTACTGGAACTGGGGACGAAGGCAAGACAACAGAACATTAAAGGTACTTACAGAAAATGTCATTTCTTTTGGTTTTCTTTTCAGTTATTTAATGCTATTGTGTGATATAACTCGTATGCTGAAGCTGACTTTAGTTAGAAATGTTTGTGATTTGGAAATCTTTTAGCTATTGTTTAAAAATGTGTATAATTGTTTATTTGCTTGATGTTGCTATGACAATGAGAAGTGTTTTGAAGTAGAAAAAAAATCAAAAGTCAAAAGAAGAGAAAAAAAGCCTCTTTTTTTTTACATTCCCTGGTGACATCTGTGCTCTGCAGCAATTGCCTCCCACCAGATACAATTACATCACTTTTCCTACAGAAATGTACAAGAGGCATTTAGACACCATACCTGTTTTTTTTTTTTTTTTGTTTTATTCCATAGAGCTGCAGCTTTGAGTATATTCAGCTTTGAACTAGATATGACTGGAACATTGTTAGGTTAAATTCTGGTCAGTCTAATTGCATTGACAAACACAGGTCTGCTTTCCCTCAGTGAGGTCGTGTCACCCACATCTGCAGCAGCAAAGCTCTGCCTGCAGCGGGTTTAGGATTTGGACAGTAAAGCTACATTCACTACCTCCTCGGCAACATGTGTTCAAGCGACCACTTCCAAAGGAAAAGCAATGAAAATGCACTTTTCAGGCTTTCGCGTGAATAAGTAGCTATGCAGGTTTCTGCGACTGGCTCAATGTACAAAACGCACCCAAAAAGTTAAATCAGGTTGAATTTTGACCATTTGGGGAGTTGGATTTAGTAGTGACGTTTAATTCACAAAAGTGCCAGCCGTTTAAAAGATAATCACAGAGTAGAAATGAATAATTTTTGTTTGTGCCTGAATGGAATTATACGACATAAAGTCTTTCATGTATCGAAATAGACTTGTGAAAGAATAAGCCTGGAGCAAGATTCATGAGATTTCCACCATTTAAACACTTTACACTGAGACTCTTCTAACTGTAGGTGGTGGACATGAGCTAGTAAACTGTTTTTTTAAACAGTTAAAAAAAGAAAAAGAAGACCCTCCCTGATTGTCCAATGTAAACACCATGGGTGAATCGCGCGGTTTGAACTTGACATAACATGTTGACAGCATTTTTCTATATAAACTTGCTGGACTCCAGAAAATCTTTTTTATTGTAAATCACATGATAATTGATTTATGTATTAACCTGAATGTAAGCCATAGTAAAATACAGGTAAAAAGGCCTCAATAAAACATAATTAAATATTTTAGATTAAACAAAGTAGAACACTCATGCATGCCTTCAAGCAAGGGACTAAAAAAAGTGTTTTCAATTTATTTTGTACCCAAAAATGATACAAAAATATGTTTATTTTAACATATTTTTACATAGATGACTGCTGTTTTGATGGCACATGTCTTTACCTGGACAGGTAAGATAAACGTTTCCTGACCATCTTTGTTCATCTAAGTTTGACAATTCATTATGGTGACTCACATTTCATAGTTTTTTTTAAATTTTGTGTCTCTGCTTCTTTTATTCTCTAAAAGCTCCAGGCTTAGGGAAATGCGGAATTTCTGAGGATTGTGCTCTTGGTTTTGGATTTGTCAGTTTTAAGCTTATCCCCCTGTCAGTCATACCAGGTTTAGGTTAATGATAATTCATAGCTAACTAAATTCTAGTTAATCGCCTTTGGTCTATATAAGTGACTGGTTTTCATTTCTTCTTTGTTCTGCTTAGACATGACAAAACGAAGGGAGCAACAAAATAATGTCTAAGTTTATGTATTACATGTCTGAGTTTCAGCCACCAAGCCATCTGCATTTTGGATCCTACACTGCCAGTTCCTGACAATTTCAATGTAAAAACTGATTTCTTAAAAGAAGCTTAAAATATTTAGAGTATGGGTGTGCTTATGGATGTTTTATGTAATATAATAAAAAAAAATATGCCAATGAAGCTGGTATAATTTGTGTTGGTAAGATTTCTTAAATGAAGATATGATGTTCTGCCCCTTTAAGGCAAAATTAAATCTTGAAACTAGATTTAAACACTCATATTTAGGTATATTGCTCTGATAATTGGAAAAAGTATATCTTAAAATAATTGCGAATTGTTAAATTAATGAATTTTATGTTTTATATTTGACTCTATAGTTTCACAAACCTATAGTGTGAGACAACAATTAGGACTTTAACTTTATTCCTCCACAGTGCTGTTTTCTTCAGGCATGGCCTCAACATTTGCTGCTCCGCCGTGCGACCAGAACATGTTTAACCTCAATCTCTCCGACTGTGTGTCTGACTTTAACAAGAGCATGGAGACGAGTGGTTATCAGAAGAACTGTCCATGGCCGGAAGTCAAAGGGTATGTCTAGTTTTCTATCACTGTTCTGTCACAAATGTGACAGAACAAATGTCTTTTGTAGGAGCACAACCACAGGCAAGGCGATTGAAGTGGAACATTACTCACTTTAACTTTATTACCTCTTCAATAAAGACATGTGACCTCCAGTCATGGGAAAAAAACAGATGCATTCCTGCCTCCTGGATCCCACATATGGTCCTGAGTTCAGCAAATTTGCCATATTGTAATGAATGATGAATGGCCTCCAACTTCCAGACGGTAGCTGTTTATGGAGACTTGGAGTTTTTGCCACCCTGCCTACAGTGAGCTGCTGTTAAATCTTGGCTGTGATCATCTATATTTCATTTTAAAGGTGGTTTATGGCTGAAGTTTCTCCGTGTGTGAGACGGGAGGATCCATCATCACTTGCTTGTTGATCAAGTTTCCATCTGTCAGGCTTGATTAGAGCTCACTTACAGCACTTCACGCTGAAACATTGCACTGACAGCTGGTTGTTAGAGCAGAGGTTTTATTATGCTCTATTTGCCTTCAACTCTTTAAAACAACACAAAAATCAGATATTTTATAGTTTCTCTGTGATCACTATGGTCCTCTGTTCTCTCTTTAAACTCCGCATCTTTGTTCACCATTTCTTGATATGTTTCAAAATGTCACTGTTCACCAAAGTGGTGTTTCCTTCATGTATTTATCAAGCTTCTTAATGACTCTGTTAAATTTGATAAGACCTTCTGACCCAGAGGCTGAAATTCAGCCCACCAATCACACATTTCTGTTTGCAACACACACAAAAAAACCAGACTGATACCACTAAAACCACTAAAACAAACGCCACTGCGACTACACAACTCCCAAATGACACGACTACACATTAGCTCATTAGAAAATTCACAATTAAACATTTTGACAGAGTAGCGTGTAACTCTCCAAATTGTTCAACATCAGTAAACATAACCATATGCTAGGCACATCAGATTATATATATATATATATATCCTTTATGTTAAATATCCTTTATGTTAAAGGTTGGAAAAAAGCTTACTACCCTATTATCAAAAGAATTGTATACATGTAAAAATCTGGTTATAGTAAACAGGTAAACGCTGTAATATCCATTGATGCCGAATTGAATGTAATTCAATGGTCATTAGAGTTTAGGGTACACATGGACAACACTGCCTTTTTGTTTTAGGATTGATAACATTTATCTAACCTTTCAAAATTTCATAAAAAAGCATGTAAAATGTGTTTTGAGGTTACAGTGCTTTTATAGGATTTTATTTCAACTTCTTCTTCTAAACACATATCATTGAAAGACATCAAAATTTTACTTGCAAGCATTACTTACAAGTTGTATATGAAATATTTTTGGTAAAATGTACTATTATTACGATCCTAATTTATTAGAAAAATTATAAATTGGTGTTAAAACAAGGGATCCATGCAAATTGCTTCACTAGGGAAGCATTAGGAGTATAAATCATTCTGTTGATTAATTCATGAATTCCTACAAAGTTTTACATAAAACATATTCCTCCTGAACAAAAGATATTATTAACAGTCTAAGACTATAATTCAGCATGTAGTGCAAAAAGTGAGTCAACCCTTTATTTATTATATCTCAGATTTCATTTTAAAAAAGCACTTTTGACATTTTAATGGATGCTCCCTCAGTCCACAGCTTTTGCATGAATTAATTTTCCAGAGTTCACCATTTTTCAATATTAGTTTTCATGATTTTTAAATTATAATAAGAATACTAATGTCAGAGATCCACTAAATCTTCTCTTTATTGCCAGGAGTCCTGTTCAAACAAATAGACTTTTATTTGAAACTGCATGTACCTGTACGTCTTCCAGTCCTGTGGTTTGTAGCTCTAATTATTTTTTTTGTGGAGTGGGGCTTGAGTTCACCTCCTATTGTATTTCATATATTACTCATTTATTGTAAATAGAATAAAATCTCTGATTTATGACTGACTTTTTTTTCTGAAAAAGTATAAATAATGGTTGGAGCACTCCTGACGTTTTAATGAACTTTCCTCTCCTGCAGCATCTACTTTAGGTTTTCGTCTTGCGTGGACAGCAAGGCTGATGGCAGTTGGTGCAAAGGTTACAAATCTGTGGTAAATGAGGTCTTCATGGAGGTCCATCAGAGATACTTCCCCCTCTGCACGAACATGCAGGACCCCCCAACCCTCTCCCTCATCTTGATGACGGCACCGCTTATCATTGCCACCTTCCTCCTGCCACTTCTTGTGTGTCCCCTCATCACCAAGACAAGTGAGAAGATAAATGATGTCATGTGACCTGATTGACTTTATTGCATTTATGAAAAAATGTGTCTATCAATTCAACCTAGTTTTTATGTACGTAAAAAAAGATTTTCATGGGTTTTTTGAGGGCTGTTTTTGCAGCTCTAGCTGCAAAATTGCAATTTTTTTTTTATTTGATTGTCAGTTAAAAAGTCTTAGAAATAATAAACAACGATACAAAAGTAAAAAAAAATTTAAAAAGCCAGAGTTTTATGTTTAAAAGTATTCGACTGTTTGAAAAAAATAAAATACTGTCATATTGGGGTTTTTTTTAAAGCCACAAAAATCAAGAGTTTTGTGTTTGTCTAAGGTCTGTTGAGCATTAAGGTTTTGCATACCAACATAATCTTGTAAATGCTTCTATGTGAAAGTCCATCACTTTCTGGAACTCCTTATTTTGTCAAATAAATTCATTCACAGCCGTTCATGATTTAAGGGCCAAAATTACTTAAATTACTTAAGCCAATTTGAGGATTTTTATTTTACTCATAATTGTTTTGAGTCACTATGCAAATCATTTTTTTAACAATTGTTTTTCACATTTATTTATTTTTCATTGTTTTTTCATTTATTTATGGAAGACTAAACAAATATTAAATAACTGCTAAACGCAAATTGCAAAGATGAAGAAAAAAGATGGAACTGCTATTTAAGTACCTAATCTGAGAAAAAAAAAATTCCTGTCTTGTCTTTGGTTTCAGTAATTCTTTATGTCTGCAGATATAAAGACACAAGCAAAAGTCTTTCAAGAACTTGACAGTGCAACAGACACCCATCGACACCCATAGAGTCCATCAATCCATATTTCAAGACACGGATCCTGTACCGGCCACTGTTGGTTGAATTCAGGGTACACCATGGACAGGTTGCCAGTTTCACCTTGGAGTCACCATTAAAAACCAAAAAAACTGTATTTAAGAAGACAAACGTTAATGTGACAATGATAATTCCCAACCTTTTTAGCAACAATGAAACCATGGTCAGAGTGAATACTTGATTCTGATTGGCTGCTGGGTGTGGATTAAAAAGTGATAATCAACTGTAAAAAAAGGAAATTCCTGTCACATAGCTTAAATATTCTATATCACTGCACTCTGGGCAAAAACAAGCGGTAAAGAGAAGAGGTGAACTTTCTCTTTGAACTAATGCTTTATTTAACCCTTGTGCTATCTTAGATGACCCCACCCTTACATTGCCGTGTTCTACGTACCATGACAAAGGTGGATAAAGGTGGAAAGATTTCATGTAATCCATGGACACCAGTGAGGTTCACAAATAATTGAAGAAAAAAGGTTCAGCGCACTGTCTGGTGGGTCTAGATGACCCAACTCTCAACGTTAAAGTGCCTAGGATAGCACAAGGGTTAACCTAGGGTGACAATCAGCATAAAAATTACTTTTCTTTGCAGCTGCAGTCCAGTCTGGTTCTGGCTAAGCGTCATTGTCATGTTACCGTGACAACACACCCCACTAAGTAACAAATTGACTGCTTTTTCTGAAAAAAGCAAACTAAACCAAACAAATTAACAAGATTAACGTACTAAACATTGGTTCGATATTTGCATCGGAAGGTTCAGGTGTGTTAACTAAGGATAAATGGTCGACAAAGTGTGCATTATCACTTTTTAACGCACGCCATGGAAGCCTGAACCTTCAGATGAAAAGTGATAATGCACACTTCGAAGGCCTTTAACCGGCTTATGCCATGGTCACTTACAAAATAAATAAATATTAACCAGTTTTTAGTCCTTAACTCTTGTTTTTTTTCCGATTTGGATTGCTTTTTTCACGAAAAGCGGACTATTTGTCACGTGGTACGTTGCGTTGTCACGGTAACGTGATCAGGTGCCGGTGTGGGTACCCGATGTTCTCGGGTTGCCGGATGTTCTCGGGGTCCTTCGAATGAGTTATATTACTAGAGGAGACATCACGTGGTTCCTCATGGGAGGAGAGCACCGCCATCTTGGTGAGGTCAAGTTTTGAAGACCAAACCACTTTTTATAACATGTAATAAAGAGCTCTGTTTTTGCTTTCCATCACTTCATTATATGAAAAAGAAGAATGGCTTGAAATTGCTTAGTTTTGTTCAGAAATAAAAACTTCACGAGTACCCCTAACTTAACTAGTATTAGTTAAGCTATGTTCCTTTATTTTATTTTACTTATGTTTTTATTTATTTGTGTGTTATGTTCATTGTTTCTTTTTTCCCCTCTATGCTTTATTTTCTATGTTAATATGTTATATTTGGCAATGGTGACTGATCTTCGAGGCAATATTGATTACATTGTTATTGTTCGTTGTTAACGTTAATGTCATTGTTAATGTATGATACCGCAATTGTCAATAAAGTTTTTAAAAAACGTAGCGACGTTAACTCATTGGTCGTGGCAACTTACAGCCAATCAAATAGTGTGACGTCATCATTGGTCGAAGGACCCCGAAGGACCCCGAGAACATCCGGCAACCCGAGAACATCCGGTACCCACACCGCATCACTGCTGCAGTCAAGACTTGGCGATATATATATATATATATAAATATAGATGCTGATCGTCCCGACGGGTTAAATAAAGCATCAGTTCAGAGAGAAAGTTCACCACTTACCACTTGTTTTTGTCCAGACGATGAAGCTAAAGGTTGTTTTAAAGGCGGGCGCAGTGATACTGAAGATTTAAGATAGGTGACCGGAACTTCTTTTTGGGGCGTGCGGTTATCACTTTTTGACGCACACCCAGCAGCCAATCAGAATCGATGATTCACCCAGACCATGGTAAAATATCTTATAATGCACACTTCATCAGCCATTAACTCTTACATAAAAAATAGCTACACGTTAGCCGCTTTAACATGTTTGTAATAACACCCAACCTTGTTTGGAACAAGAGTGACATTTTGACACCTGTACCTCTCAAAATCACTTCAACATCAGTAAACACAACCAGAAATAATCTATATAATCCATAATAATCCTGTACTATAAGGTATACTGTCATATAAAAAAAAAATTAAAGCTTTTAAGTGTGGCGGGAAATTAGAATCACTTTTTGCTCAGTAGTAATGAGTTCAATAATTAATTCAATTAATCAAAAAGAAATGGAATCTAATGTTGAAAATGTATTTGGATTCTTGAAGTATTTGTAATAGGAACTGTCACCTTGTGTTTTTAAATTGGCTCTTAAAATAGGATATTATAACCCATCCTATTTTAAGGATAAAGTTATATCTTTTTTCCAGGTTGCAACAAAACATGCGATTTTCCAAATTTTTGATCAGTTAACTAAAGGTTCTTTATAGCGTGACAAAAACTGTTTTATTTAAAGACAGAATAAACCATATTATGATCTATTGTTGATCGAATTTCCCTTATGTAACATGTTCAACGTCAGCCAAACTGCCGAGAGCCCAAATCCATGCCTCTAATGCAAAACAGTCCAAGATCGCCAGAAGTCTTCAATCAGGTCGTTGATGGCAAATTAGACCAGATTCAAGAACAACAAAGCTGTGTCTTGCATTTTGGTGGGTGGTCCACTTTGCCACCATGGAGGTAGAAAGCGATGAAATGTGGTGAACTCACAACGTTGACATGGCTGAACCTCAGGTCGGGTCAAAGCGTTCCTTTTTTCATCTCGTGTGTATTTAAACATCTAAAGCTCAGACAGTGTGGAGTGGCAGCACCACACCTTTTATTATGTTAAATAATACCCAGAGTTTTTGCTCTTTCTCTTGTGTAAATACTGGAGGGATGTTTTGCTAGTGATGTGTTTGCAGGTTGTGTCTCGGTTAACTGTGCCTGAGACATTGCTTCTTCATTGCAGAATGATTGGTCTAACATCCAACAGACTCTGTTGTTTGATAACATTGAAATAGCATTAACACAGTAAGTTCAAATGTAAAAGATTTTGAAAATTAAAATATTGGTGTGACATAAATTTCAATCTTTGCATATTGTATTTTTTGATATACAACAAATTAAATAACCCTACTGAAGAATGTAGTTTGTCTATAAATGTAATCCATTATATTTAACCACATCAAGCACAATCACCTGAGATTTTGTCATTTTCTTACCAATCCACTGAACATTTACATTTAGGAAGCTGATTATATATATTTTTTTCAGAGCATAAGTCATTTTTTTTCATAGTTTAGCTGTGTGACTTACACTGAAGTGCAATTTGTCATGTAAATTTTATTTTCTTCTGTTATATTTATGTTTTGGCATCTACTGCGTACACACCGGGCATGTGATATACGTATTTATGAACACTAGTTTTGTATGGAAGCATTTGTGTAGCATTAATAAACATAAAAGTCAAACCAGAAATGCTTTTTCATTTTCAAAATGAAGCTGCTTTTGTTGACACAAAATTAAAAATTAAAAGCAATATGCCAAAGCGCTTTTTCTTTTTCTTCTTCAACGCCGCTCATTCTGTCACTTAATTAAAATGATAAATAAAATAGTATTTGACATTTTATTTACAAAAAGTTCTCTGGTAAATGTGTAGCAAAATTCAATTAAAAATATCTAATTTGAAAATTAAAATGGATTAACAGAAATGCTTTTTCCTTTTCACAATGTAACTGTATGTAAAATGTCAAATACCATGAGTCATTTGATTAATGACTCAAAAAAAAATGAAAAATCAACCCTTCAAAATGCTTTTTCATTTTCTACTTAAATACCGCTTATTCTGTGTCAGTATTAAAATGAAAATGCAAAGAGGGGATTGACCGTTGCTTCCATGGTGGGTATTGTTTTCTCCCATGGTTGCTCAGCCAAGCATCTCGAAGATCACTGCTGTTCATGGTTTCTGTGATTGTTGTGGTAGGAATTGCCCTCAATGCTTCATTCACAGTTTCCAGGAGACTTTCAGATGGTACATCACTTAACCGTTGTAGCTGGTGTCTGGGTTGCCTGGTGTTCATTCTAGACATGATGTTGTCTTTCAGGTCAGTTTCTGCCTCGCTCAGGATATCTGTGGTTGTTGGGGCTGTGTACCCAAGCTCAGGGTGAGAGTGTGGTATAGCCTCCTCTGTGACCTGCTGTTCTGGCTCTCCCGTAGCATTGCAATTGCATTGTACTGCTTCAATCTCAAGTTGTGATAGGAGATGCCGTTTGTGGATGTTAGAGCATTGGACTACCAGTTGTTTGGGAGTTAGCCTTGATTGTGGGTTTCAAAGCCATCCATTTCACATTCTCCGCATGTAACCCCTCTAGGTGGGATTACTTGAGTAATAACATTCTAACAAACCTTGTTCTCACATGTATTAATATATATATATATATATAAAAAAAACGCCCCTCTCACCCTCCGCGGGTGGTTTCTCCTCCAAGCTCGGGTCCTCTACCAGAGGCCTGGGAGCTTGAGGGTGTCTTAGCTGTTCCTAGCACTGCGCTTTTCTGGACTGAGAGGTCTGAGGTCTTTCCAGGTATCTGTTGTAGCCACTCCTCCAGCTTGGGGGTTACTGCCCCGAGTGCTCCAATTACCACAGGCACCACTGTCACCTTCACTTTCCATGCTTTCTCAAATTCTTCTCTGAGTCCCTGGTATTTCTCCAGTTTCTCGTGTTCCTTCTTCCTGATGTTCCCATCGCTTGGCACTGCCACATCCACCACAACGGCTTTCCTCTGTTCTTTATCCACCACTACAATGTCTGGTTGGTTTGCCATTATTATCCTATCAGTCTGGATCTGGAAGTCCCACAGGATCTTTGCCCTCCCATTCTCTACCACCTTGGGAGGTATTTCCCATTTTGACCTTGCCACTTGATTGTGGCGCTCCATGTGTCATGTCGTCGTAGAAGTGGCAGACCCAGTTGCTGAAACCCGGAAGTGAACCCGCTACAAGGATTAGTTTGAAAGTAGTTTTATTTCTCCAGGGATTGAACAGAGTCTCTTGGAGAGCGTGAGTAGAGTAATGTTTGGGTGAAGATCTGACGTCCCAGGAGCTGAGAGCGGTGAGGACTGGTGGAGTATAACCTGAGAGGTGCGGCGGCGGCCCGTGGATCCAGAGGAGCGAGGCGTGGACGCCAAGGACGGCGGAGCCAACATGAGGACAGGTGTGGACGCCGAGGACGGCGGAGCCGACTTGGAGTGAGGAGTGAAGCTATGGACGAGGAACCAGCGTGACCAATGGTAGGAGGACCTGAGGGTAGGTACAAAGCGAGGTGAGTAAAGTAACTTAGCTTGAGTAGCAAATACTAAAAGGCCAGGCGTAATCACCGGAGTGAGTATGACAAACTGGCGCTGGATACTTGTGAGTAGAACCCTTAAGAAGGCAGGCAGGATGATGAAGAGATGCAGGACAGCTGGTTCCAATCAGCAGAGCAAGAGCAGGAGGGAGGGAGGAGGTGACTGACAGGCACCGTGACACCATGTATGCTTTACCTGCCAGCATCTTACACCCTGCAGTTATGTGCTGGATTGTTATGTGCTGTGGCGTATATATATATATATATATATAAACGCCCCACTCACCCTCCGCGGATGGTTTCTCCTCCAAGCTCGGGTCCTCTACCAGAGGCCCGGGAGCTTAATGGTCCTGCGCAGTATCTTAGCTGTTCCTAGCACTGCGCTTTTATGGATTGAGAGGTCTGAGGTCTTTCCAGGTATCTGTTGTAGCCACTCCTCCAGCTTGGGGGTTACTGCCCCGAGTGCTCCAATTACCACAGTCACAACTGTCACCTTCACTTCCCATGCTTTCTCAAATTCTTCTCTGAGTCCCTGGTATTTCTCCAGTTTCTCATGTTCCTTCTTCCTGATGTTCCCATCGCTTGGCACTGCCACATCCACCACAACGGCTTTCCTCTGTTCTTTATCCACCACTGCAATGTCTGGTTGGTTCGCCATTATTATCCTATCAGTCTGGATCTGGAAGTCCCACAGGATCTTTGCCCTCTCATTTTTTACAACCTTCTGAGGTGTTTCCCAGTTTGACCTTGGGGTTTCCAGTCCATATTCTGCACACATGTTCCTGTATATTATTCCAGCCACTTGATTGCGGCACTCCATGTATGCTTTACCTGCCAGCATCTTACATCCTGCAGTTATTTGCTGGAGTGTTTCAGGCGCCTCTTTAACAGCCTACACCGTGGGTCTTGTCTGGTGTGGTAGATCTGAGCCTCTATTGCTCTGGAGCTCAGGGCTTGTTCCTGAGCTGCCAGGATGAGCGCTTCAGTGCTGTCCTGTAGGCCAGCCCTTTCTAGCCATTGGTAGGACTTCTTGATATCAGCCACTTCAGTTATGGTCCGGTGGTACATCCCATGCAGGGGTTTGTCCTCCCATGAGGATCTGTCCTCCAGCACTGTATCCTCTGCTCTCCATTGCCTGAGACATTCACTGAGCACACTGTCAGTTGGGGCCTTGAGCTTGATGTACTCACGCATCTTGGATGTTTCATCCTGGATAGTGGCTTCTACGCTCACTAGTCCTCGGTCTCCTTCCTTGCGGCTAGCATACAGTCTCAGGTTGCTGGATTTGGGGTGGAACCCTCCATGCATGGTGAGGAGCTTTCGTGTTTTAACATCCGTGGACTGTATCTCTTCTTTTGGCCATCTTATTATTCGTATTATTCGTGCGTAGCTGTTTATTGCCCGGGTCTTATTTTTGCTATTGAGCTGGCTTCTCAGGACTTGCCTCACTCGTTGGAGGTATTTAGCTGTTGCAGCTTTCCTTGTTGCCTGCTCGAGGTGACCATTTGCCTGCGGAATACCAAGGTACTTGTAACTGTCCTCGATGTCTGCTATTGTTCCTTCTGGGAGTGAGACCCCTCCTGTGTGGTCTACCTTGCCTCTCTTTGTCACCATCCGGCTGCATTTCCCGAGCCCGAATGACATCCCAATGTCAGTACTGTAGATCCTGGTGGTGTGGATCAGGGAGTCAATGTCACGCTCGCTCTTAGCATATAGCTTGATGTCATCCATGTAGAGGAGGTGACTGATGTTGGCCCCGTTTCTGAGTCGGTATCCATAGCCAGTCTTGTTGATTATTTGGCTGAGGGGGTTCAGACCTATGCAGAACAGCAGTGGGGACAGAGCATCACCTTGGTATATCCCACATTTGATGGACACTTGTGCAAGTGGCTTCCCATTGGCTTCAAGGGTGGTTTTCCACA